>JANBPO010007653.1:5256336-5856336 GCA_024336825.1 Amorphophallus titanum
ATTGAACGCTAACGGAATAATGGATACGACATTCATGAGTGGTCTTTCCGGGGCTAATGCGGAAGTTTTGGCGATTGTAAATCAATCCAATGGACGCATTTTGGTCGGTGGCGCGTTTACTTCGTTGAATGGCGTCTTTTTGAATCACGTCGCCCGCTTGATGACAGATGGATCTCTTGACTCCAGCTTTAATCCGGGGTCGGGCGCTGATGGCAATGTGGATGCTTTGGCAGAAACATTCATCAATGGTGTGGGTAAATTGTATGTCGCTGGTTCTTTTGGCGCCTACCCCCATAACAGACTGCCGACGATGACAAGCGTAACAGTCACGGACACGGGCGACACAGCCACCACCAGCACTCCGGCAACGGTGCCACCGGCAAGGCCGCCGACCGCCGCAAAGCCGAGGATGCGGCGGCTGATGGCGAGACCGCGGTGTTCGAGGCGCAGATGGCGGCCGACCGTGCGGCGATGACGTGGCGCTCCGGCGGCGGCTCGAACGGCGCCGGATGGATCCAGATCGGCGGTTCCGGTACGGGCGTCGTCACGAACACCTTCAATTTCAACGGCGGCACGATCACCGGCTACGGCATCAACACGAGTGCCGCGAACAGCCAAAGCACGCTCAATTTCAACGGCACGCAGTTCATTGCGAACGCCACCGGCGCGACTTTCGGCGGCGGAGGCACGGCCAACTGGCTGGTCCAGTCCGGCGGCTTTCTCATCAACACGAACGGTTTCAACGCCACGCTGAACGCATCGCTGACGAACGGCACGACGCCCGGACAACTGGTGAAATCCGGTGCCGGAACGCTGACGATTTCCGCAGGGCAATCGTCGTTTACCGGCGGCGTCTCCGTGACCGGCGGCACGCTGATTTTCAATACCACCGACGTCTTCGGCAACGCCACTTCCGGCGGCGGGACGGTCGCCGTCACCGCGGGCAATGGGGCGACCATCGGCAATACGGGCGGGTTCAACACCTTCGCTTCGGTGACGCTCAACGGCGCCACGCTCACCGCGAACGGCGGCACCAGCGCGGCCTATCAGGCGTTCAAACTCGCCGGCTCCGTCGTCGCCACCGGCAACTCGACGATCAATTCGACGACCTCGTCGAACGTGAACAATCAGATCCACATCGGCAACAATGCGGCCGGATCGCAGACGAATTTCAATGTCGTGAACACGTCCGACACGCTGACGGTCTCCGCCGTGTTGCGCAACGGCGTCACGGGCACTTCGATCCTCCAGGAGTACCTCCGTCACGGCGTGCCGATCATCACTGACGGCGTCCCGCACGACGTCATGATCGGTGTCGAGAAGATGCAGTCCTACTTCGCGATCACCCGTCAGCTCGACGGCATCGACAGACCGCTCTGGCAGATCACCTCGACATCCCTTAAAGGAAAGGAACAATAACTAGTAAACCTGATTAGATCAAGGCCGTAGGAGTTGTTTCAAATAAAGCCAATGAGCTTGACGTGTATTAAGAATCTGCGCCTCTCCAAAAGGTCGCAGATTAATATGCGTCAACCCTTAAGATGTTATTTTATTATTTAATTATTAATTAATCTAGAAATTTATTGAATTAACGTTCTGATTCTAGGCTCAAATTAAGTTTATACGCCCTTCTGGAAAGACGTGAAATTAATTTACGATTGTTATTATTATTCTGAATGATATAATGAATCTGCATCTTGTTTCTAGATGTGTATTAATGTGTGCCTGCATGGAAGGTCGATAATTCAAGAATATGGCATCCTTATGGCAAACATTAATTTTGAATTAGTGACCACTATAGGGGACGTAAATTCTTCCAGGGTGATTTTGATTGGGTTTTCATCCAATGATCTTTGGCACTATGGTCTCACTACCGAGACATAGTCCCTATTTTCATTGGTTTTTTGCGTTATACATCTTATCTCTTAGGGAAAGAAGGACCCTCCGTCGGGAACCCTTCTCGCTGGATTGAAATTTCTTTCTCTAAGGCCTCCATAAGACCCCAACATCAAAGGATTCTCTCCTCGATCATTGGGCTAATTGTACCATAAAAACCCTAAAACTTGTTTTAGTCATGTCACTCTGAAAAAATATGACCCCTAGCCTTCATGAAGTGCCAAATTTGGGGTGTTCTATGAAGTTCTGAATAGGTGGCACCCTGTCCAGATGCTATTTAATTGGCGACTGGTGCAGCGATCGCGCATTCTTGAATTAGCGTCAGCTATAATGATGTGAATTCTTCGTGCCTAAACTATTCACAGGAATTAGCGACTTGATCAGAAGTGACGAATTCTTGGAATTCATGACGGCCTGAGTGGACGCCAATTTTTTTTCCAAATTCTTTCATCTAGTGGTTTTTGATGTTGGTTTCCCGATACTACTCCTGTTCACGTATCCATCCTTGGAATCTCATAATTCCTAAATCCTCTAAATTATCCTACTCAAAGCTTGGTCCTCAGAATTTTATTGGCCATTAATTGGAGAGAAGAGCACGGGAGAAGATAAAGAAGAAGAAAAGAGTGAGAGCCTGAAAGAGGAAGGGAGAGCTTTGCTTAAAGACCTATTTACTTATTGACTCGTGGATCAAATCCAAAGTCACTGTGCTCATTGGAGCTAAATTTTGATTGTCTTTTATTTCTTACTTTTTTCATTTGTTTTTTTCAACTTGTTTCTATGTTTTCCAATTCTCTGGAGTGAGATTGGGGGTCCCTCTGGTGTAGAGGAAGAGAGGTTCGTGACCTCTGGTTGGCTAGTGACAAGGTGTCACTAGTGGTTCCCCTCCAGTTTTAGTGGTTGCTTCACGACAGGTCGAAGCACCCTACCAGCTGATTTGACATTGCAGAAGAACCTCAAGATAATCTCAATTATTGGATCACATGACTAGTTCGATGCAGCTAATCCAAAGCGTCAAAGTAGCAGAACAGAAACAAGATGAACCATTGCTGAAGCTCCAAAGTAGAAGATAGTGAGCCAAGTAAAAGATCTTTGAAGGACTAATGCTTACACTGCCTCGAAGCATCGGTTGAGTGCCTCAACTCGGTCAGCACAAGAAGAGAAAACATGAAGAGAGGTCGAAGCATCAAGAAAAAGGTGTGATGAGTGGTCGAAGCATCTGACAGAAAGTGTGTATGCCATCATAAGGACAAGTCAAAGCAGTGCACAATTGATTTGACGCATCAAGCTATCAACACACACATTGCTACACTATCTGCCTCGACTTGACAGGCATGTGCTTCGACTCACAATATAGGTTCTCCAAAATTCCTATGGAAGCTGATTCTCTTGACAGCTCTAAAGTGATTAGATTGACACTCGACCAGTTAAGGGTTAAGGTTGAAATTCGGATTGTTAGTGAAGGACATTTAAGGAAATACTATATAGCAAGGTGGAATATTCATCAAGTGCATGGTGTTTCACGAAGAACCACATGCTGGCATATCGATGGGAGTCTGGCGGGAAAAATATTCTTCATATGTGGCTGCTTTCTGGAAAGTCTGATGAATATCAGAATATTCCTTCTCCACGTGGACTAATGAAATTTGAACGTTGAAATTTTAAATTTGAAGGACGAGAAAAAGTCAATATGGGTGAATCCCTGGTCAATCCGCCGCAACCGCATGTACGATGGACTTTTCACTTCTCCGTCAATGTCATTCACACTGCGGCGGCCTTCCAGCTCTCCGACACACAAGAAGAGGGAGTTAGTTCCCAGGAAGCCAGTTCCCAGCCACCTAGGTCCACACTTTGGTACCCAGTGTGGCGACCTTCCCATCAGTGTTCTTTTCCTAAGGAAGACACTGAGAAGATCTTTGACAAGCTTCTAGAGGACGGTCGGGTGTTGACCCATGATCCACCGCCCTACTACAACGAGACAGCCAGGGGTCATCCCCGCTATTGCAAGTATCATGCAAGGGTGTCTCACCCTACTCGGTAATGCCCAGAAGTCCACGACTGCATTGAAGTCCTCATCCAAAGAGGCGAGATCGATGTGCAAGGGAACTCCATGGCACTGTGGCATGTTAGAGAAGCCGCCGAGAGGATCCACCAACAAATTCGGTAAGAAACTGAGATTTTCTCTCGACTCGCCCGGCTGAGTGAGCTTGCGGAGGATGATAAACCTCCACTAAACCCTAAAGGCAAGGCTATGTGCGAGGGGCCTAAGGCCCAGAGCCCAAAATGTCAAGCCTCGGGAGAGGGCTCCAAGCCCCGCCCCAAGCCGAGTCAGCCCGACAGTGTCATAAGGGAAAACCCTCTGCCAGACAATGAAGGCAAGGCGAAGCTGAGAGAGCCTTCGGCCAAAGCTCCTGTCAAGCCAGTGAGGTCGCCAATTGTGGAAAAACCTCAGCAACTTGAACAAGCCAAATTGCCAGCCCAAACAAAGTCGGCGGAGTTACAAGCCCCCAAGGGCCCCATTCCAGACTGGCAGAGTTCCAGGAGCTACCGCCTGAGATAATTGCTCAGGCGATCAATACCACCTTCCAGGTTCAACCAGAGGAGGCCAACTGGACTAAGGTCATCTCCAGAAGGAGCCGTAGCACCAAGGCTCCTAAGGAGCCACCCCGGAGAAAAAAGCAGACGTCTAGGAGCAGATCAGTCCCACCTGCAAGATAAGCTGCCATTTCTTCTCAAGAGGCAGCACGCCAGAAGAAGCAAGAGAAGAATCGGAAGAAGAACTTGAAAGGAGGTTGAAAAAGAAAGCTGAACATGCAGCAGCTATGGAGGCTCCTAAGGAGCCAAAACTATAACGACTTCAAAAGTTCATAGATGAGCTGGAGGAGTACACTCCCCCTCGTCCTATCATGGTCGTTACTCTGGACGAATATATCCCTTGGGACAAGTTTGGGCAGAAGGCCCGCCTTCTGCAATGGCTCCGGGAGATGGCTAACCGTCTTGAAGAAGGTGAAGATTTCCAATCCCGGAGGAGCTCTCCTTGTTTTACAAAGAGAAGGAGCTCACCGTCGAAATGCTCGAGGAAATGCTGCAAGAGCTCTCCTGCAACATGGTGGCGATCCCGTCGCCCGACAACATCAACGCGCCTTCATCTGATAACACCAGAGGCAAGGCTCTCATGGTGACATATCAATGTCGCTCGGTGAGAAACGGTCGGGGTCGAGGCCGAGGATGAGGACGATGAATTTTGTAAGGAAAAGTGTGACCCGAGACAAGTTGTCAATGAATGTCATTCATGTGTAAAAAGTGTGACCCGAGACAAGCCCTCGAGCTAACCACAAGAACAATAAGTGCTGAACGAATATGTAAGGAAAAGAACAATAAGGCACAAAGGCAAACCCAACCTCACTGATGGCGAGGTCTTTTCTTCATCAAGTCCGTGATCCTCGACTGCTTGTGGGAGATCTCACACTAAAGTTCTGAACCTTGAGAAGTGAGATCTACCTCCTTGCCCTGTAGCTGCTGAGCTTTCTCTGCACAAGAATTTGCACTAGCTAAGCATGCCTGAGCTCTGGCCAATAGCACTTTGGCGGCCTGTTGGCATTGTGACACCTGCTCCCGTTCTGCCACCATCTATGCTTCCACCGTGGCTCTCTTGCCTCGGATGGCTTCAAACTTTTCTTGCAATACGTCATTTGTTGTTGACAAGGTAGCCATGTCGCTCTTCAACTGTTCAATCTCTGCGCAGCAAGCTCGCCATTCAGAAGCTTCATATAAGCCTTGGAACTTTTCCCAAGTTTGTTCCACGGCCGCCATCCAAGGTTCTTTCGGCAAAGCCATTGTATGATAAGCCAGGGTGCTGATCTGGAGGGCATTCCACATAGCTTCAATTGTAGGAAGGGGCTCTTGCTAAAGTAAAGCCTGCGTGCTACCTATAAGAGCCGTCGGCATCAAGTCTACCCCCGCAAAAGGGGTAGGTTGTGGAGAGTCCGGCCATATAATGTTGTGCCCCGGAAAGTCACGAGAAGGGGCGCTAGCCTCTGAACCTGTCAAAGGAAAAGTAATTATCAGCCACCACTATATTGTGAAGAACGAAGATATTAAAGACGGGGGACTCTAAACAAAGGGTAATACACGACCTGAGGACATCACGGTAGTAGGAGGCCCACTCTAAGAGCTACCTACTAAAGAAAGGTCAGGTGGGCCTAAGGGAAAGAATATCCCACCATCAAGAATTTAAACTCATTAAGAAAGAAACTAAAGTGAAAGGAAGCAAGGAAAGGGAAGAAGAAAAACCATTACCTGCCGGCTCAGGCAGAGTCTCTCTCAAAGGCGTGATTGCCCCCTCCCCTATAAGGTCGACATCACCTTTATTGCCTGCACACACTAAGACATGCAATGATGTCAATAATTGGAAATTGTGATGCACAAATAGATCAAACAGGAGGAGTCAACTTACCTTCAAAACGTTTATGGGAGGTTTCAGGCTGATCTATGGGTGAGCCTTCCTGGGGGCCCCTCGTGAGCAACGGATCAACCCGTACTTCAGACACCTCACCTCTATGAACTCCCTCTAATAGAGGGGCCACCCCTTGCAAGGGAGGGATAGAGGACTCAATTGTCGCAGAAATGGTCACTGTACCAAAGCAACAAAAAGAAATGCTTCGGATTAACAAAGTCTCCTAGTTGATATATCTTAAGGAGGCAAAAAGAATTAATAATGCTTACTAGCAGAAAAGTAAGTTGGTTGTTTGATCAGAGGGTCCACCAGGGGCATATCACCCTCTTCAAGGGCAGAGTGATTATTTTCACCCCCTTTTGAAGTAGAAGCACTTCCTCGAGCGCACAGTTCAGCCAATAGGGCCTCCTCATAGCCCACCAATGTGTTGCTCACAACTGCAGGAGCATCAGAATAGGTGGGGAGCTCACCATCTGACGTGGCGCCCAATAACGCAGCATATGCCCCCATGACACCATCCAAAGTCCCTGTTCAAAAGAGAATGGCTACATCAATTCCCAAGTAACAAAACAAGGTGGCAGGATACACTGTCGAAATAAATTTTACCTCTGCCGGGAGCATCTACGTCTGGCGGACTGTTATCATCTGAGGGCGGGGAGGCATCTGATACTGGATTATAGTCATAATTCATCATGCCCAAATCGTCCAGCCCTTCATTGTCCTTCTCATTCTGGCCAACGACCGGGGATGCAACCGCATCCATTAAATGGTCATCCCCCGCAATCTCACCAGTAATATTGGGGTCAACTGAAAGAGGACCAAGAAGCAATAAAGGAATCCCTGTTATTCGTCATAAAGCTTTCATGGACCGAGCTAAAAGAAATAATAAGATTACCACAATGCTCGGCCACTGGAGCTTTTCTTTTCGATTGACGACGAGGGATTGCCGCAGGAGGGTCGCCACCGTTCCCCCTCCGTCGCTTGGCGTGATGAGAATTCTTCTTCTTAAATGTGTCAGCAGAAACAAAGCTCACTACAAAAAGATGGATCAGTATGCATAATAAACTCCTCTCTCAAGCAAAGTTAAATAAGTGAGAAAGTATAAAAGGAAGAACACATACCAGCCGGGGCAGGAGAGAAAGAAGGTTGCAATACCACCTCTTCTGGCGAAAGGCCAATGCTCTGTCCCGCTTGGTAAGTGTTGTCCCAAATATCGCGCAGAAGGGTAGCATTTTCAATATAAGAAATAAATTCGATGGCACCTGTCTGAGCCACTGCATTCACCAGATGTCTCTCCCACTTGGGCCAGGGATCATTATTAAACCTGGTAGGCAAGAGAGGAGCCGATAGAGAAGCATCAGGTGGATGGCCGCAGTCAGAAAGTAAATGGCTCCACCAATAGTAAACTTTCTCATCATTAGGGGTTTCCCTTTTTTCAAAGACGGGTCATCTGCACGCTTCAGAGGCTTCATAGCCCCTATGTAGGTGTCTCTATCAACAGGTATGGGCCCGTGAGCTGCTTCCAATGACTTGCGGAACTCCCGAACAGACCTGGCAATGTGAGGAAACTGGGAACATAGAAAGGAATGCTCAACAGCAACAAGAGGAGCATCAACCTTCTTGAAGCATGCTTCCTCAGTTTCCTTTAATATATGAGTCGGTTGCCTGAATATGTTGATGTGCTGGAACCACCAACGGGCGTAATAAATATCAACATGCCCCACTCTGTCGTCTGCAGGAAAAGAAATGCCTGACTCTGGCCCTCGCCGGGTGAAGTGAAGCCACCAGCTAGCGGCTACGAGATGTCTGTCCTGCCCTCCATGCAGCCGTGCCCCCAAGGGAAAGTCCGCATTCGGGGGTACCCCCTGATCATAACTGAAGTTCCGCCCAAAGCGGTGAGGATAATAAGGCTCGAGAAAAGTACTGGTGTCTTTTCAAAAGACAAGTACGCCGGGACGTGTGCAGTATACCCAGTCGTCACGAAAAGTGCTGCTCGAGCAGGAACAGTGAGGAAGGTGATAAGAAATACCCCCAGGCCCCTCAGTACTAAAAGGGCGATACTCCTGTGTCACACATGCAAAATCTCTACCCGGCTGGCCCTGGGTAGGTAAAAAGGACAGGGATTTTCGGGCTCCTGTCAACTGCTCCAGGGGACTCTGATCAGGCCGATTTCGAAATTGGAATATTAAGGGAGCCGCAGGGTTCTCTACCCTGACACTCTGACATAATCCAGGGAGCAGTAAACCTACCCAGGCACTCAAGTAATGTGTCGCCAACCGGACACTACGGTCTCGTGGCAAACTAGAAGCTGTCAAATTACCCAAGCCATGATAAATATTGGCTAGGGCCGCAGGTGCAAGGGCAAGTTTCCGGCCATCAGCAAGCAAGCAGGTCGAGTAGATAAGCTCAGGGCGTATAATGCCCTCCTCTCCATATGGCACCACAAAAGTAGCCAGTCGGTAAACTAGATAAGTAGCCAAATATGTCTTGTCCGGGAGTTTTCGGGGATTCCACCCCTCATTCTTCGGCACACATAAATAACGCTTATTCTCAGGCAAGTCAATAAGAAGCTGATAATAATGATCAAGTGGCCTGTCATCTTCCGCGAAGCTGTCCTGAAAGCAGAACGGGCCATTATAAAAGAACCTGACCCAGGCACTGAGGCTGACCCTCACAGTACTGGTGGAAGCAGAAGGGGTCTTCTCCTTTCCAACTCGGGCAAGGTCTCTCTAGACCTTCATCAAATAACGAAAGCCGAAAGGTAACCCGTAAGAGCCAACTCCAGTAGTGTATGTCCGGTGTAAATCATTAAGGCAGGCTTCCTCATACATATGACCGGAAATAGGAAGGCCGGAAATCCGATGAAAGGACCATAAGTCTAGGGATGTCTCTCCCTCTGCAGTAGCAAAAGTGTTGAAGCGCCGATTAAATCTCTCGGCCAAGCCCTGGAGAAGCCTTGTGTAGCAGGGATACCGATAAAGTGCAGCAGTCATAGCATGGCAAATACCCACATGCTCCAAAATATCATGATAATGGTGGATGACGCCCATCAGCCACTTAGAAGCCCCCACGTGAAACCTATGGGAAGCCGTCACGGACCATCGCCCATACCAACTGGGCGCAGAGCCGCTCACAATACGGTCTAGGAAGCATAATTTGTCATAATCCTCTGCAACAAACTGGGTACCCGAAGGCATCAAGAAAAGCTCAGCAGAAGGAGGACCTGTCTTATGCTGCCCAAATAGCTCCCACATAGCAGGGATCACTGAACAAGATTTGCAATAGCCAGCAGGGATCACCGAACAAGATTTGCAATAGCCATAGTCATCTGTCTTGAAGAAGCCCAACTGAGCAGCTCCTGGAAGGTGAACATGTGAGAAATATCCCAATGGGAAGCTGGGGTGTGAGTAAGTGCAAGTCCCCATCATACTATCTCGCCCTGCTAGAATAGTCCTCTCAAGTAATACCCTCTTAGCAAATACAGTCGGGTCCTCTGCATCCAGGTACTCAGGTACATAATGCCGGATAAAGGAAAACAAGTGCACATCGAGAGGAAAGTGCCGTGGATAACACACTGGCCGCTGATAAGCGTAAAGATCCCTTTCTCGCGTAATCAACGATGGGTCAACCTCTCCACCCTTCGTGGAGTCCTCAGAAAGAGGGCCTCTTGCAACCACATTAAAGCCCCGATCAAGTAGAAACATGTTCTCCTTTGTGACATGCGGAGGCGCCAAAATAGGCATCAGTCGATTTGACAAGCAGGAGGGTTTATTTCTCTACCCCTCTCGGCTGGCACCCTTCCGAGGACGACCCATATCTCTCACACGAGACATCCTCAAACAACTGCCCAAGACAAAAGGGAAAAACAAGTCAACTCCGCATGAAAAATAACATATTATATGAAGAACAGCAAGTTGACACAAAACAAGTAGGCCATCATGGCCGGGCAAGCAAAAGGGGCACGGGCCGCCCGCTATAACCCACGGTTCTAACGGGCACCCTGTGGGGGGCATTTGTTGGACCCTGGAAAGTTCATAAATGACTTTTTCATATAATATATTTCAAAAATTTAAATGATGGATGTTTTCATCAAATTACAACAAAGGAGAGGTAAAAAGTCATGTGCACTTTTTCACCAAGATCACAAGGTCCTTGATATGCTATAATAGCATAGATAATATAAAGTAGAATGCATACATGGATGAAACGATGTTACCCACAGTGCTTCCTGGAGCACCTCAAAATCGGTAGAAATTGTGACCTTCCTGCACTCACAAATGTCAGTGAAACAATAGATATGCAAGCATGGTATTAAAGAATTAACCAAGTGTTCATGAAGAAGTGGCGTCAAAATTGATGGTCGCCTATTAAAATAAGCATCTGTAACCATGGACGTGAATTCTTAAAATTTTTCAACAAAAATAATTCCAAATTCTGACAAACAAGAAATAGCGTCCATGATGATAGATGCTTATTCCCCTCTAGGAAAATCATAAAACAGCATCCGTGTTGGTGGATGCTCATTCAAACTGCGTCCGATATCTGGGACACTAATTTTCTGATAGTTCTAGAGTTTCAAATCCTTCCCGAAAATGAATCGCAGGAGCCCCAATCCTACTCAAATGTAAATTGCCTTGGAGTTTCCCTATATAACTACCCTTATCAGAAGGATTTGCCCAATTACGCAAACTTGAATCGTTCAGACTTCTTTTCCTCTCTGCAGTTCTCCCAGAAACGGTTCTTTTGAAGGCGGTTCCTCTGCAAGTTCCCAAACAACTTACATGGGTTCTCTCCTCTGTTCTGCAATGCGTAGGGGATGCTTTTGCCACTACCGGGATTCTTCTGCAACCCTGCAACTCTCGGACGACGACCCTGTGAGGATGGATCAATTGACTCAACATTCAGAGAAGAGGCCCAAGATAGCTTTACCTAGGATTACCGAGATTGCCAGCCACATCAGTAGAAGGATCATGCTCAATCAAGTTTGTTCATGGTTAACCCCTCTTTCTGTTAATGCCCTCTCTCTTTCGACTGTGTTCCTACAAGCTCCTAGAGATTTTCCTCTTGCCATATTGCTAACGCTTGTATTCCCTAACTTATTTGCTTAGCCAATTCTCCTGCATACTTACTTTCTTATTACATGTTCCTCCTCTATTTAACAGCTTCTAGACCTGACATACAGTTTAGTGTGGGTATGTGTGCTAGATATCAGTCTTTTGAAGCTAACTCAAGCTAAGCAACAAGGACCTTATCCAATGTCATGAGGAATCCTCTAAAGTACAACGTGTACTCAAGATGACAACCCCCTAGCCAGGGGTCCAGTTTGCGTGTCGATGTCCCTCCCAGGGCCATACCTAGGATAGGACCTAGTCTCTAGGGAGGGAATTGAAGAAGATTGGGGATAAGCTTTACGTTGGGATGCGAGATATCAGGACTCGATTTCCTTCTAGGACACTACCTCTCAAAGAGTCGGTGTATTGTATTGGGGGATCAAACTTTCGTCTGGCACGCATACGATCGGGCTTGTGATGACTCACGGGGACTTTGCCGCTCTTGTCGTGCTCTTAACTCATAATTTTTTCTTTTCAATATCTTGGTACACCCATGGTGTTGCACAACCCTTCACCGTTTTACATGAACCTCGACTCTTACCTTAGGAGAAGCAGTCCCGGTTACTAGGATCAGTGGTATTTTTCATGATATTTTTCTTTATTCTCTTTCGAATATTACCCCTATTTTGAGACAGCTCTCGTATTGAGGATTGCCTAGGTTGGTTACCTTACCCATCAATCTCTTGCCCTTATGTTCGGCTGAAGAGAGAAAAGCAAAAGACCTTCACCTCCCCTAAGCATGGCCGAAGGAGAAACGGTGTTGTGCAAATAAAAGAGACCCTGACCAAGGGTGTCATGCGGTGTATGGGTGCTGTGCAAAAGAACTCTCTCTTAATGACTAAGGGAAGGATGCCTCGCCACCCAGCCATCGTTAGCCTGACTCTTTAAGGATAAAAACATTTAAGATACAGCCCATTCCTTGCGTAAGACAATTCCTCACCCTAGGTGCTAACTAGGCGATATGCGTTCCTAAGATAAATCTCCTTGACTACGAACGGACCCTCCTAGTTAGGTTGCAGCTTAGACCTGGGACCTCTTGGTCTAATAAATTTATGTTTCAAAACAATATTACCCACCTAAAATTTCCTTTCAATGACCTTCTTTTGAAAATGACGCGAGACACGCTTTTGATAGACAAAAATATGATTGGCCACGTTTAAGCCTCTTCTCGTCCAAGAGTTCCAACTAGACATATACTTGAGATGAGGATTTAAATTACTTTGAAGTTAGGGTTTAAGTGAGATTAGAGTTTGAATCTCACTTGATCTATTGAGATTTGAGATTAGGGTTTAAACCTCATTGAACCTAGTGATCTTCCATTTTTGAAACTTAATGTGCAGGCATTTGAGGGAACAGATTTAAACTGGCCTGTTCCTGATCTGAACCGGAACCTGATCTGCAAACCTTGCTGTCCCTCTGCATCACAGCAACCATTTGATTCAATCTTGATGCAGAAACACTTACCAGAGGCCTTGAGCAGGAGCTTGCTTGGAATACTGTTGATAGGATTCCACCTGCACCTGGGCATACTTGAGAGATTCCAGGTTGAGTGTGGCAGAATCCACACCCTGGAGGAAGCTGAACCTTGCTGCAATGCATTGGAGAGTCTCCACACTCCAAAGATGGAGCAGGATACTCTCTAGTCTACACCAAATGAGGGATCCTTGTTTTGCTGGCTCTGTAGCAGTCTCCGGTGTCCATACATGAAGCTGCAGCACCAACTCTTCAGTTACGATCACCCCCCCCCCCCAAAAAAAAATTGCTTAAAAAGAAACTCTTCAGTTAAGATCTCCAGCCTTTGCAGGCTGAGAAGCTTCCACCCTTGCCAACTGGTCCTGGTGATGTAGGTAGAGTCTCCCAGTTCTCTTATCCGCGAGGTCTGCACCTTAGTCTTAACCAACTTTCCAATACCTTTCTATGTCCTTTGGAAATAACTGCTACTGAAGAATGAAGCAATCTCTCTTTGAGACCCTTCACAGTAGCCAACCAAGGAATGCCCATAGCTTCCATTCTTCTGAAGTCAACCACCTTCTTCTCAACCACATTAGTACTCCCCTCTGTTTTTTCGCTAATCTTCTTGGGCCTTCCTTGGCCCTGCAAGCACAGCCAGCTTCTATATCCGATGCCTCTACAGAGGACACATCTGATTCCGTTCCTGCAATCCTTCGCCCAATGTCCTATCTCTAAGCATCTCGCACACTGAATATCTCTAAAAGCTTTATGTTGAAGAGTTCCTTCTGATCTAGCTCCCTTCCCTCCAATTGGACCATCCTTCCTTGGATATTTAGCAGAGACACCCACCGATGAAAGAAGCACATAGTGAGAGAGCAAATAGAGAGAGAGAGTCCCCATCTACTGCAGAGAGGTGGCTCGTACTCATGTAATGCCCCTTGCGGGCCACAATTACCCCTCTCCCCAATCTTCTAACCTCTGTAATATTTTCTTTGCAGTTTGTATCATGTATGGCATTCCGAAGTTGAATGAATGGATACTGGAGTTCTATTGACTGGGCATAATCTTTATTTTCTCTCTACTTCCCCTTTTTTGTGGTTGATTAGCGACCGCATGGCATTTCGGATGGAATGAACTGCCTTGTGGGGCTATATGCTTTTAGTATGTCGCTGCATTCTTTGTCCCTTTCTTTGCCTTTTCTTTCCAGGAATCCTTTCATAATTGTCTCGGTGGCTGCCAGAGATTCATCCATGCCCAGATGCGATCTCTGTGCGTCCCTCAAGGAGGAGACATATTAGCTCTGTCTACATTTCTTGCATCATCTTGCATTTGTAGCGTTGGCATTGTTTAAATTCTTCTCTCAACATTTAGAGTCTACAAGGTCCGATGATCAATAATTACCTCAAATAAAGGCCAGGGACCTGTGTATCCACAACATGGCCTCTGGTCCTTCCCTGGATAAATGAGGTACAAGAAACCCTCCTGTTTCCTCTGTTGTTGGCTCGCCTACAACACAATCCGTTCCGGTCGCCGTCTCATCAAAAAAAAAAATAGTTTGAGCTTGAGCTCAATCAATTTTTATGCTCCATAGAATTCCTTGGCATGTGTAGTACCTTCCCAGAGCAATTAAACTCCTTCCCCAGGCTATAAACCCCTTCAATTTTCCTTCATTTAGCCTTCACTCACAGACCCGGAATCCCGTGGCAAACCCACTATGTCCTGATCCGGCGCGTGTAGTGATAACCGCTTAATTGTCTATTCTTATTCATTTCACACACATCATTTTTGAGCTTTAATGAAGTTAATTATATAATTTTACATGATAATCTCATTCTCACACAAAATAGAACCTTTTTTGTAAATAATGGAACTTGAGGCATTTTTGAAGTAAAAGAATTACATAATCAAAGTTTATTTCTCAGATTTATGGAAAAGAGAAAAATGTCAAAAAAATGGGGAAAAAAATTTACGACCGCATGTGCAGCCACTATTTTAATTTGCGCCTGCGGACCCAGTCGTCATTTTCGCGAAAGTTTGAGGCAGAATCGGGAAGGTCTCTTTGAAGCTATCTTGCCACCATTTGATGTTATCCTTCCATGTTTTGATCAAAGGGGACTCTATCTATGACAAGAGACCTAATGCAAGCAACTAATCTATGCTGGAAAGTTAGATTTTAAGCTGATCCCAAACTCTAAAATCGTGGGTTCTCTGTACCCTATATAAACTGCCCAAGAGCCACCATGGGGAGGAGTTAGCCTTTTAGCCGCCTTCTTCTAGTCTCTTTTTCATGCACTTCTAGTCCTCATTTTAAATTATGTTCTTCACAAAAGTTGTTTGTGTTTAGGTGATTTTCAACTTCTTCATCTACCTCTTCCTCTAAATCCTCATCGTTTTAAAGTTATAGTCAATTTTCAAAAGTTTTATCTTTTATGATTTCACTGTTCATCTGCCCAGATAGATCCCGATTTTTCATATTTTTCACCTTCTTCCTCACATTTTCTGTCTCTGAGTTCTTCAGTAACTTTCTTCCTCATTTCACCCTCTACAACTTTCTATTCTTCTACTTCTTCTAATTCTTTCTGGATTTAAAGTTATTCTCTTTCTTCTAACCCTCTATTTTCAATATAGTTTTACTACGTTTTCAACTTATTTTTTTTCTTCTTCTTCTATCTATTTCTTCTTCCTCTATTTTCTTCACATCCCTTTGGCGGATCCTCTTCCTTTGGTCCTCTCGACATTGTCTACTTTCAAAACGGGGTGAACTTCTCAAGCTCGGCACGGCGGAGACGGCGACACTCTTCATCCACTCGCCTCCTATTTTCTTCCCTTTTCTCTTTTATTTCTAGGTTGTAATTTTAATGTCCATGGAGTTGTACTTGTCACCTTTCATAGCAATAAAATTTAGATTTTTGGCAATTGTGGCTTCTTAGTTCTCCTTCTATCTCTTTCCAATTTCTCTCTTTAACCCTCTCATATTCTTTAATTAGTTTTCATGCAAATGATAAACAACCAAGATCATATTTTGGCAAGAATATAACCAGAAACAACCCAAATCCATGCTCGAACACCTAGGTTGTAAAAAGGCAGACCCTTTTATTCTCACGTGGACTTTAAATTTAAAAGGATTAAGGGCACGTGATCCATGGCGGGAGACTGAACTGGATATTCCTGTCACATGGATTGTCTTCCCTTCTACATCAGACACGTGGATCAACTTCTCTTCTGGTCTTGACACATGGGCCTTCGAAGAGTGCACTTTGGATAAAATCATTTGGCAGGAGAGTTCCCTCCACACGCCCCAAAAGGGAATCTCGTGGGATCCACAGGATCATGCTTATAAAAGGAGATCAAGCACTCAAATCAGAAGCACCTTAGAAAATCGAAGAAGAAGAGAGCAGAAGAGCAGAGAAGAGTCTGTGAAAGAAAAAGAGAGTGTTGCAGAAAATAAAGTATCAGAGAGAAAGGGAAAAGAAGAAAAGAGTGAACTCAAGAGAGAAGGAAAAGAGAAAATAAAGAGAGGTGGAAGTAGAAAGCAAGTTAGTGAGTAGAGATCGGTGTTGGCCTCTGGATCAGATCCAAGCCAAGTTGCTCCTGCGTGAGCTATATCTTTTCTATCTCCGTCTTTTAGTATTCTTATTTTATTTTGAATTGTTCCTCAAGCTGTTAGCCAGTGGATAGCAAGCTGTGATGCTCAACAGCTCAAGTTGTTAGTCAGCGGATAGCAAGCTGTGTTGCTCAGTGGTATAAGCAAGCTGTGATGCTCAGTGGTTTACGCTATGAGTCAGCAGTAAGCTACACTCGGATCTGAGTGTGGGATGGACGTAGGTCTGTGGGTAGCAGACCGAGCCATCTAATAAAATCCTCTGTATCCGTGGTTTGCTTGTGTTGTTGATTCACGGTAGATGTATGCTTAGACTCATTTCATTTGTGTCTGGTTAGCTTACATCATTCTGAGTATGCTGAGTGTTCTAGAATGAATCTAAATAGAGATCACATTTTTAACTCTGTTCACCTTACTGATTAGTGACTTCTGCTATTCTAGCATTCTTGTGTGAAGTGGTTGTCTTCCAAGCGCTTAGAATTGCGAGCCGCTACGGATTGCCGGGGCAGTCTCGCATGGGAAGGCGGCTTAGAGGGCTACATTCCCTGGGAAAGAACACGCTTGCAATGGTTTGCGACTGGGAACCGCAGGTAGAAACTCGTAGAGCTGAACCCGTACTGTCCTGAAGGTGCTTTTGGTCGCCGCCCCATCCTGTATGCGGGCGGTCGTGGAAGCAGCCTGGTCAGGAGAGTGAAGCAGACCGTGCAGGCAGGTGAGACTAGGCGCCCGAGTTGCCGGGGGTGCTGGTCGAACCGGTGGAGCCTGTGGAACCTGTCGAACCGCCGCAGCCGTGGTGATCATCGTGGCCACAGCTATGGTCGCAACAGCCGCCAAAGAAGCAGCTGAAGAAGCTAAAGAAGCAGAACATACGTCCTCCTGAGGTGTTGAACTACACTACACACCTTATGTTTTGATCTGCTTGAGGGTCAATGAGTTAAGGGAGAAAAGTAGGGGGAGTGGCATACCCCTTTGGGGGTAGAATCCAAGCCCGGCCTCCGGACGTACTCAGTCGCACAAGCCGAAGGGGGATGTTCGGGGTGGGGGCCGAAGACGTCAGACAGGGAAAGGCCCGGCAAAAGAGCCGGGCCTGAGATTTCATGAAAGTGTCGGTAAACCGGTATCGAAGCAAGACATGATTGCGAGGGCTCGGGTCGCTTTGGGGGAGCGATGGCCCTGATTCCACCAAGAGTGTGCCAAGGCTGGCTGTGGGTTGGGTGTGCGGTACCTTGCAACTATCAGGTTGTTCCGCTGACACCATGATGGCCGCTGGCTATTGTGGGGCGCCTGCACCAGCGGACTGACCCGGCGTGCTCGAGGAACAGGACGAGTGACAGCATCCGAAGAGGCCACACAGATCCAGGTCCAGGAAGATGGAGATGAAGATCATCGAACTACCTCCTGAAAGATCAACTACTGGGCAAACCGTAGCTGCGGGTGTTCATGAAGTCAACGAAGTAGGGGTTTATTCGGAGACGCTGTTCCTGTTTTGGGATCAAATTGCAAGGAGTGGCTTATTTTTGCGTGTTTCCTGAGATTCTGTTCAGGATAGTTGCAATGCAGTGGAAGAGTTTTGCGCTGATCCACGCCGGCCCTTTGCGGGACAGAATCTCCGACTTGCCGAACTGCGGACCAATCGACACGGCCACGCGCTTCAACTCTCGGCGTTCGATTTTCTCGACGATCTGACACAGCAGGCGACCGTGTGCCGTCGCCAGGTATCGCGATTTGCGCGCGTCCTCGGGGTCTTTGGGGTCCGGCGAGGTGAACTGGGCGTAGTCCAGCAAGCCGTCGCGCGCACGCAAAGCCGCATCAAGCCGTTCGGCGGCTTTGAGGACCTGCTTGGCCTGGTCGAGGTCTTGCTGGCGGCGCTGGGTCATGCGCGCCACTCGCCGTCAATGATGAACAGAAGCGTCCGCTTGCCGTTCGGATAAACTACCGCGTCCGCGTGCATCCAACCGCTCAAGCCGTCGTTATACCCCAGGCGCAACAGTGAGTTGGTGCCGACCTGCATGGCGCCGTCGACTTCGCCAGGGGAGTGCGAGTGCCCGCCGATCGTCTTTGTGCCGATCTTGGCGAACTGCTGGCGCGACCCACGCGCGCCGTTGGCGCCTTTGTCGAAATGATGCGAAACGTCGATGCCGTTGACCGAATAGCTGTCGCCTCGCGCCAGGAACACGGCGCGTTTCGCGCACTTCAACCACTTCCTGCCCCAATAGGCAAAAGGGTCGATGGTGGACGGCCCGTTGTCTGTCCAGGCGGTGCCGGCCAGCATGGCCTGGAAGGTCTGCGCCCAGAACACGCAGTTTTCGGGGTCCGTCTTTGGATCGCTCTCCTTGACCCAGCGCGCCAGGGCGTCGGGGTGGTTCGACGGCACAAAAACGTGCTTGCAGTCGCCGGGATCGTGCTCGTCAACGAACGCGAACGTCCCCTTCAACCCCCGTTCGACATTGGCGTGGCCTTCCTTGTGCTTGGCGTAGTTGATGAAAACTTCGCCGCGGTGATGGTGGTTGCGCGCGAAAAAGTCGTGGATGTCGTGCCACACCAGCTGTTTCGGCCGCAGCGCTTTGACAATGCCGCCGGCGCCAAAGGTCGCTTTGACAACCTTGGGGTCGACAAACTCCTGGTGCGTGTCCCCCATGACCAGCGCCGCGGCCCGGATCTAGCGCGGTTCGCCCCCGGGCGCCGCGTGCGCACCGCACCGCATATGCGCTACGCCTTTGCCGTTTGCCACGGCGCGCCGAATAGCGCAGGGGCGCGGCCGTTTAGGTCGGAGGGTGTCATGCGCCAAGCTGGCGGAGATACTCGGCGTAAACCGCCTTGCCTTCATCCGTAATGTTGCCGATGCGAATAGCGGCCTGCGCCATGCCAATGCGGGCAGACTTGCGCTTCGTCTCGCGCTCCATCTGGTCGATAACGCCACGAACTTGCGCGGCGTTCATCGGGATACGTGCGCGGGCCTGTTCATTGGTGCGAACTTCGCGCGGACCTTCAAGGTGGATCATTTTCGCGTCTCCTTCAATAACTACAAACTAGGACCATTGGGCCTACATGTCAACATCTAATTTGCAGGAATCTTCGCCCATGTCGTCGCCCCTCAACCTCGCCCTTTCCTACGCCGCCGCGGGGATACCGGTTTTTCCTTGCCGCCCGACGCCGGAAGAAGCAGTAGACCGCGAAACCGGCGAGGTAGAAGAGCGCAAGGAAAAGACGCCCTACACCCTCTATGGCTTCAAGGATGCCACCACGCGAACGCACATCATCGACCGCTGGTGGACTGATCGCCCCAATGCGCTTGTCGGTGTACCTACCGGCGAGCGCTCCGGCTTTTGGGTGTTGGACGTCGACGTGCCGCCCAAACATGAGGACGGGCGCCCGTGGCTTGCCGCCATGGAGGAAAAGCACGGCCCACTGGAGACCCGCAAGGCCGAAACTGCGTCTGGCGGGTTGCATTTCCTGTTCCGACACAAGGAAGGCGTGCGCAACGCGGACGTCGCAACCGGCGTGGAGACGCGCGGCGAGGGCGGTTATTATATCGCCCCAGGCAGCGTCATGGCGGACGGCAGCGCATATCGCTGGCTGAACGACGACGACATTGCCGAGGCTCCGCAATGGCTGTTGGACATTGTTGTCCCGGCACGCCTGCCTGCGCAACACGTACCGGCCACATACGCGCGCAGCGGCGGCCAACAAGAAGACGCCACATTCGCCGAAATCGAGGAGATGCTAACCTATGTCAGCCCCGACTGCGAGAATCCACATATTAAAAAGCATAGAAGGGGGATTTTGGATAAGAACTATTTCTCTTTTACGAGGGTGCCTTTGATACTACGGGTTAAACATCCAACACAAAAAACCATGCTTCAGTGAGTGGAGATATCCAACACTACACAAGGGATTGGCCATTGCTGTGAGCCCCTAAGCCATCCCATTTTCTACCTTGTACTAATTGCGACTGTGATAATTTTGCATTTCTTTAAATAAGTGAGGAGATCCAAACGAAGGGATTCTTGGGGGGTTGGTGGGGGGGTTCAGGAGGAAGGGAGGCACTCAAAAGGTTCAAGTGAGACATTTTCCAAGATATGGGATTAAGCTCTTGCCCGATGGGACAGTCCTCCCAAGAGCAATAGGAGTTACAGGCAAGCCATGGAAGAATGCCAAAAGGAGCAATGTTAGAAAAGCATAATTATCTCGATCATATGAGTGTGGGCATTGCCAAATATATACACTTCATGTAGGGAATCATAACCAATATCTGCGAGTCCTTGAACATGTGATATAAGTAGATAATATAACATAGAAATCGATTATGCTGAATTTCCTGTTACATTGTGTCATGTAGGGAATCATAACCAATATGTGCGAGTCCCTGAACATATGACATAAGTAGATAATATAACATAGAAACCTATTATGCTGAATTTCCTGTTACCATTGTGTGAAGAAAAGTAAGGCTCCATTACATCATTATTAATCACATCGCAGAATGAACTCTCAAAGCCAATCCATTCCATTCAAAAACTTGAAGTGAAGCTTTGACCCTTTTTTTCTGTCTTTTTGACAAAAGAAGCTATTTAAAAACTTTTCAGTGTATAATTGCTTTGAAACATATAAGAAAAAAAGGCATAGATGGAGCCCCGCAATAAAGTTTTCCAATGTAATTCCCCCAGACCAAGAAAACAAGTAGAATGAGAAAAGAAAAAAAATGATCTTTAAACAAAGTAGGGGGGCTACTCGTAAATGACTTCAGAATGCATGACTGTGGTTGTAATAGATTTTAAAATCCACTGTTAGTCATAGAGGAGTTTAAAGTGTGATTTTAAAGTTAGTCATTAGTAATATGGGTTGGTGAAACAGAAAAATTAGGTAAAAAATTGACATAGAATTAAATGGGTAATAAAATAATTACAGGATTTGACCTATAAATAGGGCTGAAATCTTCCCTACTCAAAGCACAAATCCATTGGGGAATTGTTGGTTGTAGAGAGGAGAAAATCTTAAAGTTTAGAGGAATGTTCGAAGTGTTCTTCGTTCTTATTCTTCTTCCTCTTCAATCTTCATCTAGGTAGGTTTTCTCTTAGACAAAACATAATTAGATCTTCATATATGTTTCTTTACATGAGTATTACAATTCTATACAAATTTTCATGGTCAAATATTTGTGTCTTATTTTGAGATCTAAAGTCAAAAAATAGAGTTTTCATTGTAATAACGTGTTCTGATTTACTATCTAAAAATGTAGATCACATATAGACCGTGACTTGAACGCGATAACTACGTTAAGACCGATGTGTATGATTTGTCACATTTTATGTGTGTTATTTCAAAACATTAATATTGATTTCAAAATCATGATCTTGTCTTGAAAATACTATCGAGAAAGAAATGACTAGGTAAATGAACTCATAAAGCTATCATTAATTATTCAAACAACTATGTTCTAATTTTCGTAAAATTTCTGTACATGATTGACCATGTCTATTTGATCTAAACTCTATCTGAAAGCTTGACATCTTCTTTTAAATTTTCTTCATACATGAACATATTATGCAATTGAAAGCTTGACATCTTCTTTTTCAATGTCTTTTCCTTCATTGAACAAATAAACATGTTAGAATATGCTAGAATAATTTTCGTTCGATTTACGTTTTTCTATATTTTTGACTAATCGTGTAGTTAGCAAGTTTACCAAGAAGGACTGGTGTCTAAGGCTAGAGGTGCATGGACAAACGCTTTAAGTGGATAAGTAGTTATTTAATTAGGCCTTGCAAATGAGAGGAGAACCTCCCACTGTCTCACCTCTTACCTGGCCACGTTTTCTTAAATTTTCTGCCAAGTACCCAACTGTGAAAAACTTGATCTAAATATATTTCACAAGATTTTTCGAGAGAGCTAATTATGTCTTTATTGATAATTCATTCTCTAAGTCTGCATCCCGCTCGGCCCGATCTGTTGGTGGCTGGGAAGAAGAGGACGGTGTGTCAGCTCCCTGGCATTGTGTGAACTTTTTCCCATAAAGGTAGTGCCGCCATATCTTCATGGTGCAAATGATAGTAACTAACTCCAGATCATGGATTGGACAATTTTCTTCATGCTACTTTAGTTGTTGTGAAGCATAGCAAATCACCTTACCATTTTGTATGAGGATACAACGAAGGCCAATGCCAGATACATCCGTGTATACTTCAAAACCTCCTCCTTCAACAGTTAGTGCTAGTATAGGAGTAGTGGTGATATATTCCTTGAGAGTTAGGAAACTCTCTTCACAATCCTTCATCCAGACAAAAGGGTTTTTCTTCCTGGTAAGCCGGGTCGAAGGGATGGCGATCTTTAAGAAATCTTTGATAATTTGTCGGTAATAGCCAGCTAGACCCAGAACACTTCGTACTTCAGAGACGATTGTCGGTCGACCGTAATTCTTAACAGCTTCCACTTTAGAAGGATCTACTGCGATACCTTCTTTGAAAATAATTTGCCCATGGAAAGAAACCTCCTTTAGCCAAAATTCAAATTTGGTGAGCTTGGTGTATAATTGGTGTTCCCTTAGTGTTTGCAAAGCTACCCTTAAATGTTCTTCATGTTCTTCCTTGGTGTTAGAATATATAAGAATATCATCAATAAAATGACCACAAATCGGTCCAGATAAGGACTAAAGACATTGTTCATAAGTTGCATAAATACAATAGGGGTATTTGTTAAACCGAATGGCACAAACACGAACTCATAGTGGTCGTATCTACTATGAAATGCAGTCTTGTAAATATCCTCATCTTTAATTTGAAATTGATGATACCACAATCTGAGATCAATTTTAGAGAAATATTCTGCTCCTGACACGTGATTAAATAACTGATTGATCCATGGTAGTGGATATTTTTTTTTGACGGTGAGTTGATTTAACTGCAGATAGTCGATACATAGCCTGAGGGATCCGTCCTTCTGCTTGACAAATAGGAACGATGTACCCTAAGGAGATGTGCTGGGTCGAATGAAGCCCTTGTCATGTAATTCGAACGGGATCGACCCCACCAGCAGACCTTCCGCCGGCAGCATGACGGGCGTCCGTAGACGCACTTCCAGATCAGACATTCGCGTTTCCTTCCTTGTTGTTGGTCTCGCTCCGCGATCCCCACACGGCGCGCGGGAATCTCTCCTCAAACCGGGCAACCCATGCCGTGAGCGCATCCGGCCCGTACACACCCCGATACGCCGCCCACAGTTGACGGCGACGACGCTTCAACCTCTTGCAGAGGAAGATCGTCCGACCCGCCCAAACCGACGCCTTCGGGTCCTTCACAGCCCGCACGATCAACTGATTCGCCACCTGACGGTGCAGCCACGACACCTCATACAGCGCATCCGCCACCCCCACCCGATCCACATACCGGGCAAAATCCGCGTCGTCCCAGATCGCGTCCTTCACGTCCTCGTAAGGACGGATCCACTCAACGTCCTCATCCCCGAGAGTCACAGCGTTGTACACGATCAGACCCCCCTACGCGGGATTCCCCACACGGCCACCACCAGCAGCAGCAACCCCGCAACAACCAGCCACGGCGCCACCCCCACACACACCCAGAACGCGACCAGCAGCAGCAGAAACGCGGCCAGCTCGACGACGAAACGTGCGGCGCGCATCACGCACCACCGTCAACGGTCGGGTCCACCCGAGGCGGAACCGCCCGCTTGTATCGGGGCCGGTCATCCACCAGACGACCAATCCCAAACAAAAGCGACGCAAGGATCACCGACGACACCGCCAGAGAAAGCAGCCACCACTCAGCCGCACTCACGACACACCCCCGAGCGTCGCAATCCGGGTAAGCACCTTGCGAGCGTGCTCGACCTCGGCGGGGGCGTAGAAAGGATCTCCACCCAACTCGTCAGCAAGCCACTCGACCGGTGTCCGGTTAAGCTCAATGTGTGCCAGGTCGCTCCGGAACGCGATGAGGATGCGGTTCCGGTTCCGATCACGGGGAGCCCAGCGGAGATCGCCGAGATTAGTGACGGACTTCGCCGCTCGTGCCCCATCTGGGCCGACCCACGGAAACTCGTCGCGTGTCGGCTCGAACTCGGGGCGAGGGTCGTAGCGCCCAGCTTTGACCCTTCTAGCGTATTTTGCAATTTTTTTCAACTAGAGATTTGTCCGCAATTTTCCTTAATCGGGGGTTTTTCCACAATTTTTCTTCAATTAGAGGTTTATCTGCAATTCTCCCTCAATTGGGGGTCTCATATGTAATTTTCCCTCAATTGGGGCTTATCTATAATTCTGGAGAATTTTAAGGGTATTTGCATAATTTTGGGCAGAGCAAGGATATTTTGTAATATCTGGACTGAACATGGGGTTTTGTGTAAATTTGGCATGAGGCACAAGTCCCTCCTCAGTGGAAGTGCGTGACCAAAAGACTCTCGAGAGATACTCCTCATTCTCGAGCTCTTCATGTGCCCATCGGAGCCCCCTAGAAGAAAATTTTATCTTGTCCATAATCATAGAGTTTTTTTTTGATAAGTTTTAGGTTGTACATGACCCCTTGTTTATAAACAACCAGGGCTTATGCCAATTTCCCGGACACATCCCAGGTGTTTACATAATTACAAGACTCAGAAAGGCCTTCCTATGAGGTTAGGATTCCGAGAGAGCATAATCTCATTTTCCCAAAGAGATACATCAAGTTTCTCGGATACACCCCGGGTGTATACACAATAATAAGGCTCAAACGAGCCTTCCCATGAGGTTAGGGCATGATCTCATTTCCCCAAAGAGAGACATAGAACGCATAATTCACATGGTGGCAGGTGATGCATATGAGCTAAGAAAGGGATTTTCTCTTTATAGCATATCCTCACAACACCGCACAATCACAAACCCAGTAAGGTGGGCCTTCAGAAACACAAGCACCTCATAACCCAAAGGGTGGGCCTTCAGAAGCACAAGCACAAGTCTCTCCTGCGCCCTTCCCTCGTTCTTTGTGTGTCCTCCATGTGTCTTCAAATGAGGGCCCCATTGGGGTATTTATAGAGCCCCAAGGAAGTCCCGGCGGTTACACCCTCCATCCGGGTCAAAATAGGAGATTTAGGTTACGTTTGGTATCGGGATAAATTCCGAGGAGAATAGGTACAAGTCATTCTGGGTTAATTTATTCTTATTCTCATGTATGTTTGGTATGCGATGGAATAAGTACTAGTAAAATATTTCACTCTTGTGTTTTTTCGCCCAGTAAAAAAGTGGACCGACTAAGTCTGACAAAATTATCATTTCAACTTTTGGGGGACCAATAAAAAAGGAGGTTACAATTTGAGCTGATTTTGTGCACCAGATGTAGTGCAGAAAGCATTACTCTTCTATTATCCCAATAAACCACTTTTATGCAGAAAAATATATAGATGTTAATTATGATGCATGCAGTAATATTCACTTATAAGGATAATTATATCATCAAAAATAGCACCTTATACCTTCAATTAAAGATATAATGTTTTGGGTGAAACCTCACTGCAATCATTATTCTCAAAACACGGCCCCTCTACAAGTTGAAGTCTAATTCTGGCTACCAAGAGCTACATAAAGCCAACTAACTCGAACAAGAGTATCTATAAATTGGAACTAGTTTCTTAAACCGCATCTTTAAATTGCCACATTAATTAATTAGGTGGACAGAATACTGACTCCCCTAATTAATTAGATGTGTATGTGATATGTAAAGAGCTGATAGCGTATGCACAAAACTCATCACATGCAAGAACCCTGCAAGAACCCTGCATGTGTATGTGATATGCCATATATGCTTACAAATGTACAAGATGAGATCTTCCTTTCCCTCTTTTTTGTGGGTAAACACAGAGATTCCTTTTTTCTTTCTCCCTTTACTTTGTGACGGTGGCAGGGGTGTTGCTTTCACCTTCTTCCTTTGTTGGAGAATTATAAGAAAATTTTACAACGAGGAGGAAGGAGAGGGTGGAGATGCAGGTGTCATCTTCAAAGTACAGAAGCCCCACACGATTTAATCCTCTGCCTCTTCTGGTTGCTTTGTTAGCTGGATCCCTAGAGAGAAGACCTTTCGCGGTCAACACGGAGGGTAGGGCTCCCGCAGGTATCTCCGGTTTCGGGTCGTTTCTTGAATACCCACCGCTAGTGAAAATTTGTTCAGATTGTGTGATGATTCGGTGTCCATTAGTCAACAATTCACATGTCTTTCTCAATAGAAAAATATTTAAAATTTGATATCCTTAGAAGATGATCGATTCATTTATGTCATGCATTGAATTTTTATAGCGTTCGCGCATCGCCGTGCAGGTCGATGGCGGCATCAGGACAGGGCGCGATGTGATTATCGGCGCGCTTCTCGGCGCCGACGGCGAACGGAAGCTGGCCGCAAACCATGACGGCTCGCTCAAGCTCGTCGAACATGAAGGCTCCAGCGAGTTCGGGCGCGCCTCGCGCAGGCGACGGGTGACAGCGAATGAGGACAGAGATGAACAGCAATGTGACGAGCAACAAGGAACGTCCGGATGACGCGACGGTGAGCGCATCCGTTGACCGCGTCGAGCGCCGGGTACTGGAAGGTCTCGGCGATGGTGCGAAGCGCAAGAGGTGGTTCCGGATCGGTGCGGACTCGCTCGCCGTCCTCGCACTGTTCGCCGGGGGAATGGCGGTGGGTGCGGCAGCGCTGAGGCCTTTGGGCACCGCGGATCCGGCATCCGGCCTCACCGACGGCGACTCCGGCGGAACACTCTCGGGAGGCTTCGACATCGAGTGTTACTCGTCGCTGAACGATACGCATCCCACGGAAGTGAACCTTGCATCCGGTCCGGGCGCCACGATGTTCAAGCTCGACGAGCGCGTGGATCCGACGGATGCATGCGCGGCGCTGGCCACTCGAGAGGTGCTCGACAGTTCGATCTACAGCGAGATCCAGAAGCTCGCGGCCGGTGGGCTGAAGGAAGGTTTCATCAGAGTCGCCGGCGATCACATCTACCACTTCGAACGCGGCTTCGGACCGAGCGGAAACCGCACCGGCTGGAGCTTCGATGACGGTGTCGAGACGCAGAAGCCGGGAATCGTCATCTCCGCCACGATCCACTATCCGGCGGTGGCCAGTAAACCAGTAGCGGTGTGCGAGCTGGCATCGAACTGGGTAGATGTCTACCCGCGCGGCGGCCGGTCGGCGCGCGCGAGGCGCTGACGCTGCCCTGCGACGTGCTCGCCCCCTGCGCGATCGAGCGGGTGATCGACGCCGAGATCGCCGACAAGCTCAACTGCCGCATCATCGCCGAGGGCGCCAACGGGCCGACGACGCCCGACGCCGACGAGATTCTGGCCGAGCGCAAGGACGTGTTCGTCGTGCCCGACATTCTCTGCTACTAACAAAAAATTCTCATTTAATAATAAATAACAAGTCTTATTCTCAAAGATTATAATAAATTCACATTTATTTAAGCATGAAATAAAAATATTATTTTTAATTATCGAAGGAACATAATAACATTTTGTTCACTCCAATATGATTCCTGATGAAAGCTTGAGGTTTACATTCCCGACAGCAAGTGCAGCAACTCTGTAACTCTTACTCCATTTTTCACTTGCACGTCAACCTCTCATTTGTCCAGTCACCTACTGTTTGTTAGAACATGCAAATTATTACACGTGTGAGATACACATGTAGTATCTAATACATATGATGTAGATCTATAAGACAAGTTAAGATCAATCGTGAACATACCTGAAGTTTCTCCAATATTATGCTTTGCTTTCTCTATAAAGTACAACTTACAGTTCCTCTTCTAGTGGCCATCCTTATGGTAATGGAAACATCGACCCTTGTCCTTACTTGCCTCTTCTTTCTTTGCAGCCTTTACATGCTTTATTTTTTTTTGCCTTGCCTTTTTTAAGGACCCGCTAGTTTTTCCTCTTCTTGTTGGTTTTACCAAGAAATATCACAAGACCTTTCCCATTGTTCATGGTGCTCGCAACAATCTTCAACATATTTAGAACCTCTGCCAAATAGCATTCTTTTTTGTTCATGTTGAAATTTACAATAAATTGGGAAAAAGAACTAGGAAGATATTGCAAAAATAAATCGACGCAAAGATCCTTATTCATGTTGAATCCTAATTCTGCCAATCTTTTTATCCACTCAATCATTTTGAGAACATGTGTCTGCACAAATATTTTCTCAGACATTCTTGCCCCGAATAAACTTTTAGATATCTCATATCTTTCTATTCAACTTTGAGCTCCAAAGAGCTACTCAAGGTGAAACAAGATGGATCTGACATCCATCTTTTCATGCTATCTATGTAACTCAATAGTCACATAGATAAGCATATAACATTAGGTAAGGGTGGCATCATGTTTATGCTTCTCGTAAGCAATAATATATCCCTGTAGCATCTCTGGCAACCTTTTAGATTTTTCAGAAAAATAAATTTTTAAGCATTTTAATAAGGGATACCCATAACCAGGTTGCATATATGGTCGGTATTCACTATAACCAAACAAAGAGGTAGCCAAGTCCTGCATCCCCCTTTGGATCCCTCTTGGAGTGTTTGGTCGGCTTGTTTCAAATCCGGTATCACCATAAGAATCATACGGAACAGAAGATGAACTGGTCGGATGTGGATGGAAGTCGAATGACGGTTCATGACGACCCCACCCATAAATGGCTGCCTCCTGTTGGCTGTGTTTTTCTTGTCCTTTTGGCCGGGGTATGTCCCATGTAATTGTTTATTTTGATTTTTGTACAGTGTTTGGACTTGTAATAGTTGGATCTAGACTATTATATGAATATATTACTCTGATATTACAAATTACTTCCGCTTAAAGTTTAAAATCATTACTTTACTCTATATTACGCTTGTAATTCCAGTTCATTATGCATCTCCTCAACCAATCCTCCCAACCCTTACGGGGCCTCATCAGTCTCTTGGGTGGCGTCTTCAAGTTCGTGGTATCGATTTATCGGTATCCAGATCTCCAGGTCGTTACAGTTGGTATCAGAGCGGTGTTATGGTGAAGTATAAGGAATTGAAATTACACTAATCCAGAACAAATCCATGTATACTACTATTGTTAGCTTAGGTCATTTTTTCGCAATTGCTTATAGTTCTTTTGTTGTGTGCCTTCTCTTATGCTTAGATTGGGCTTACTAGATTAAAATGTCGCCTAGAAGGAGAGCTCGTGCACCCCAAGCTATTCCAAGAGAAGAGAGCGGTACTTCACCTCATCTGGTGAATGTGCCAGGGCAAGGCCGTGTTGATCCTGCTCCTGGTGAAGATTTACCTCAAGGAGGTCGAGGTCGAGTCCTAAAAGAATTTCTTCTATTCCACCTACCAACATATGAAGGACAAGTGGATCCAGATGCAGCGAGAGTTTGGCTGGATGCAACCGAGCGTGTGTTTCGTTCCATGGAATGCACTGAAGATGAGAAGGTAATGCTAGCTACATTTCAATTGCAGGGTGCAGCACTCGCGTGGTGGACCACGGAGTGGGAAGTGACTTTCAAGTCTCGTGCTCTTCGACTGATTACATGGAAGGAGTTCGTTACTTCATTAGAGCGTACATATAGTCCAGCTTGTATCAGAATGGACAAAATGTACCACTTCATGGAATTGGCTCAAGGTGATATGACAGTTTTGCAGTATCGGAACAAATTTATGGAATTGGGTCGATATGCTCCTCATATTCTTGCTGATGAAGGCCTGAAGACTAAGCAATTTTTGTGTGATTTGAAGGCAGAGTTAAGGCAACCTCTGATTGCAACCAGAGTGGCAGAATTAGATGTGGCTTATCAGGCAGCTGTAGCATTAGAGTTGGATATGGCAAGATCTCGAGGGCGAACCCAAGAGGAGCCAGTTCAACAGAGTGTGCAGCATCAGCAAGCTAGTCAACCTAGTGTGACAGGGGTACCATCTTTTATTCCTTCTTCCAGTGGTACTTCCTCCATGAAATCCAAGTTCAGACGAATGCTCAGAAAATCCAAGAAGTAGTATGACCGACAAGCTTCCTCTGGTACCATGCAACAAGCAGTACCCTCTTCTTTTCAATGACAGGGATCGGTGGCTAGCCAGCCGAGACCATGTTCGAGATGTGGTGGTAGCCATTTGGGTAGACCGTGTTCGATGCCCGTGGTGTGTTTTCGGTGTGATCTGGTGGGACATGTGGTCTGTGATTATCCATTGAGGCCAAAGTAGCCTGTTCAGTTTTCACAACCACAACAGTTCTGACCCCCACCACCATCGCAGTCACAACAATATTCTCATGCATCAGTATCGTCATCGCAGTAGTCTATCGCAGGTGGTAAGAATTAAAAAGGGAGAGTCACGCATATGACTGGTTCTGAAGCAGTTGCATCTCATCTTGTAGAAGGTACTATTATGATTTATGGCCATACAGCTCATGCTTTATTTGACTCAAGCGCTTCTCATTCATTTATTTCTGAAAATTTTGTTACTTGAATTGAGGAGCCAACATCAGAGATGCCTTGTGAGTTATTAGTTGAATTGCTGATGCGGGACGGGTGACACGACCGGGCTAGGACGTATGGCTGACTCAAAGTGTGGCCAACACTAGCACACTAAGATAAGCCGAGCAGCTGACTACCATGGCGTTCTCCCGGTTGAGACGTCTCTCAATAGAAACTCTAACTAACCCGGCGATCACCCCTTGTGAGGGAAACGTGGGATCGCAGTGGTTAAGGAACCATTGGCGCCTAGGGTGTGCAATTCGAGCTCGGTGCTCGACTGGAGACAAGGAACGGCTCTCACTCACATACAATCATGGTAATTGTAGCTGGCTAACGGCCCTAATCTCACAAACGCAGCATGATAGAACATATACTAAACCAGCAAAAGTGAGAGAGGAACAAAGCACATACCTCCACGACTAGGCGTGGGGAAGAATTCCTGGCCGAATCTAAACAACGCCAATACACACAATTGTTAAATTTACAATTTCAGAACATGATGCCCACTCCACGCAGGGAGGTAATGTGCTACAAATATCAATTTTGGGGTTGCTGAAGTCTAGGTTGATGGGCCACACTCAAAGTAGCCGAGGGAGGTGGGTCTGGGCCGATCCCAGGGATGACTGGGTACCGGTCCGGTTCTACCCATGCTGGTCACTCTGCGCAGTGATCTTGCAAAGGGCGGTACGCCAAGATCTGATGTCTGATCGTGGTGCCATTTGTTGAAGAACATTGGCGACTTGATGAAGTTTGCCCACTCCAAAGGGTGCGTTCAGATCCTTTCATATCTGGGCACAGCAATGACTTCTTTTAGCTTCTGGTTCTACGTACACAGAACTGCACAAGAAGACAAATAATTAAGGGAAAATGGCTCCCAATGTCCGATCGAGTCTCCACTTGTTGCAGATCGTCGGAGACGTCCAGAGGAAGGATCTGACCAAGGGATTTGATAAAATCAGCAAAGGGGATGGCGGAGCAGCTTCGGGAAGTCGACTCTGGTGTTGTGTTGGGTCTGCACAGATCAGCTTGCGCGATCCCACGAAAATCCCCGCCACGATCAGCACGGATCTCCGATCGACACGAGATTGGCGGCAACGCGAAGAGAACTTGAAATACTTCGTCCACTCAGAAACTCAGAGGCAGAGGGCTTGTGAGGAGATCTGGAGGAATTAATACTCATTCACCTCCATATCTGAGTAGCAATCTTAGATTGATCTGCGCGTCTTCACGAAAAGAATTGTTGCTGGCGATCGACGAATACGGATGTTCGCGGATATATCTATACCCGTGATGGATATTCCCGTATTTATAACCTCAAAAATAATAGGATACTCTCAGGATATGATATTTGTAAAATTTTCACGGATAGAATATAGTATTGATCTACCCAAGTCGAACCCGATTCATTTACATCCCTATATCTGTCCCAATGGAGCTCATAGAAGAGAGAGAGAGAGAGAAGAGCTACCATTTAACAAGCTTGAAATTTGCTGATAACAGTAGAAGTGAGCGGGGAAGAAGGGATCGAGAATTCTGAGCCCCGCTGTGCCACTAGATGGAACACCGCCTCATGTTTAGATGCCAAACCCCAAATTAGATGCTGCTCTCATAGATATTAAGAGACTGTTTGAGATCCATGCCTAAGCATCTGTAATTGCAGTAATAATCCAATTTTCACACGGTATGCATACATATGAGTAAATACATTTGCAAAAATGGTAACTCTGCAATTTCTTGCACGGCAATGTGTGAGAAAAAGAATTCCAATTTAATATCGATAGAAATTTTATGCATGTAATGACAGTATTTGCTAATCTCATTTCTTCACATAATTCTGGATCCAGCGATAAATTAATTAAGAGAAGTAGTTAATATATGAGAGGGGAACAAATAACTTTCAAGTTGGGTTCTGTGTGTGAGTTACGATGGGTAGCGGGCTACGTATGGTATGTATGAGCAGTAAAGAATTTTAGTGAAACTCAGGTGGGGTTTGATGATAAATCTTAAATTTACATTTAATATCTTAATATATTATAAGAAACTTTTAAGGATGATGATTAAGAGAGTAATCACATTCTAAGAAATTGGCACCATTTTTTTTGATATTATTCTTCGTTCTAATTAGAAGAAAGACAATACTCTCCGTCTCGAATTCTTAGAATGAAATGTCATTTGACTATCATCGGGTTTCCAATGGGAGGCCTCCAATATATGAGATGGCCCTGAAGATATTACATTTCCCTCCACAATGACCTCATCTCTTCTCATGAAGTCTTCTCGAAAAGGTTCTAAGGAAATTTTAAATGAGCACTATCCCTTATTTTAGATAAGAATTATCGGCAGCAAATTTCGCTACCTCCAGTTTTCACAACAAAAGCTGGGAGATCCCAAACCGGAGATTTATGTTCCACAGATCCATGGGTTTTCTTTCCCTGGTTCCCGAACCAGATTTCTTGGAGTACAAATCTGACTACTTGGTAATTAAAATCAATCCAGAATACCAGCTAACCAAACAGCAACAGCAGTATAGAGCGAAAATAGAAGTCCCCTCAAACAACAGACTGCAACTACAAAACTAACAACTCTGTTATCCCCTCCCGCAAACAGAAGACAGAGTCATTGGTTCAACCCTCGACCTGTTCTCTCAACCTGCGGATGGTGCTCCTCACGGTAACCGCGCTAGCCGTGCTGCAAAATATAGAAAAAGGATAATCATCAACTATATAGTATATACCCAAGATAAGCATAGATCTTAATGACTGTCATAATTAAATCCCTAAGAGCTGTATAATTAAACGTAGACAAAGAGACTGACTTCAGGGTATATGCGCCTCCAGCCTTGACCTTCCCACAATCCTTGCAACCCCATATACCAACGGCCTTCCTCTTGACAGCAAACTGGAGTTGTATCAAACGCAGAGGGAAAAGACTGTTTTAAGTTCCTGGCTAGTTGACGTTAAACATGAAGCAAGGCCAAGCATAACCGCAGCCGCTTTGAAATTGTAAAACAAACTGTGAATACACCCCTGTGTCTGATAAATAAAAGGAAATGGGTGATCATACCTTGCCGCAGAACTCGCAGAAATATTTTGCATGCTGAGACACTTCCATCTTCTTAATTTGCTTACGCAAACTGGCACCATATCTGGTACCTGGATTAATGATATAGAACAAATATCACCGAAATAAACGAGTTTAATTCCCAAAAAAACAGCATCTGTGAAACTAGGTTGTAGATATGTTACCATATTTGCCCACAATCCCAGCCTTCTTTGTGCGCTTCGTCTGCATAACATAAGAAAAAGCAGCGAACGGTAACAATCGATTTGTTTGTGTTTGTGGCAACTCTCGTGCGCTTCTCATGGATATCCTATGATCAATTCCATTGCCATTTATGGTATATATGCGATGGGGGACAACGATTCACCTTCCCAGCCAACGGCATGAGCGCACCAGCAGCACCGCTAACTAGCGCCACTGGTGCACTGCCTGTATCAGCATAAGTATTTAACCCCATCAACGCACCCGTGCCCAACGCTCCAACCGGACCGCCGAGCAACAACGGTGCCATGTTCACCATACTGCGTGGGAGCGTCCGCCCAATATTTCTCCCCACCTCTTCATAGCCAAATACACCACCAACTTCCCCCATCAACTGTTCGCTGAACGCTGGAACACCTGTAGCGTCCAGCGCCTGATCGAGGTACGTGCTCGCGCGTGGAATCCACCCATCACGCAGTCCCTCACTGTAATCCGTGGTCTCGTGGAGTTCATTTTGCCACTGAGAGTAGTCCTTGAGACTACCCTCGTACCCAAAGGCTTTTGCCCTTTCCCACTCTTCGAGAACGTCGCGGTATGTTTTGGCCATGAGCTTGGAGGTAATGTTCTGAATTCTGAACTTTACTTAGAAGATGGAGAACTGCGGACGGCGAGAGCGCATAGCGCGTGCGGTGCGGTCCTGTGCGGAGGCACCGCCGTCCAGAGCGGGGGGAGTGATTGGCTCGTTCAGGATTTGGGTAAAGGGGAGAGGGGCGTCGACGGAAGTGTTAGGCGTCATGAACGCAGAGGCCCAATCTTGGTAGTAGGGATTATTGGGGAGGTCTGCCGCGGTGGGCATCGTCTTTTGACGTGAGTCAATAATCGCCTGACGCTCTTCTGGCGATTTAAAGAACCCGTTGTCGAACGGGTTTCCTTGTTCCTTGCCTGTGACTTGATCAATAGGAGTGCCATACATTCCGAGTTGACGCCCGAAGAGAGCTTCACGGTTTCCGGCACGGCGCTGTTCACCTTGTGCGCGGATAGCCTCTGGTGTAGAAGCTACAGTCTGTTGGTTTATAACCCCAAGCGCACGCAAGAGGTCGAGGAGTGGGTTTTGTGGATCGGCCATATAAGTGACGATTTAGCGGATTACTGCGGTTGTGTCAGATACGACTGGACGAGTCGCGCCAGGAAGTGCGCGTTTAATTGCTTCCCAGATATAGTTAGGCTGAGCGTTGGGTTTGTCCACGAGCGGCTCTTGAAAGACACACACACACTAGACTTGTCATCATTAAAACTAATTTACCAAAATCAACTAGGGGATCCAACAATGGTGGACAACTAAGCCATGTTTTCTGGGTGGATGCAAAGTCAAGATTCGCATCTTCATCTTTTCGTGATATCATATCTTTTGATACTACTCACTTGACGAATACATATGAGATGCCATTTGCTCTATTCGTTGGAGTTAATCATCATAGTCAGTCAACTCTACTTGGTTGTGCATTACTTTCCAATGAGATGACAGAATAATTTGTTTAGGTGTTTAATTATTTGCTAAAGCCAAATGGTGAAAAGCAACTAAATACGCTTATTACTGACCAGGACAAATCCATTGAAACAGTAGTGAGGGAGGTCTTCCCTATTGTTAGGCATCGATTTTGTTTCTGACATATATTAAAGAAAATATCGGAGAAGATTGAGCATATATGTGTAGGAAACAAAGATTTTATGGAGGACTTTGTTAGCTGTATCTATGATTCAATTTCTGTGCTCGAGTTTGAAGAGAAGTGGGAAGAATTATTGTGCAAGTATGAAGCTGGTAGAGAGAATGGATGATTGAATTAGTTATACGAATGTCGTGTTAAATAAGTACCATTATTTTTGAAGGACACATTTTTCACAAGTAAAAGATGTTGTACTGGACTGATAGACATTGCATTATAATGATATATTTTGCACTGTCATGATACACTTTGAGCTTCAATGAAACATATTGCACTGAAAAACCACACTTTGTGCTAGATTGAAGCATAATGCACTGAAATACATTACGTTAGAAGGAAACATAGTACATTGTAATATTTAATTGTAATCTTAATAAGTCGATTTCATATTTTTTTTACAGGAATGTCAACTTTTCAACAAAGTGTGAGCATTAATCACTTCTTTGATGGATATGTCCACGCAAGGATCACTCTCTCTGAGTTTTTTAAAAAGTTTGAATTTACATTAGAGAGTAGATATGATGTTGAAAATAAAATGGATGTTAAAAGTATGAAGACAATTACATACTTGAAAACATCTTCACCATTGGAGAAGCAAGTACCCAATAAATACGGGAAGTTGGGCCAAGAGATGCACCCCATCCCGGGGGCATTTGAAGAAAAGTAATACACCCCAGCCTGGGGGCATGTGAAGCCATAATACACCTCGCCAGGGGGGCATATGAAGCAAAGTACACCCTGTATGGGGGCACATAAAAAAAAAGAAAAGAAGAGAATAATACACCCTAGCCCGAGGGCATCAAAAAAGATACACCCCAATCTGGGAGGGGGCATACGAAACAAGACATACACTCCGGCCTGGGGGCACAAGAGGTGAATAATACACCCCACCTGGGGCGCAAAAAATGAAATAATAGACCCCATCCCGGGGGCATGTGAAGCCAACATGAACCCCGTGCCGGGGGCATAAGAAGCAAAGGATACACCCCGGCCAGGGGGTAGGTGAAGCCAAACAATATACCCCAGCTCAGGGGCAAATGAAACCAAAAGAAGCATGCCCCAGCCTGGGGGCACTTGAAGAGAAGCAATACATCCTGGCCTGGGGGCATCTAAAGCAAGAAATATACCCCAACTCAAGAGAACGAGAAGTAAAACATACACCCCAGCCTGGGGGCATTTGAAGCAAATAATATACCCCGGCCCAAGGACACTTGAAGAGAAGTAATACACCCCAGCCTGGGGGCATTCGAAACAAGACATACACCCCAATCTGGGGGCATATGAAGCCAAGAAATATACCCCATAAAAGGGAGCCAAAGAAGCTGAGCGTGGTTAGCGTCATGACCCTTCATCCAAGCCGATGAACATTTCACCTTCGGCCAGGATGGCCAGCCTATAAAAAAATCCCCTCATATAGTCAGCTTCGTTGGCGCATTAAAGAATAAAAAGACCTCCTCCCATATATTCGGCTTAACCGGCACATTAAAGAATAAAAAGATTCCTCATATAGTCAGCTTCGCCGATGCATTAAAGAATAAAAAGATCCCTCATATAGTCAGCTTCGCTGGCACATAAAGAACAAAAAGACCTCCTCCCATACAGTCGGCTTCATCGGCACATTAAAGAATAAAAAGATCCCTCATATAGTTGGCTTTGTCGGTGCATTAAAGAATAAAAAGATCCCCCATATAGTCGGCTTCGGGGACTTACCATCGTCCCGACCCACTAATTCGAGCCGATGATGAAAGGCTGCTCGGCCACGATGCTGCGGGTGTGCCCGTCCTGGTAGGCGCGGGCGCGTACTACCGTAGGACTGTCGAGCTTCAACGGCTTGTCGTACACCGGGTCAGACGGCCCGGGTACGCTGCCATCCAGGGTGTAGTGGATCTGCGCCCCTGGATCAGGGCTGCTGAGCGTGACTTCCACCGGGCTGCTGAAGGTGCCGCCGTCGGGCTTGATGGCAGGCGGTGCCAGGACATCCTTGCCGGGCAGGCTTTCGATCCACTGCTTGAGCAGTGCCATGCCCTTGGTGTCGACGGTCGCGCGCGCAATGGGCGGCATGCGGATGTCGCCATTGGTATCCGCGCGCATGTAGATGATCGAGCGCCAGATGTCGTGCGGTGAGATGGGGTGTGGCCGGTCGATGCCCTCGTTGATCAGGATTGGACCGTCGATCAGCTGCTGGTTTGCCAGCGGCGTCTCGAAGCGGGCATCGAAGTAGGCGACTGTGCCCCCTGGGCGGTGACAGTGCCCGCAGTTGGCATCCAGGTAGGAGCGGGCGCGGTCTTCCAGGCTGCGCGAGGTATCGTCCGTGGCCGCCAGGCGCGGCAGGGAGGGGATGCTGCTTTCAGCAAGCGCCGGCGTGAACAGCCCCAGATGATTCAGAGTGCGCAGTTCGTTGTCGGTGACGCCGGAAGAGTAGGTGAAGTCGCGGTTGAGCTGCCGCGACTTGGGGCCCAGCACGCCGCTGGTGTGGCTGTTGTGGCAGGTGAGGCAGTCCTTGCGCGACGGATAGCGCCACTGCTGGCGGCGCACATGTCCATCGGGGTCGCGGATAGCCAGCGTTTCGTTCAGACCATCGGCCGTCAGCAGGTCGGCGTCGCTATCGTCCGGCCGCCACTTGTAGGTCACGCCATAGACGCCTTTGCGGCCTACTACGATCAACCGGGTTTCCAGCCGGCGCAGGTGCTGCGGATGGGCCGCATCAGTGGCGATTTCAAAGGTCTTCACGAACACGGTGCCGGCCGGGAATACCCAGTCGTCCGTGGGTGAGAATTTGATCTTCCCGCTGGAATCCAGCGAGGGCGCGATCGTGGACGCTGGCGGCGCAGCCAATGCCATGAGTGTTTCCACGGCAGCAAATCTGGGCACGATCACCATCGACGGCTTCACGATCCAGGGCTGGACCTCGCGCGGCATCAACCAGGATTATAATGGATGGACTGCCGATACCGCGGCCGTGCATGTGACGCACAACGCCGTCTATGGCCCGGTGGGCGGCGCCACGGCGCACGGCAACGGCATCGAGGTGTCCGGTAACGGCTCGGTCGTCAGCGGCAACCACGTTTACAACGATCACTTGAATTCGGTTGACTGGTCGGGGTCCGGCATCATCGTGGTGAACGGCAGCGATATCACCATCACCGGCAACACCGTGGACGGCGCCGATACCGGCATCGCCGTGGTCAACTGGGATAACGTGGCGGGGATGTCCAACATCATCGTCAGCGGCAACACGGTGAAGAACGCGACTGACGAAGGCATCGGCGTCCAGGCGTTCGAATCCGAATACTTCAATAATACCCCCGGTACCTCCGGCGCCATTTCGGGTCTCATCATCACCAACAACAATGTGTCCGACAGCCTGTCGGGCCTGGGCATCTGGGACTACAGCGCCGACCATCGCGGCGACTGGGCCACGACGATCGCCGACATCAGCGGCAACGACTTCGCCAACAACGGCACGCAGATATCGAGCGATTTCGCGAACGCTGAGATCGTACCGCTGCTGAACACCAACAGCTTCGATCGCACGGTGGTCAATGCCGCCGGTGGAGCGGCCATCTATGGCGATCTGCAGACCGCCATCGACACGGAGAATGCGGGCAGCACGCTTAATCTGGCCGGCACCTTCGGTTCCGGCGCCAAGGTCAACAAGGCGGGCGACACGCTGGACGGTCAGGGCTCCGCCGTGATCCAGGCGCTGAATAATGGCGACGATGGCCTGACCATCCAGGCCAACAACGTCACAATCAAGAATCTGGAGATCGCCGGTCCGGCCACCAGCCCGTACGATACCTTCGCCTGGGGCGGCGATATCACGCGCGGTATTGTCGTGAAGCGCAATGTCACCGGTTTCGACATCACCGGTAACCGCCAAAGTGGGTATCCTGAGCTATAAAAATCTGCCGCTGTTTGTCAACGACTATACGAACGATGGAAAGGATTTTGTGATCCGCTACGAGCAGTCCATGCAGGCGGCGCAATTCCATGGGGAGGTGAGCTATCTGCAGGGGGATGTGCTGGAGGTGACGGGCAGCATCAATGGACTACAGTTCCACGACCAGAAGACCTGGGCCGAGCCCTGGGGTATGTTGCCGGTGGAATTCAACGCGCATTTCAAATGGCAGGCGTTCAAGGATTTCTGGGCCAAAGCCGATGTATATACCTTTCAGGGGGCGGAGTATCTTGCCGCCGACGGGTCTTCGCATAGGGGCGGGCGGGGGACGGATGCCAATGCGGGGGTAGAGTTCAAGATCACCAGGGCGCTGAACCTTTGGTTCCAGATGAATAACATCTTCAACAATAAGTATCAGCGCTGGAATCAATACCAGGTGTATGGGTTCAATGTTTTGGGGGGGATAGTATTCTCTTTTGGCGGGAAATAGTTAGATTCGCGCTGTGCCGGCTGATGCCGGCACGATGCTAAATGGATAAGTCTATGTGGCAGGTCCTGAACGCCTATTTATTTCAACACAGAAGTATCAGTATCCCTGGTTTGGGAACGATCTATCTTGAAACCATGCCCGCCAATATGGATGTGGCCGATCGTACGATGCAGCCGCCGGCCTACCAGTTCCGTTTCGACAAATATTTCGCCGCACCCGACAAGGAGTTCTTCTCCTTTGTTGCTGCCCAGCGTAATATCCTTGATTACGAGGCGATTAAATGGTATAATGAATTCTCCTTTGAACTGCGTAACCGTATCCGGGCCGAGGAACAGGTATCCTGGGACGGCGTCGGCATCCTGAAAAAGGATGGTTCCGGCGGGGTGCTGTTCGAGCCGATGCCGGCGACGTTGGGATTTTTGCAACCGGTTCCGGCCATGCGGGTGGTTCGGCACGACGCCCAGCACAGCATGATGGTCGGCGACCGGGAACGTACCAGCGGCGAGATGAACGAATGGCTTCAGGATCATGCCCGTCGTCGCAGGCGGTTGTCCTGGTGGGTTATTGCCATTGACCGGTGTTTACTACGTCGTTTCAGGCAACGGAGAACGCTCCGACTGGGCAAAGAACACTCGTGCGAACCCTCGCGTAGAGATCACGATCGGCGGACGTCGTCCCACCCCCGCACTCGCGCGTCGAGTCGAGCCCGCGCAAGCGATTTCCGTTCTTTCCCGCTACGCCGAACGGTACCCGCGCGCCTGGCGAGAGCTCGCCCCCGTGCTTGAGGCACTGAACGGTCGCCCGATGACAGCACTTACCGACGTGGTCGTTGTTAGCTTCACCCTTGCCGACCAGATGAACTAAATTCGGGCGCGCTAAGTCACCAAGTTGTCTGGATGTACGGCGTCGACGCGGTGCTGGGCGGCACACGGTATCGCTGGAGCACGTCGCCCATGACCTTCGTGAATGCGGGTGCGGCGTCCGCACTGGAGGTATCTCGCGTCGGTCCGAAAGTGACAACGACAACGTATTCGGGATGATTCGCAGTGGCGATTCCCGCGACGGACGTGATGTAGTCGTTGCCATAGCCCTTTCCGTTGGGGAGCGCAACCTGCGCGGTTCCGGTCTTAGCTGCGATGTGATACCCGGGCACCTTCAGCAACGCGCTGATGGGTCCACCGTTCACGACGGTCTGCAGCATGTTGACTACTTCGTCGGCGGCGTTTCGGCTCACGACTCGCACAGGCTTCTCTTGCGGTGTGTCGACCACCTTGCCGTCCGGTTCTTTGCAGCCGGTCACCAGCGTGCTTGGTTCCCGCACGCCGCCGTTTGCGAGCGTCGCGTAAATCTGCGCAACCTGTACCGACGTCGCTTCCACTCCCTGCCCGAACTCCACCGCCTCGCGAAGATCGCGCAGGAGATGGGCAAGCGCGCGCCGGTCGCCTTCCGCATCAACCCGCACGTCGAGGCCGGCGGCCGCGAGCAATTCGGCCAGCGCATGCAGGGTCGAGTGGTGATAATTGTACACCCGGTCGATCTTGTGCGGGACGAGCCAGGCGCGGCGAGCGTCGAGGGCGGGGAGGGGAGCGCGGTGCTCATGGGTCAAGTTTTGCTCAATTGGGCGGCCAATGATACCGTTTCCGGGCTCAGCAGCGCACATCCGGAACAGGATCCGCAAGCGTGAGCTAAAAAAATCAAAGCCGCCTTTGATCGGGCGAAAGCTCCCCCCTCTACGCTTTACGCTCTCCCCTTTACGCTTTCTCTCCCGGCCATGTCCCATCCCAAACCTCCTTTCCGCATCGGTCTCGGTTTCGACGTCCACCGGCTCAAGGCCGGCCGGAAGTGTATCCTCGGCGGCGTCGAAATTCCTTCCGACATCGGACCGGACGGGCATTCGGACGCGGACGTGCTCACGCACGCGCTCGCCGACGCGATTCTCGGCGCGGTCGGGCTGCGCGACATCGGTCACCATTTTCCGAATACGGACAAATCCATCGAGGGCATCGACTCGCAGATCATTCTCGCGAAAGCCGTCGCCGAACTCGCGAAACACGGCTACCGGCTCGTCAACGTGGACGCCGCGCTCATCGCCGAAACGCCGAAGATCGGCCCGCACATCGCCGCGATGAAAACGCGCCTTTCGCAAACACTCGGCATCCCGGAGGACTGCGTCGGCATCAAGGCGACGACCAACGAGAAACTCGACGATATCGGCGCGGGCCTCGGCATCTCGGCGCACGCCGTGGCGCTGGTGACGGCGTAGGAGTAGAGGAACATACCGCGGGTGTCGATGAGGTAGAGGACGGTCCCCGCGGGGTTGGCTTGACAGGCGATGAAGCTCGCACCAGTGGACCCCGACCCCGCGACGTACAGCGGGGCCACCGTTGCAGGCTGCGCTGTCAGCGACCACACGTAAATGTCCCCACCGTCCGACGCGCCGAAGCCGACGGTGCCGTAGCGGCCGGAGCCGATCGTCCCCCAGCCCTCGCCGAAGCCGATCGTCGACGGCCGCACGCCGGGCTCGGCCGCGACGTACGACGTGACCGGCGACACCGCGCGCCCGAACATCGCGAGCGTCAGCTGCTCGTCGTGCGACAGCGCCTGGTGCTCGTCGGCGCCGAACACGAACGCCGCGGTGTGCACCGAGAACGGCCTGCTGACCGCGACGTCGCGCGCGAATGGATCGCTCCAGATCATCCCGGTGAGCCGCACGCGATCGGGGGCGCGCGGCGTATCGATCATGAGGCGCTCAAGGGATCTGTGACCAGGCAGAGCTTCAGAGCCACCACGATGTCCTGTGGTTTAGTAAACATTGAGATACGGTATTCGCGAATAACAAATTGACAAGCCCTAACCCATTTCCTCGACACGATTGAGCCCACTCCTCTTCTCCGTCTCGGCTCCTTACCGCACGACCGCAAACGCCGCGTAGGTGATGGGCTGGTCCCCGACCTGGGTGTGGATCACGATCTTGGTCGTGGCGGACGCGGCCGTGGAGCGCGGCGTCACCTCCAGCACCCACGAACCGCCCGCGCGGCCCGGCTTTAAATCAACCGTCACATTCGGCTGCATCGGCTCGGCAGACAGCACCCGGACCGGAGCGGCACCGACCGCCTTGAGCGTGATCGTTTGGGTCACCGGCTCACCGCCTTGCGCCCAGCGCACCATCGCCGGCCGAAGGGTCAGCAACGGTGTGATGTTGATTCGCAGCTTTAGCTTCGTGATCGGTGAACCCGGCTCGTCGGTTACGGCCGTGATGACCGACTCCTGAGGCCCTATCCGGTCGCCCGGTTCGTAAACCGCCGTCATCACCTCTTTGGCCCCCGCGGGGAGCGTCGGGTGTGGCAAAAGCAGTGTCGTGCAGCCGCAGCTCGACTGGAGGTCGGTGATGGTGACCGGCCCGGTCCCGGTGTTGTCGAGCGGGATCGCGATGCGGATTTCCGGCGTGCCCGCGGTGATTTCCCGATCGATCGTCGTCCGGCCCCATGTCAGCGCCGAGGCGAACGCCACGCCGGGGAACAGGAGCAGGAGACTGGCCAGGAGTTTGTTCATGGCGTGGATGTCATCGCTTGCCGCGCAGTCGGGCAATCCTTGGTCTTGGCAAGACATAGCCGGGGCGGTCGCATCCCTACTTTAGTTCTGGACGGGCTCATCGTTGATGAAAGAGGCCACGGGTTCCCCTCCGGTTGACCAAGGACAAGTGGCACGGGGCGGGCAAGTCATTGGGGTGTTCAGTTTGATGTAGGCGATCTTCACTTCGTTTTTAGAAGCGTTCGTAGCCGAGAAGCTGTCTCCGTACGTTTTTTATTCATTTTGGCACGCTGGGCTTCACCGCCATCAGCAGCGGCAATGTGCTGGGCGATGCCGACATCGTGCTGAAGGTGCGCGGGCCGAGCGCGTCGGAAATTGCGCAAATGAAGAAGGGCGCGTGGCTGATCAATGCGGCGCGCGGTGAGCTGATCAACGAGGGCGATTTGGCCGAGGCTCTGAAGAGCGGGCAGCTTGGAGGGGCCGCGCTCGACGTGTTTGTGGAGGAGCCGACGAAGAACACGGCGCTTGTTGGATTGCCAAACGTTTTGGCGACGCCGCACATTGCGGGTTCGACGACGGAGGCGCAGGAAGAGGTCGGAACGCAAGTTGCGGTGCAGGTACGGGATTACCTTGCGGACGGCGTGATTCGAAACGCGGTGAATTTGCCGGCGCTTTCGCCGGATCAGTATCGTCGCGGGCGACCCTATCTGGCGCTCGCAGAGCGGCTTGGGTCGATGGTTGCGCAGGCGGCGGCTTCACGGCCGGCGCGGATTCGAATTCGATATGCGGGTGAAGTTGCCGAAGTCGGGACGAATTTGCTGCGAAGTGCGGTGCTCGCAGGCCTGTTGAACGCGGTGCTGGACGAGAAGGTCAACGTGGTGAATGCGCCGCAGGTTGCGACGGCGCGCGGGTTGACGGTCCATGAGGAAACGCGCAAGCGGGAGCACGGCTTCCCGAATACGCTGGAAGTTTCGGCGCTGACGGACAAGGGCGAAGAGGGTGGATTTACCGTCGAAGGCACCGTGTTGCACGACGGTACTCCTCGCGTATTGCAGATCGGTGGGATTCCGGTCGAGGCGCAACTCGAAGGGACGATTCTTTATCTGCGCAACCGTGACGAGCCCGGCGTTATCGGGCAGGTTGGCTCGACGTTGGGCAAACTGGGCGTCAACATCGCGACGTTTGCGCTTGGCCGGCGGAATGAAACCCGGGGCGCCGAGGCGGTTTCGCTCGTCCGGCTAGACGGAGACGTGCCGGAGTCTATTCTGGATCCCATCAAGGGCATCCCTGCAGTAACCGGTGCGAAGCTTTTGCACTTGGGCAAGGCGTAAATCGGCGGCTTGCTCCAAAATCCCAGTCATCCTTTGAACCTGTTTTGGCCTTGCCACGCGCCGATCGCCGCGTCCGCATCTGGTCCGCCGGCTGCTCCACCGGGGAGGAGCCGTATTCCATCGCCATGACCATCGCCGAGGCCCTGCCGGATTTCGCGCGCCGTGACATCCGCATCCTGGCCACGGACCTGGACTCCGACGTGCTGGCGAAGGCGCAAGGCGGCATCTACGGCCAGGACCGCGTGCAGGGCATGGCGCCCGAGCGCCTGTCGAAGTTCTTCCGCGAGACCAGCGAACGCGGGCAGCAGGCCTGGAGCGTGGTGCCCGCACTGCGCTCGCTGATCACCTTCAAGCAGCTGAACCTGATGCACCCGCTGCCCATGCAGGGACCGCTGGATGTGATCTTCTGCCGCAACGTCATCATCTATTTCGACAAGGACACCCAGCGCGAGCTCTTCTCCCGCGTCCGCGCGCTGCAGCGCCCCGGGGACCTGCTCTGTCTGGGTCACTCCGAGAGCCTGTTCCGGGTGTCCGAGGACTACACCTCGCTCGGCCGCACCATGTACCGGCGGAACTGACATGAGCGCGCTGCCCGGCCCCCGTCCGACCGTCGCCATCTCCCCCGCACTGCCCGGCTTCGAGCAGCTGCAGCGTTTCTGGGAGCCCAAGTCAGGCTACTGGACCGCGCGCCTGCTGCCGGGCGAGTACTACGTAACCCGCAACAACGAAGCCATCATGACCGTGCTGGGTTCGTGCATCTCCGCCTGCGTGCGCGACCCGGACCGGGGCATCGGCGGAATGAACCACTTCATGCTGCCCGAGGAAAGCGGCGCCGGCCACAACGCCTGGCTCGATCCCAAGGCGGGCCTTGCCACCCGCTACGGCTCCTATGCCATGGAAAGCCTGCTCAACCAGCTGCTGAGGACGGGCGCGTCGCGCAGCCGCCTGGAGGTCAAGATCTTCGGCGGCGGCAAGATCCTGAGTTCGATGACCGACATCGGACAGCGCAACATCGACTTCATTCTGGGTTACGCCCGGCTGGAAGGCCTGAAATTGAGCGCGCAGGACGTTGGCGGCACCCAGCCGCGCAAGATCGTCTACTACCCGGCAGATGGCAGGGTCATGGTCCGCCGTCTGTCCTCCGTCGGCGATGGTCTCTGGTCTGCCGTCGATGCCATAGCCGTAGGCTCCCGCCGCGCCGCCATAGACCAGCGTCAGGCCGGTCGCGCCGTTTTCGAGATCGGTGAGCGCCTGCCGGTTGGCTTCGACCGGATCGGGATGATCGACCCGCGCCATGACCTGCCACGGCACCGCCGTGCGGCCGGCGACCGGCGGGGATGGCGGCGACGTAGCGTTCGACGTGCGGTTTGAGCGCGAGCGCGAGGCATTCCGGGCAGAGGCATTCCGATTTTTCCTCCGGCGCGAGGACCGGCGGGTAGCGGTCGCACCAGCACGCGCCGGAGTCGTCCGGTCCGCACCGGAAGTCCGCGCCGCAACCGGGGCAGGTTTTTGCCGCGGCGTTTATCATGGTTTTTTGGATACGACGTTTTCGCCGTCGCGAATTTTCCTGCGGACGACGGCGTCGAGCGCGAACGCCGCGCCGCCGAAGACGAGCGTGGCGGCGAAGAGCCGGATTTCGGTGGAAATCGCGCCGCGCATCACGGCGACGAAACCGGGAAGGTCGCGCGTGTATTCGCGCACGCAGTCCGCGCCGCAGCCGCCGGCGGTCCAGATGCCGATGTCGGCGAGCAGCCAATGGGCGAGGACGACGGCGAGCGAAAGGCCGGCGAATTTTTTTCCGGAAAAACGTCCGTCGCGCAGCGCGACGCCGGCGAGTACCGCGACGGCGAACGAGGAATAAACCCATTCCCAGCCCGGATAGATCGGGAAACCGTGGATGTCGTGAAACACGAAGTGTTGCGTCAGCAGATCGCCCCCAGCCGCGAGCGCGAGTGTGAGCAGGAGTCCGGGCGCGAGTCCGAAGGCCGCGCCGGCGAACATCGCGGCGGCGAAAACCGGCGAGAAACCGACGCAACCGGACGCGAACGCGGGCATCGCGAGCCGGAGCGCGTGCAGGACGACGGTGATCGCGAGCGAGGGGAGGAGGCGTTGCCGGAAAGTCATGCGGAGTGGATTGCCGGAGAATCCCGGATGGTACGCGACTGTTTTTGCGTCATTCGTTTTCCGGGAGGCATTTTATGAATCATTGAATCCGAATCGGTCAATTTATTGTGGCGTTGATGGCCGTGACGGTGCAGTTGCTGTGGCTGAGCAGAATCCGCAGCGCCTCGGCGGGGGTGTATTGGCCACGTGCCTCGGACGGCGTGCCGGTGCAGCGCGCGGGATCGATGCCGCCGATCGAGATATTCGTCGCCGAGGCCAGCGACGCCAACTGCTGTGGCAGGGGCCGGGCGGGAATGTCTATGGAATAACGAATGTCGGCGGGATGGGCGGGGGCCGCCCCGGTTGCGCTAGCGCTGGCCGCCGCCGTCAGCGCGAGCGCTGAGATAGATGCCGCTATCGGTCGTCTTTGCCTGGACGGGGAGGAAGTCTTGCAGGCGGCGGACAACAAGCGGCTCCGAATCCAACGTCAGGATGGCGCTGAGACGCAACTTGCCGGCCTGATCGTCGACGATGATGGGTTTATCGAAATAGCGGTTCAGGTCCTTGACGATGGCCGACAAGGGCTGATCCCGATAGATAGCATGGGCATTTTGCCAAGCAAAGGCCTGATCCGACTCGCCATGGCTGACGGCCGCGCCGGTGGCGCCGGCCCAGCCGGCGACCTCGGGAGCGAGAGTGCTGTCCAGGTCCCAGCTAGCCCAGGACTGCGCGCCCCATCCATTGAATACCCAGGTCACCGCGCCCAACTCCGAGCCGTCCCGCACGAACGTCGGTCCACTGTCACGGATCCACGCATCATCGATCTCACGCTCGTGGCGCTCGATCGCGCCCGACAGGTAGCGCGACGCGATCGCGCGATCCCGAGGATGGAGTACAACGCTGACGGGCTCGAACTCGGATGCGGCGTTGACGACCGCCGACCAGGTGACTCGCGCCTCCTCGGCGTCCGCCGCGCTCGTGCCCAGCGTGTACCCCCTCGTCGGGAAAGCCAGCCATAGGCGCGCGTGGAGATCGCCCTCCGCGGGCATCCGCCAGCTCACTCGGTCACCGGTTCCACGAGTGCGCCATACGTGTCGGGACGCCTGGTAGTCAGGAACGGAAAGAGAACCAGCCAATCGTCACGTTGTGCGAGATCGAGGTCGGCGATGAGAACGCACTGCTCATCCCGTGGTGCTTGGACCAGGACGCGCCCGTACCTTGAACCCCCCTCGGCCCTCACACTCCCTCCCGTCGAGTCCTTGGGGCCTCGCCGTCCGGTCGCTGGCGACCAGGAGGTTGGGCGGGACCTGTCCCGACCAGCCGACCAGGTGGGATCACTTGTGATCCCCCAGCTTCTCGGCCGGGATCTTTCCCGGCCTAGGGACAAGGGAGCCCTTCAGGGCGTGCCTGGGCTTGCCCAGGCCCCGAAGTCCCTAAACAGGTAGGGCTGGTCTTTGTAGCCCAGCCCCCTATAAGTACTTACCTACAGGTAGGCGGCAACTGGTTGCCGGTCGCTACCCCGGCCTATAGGCGGCAACTGGTTGCCGGTCGGTCGGGGTCTCCAAGTCAAGGGGCTCATAGTGACCCCCTTCAAACACTCGGCAATAGACACGTGCCATGCGAGGAATCGGGGGCCGGTCTGAAATCATTTTTACTGCCGCTCCTATCCCGGCCTGAGTCCTCGGAGGGCTCCCCCTCGGCTTGATCACCGAGGGGTCGGGGAGCGGCAGGATAGAGGTAAAGACCAATGACTCAGATGGACCCCGGTGACCTGTACCGCGTAGACATCGACCGGTGGTACACGATCCTGGAGAACCTGTACCTGGCCGAGCACGGCCCCGACTGGTTCGATGATCGAACTTTCTCGGTCGCGTGGAAGCTGATGACCACCGCATGGACCGACAAGAGCGGCAAGGTCTTCTTCACCACCATCAAACTTCTGGCCGAGCACACCGGCATGTCTCCGGCGACCGTCGCGGGTCGCCTGGACCGACTCATGGAGAACGGCTACCTGTCCCAGGTTCACGCGGAAGCGATGGCGAGAGGCTATTCCTTTGACGCCCGCAAGATCGGCCCTGTCAGAGCCGTAGCCCTGATTCCCGTTACCACGGGGCAAATCGAGCACGAGTGGAAGCACCTGCTGTTGAAGCTCAGGCTGCGCAGTCCGGCCGTCTATCGGATGTGGCGCGCCACGGGCGAACCCGCGATCCACCCCTCGTTCCGCAAGGTGCGGGGCCCGATAAGTTCGTGGGAGAAGGTCGAATCCGGCAGCCAGGACAGGTGAATAACCGACTGCCCGGGCAGTGAATTTTTAGAAATTAGGAAAATTTCCTTATTTCATTCTATTTATTTCTTCTTCACCCTCTCTCCTCCCTCATTCTCACCATCTCTTTCTCTCTCTTATTCTCTCTCCTCTCTCGATCTCTCGGCGCGGGGTGCACACCGTTGGCGAGCTGGCCGAGGTGGGAACGCGATGGAGTGATCGGGACGCGTGATGGGGCGACGGATGGAGCATGGCGCGGCGCGATCCCTCGGTGGATTCAAAGCTGGCGCGGTTCGTTGGTTCAGTAGTTTTCGGCACGGTTTAGTCACTTTGGCTCACGATTTCTTCGGTGGAGGTAGGGAGATGGATCACCTACTCCTCCTCTACATTTCCCTATAATTTCACATTGTTCAGTGAGCGTACAAGTGGGTTTTGGCTTATTTTGGGAAAATCATACTTTTGGGGAGTTCATAGGGTTTGCCGATAAACGGTGACAATTTTCAGATCGGTTGGTACCATTCGACTCCCTAGAATGTCAGCATTCCACTCCCTGTGATTTCGTGTCGATTGGTGGTCATTTGGGACCAGTAGGAGCCCGGGAAACCCAAAGATCCCATTTGGGTCAATTCGGTAGAATTGCCTATTTCTCGACGTTTATTAGTCGATTTGACCCCTGTCAGAGTCTGGATGTTCGGTAGTGTCACTATGGTTATATCCCCTTCGTTTCGGAATGAACGAGGCATGGAAAGGCCTCGATCCAGTCGATCCTATGGTTCTCCCGCCATAACACTTGAATGGTTGTTGCAGTAGCCGTTCAGTGTTCTAGGTAGTCCAGCGTGTGACAGTGTAGGAGTATGTCAGTTTGGGTCTGTCCGTGCAGTTCCTTACATGTCCTCTGAATGACACTTGAGTGGCCATGCAGTGGCATTGAACGGCCAATGCCTGACCATGCCATTCCCTTCGCCGCTTTGAACGGCCAGAGTTTGGCCATGACATTTTATTTGAACGATTTCATGCTAGACCATTTAGCTTGATGGAGTGGTCCCTCTCGAGTTATTGGGTGGCCTCCCTTAGACCGTCCAGTTCCTCTGAGCGGCCCTTGTCAGACTGCGTAGTGGGGTTTGGTCTGTAGTTGTGTCGGTTAGCTTTGGCGGCCTAACCTTCGTCTGTCTTGTCATCGTAGCATCCTTTCTTAGGCTGCTATAATCCGTCTGTCTTAGGTCCATGTCTTAGGGTGGTTAGTCTGGCGGTTCACTCTTGAATCGCTGAGTCTATGTAGTGGGTCTATTATCGACTGCTTGGTGGTTTGTTTGGGCAGGTCAGCTGGAGTTTGACTGAGTCTAGCGGCCATAGGTTTGACCGCTATAGTCACCTCGTGGCCCTGTCTATGACCGCCAGAGGCTGTGCCTCTTTGTATGTGAAGAGTGTCGACTTCTGATGTTTTGGTTTCAGATCGTCTTGACTTGACCTTGTGGTTTGACAAGTGACCCATGGATGTCTGCTGACGTCCTATGAGGGCTATGACCACGTTATAAGGTAGCCAGGAGTTCTCGTGTATTGTGTCATGTTCTGTCAGTCATTGTTAGGTTTTGGTCAACCTGATGAGTTCTAGTGGTTGACAAGTAACCTTGTGTGTGTCTTGACTATTCTGAATAGCTCGAGACAGTGGTTCTGGATGCCTCAAGGTACTATTTTACCTTGATTTGTGTGTCCAAGGGCGTTGAGGGTCTTGGTGTTCCCTCAGGTCTCCGTGTGTCGTTTTATGCAGTTATGTCGTTTCCTCTAGCTTAGGATTAGACTGATTGGCGGCATGTCTCCGCCGTTGTACGATGGTCTTGACTTTGAGTTGTGAGACTCAAGGATCGTTGTGTCAGTAGGTCTAGTTGTCCTGTCCTGAGTCTGTTGGCAGTGTGGTGTGCTACCTTTGTGCTTCATAGTACATGTGACGGTGCTTGCTTGGCCTGTCTATACTTTAGCACTCATGTTTCAAAGTCTTTGTGTCTAGTAAGCCTCCACTAGTCGTAGCCTGGAGACCCGTTCCCGTGGTTGACCCACCAGGGAGTGGTGGCGTGGCAGTTCCCGAGACATGATTTTTAGGCTAGTTTTCGTCGGCCCCTGCTTTACGGTAGCATCCTGCTGCGGGAGAAAACTAGCTAGAGGCCTGGGTCTAGGCATAAGCTGGTGTATGCACATGTGGTCAGGGGCATTTGGACGAACACCGACCGGCGCGACCCTGACTAGTCACTCGTTACTGTAGTTCCTGTTCTGATTCAGAGCGTACCTCAGTCTCCGCCGTTATCGACGTCCGTAGGGAGGTACTTGAGGCGCAGTGTAAGACGTCAGTGGATGCAGTTGGCTATTCTTCTAGTGAGGAGGTGCTTCCGCCACGTGACATGAGACTCTCACGTTTCTCGTGCATCGTGACCTTCCCGGGTTAGTCCTTTCTTGGCCATACCCGAGGTCAGTGGTGTGTTGTGTGCACGACGTTCTAGTCATGTGCGTAGTCATGTCTAGAAGAGTGTGCACGGCAATAGAGTAATGTATGCTTTAGGGTTTGTCTCGTCTGTCTAGGTCTTCTCTAGGTTTCTTGCCTATCCTTGTAGGCCTTGGCTTTTGGGCCTTGTGCTGTGTCGAAAGATTGGCAACTCTTGACTTTGTCAGATCAGGGTTCACCTTCCTGTCACTGTTTGGAGTGGCTTAGGGAGCCGAGGTTAGTTCGGCAGCCGTGTTCGTTCGGTACGGCTTCTTTTCCCTTTTCTTCTAGCTGTTCTACTCCTGCTGTCTGATTTTCTATTACAGCCTTGTAGTTTAGTGTTCCTGCTTTACTACTACTGTTGTTTCAGCTATTCTTGTGTGTTACTATGTTATTTTTCAGTGGGGATCCGTGTGACCCCTACAGAGCCAGTGACACGAGGCTCACCCCTACTTTTCAGGTGGGTCGTTCTGCTTCCGGGGTTCCTGCTATGGTGTGTTCATAGTTGCCAGCGGTACCTACATCGGGCTTCCCCCAACCTCAATGTACGTCTTTCTTTTCTATCGACTGTACCTATCTTTTCTTTGGGGTAGACTGTTAATTAAAAAGTAATTTTATTTCTGCTACTTTAGCAAACCTAATTAATGAAATTTAATTGCTTACTATTATATCTGCATCTTCAATCTACTACACGACAATCCTTTTATCCATTCGTAGCTTTACAGCTCTTAGGAGACTTCACAGGTTCTAAGTGGTATCGGGTCTACTCGGTCGTTCTATCAAATATATCCAGTATCTGGAGTCTGGGTCGTCACAACGATAGCTAGGAATTGCACCTCGAATCTCCAGATCACTCTCGCATATTGCATCGAGCGTCGAGGCAAGCCAAGCGTGCTGAAACATGCGGGGCCAGAGGGAATTCGCAACATTTCTTGTCCGAATCTCGGTGACGAGTTTGGTGGCCCCAGCCGCCTCAAGGGACTCTTCAACCTGCGTCAGCTTCGGCAGTTGCTGCGGTGTAGAGCTGTCGCAAGCCAATTTGCCAACGAACGCTCCAAAATCCTCGACTGCCATTCGATCAAGGGTCTTTGCCGGGAAGATCGAGGAAAGCGACTCGGCAACTGAAAAGAGCGCATCGAAATTCTTTTGATGAGCGGGAAAATCGCTCAACTTGCAAAGCGGAGAAGCATTGGCCGACTTCTTCTGCCATTCGGTTGCCTGCTGCTGGATCTCGCCAACTTCAACAAAGAGAATCGAGTTTCGTGCGGGACCCGCGGTGCGCAGTTCACGAAGCAGGTTTCGGGCCTGGCGATATCGGGAATTCGTTAACCAAGCCCATGCTTCGGCCAGGACGCCACAGGTCCCTGGCTTCAGGTCGCGCAGCAAGGAAGCATGGTCCTGTCGATAGATGGCCGCCTCATACAGCTCCAGCTTCCCTTGAACCAAAGCGATGAGATTTACCAATTCCCGCGATTCACCCACCGAACCTGGCCAGCGCAAGCCAGCTTCCTCGCTGACAGAGCGCAGCGACTCCAAGAAGGAAGGAAAGTCGCTGGTGGTGGCATGAGAAACTAATTCAATTGCGCGCTGTACTGCAGCTCCGTCGCGAAGCTTTGCACCTGTCCACGGCGATGGATCGGTTCGAAGGAATAACAACTCGAAGCCGGCAGCTTCGCCTAGCAGGTCTTCAATATTCTGAGCGGCATCGGGATCGATTCTGTGCAGTTCCTGCCCTCGCCAACGCGTCCCGCTCTGGGCGATGTCCCCCATGCGCAGGAGCTTGCCCTCCATTTGGTAAACGCTTAGTCCTGTGGGTTCACGTTTTGAGTGAAGGCGTTCAACATGGGTATTCAGCCTTGCCCGGCGGTCAACAAGTTGCTTATGAACGCTGTCACTATCCGGCGGGACAGCGTTTCGAACCAACTCAAGGATATTTCCAATATCCACGAGGCCAGTCTTGGGGCGCAGTCGAACGAGGTATCGGGTAAGGCCATTCAGGCTCGCCAGCAGGTATCGGACGTAGGCACGTTCATCTACCATGACCGCCTGAGGATGGCGGACGAACGGTGTGCGAAACTCATTAACGAACTGATCCCGCATATCTATGACGCCCAGCGGATCGTGAAGATTATCGGCGAGGACGGCAAGACCCTCCTTCGGGAAATCAACAATCCGATGAACCCTGACAACGACATCACCTTGGGCAAATACATGGTGACGGTAACGACCGGGCCGTCCACGGTGACGAAGCGCCAGCTTGCCGCCGAACAGATGGCCGGATTTGTTAACGCCATGCCCGATGTAGCCCCGATGGTCATGGACCTGATCGCGGAAGCCCAGGACTGGCCGAAGTCGAATGAATTTGCGCGTCGGTTCCGCATGGCGCTTCCTCCGGGAACCGTTCCGCCCGAGGAATTGCCCGAGGAAATGCAGCAGCAACTCCAGCAACAGTCCCAGAAGGCCCAACAGGCGGAAGCAATCGCCTTGCGGAAGGAAATGGCGGAGATTGCCAACCTGGAGGCCGAAGCCGAGGAACGCAAGGCCCGAGCTATTCAGGCCCAAGCCATGGCTCGCAAGGCTATTGCCGACGCCCGCGCCCGTCTCGTTGACGTGGAGAGCAAGGCAGACGACAGGGAAATCCAGCAGGTTGTCAAACTTGCGGATACGGTCCACAGCCGGGAAGAGCGGATGGAAAAGGACTGGGAAGATCGCATGGACCGTGAAAGGGACAGGCAGATGCAGCGTGAACAGAGCAGCGAAAGGAAGTCACAGTGAGTATCGAAACCATTACCGACGCCGAACTGACGGATACTTCAGGGTTCGCGGATTCCCCGGAGCCTGAAAAGTCGGCTCCGGCCCTCGAAAAGGAGGAAAAGCCCGAAGATTCGTCCGAAAAAGAACCCCCTGCTTCGGACAAACCCGAAAGCGAAGCCTCCGAGGGGGAAGAAAGTTCGGAGGAACGCAAGTCCAGGGCCAAGAAGGCAGCTTCCGAGCGGATTCGCCAACTTTCCTCCCGCTGATCGTGTTCGGCGGCGGCTGCACCGGCCTGCTCGGCGGCATCTTCCTGCAGTGGTGGATGAACGCCTACAACTGGCCGTGGAACATCGGCGGCAAGCCGGCCTGGTCGATCCCCGCGAACGTGCCCATCGCGTTCGAGGCCACGATCCTCCTGTCGGTGTTCGCCACGTTCTTCGGGATGTGGATCCTGAACAAGCTGCCGCAGGTGTGGCACCCGTTCAACCGCAGCGACCGGTTCGCGCGCGTCACCGACGACACGTTCCTCCTCGGCATCGAGGCGCGCGATCGGCACTTCGATCGCGAGGCCACCGTCAAGCTGCTCCAGGATGCGGGCGCGATCGCGATCGAGCACGTCCACTACGAGGCCGACCCGGCGCGCAAGCAGATGCCGAAGTGGATCACGGCGTTCATCGTCGCGAGCACCGCGTTCGCGCTGATCCCGTTCGCGGTCGCCGCGAAGGCGCGCAGCTCGCACTCGAGCCAGCCGCACATCCACATCTTCCCGGACATGGACTTCCAGCCGAAGTACAAGTCCGACACCGCGATGGACCTGTTCGCCGACGGCCGCGCCAACCGCGGTCAGCTCGACGGCACGATCCCGCGCGGCGAGCTCAGGGCCGACGACGCGCTGTACCGCGGCCTCGACAATGGCGAGTGGCTGCTCGGGTTCCCGAAGGCGATCGAGATCAACGACCACCTCATGGAGCGCGGCCAGCAGCGGTTCAACATCTACTGCACGCCGTGCCACGGCTACGACGGCCGCGGTCAAGGCATGGTGCCCGAGCGCGTGAAGGCGGGCGGCGGCCTCTGGCAGGCACGCAACCTGGTCGAGGCGCCGGACAAGGACGGCAAGGGTGGCGTGGTCGTCCAGATGCCGAACGGCCAGCTCTTCAATACGATCTCGAACGGATACAACACCATGATGGGCTACGCCGCCCAGATCCCGCACGCGGATCGCTGGGCCATCGTGGCGTATGTCCGCGCACTCGAGCGCGCGCAGAACGCGTCGCTCGAAGACGTCCCGGCCGACAAGCGGGGGAGCCTCCGATGAGCGTACTGACCAAATCACTGCACCCGGAGCGCCAAGAGCCCTTTGATGCGGCGTTCGACGAGCGGGCCGGCGTCCAGGTAGAGGCAAGCGAACATCTTGAGGGTGTCGACGCACGGCCGCATGGCGTGCTCGGGATCGAGCGCGCCGAACAACCGTTGACCAACGACTTGGCTATGCAGGTGCATCGCGCCGAGGACGTCCGTCACGCACCGCTGGATCTCTTCGGCACGGATCTGATTGACGGAGGCCGGCAGCTCGACGCTCAGTTGACCGCTAGGATCGTGGTCGATGTGAAAGTTGGTCGTGCGGATGCCGACGGTCGCGGCCCATGCTTCTTTTTCGTTGAGGTAGCGTTTGAGAAACCGGCGCGCCGACTGCGTGGCGAGTTGCCGCCATTCGGGACGAGGATGGTGCGCGAGTGGATACTGGCGCACCAAGAGGAATTGAACGATAATTGGCGGCGTGCGGAACAACATTTGCCACTCGAACTGATACCGGGTCCCGATGGACGAGAGTGAATTTCCCTGGGTGGATGTGGTGCGTGTGCGGGCAATGCCCAACTACGTCCTATGGGCACGCTTCTCCGATGAGTGCGAGGGCACGCTCGACTTGCGCGAGATGATTTTGTCAGGCGGCCCGATGGTCGAGCCGCTGCGCGACGTGGCCTTCTTCGACCGGGTATTCGCTCAGGATGGTGTTCCGGTTTGGCCGAACGGCTTCGATATGGACGCCACCAACCTCTATATCCAGATGCGTGCGGCCGGCACCTTGCGTGATCGGCCCGTCGCCGCCGAGTAGCCCGTGGATCACTTCCTCCGGTTCGAGCACAAAGCCCAGCCCGTCGTGCCGCGGCGGCTGTTCATCCGGCGGCTTGGGATCAATCTTGGTGCGGCCGTCGGCATCCTCATTCCGTCGCTGCTGATCGGCATGATCGGCTTCGTCGTGTTCGAGGGGAAGGGCTGGGTCGAGGCCTATGACAACGCCTCGATGATCCTGTCGGGTATGGGGCCGTTTGGCGAAGCGGCAACCGATGCGGGCAAGATATTCGAGGGCACCTACGCGCTCTACTCCGGCCTCACCGTCGTGATCGTCACCCACGAGCTCGGCAGCATCCCTGAACATCTAGTGAAGGGGGAGACTTATACTTGAGAGATTTTCTTTGTTTTAGTGTTTAAGAGTATATCTTTGGCTTATTGTATTCATTTGGGAACATATCATCAATTTCTAAATGAATTTTATGTGTGGGTGCTTGGAGAGTGGGTTCTCTGAGTGTCTGTGTTGATGCGCGTGCGTCATTTTGTGTGGAGGATATCCGCGTGTGGTTTGGGGATTGTTCCCCGTGTGTGGTTGGGAGTTTTCTCCCGTGTATGTGTGCCGGCGTCGTCCTGCGTTTGTGTGGAGCATTGCTCCATGTGTGCAGGCCTCGTCCTACGTATGTGTGGGGATTTATCCCCATGCTGATTTTTTAGCAGTGAAGCCTCACTTAGTAGACTGAGGGGTGAATGTTGGGAGTCCGTTGTGGTCTCGAACCACCTTAAAAATTCTCTATGCAATGGTTTGCATTGTGCGAGTGGTTCCGTATCTTCTACCCCATTCACAAGAATTTGTTTCAGACTTATACTCCTTATTCTATTTGAAGAATCACGCACACTGTGAGCTTGCCACTATCTATTACACTTCTTGTGCTTTAACAATCGCTCACACATACATACTTTGATAGTGTTCGATCTTAGTTTCACACACACACTCTGTTAAGTTTAGTCCATCAATCTGTTGCTCCATTGAACATCTAACGCACACCATGAACGGTTCCATGCTAATCTGAATATACAACATCAAATATCAAATGTTTGCATAGTTTTCACTGTGGGGTGTTTGTATTTTAAATTTAGACATAAATTTTTATAGATGAATCTATTCACCCCTCCTTTAGATCTATCTTCCTACACTACGGGACCCAACCGGTATTCAAGGGAAAACTGCCAGAAGGCAGTTAGTAGGTCGGTGAATGAGTGCGTCGACCCAACTTGTCTCATGCGTCGACGCACTTAGCATTCGGTTGACCTAAATTGTAGATTAGTCGACTGAAATTTGGATTCAGCACATCCAGGGGATTCAACTCACATGCATGATGCATGCATGATTCAATGTGAATGCAAATGAATTACTCTAGACTAAGGAATGTATAAGGGAGTGGTTTAAAAAAAACAAAAAAAAGATCAACCAACCAGACACCTTGTAAACGTTTGTACTATTTGCAGGTGGAAACTCAGAGTGACATGGACATAATTGACCGGCATGTGCTACAAGCCTTTACAGTGAAGGATTCATGGATACATGAATGCTAATTAGGGCGGAAGAGTGACGTTGCAAAAAATAGATGATAGCAATATATAATTAAGTTCCTTTAATAATGTATATATAAGTGATGATGCACCGGTCATTGTTATCTCTTAACAGATGAAATCAACAAGGGAGTTACGTAGTTTTTAACACTGCCTGCCATTATCTAGGTAGGGGTCATTTAGTGCGTCGTAAAAATATGAAACATAATTAAGAAAAAGATTATTGTTAAGCTATATATATTTTACAACACTTAAAAGATATAAATAACACCAATATTCTTATAATATTCTACGATGTTTTATATATAACATTTTGCAACACGCCAAATAGAGGACCCCTCAGTCTGCAGTGTCCTCAGGCAAGACATCTATTAATTGGCACCATCTAATTGACACCATGTCTGGATCTGATGGATGGCTCATCCTCCTTCCTCCTCCTACGTACGTTGGTGAAATTTACTGTTGTAGGTTAAACCCCATAATATTAATATTAAAAATTATAGGTAGGTTAAACCCTAATTAGATCAGGAGATAACCTTGTCCAGGAAGGGGAATTATTTGTAGAAATAAATATTTGACTGGGCCTGTTAATATTATAAGCTGGTTGGGCACAGTAATCAGGCCACACGCTCTTAACAAATTGCTTGCTAATTTAATTGGTAAATCGAAACAGATAAGAGTAATCATGACTTGTTTCATCTGATGTCTTAGTAGTTTCACGGAGAGATGCTCTTTCGATCGCCAAAGTTATCAACCCACAAGCCTTCGAGCCCAATAAAAAGATCATTATTATAATTATTAGTAAAAAATGCACGTAAAGATTTATAAACAAGATGTACATTAATAATATAAATTCAAATGAATATAAGCATAAAAATAAAAGGTAAAAAACAATGTATAGAGTTGTTGCTTTTAATGTTGACATATAATTATTTGTGGATTCGGATCGTTGTCCCAGTGCCGGACCAGATCGCTGATGCTGACCTCGTCCGTATAGACGCGGATCGGCGCATCGGTACCGCCACGGCCGACGACAAATCGCTCAAGACGATCCGCCCATTCGAGTTCGCCGACCAGGCCCGCCGCATCCGCGTTATGCGCGCTGAGCGTCTTCATATGCGCGATGACCGAACTGGCGGCCGCGAAGTCATGCCGGTTCAGTGCCGCAATCCAGTCGGGCACGTATGACCTGAAAATCGCCTCCGTCCCGAGCGCCGTGAACTGTGCATCATCCGGATGCGCAGCGAGATAGTGGTCGGCTTTGACGGCAGCTTCACGATAGTTGCCCGCGCTCATCAGATTGTGGATATCACGCTCGCTGCCGCCCCTGAAGTAAAACGCGATTCCGGCGATCACGATCAAGGCAAGCACGGCCAGCGCATAAAGCCCGCGCTTGCGCGTCGCAATCGGCGCGTCGCCGTCCGAGAACGCCTTTGACAGCTCGGCAACCGTCGCCGCAAACCGCCCATGCTTGCGGCGCGCGGCCGGCGCAGCGTTGGTGTCGCCGGTCGCGGGCTCGGCCTCGCGCTCTATCACGGTGGCTCGCGCTGCCCGCGCATTCGTCGGCGGATGCATTTGCCGCGGCCCTGGCCAGAGACGGCATTTCTGTAACGCCGGCGTCGGCGTTCAACGTCTCGGGCCCCGCGCCGGCGGCCGTCCGTATTGCGCTGAGCCGGCCGCCGATGGAAGTTCTGGAAGCCGCACTCCAGACCGTCGCGCGGCACGCGCGCATGCGGGGCAGTACGTGGCAAACCGAATGAGGCGTGGTTTATTGGAATCGGCATGCCGTTATCGATCCCGGTTTTGTACTGCGCGGATCACCCAGTACAATCCTCCCAATCCTGAGGAGCGCTGCGACGTTTCCCGCTGGCGGCTTGATCCGTCCAGGGGCGCCAGGCTCAGGAATTCTCTTTGGGGCGTGGCGCCTGCCGCGTTCCAGCAACGGCGCTCACCTTCGTCGCATCGGCGTAAAGGTGGGCCTGTACATGTATGTGCCTCCTTTGCCGCCGGCGCGACGCCGAGTGTCGATTGTCGGCGGCTTCGGCTATGTCAACAGCATCATCGCCTCCTCGTCGGGCGGGCTGGACGTGCATGTCGACAATAACGGCCAGCTCTTCCTGTCCGCGCCCACCGGCGGCTCGGTCAATGTCCACGATTTGATCGTCGCCAATGGCGGCACCCTGGGCCTTTCCATGACTCAGACCAATGCCTCCTCGGTCACCCCGGTGGTGCTCGCCTCCACCAACGGCACGACCGCGCCCAATGTGACGCTGTCCAACGCCAATATCGGGCTGAAGCTGGGCAGTTTCATTTCGTCGGGCTCGACGGCGGAGTCCACCGCCAACCCCACCCGCCAGGTCATCACCCTGATCAGCTCGCAGACCGCGATCATCGACACCACCTTGGCGCAGCAGAACGCCATCCTGTCGCAGAACATCCCCTTCCTGTTCGAATCCCAGACCGACACCCAAGGCAACAGCGCCGGGGTGCCCGATCCCTTGTCCTTCGATGCGGGACGCAACAACCTGCTTTTGACCTTGTTGCCGCGCTCCACCGGCGCCACCAATGCCGACGGCACGCCGGGCCTCAACCTGAGCGGGGACGCCAAGGCGATCTTCCCCTATGCGGCGGCGGCGCTGGCCAACGATCCGCAGCTGGGCTCGGCCATCGGCAACAGCATGACGGTCTACAAGACCAACGGCATCCCCGCGAGCGGCATCAATGTCGCCGCCAGCCAGCAGCGGGCGAACGAAATCTTCTCGCAGATGACCCCCGACGTCTCGGGCGGCACCCGCCAGGTCGCCATCATGCTGACCGACCAGGCCACCGGCCCGGTGGCGGCGCGCCAGCGGCTGCTCAGGTCCTATGCCGACCAGCCGGGCGAACTCACGCTCTGGAGCGAGGAGTTCATCGGCAACATCAACAACAAGGGCCGCAACGACGCCAACGGCACCTTGACCAACTACAAGGATCACGGCTTCGGCTTCTCGCTGGGCCTGGATTTCGGCTCGGCGCGGGACGGCTGGTACGGCGGCGCGCTCACCTATTATTCCGGCGACGTCAGCGAGACCCTGCCGCGCAGCAGCCTGACGCACGAGCAGTGGTACATGCTGACCACACTGGAACGCCCGTAAGAATGAACGCGAGTCCAATCATGGATTCTTTAGGGCTCTCAAAGACAGTGTTAATAAGAAGAAGAGTCGCAAGAACAATGAACACGATTGGTACAACCGGATAACCGAATGTTTTGTAGCTTCTTGGAGCATCCGGACGCTTCTTACGAAGGACGAATACCACACCCGTTACCATGGCATAGAAAATCCAGGCACTGAAAACAACATAGTTTGTCAGTTGATCGAATGTTCCCGAAAGTGCAAGAAGCATGGAAACGATCCTCTGGATAATCACTGATACAACCGGAACAAGCGTAACATCATTCACGTTTGCAAGTTGTTTAAAGAACAAACCGTCTTTTGCCATCGCATAAGGAACGCGGGCACCTGTCATGATGGATCCGTTCATCGCACCCAGGGCCGAGAAAACGAAGGCAGCAGAAAGAATCGTAATGCCCGACTGGCCCAGAAATGTCATCGCGGCCTTAGTCCCTACCGGAAGTGCATCCGGGAAAGCATCCGAATTTGAAGAAATAATTTCTGTAAACGGTAGAGCGTAAAAGTAAGCAACGTTGGCCACGCAATAGATCGCCAGAATCACAAGCATCCCAAGTCCAAGTGAAAGAGGAATGTTTCTTTGTGGGTTTTTGATCTCGCCCGCAACCATTGGTAAGTTGTTCCAACCGTCATAGGCCCAAAGTGCAGCAAGTGTGGCCGATCCAAATGCCGCCCACCCTGTGAAACCAGTGAACCCCGGAGAAGTTTCACTGAAGTGAGAAAAACTCGCTCCATTACCGGCAAAGAAAATACCGCCGGCAATTCCGATGATCATGACAAGTTTTAAACCAGTCATGATGGAATTCAGGCGTCCGCCGAAAGCGACAGAAAGACAATTGATGGAAGAGAAAATAATAATCACGATCACAGAAGCGGCCGCACGACCGCCGACTAATGAAAGATCAACAGCACCGGAAAGGAAAGTCATCGCACCAACTGCGTAGGCGGCGATTGATCCCGGAGAACCAATCCAGAATCTCATCCAACCGTAAAGAAAGGCCCACATGTCGCCATACCCTTCTTTAAGATACACCCCGATGATCATCGCGAATTCACGAATCGAATTTCCGAACAGTTGCGGCAAACCGCCTTTGAGATACCGCAGCGTGTCGATCCGAAACCCGTCAATGTCGAATCGCGCGATCACATACTGATACGAGCGAATCAAAAACTCCTGCAGTTCGGCGTTGTCCGTCATCATTTGCTTCAACGAATCAAAATCGCCGATCGTGTCGTCGTTCGGCGCAGGCATCATTCCCTGCCGCCGAAAATACGCGTTCTGTTGCAGCTCTTTCGGCCACACCATCGGATCAGTAGTCATATTCGGCCAAGCCGCGATGTCGTTCCACGCAGGCTGCGCCACCGCGTTCTCATCGCGCCATTGCACCGCCCGCGCAAAGCTCCGGTAATCCGCCTGCGCGCCCTGGCTGCCGGTGCAATCCGTTTCTCCCGCATCGCAAACGTAAGCAAATACATCGCCCGTATGATTCAGCACGATGTCGAGAATCACGTACATTCCCAGTTTGTGCGCCGCATCCACCAAACTCCTCAGCTCATCGTCGGCGTTTGCCGCATCGCGCGCGAATCGCGGATCGACATGCAAAAAATCGCGAATCCCATAGCCGTGATACGTGCCATCCTGGTTCGGCACATTTTTCAGCACTGGGCTCAGCCAAATAGCCCCTGCTCCAAGCCCCTGGATGTACGGCAATTTGTCCTGAATGCTTGCGAGGTTGCCGCCTTGAAAGGCATAACAATTCGGATCGTCGAACGGCGGATGCTTCGGGGGACTCTGCGAATTATTGAAACGATCGACCATCAAAAAATAAATCCACTGGTCGCGCCAATCTTGCGGCGATGGGAACGCACCGGTCGGTCCGCCGGTATCGCGATATCGATTGAAGATGCTCAGGAAGTCGGGAGCATAGAGGGACGTAGCCATAATTCACTCCTCGGACTGGGGCCGCGAGTATACTCCCGTGCCACTTGCCGCGATGTAAAAATCTGAAGACACCGCGCACATTCCATTTTTTTGTACGGGCGCAGCACTGCTGCGCCCCATGTCCGCACGACGAAAACCATTCGCTTCTGCCGTTTATCGCGCGTCAGCAAATTCTCGGTTCAGTCTCTACCAGAGACCTACGTCCACCCCACACTCAGATCTGAGTGTGGCTTACTACTGCCTAACAGCTTGAAACCGCTGCCCACCACAACTTGCTCCACTGAGCTTCACAGCTTGCTTACAAATCGCTGAGCATCATAGCTTGTCGTCCGAGGTATCCACCTCGCCCGCTGAGCATTACAGCTTGGCTACTGCTGACACAGCTTGATGAAATTAGAAATGGAAAATCAAAAGATGAATTACAGCAACAGAAAGCTAGAAATAAAGATTGAAAAATGTAGCTCACGCTGGAGCAAATCTGGTTTGGATCTGATCCAAGAACCAATTGAACGGATCTTCAGGATCTTCAGATTCCTCTCCTCAAGCTTGCTCTCTTTCTTCCTCTTTCTTCCTCACTGCTATATGACTCCCTCTCTTTTTCTTTTCACTCACTCTCACTGAACCTATGGTACTCTATTTTTCTAACTTTCAGATCTTCACTCTTTCTCTTACAGCCGCTCTCCTCTTCTTCTCTCTGAAGCTTGCTCAATTCATAAGGCGTAATCACCTCTCTCAAACGACAGAGGTCTTCTTTTTATAGAGCTTCTGAGATTCCATGGTCCCCACAGAATTGACAGTTCGGTGCGTGGAGGGAACATTCCCGCCCACTCTTTTCAGATAAGATAACTCAGGAAATCATCGCTGGACTCCACATGTCAGATACTGAAAGTGTACTGACCACGTGGCTGAATCACTACACAAGATTCCTTCCTGGATCACATGCCATATGATAAAGACCTTGGACCATGTGACCGATCTGAGAATAAGGTGTGCTGCCTTTCATATGTTTGATCATGGGTCTTTCAGTAACTTTAGGGCACTTAAGTTCCGGCCAATCAGTAAAGAAGACATTTATCAAACACTTTGTCAGCGTAAATCGATGTTCACTATGCACAAACTTTATATGACTGGAATGAAAGGTATGGACCGACATAGAGATACAAGTGCAAGCACATTGGCATAAACCTTCATAAGAGAGTGATCAGAGTGTGCACCGACTAGGCCATGCTGTATGTAAAATGTGCACACACATAATCATGCACTATTATAAACATGCACTGACAAGGAACATGCACAGACTTGAATGTGCACCGACTTTTGAATGCATAAGATAAAAACATCCACCAACCTCTTTTATGCACATGACAAATATGTACTGACCTTCATATGCATAAGGTAACAATGTGCACCAACCCTTACATGAATATGGCAAATGTGCACCGACCCTTATATGCGTAATGCAAAAAATGCACCGACCTTTATGTGCAAGATACAAAATGTGCACCGACCTTTATATGCGTAATGCAAAACATGCACCGACCTTTATATGCATGAGACAAAAAGTGCACCAACCCTTGCATGCGAATGGCAAAACATGCACCGATCTCTACCATGCATACAGCAAGTTTGTATAGACTTAACGTCATTAATGCAAAAGTGTGCATAGACATTATATCAGTTGTGTATAGACCTCAGATGCGCGCTATAAGATCTACACCGACCTTATGCACACTTCTACAAAAATGTGCACTGACCTTGTATGTCATACAAGATGTGCACAGACTTCAAATGCATTCTTCAAAATCTGCACCGACCTTATATGCATTTCTACAGAAACGTGCACCTACCTTCTATACAATCATACAAGATGTGCACAGACTTTATATGTGGACATACAAAATATGCACGGACCTATATGCTGACCTTATATGTAGACGTACGAAATATGCACGGACTTGATATGTATGAAGAATAAATGTACACTGGCCTTGTATATGACACTAGAAGTATGCACAGACCTTCTATATGCTTAATAGAGGTATGCACCAACTTTCTATATGCACAAGGGAAATGTGCACTGACCTTGACATGCTGTTGAATGAAAATGCAACTTCCTGTGATCTGATACTTAGACAAAAATCAGATTTGTTTGAGGTATTTATGCATTTCAGTATCAACATGATTCATAGAATGTCATTATCAAAACTAGGGTTCCAACATGGGTCGTTGCACTAAGAGTGTCGACCTGCCCTTGGGACAGGGCGACACCACCTCTTTCAGAACACTGATGGTGTTGACACCACCAGTTGAACAGGTCGACACTGCCTCTTTTAGAGGGCTGGCAGTGTCAACACTGCTCTTTTGATAGGTCGACAGCACTCGTTGGATAGGTCGACACCACCTCTTTCACAGGGCTGGCGGTGTCAACACATGGTGCGGACATTGGAGCCAAAGATCAGCTTGACTCAGCAAGCCACCGGTACCGGACAAGTAGTGCAGCTTGGGTGACGCCGACATCCTTCTGGCTGGGGGACAGTCTGGAGTCTCCACATTGAGTTTTAATATTCGTATGTATTTGGAGTGTACTTGTATTTATATTTGTATCAATGTATTTGTATGTATTTAAAATTTTTGGTTTAATTTGATTCCAAGGATTTAATTTGGGTATTTTAATTTGGGTCAACCTGTGGGTCCCATATGATGGTCCATGGTCCAAGGGAGAATAGTGCATAGGAGCAATTGTTGACCATGGGAAGGGGGCGCCCCCTTCTTTGTCCCCATGTGAGGGAATTAAATATTCCATCCCCACTTTACCCTTCCTTCCCCATTGACCAAAGGGTATATGAGGTCATTCATCCTAGGTCTAGGGTTTACTACTTAATGTCTATTGTAATAATATTTTTGACGTGAGACGAACCCGGTCGAGACACGGGACCCTAAGCCAGCAATCAACAAGCACAGGTCGTCTAGCAACAAAGCTAACACTCGCGCGCGTTGCGGACTCCACTCGGGGCTCGTAGTGATGGATCAGTGAGCTGTGGCTCGCGAAAGGGTCAGACACGGTCCGAGTAGCGAGGAGGGAGGTGGTGAACCACCCGGGGAACAAGTCACGGGCGCCGGATTCAACCGGGTGGACCGATACCAAGGGGATCTGACACAGGATGAGCTATCAGACGCCCTAGGACCTACGTGACAGCAAGCACGACTTGAACCACGGACCCGGGCAATGGCGGACTGACCATGTGCGTCACTCAGATTCGGGGGTGACCCGACGATGGAGGGGTGGACGGTGACCCACAGGCAGCCTACACGGTTGGAGCTGCTAAGAGTACACGGGGGAGGACAGACCTAAGGTCTGAAGGTCGCTCGACTCAGCCGAGGCAGAACCAGTGCCCGAGGGCGGGTATGACGACACTCTCTCACACGGCAACGGTCGGCACTCAACAATCCCTTCTCCACACAGGCCAACAGTGGTAGACGCGCACGTCCTCCCTTTGGTGAGTGATGAGCAAGCCGGACGACTGGATCCGCTCCATTTCGATATCGGCGAGCGAGTATTTCGACCCGCCGCTGGTCGACAGCGAATACAAGGATGAGACGGAATACTGGCTTTCGGATTCCGCCCCGCTCTACGTCCGCTACATCTCAGACCATGAGGATTTCGGGCTCAACCTTTCCCGATGGCCGGAGACCTTCACCCGTTTCGTTGCGCTGGAGCTGGCGTCGCGCTCCTGCATCCGCATCACCAATGGGCAGGGCGATAAGCAGCGCATCGACAAGGATCTCAAGAAGGCGAAGCGGGACGCCCTCAACAAGGACGTGATGAACGAGGGCACGCGGTTCCCGCCTGAAGGCTCGTGGGTCACCGCCCGGTATGGGAATAGCCGGCGTGATCGCGGCTCACGGTCGAGGCTGACCGGCTGACATGCCGAAGATCAATGCGGACATCCTGGCCTTCAACCGCGGCCGGATATCGCCACAGGCCCTTGCCCGCACGGACATTACCCGCGTCCGGCTCTCGGCCGAGACGCAACACAACTGGCTGCCCAAGACCCTCGGCCCCATGCGGATCAGGGTGGGCACTGGCTATCTCGGTACGTCGAAGAGCAATCTTGCTGCGAACTTCATCGACTTCGTAGCTGCGACTGACGACACGGCGCTTCTAGAGCTGACCAATGGCGTCATGCGGGTCTGGATCGATGACGAGCTGCTGACCCGCCCAAGCGTCACCACCTCGATTTCGAACGGCTCTTTCGCCACCTCCACCAATTGGACCAACGGTTCAACCGGCGGCGGCTCGCTGTCCTTCGGTGTTTCCGGCCTGGTGCTGAATGCCACCAATCGCGGCGGCCTTGCCAAATGCACCCGGCAGATCACCGTGTCGGGCGGCAATCAGAATGTTGAGCATGCGCTGGCCATCAACGTCACCCGCGGCCCGGTCACCTTCCGTTGCGGCTCCTCCTCAGGGGGAGACGAATACATAACCGAAACTGATTTGCGCACCGGTCGCCACAGTCTCGCCTTCACGCCCTTCGAGCTCCGCTTCGCTGACGAGATCGGTTTTATTCAGCAAGATGACGTCGGCGAAGGCGACCTGATTCTTCGCTTCCGGCGCATCCTTCAGCCGCTCCGCAAGCCATTTCGCATCGGCGACGGTGACGACGGCATCGAGCCGCGCCATATGAGCCGCGATCCCGTCCACCATGTCGGGGATGTAGCTGTGCCCAACAACCGCGTCATAAAGGCGGAAAAATGCGTTCTGCACCTGCCCGATGGGGTTGAGCACCCACTTAAGTAGGCCGCCCAGTTTGTCCACGATTTCACTGCCTTGATTCGGCGGGCCAAGCATCACGACGCGAGCCAAATTGGAAATGGAATGATTCGCCAGATATTGCCGTACCAAAATGCCGCCGAGCGAATGGGTGACGAAATGGATTTGCGTCGCGCCGGATTTTTCGCAATTCGTGACGGCCTGGCCGACGACCGTTTCGGCCAGTTCCTGCTGGCCAGAGGGAATATGCGGATCGAATCCCGTCTTCACCGCATGATCCGCCAGGGTCGCCAGGGTGAACTCACCGGCATTGATCCTGCGACCCAGATCACCACTCCAGCGCTGGTAACGCCGCTGCTTCAGTTGTGCCAGGCCGCCCCCGCTCACCAGGTCCGCCGCGGCCAGCATCTCATGAGCGACATAATTGGCATGGCTGCCCTGGTCGATCAGCACCTGGTTGATCTTGGCGAGCAGCGCGTTGGTGCTTTGCTGGCTCGAATCGGTAGAGAAGGTGTCGGAGTCGAGGTTCGCTAGCTTGGTGGCGAACGCCTGCTCATTGGTGCGGATGGTGCCGAGGGTCGCCAGTGTGTTGGTCGTTGTCGTCTGCGCCAACTCCGACGTGCCCGGAGTTCCATATCGCGCCAGCGGAATGCATCCCAGCCCCATCACCACTTCGCACACCAGAGGTTCCGTCAGCGGCATGCCCGCGGCCGCAAATCCTGTCGCCGTCGGCGGATGCGCGTGCACGATCGCCTGCACATCCGGCCTCGTTCGATAAATCAACAGGTGCATTCCGATCTCGCTGGTCACGTTGCGATGTCCCGCCACGCGCTTGCCCTCAAGATCGGGAATTTTGAACTCATGTTTGAGTGATTATTCCAATGACTTGTGGATTGTCATCATCAAAACTAGGGGTGCACAACACTCTATTGACAACCTTCCAGATTTCATGATTTTGAGCCCTGAGGAACACCTGCATGCGATTCTTCTAGTAGGCATAGTCAGTGCCATTAAAATAAGGAGGCCTATTCACCGAGTGTCCTTCAGCCATATACCCCTTAGGATCCATTCCGCTTGATCTATCCAGGTCATTGGACCTATTCAACGGATAAACCTGCTCTGATACCACGTGTTGGGACACAGAATGGAGGATCTAGAGGGGAGGTGAATAGATCCTTGGAAAATTAAAATTGAGAAACATAAGCAACTCATAGACTATCAATTAGAAATAACGGAGACACCTAAATTGCTCGCAGAACTTTCAGAAGCTAGTAGAGATCTATTCATTTGGTAGTTCCCAATGCATGTAACTAATGATAGAGAACATGAAATGAATCACAGATGGATAGCCAATCAAACTGATACTAGGCGGAGGTTCGGGTTCTGAAACCCTCCTCACGTAAAGTGTATGAATACACCTTTTTATATACCAGTCAAGACTGTCTAAATCCAGACAACATCAACTCTATGATCAAAGATATGAAGCAAATCAATCACACACACACAATTCAAGCCTCAGGACACAGATTTTTAGGTGGTTCAGTCACCATACACGATTGACCTATATTCACCCCTTGTTCCACTAGAACATGGCTTCACTATGTGCTAATCACGCCTTTCGGCTTCGGGAATATCAATGATGCTCACGCAAGTCTTACTTCGACCGCGGGGGGCCCACCGCATTATGGTCGCAGCTCGATCTCGCATCGGGCCAACAAACTTACCAACTCCCCACCGCACTGACCAGGATTCAACCGAGCGTCTCTCGTTTTCTAACAAACAGTAAATCTGTCATATCCTGACATACATATGCCCGGGTTTGCCTGTAACGATTATGCTTTCACCGGACCGGACGCGCGTCCGAACATCAAACGGTCAGCGCATGACCGAAACGAGTTTGATAAAAATTCGTCACATTTCGACGCACACGGGCGTGACCCCTCGATATGGATTCCCTCATCTCATGAAAGGGATCGAAAGGATCAAAGAAGTGGTGACCCTTCGATATGGTTTCCCTCATCTCATGGTCCCACGTATGAAATTCTAGAAGGTGTTGATGGTCACCTTCATGCGTTGTGGTAGGTGGGACGGTGGTCATGGGCATGTGGTATAGTTCCTCCCTTAGGGTGAAAGGAATGAAGTCGGGCTCGGCCGACAAGGGAAGGAATAAAAGGACCTCCATGGTCATATGACCCATAGTGTATATGGAGATAATCGACCCCAACGCGGGATGCGTAAAGCTACGACTTGTGGGTTGGTCGAAGCCTGGGGCTAACAGGTGCGTCAATTGTAACTGTCGGTCTAATCCTATAAGAAGGTCATCCAATGTGTCCAAATGGTGACTAGACCGGAATGTCATGTGATAGGAGTTGACAGGCACTAGTGGAAGGGTGGGGTCCATGGATGCGTAAGGAGGTGGGACCAAGCCATCCTTGAGCCAACTAAGAAGTGGCTCGGCGATGAAAAGCATACCCAATAGAAATGCGGGTGGCTCGGGTTTTGGTGGCTCCAAATATGTTGGCTCTTTGTGAGGATGGGAAATGGGTGGCAAAGGAGTACTAGGAGAAGGGCTCCCCGGCTGGCGTAGGGGAGGGCTGTCCACTAGGAGGGGGAGAGGCCCTTGGAACCCTATAAGTGGGGCCGGGTTGGGACTACTGGCCATGACCTCCCTAGGCTTGAGTATGGCTACCTCCTGTCTCGGAGGTTCACATCGGGAAATCAGGGACTCGAGGTAATCAAACTTTCTATCCACCTTGTCCAATAACATTTGCAAGAGTTTGGCAGTGGTGGTGCTTAGACTTGGAGCAAAGTGATGGACTCGCCCAAAAGAACTTTGCTTGATCGTGGGCCTAGGCTCGTCTACATGTGGGATGCTTTGCCTCCGACTATGGCCCACTTGATTGGAGGTACTTGGGTGGGGATGGTTGGAGGTGACTGGGCTAGGTAGATAGACCTTTCTAAGCTCGCCCTTCATTTGGCACCAGGACTCGATGGGCCTTTGCCTCCTAATCTCTCTCATTCTACCCCTAAAATAACATCGTATCCTTTCATGTCAAGGCATACTAAGTTTGCGGGAAGATTGTGGCCTTCTATGATTACTTCACTATTGGGATAATATTTGGTAAGTTTGGTTCCAGAACCTAAGGGTGTAGTTATAGAAAGGTCTGAAGGTAAAGGAACTGATGCAACAGGTAAAGTTTTGGCAAAAGAAGTAGAGATAAAGGAATGAGAAGCACCTGTATCAAATAACATAAATGCAGGACGAGAGTAAATCTAAAGTGTACCTTCCATGAGCCCACCATCCCTGGGTGCTTCTTCTTCTTCTAAAATCGCATTGAGGTGAGCTTGCCTCCTACGTCCTCCTCCTGCTGCCTGTCTTTCATAAAGGGGGCAATCGGGCATGCGATGCTCCCTGCTACCACAGCGTAAACAAACGCCGAGGTGCTTCCAACATTCTTCCACTGAATGGTCAAATTTTTCGCAAAACGTGCAGGTCACCATGATATGCTTCTCCTCTTCTTTAACTTTCTTATACTTCTGGGAACTTCAACCGTTCCCACTTCTAGACGTTTTCTTATTATCACGACTTTTGTAAGATTCCGTGATACTAAATTTTTCTTTCTTGAATCACCGATCGAATCACCGACTAGATTCTTCCCCTTTTTCTTTCATTTTCTCGACCTTCTCTAAGGTCCTTCCACACAAATAGGCCCGTTGGACCATCTCCTCATATGTTCGGATGTTCTGGGTCCCTAGTCGTTGAATGTAACCAGGCCGTAACCCGTCCATGAATTGATTAGCCTTCAATAAATCGGTATTAATAAGGTGTGGTGCATATGGTGATAGCCTGGAGAACTGCAATTCATACTCTGCTACTGACATCATCCCTTGACGAAGGGAAGTGAACTCCATAGCCTTCCTCTCCTTGACGTGCTCCGAGAAATACTTGGCACGAAATAATGTGTGGAAACCTTCCCATCTGTGAGGTGCATCGACTGGTGGTGCCTGTTGTGCATCCCTTGAGTTTTGATGATGACATAAGTTGACAAAAGTTTGATTGATCACATATATTAAGTTGCACTTGATTTATGAACATGAATCTAAGCGAACCTGCAGCCAGGAGATCCGAGTCCTACGCTTCCCCTACATACATTTTAGTATAATTGCATTGGTTATTCATTTTTCATGCATTTCATTAATTGAATAAATGGAAATAAAAAGAAAGAAAAGTGCACTCTGCTCCAATGAACGGCCACATATGGTCCGTTTTTCTCATTCAATGGTTTGATCCTAACCATTCCAATACCACTCTTTTATGGCTCCACGGTCACCCATGGACCGCTCTAGCCAATGGACGGCCCAATACAGATCGCGTAGTTTCCCTGTGCCCAACGCATTAGCGGCCACTCCCTAGCCATTCAATGAATGCACGGCCTGTATTTGACCGTGTCATTCACCTCTTAAGCCCCTGATCTTCTGCACTTACATGGCTACCCTTAAACTATGTTTTGGTCCACGGTCTGATGTGGACCATTCTATTCTCGACGCTTAAAATTCTAAACGGACTGAAATGGCCCATCCTAGTCTCCCACGATTTTCCCCAAACTGTGCTAGGTCCCTTACCCTCGTCAGTTCAACTACTCCAGGGCGGCCACCCATGGGCCGTACTAGTCGTGAACGGTTCTTTGTGAACCGTGTTGTTTCGGTGCGCGGCGCTTGGTGAACTGTCTAGTTATCATCATGCCCGATGGTGTCACGTCCCGAGCCTTTATTTACAGCTGAAGACTCGCTCGGGAGACACGAACAGCCGACATGGTAAGCCTCTCACAAGCAAGTATGATCAGAGCGCAATACAATCACACATAAGATGCAATTGTATAAGGATAAGTGCCCCTGTGCGTCAACGCACTGGTGCAGTGCGTCAACGCATCAGGTTGTTTTGCCTCTGGAACGCCCCTGTGCGTCAACGCACTGGTGCAGTGCGTTAACGCATCAGGCTGCGTTACCTCTGGAATGTCCCTGTGCGTCAACGCACAGAGACAGTGCGTCAACGCAACAGAAACAACGCCCCTCTTGGTGGCATCAATTAATAACAACCCTGATTCTCTTTTCTGTTAAATTGTGTAATTGACGACAGTAGAAAAGGCGTCAATTAAATGAGTAGCGACCCTGTCACAGGCGCCATTTCAGTTGAACAAGTCACTGCCACTCGGAGCAAGGTGTATGAGTGCTATCTCGCAAGGTTGAAGGATCGGCTTCTTTCGGAAGGCTTTATGCGGCATCGCTACTACACCCTCCGAGGAGGGAAGACCCTCATTAGACGGAGTCGAGTTCTCCGCACCCCGGGAGTATGATGTAGGAAGGAGGAAACTGGGTGGGGAGAAGATCTCGATCTTGGGGGCTCTATTTCTCGCGACTTTTGGGGAGACAGATCTCAGAGAGGTCTCGGGAATCTCGTAAGAGATAGCAAATCATGATTCACCCTAACTAGAAGATTTTTACTGAAATTAACCTTCAGGCCGGTGACCTCCTCCAAAAGTTCCAACAAGATCCTAGCCATAGAAGGGTGCTACGCACCCTCATCGAGGAACAAAATAGTTTCATCTCCATACTGCAAGTGAGTACGAGAGGGGTCATCTCTGGCCACCTGGAAACCTCTAATCAGTCAAGTAGCTTCAGCTTCCTGCCGCACGCTTACGACACCAGCTACCAGCACAAACAGGAGGAGAGACAAAGGGTGCCCTTGGCGCAGCCCCCGTCTGCTGTGGAGCCAAGATGTCAACTTTCCATTAATAAGAGCAACAATTGAAGCTGAAGTGACACAAGCTATGACTCGTTCAATCCACCTGTTCACAAAAGCTATCTTGTGCAAGACATCAAAGAGACACTGTCGGCATACTCTGTCATAGGCCTTCTTAAAGTTCAACTTCAAAATCACCCTTTTTCTATTCTGTTGCTTCATAGCAAACAGTCACTCATGCACCACCAAGAAGTTGTCCAAAATATGTTTCCTTCTGATGAAAACACCCTGGAAGTGACTGACTGTTTTCGGTCACTTCAGACGAAGTGGGTTTTGCGGATACTCTGCTTTCTTTTACCCCTAGACAACTTTAGGTATAAAATCTTATGCATTTTAGGGTTCAGGAGTTCCTAGGATCATGGAATAGACTCTCTCTGAGGAGGTGAGGGCGTGCATGTAGAGACTACACGGATAACCGGTGTCCATTCCATGGAGTGCGCATCATATCAAGCGATGAGGGTTCGAGTGCTGGACCTCCACACCTATACAAGCCAATACACACTAATCCATCCCATTAGCCCTTGATGTCCCCATCAATTCTCCCCGGGTGGGAGAAACTCGACCCCGTCGAGTAAGGGGTGTTGCTGCTCGAATACCTCCGGCGGATCCGTCACCGTACCAAGTAGCACGGGTACGTTCCACTCCAAGTGATCGTCACCTGCTCATTCCATATATACTCGATATGCACAAGCTGCTGTGGGAATGAGGCTAGTCGTGGACACTCCATGGTAGGGTCACTCTCAAAGGGAAGGAGGCGGCTCAAAGACTCACTAGCAATCACCGATGGGTCCCTATAGGTGACTAGATCCGGGTATAGATGTAGAGCTGATCCCATACTCATCGAGCGAATCCACTCGCCTCTCACTCATAGGGGACTGACATTGGCGAGCTTGCATAAGACACATGCAGACTCCTAACAAATCACAAACCACACAAACAAACCACTCAAAACAAACCACACAGAACAAACTACACAAGGAAATAGACTGACTCATACATGACCCAAGACTTAAGGTGGTAACATCAACCCTACTAAGTGGCCGCATCCTGAGCTGCGGCAAGCGCCTCCTGAGCTTCATACTCTATGACGAGTTCCTGTTCGACCTCATAGTTGATGATCACAAGTCCAGATAGTGAGGCTTCTCCAACCCCTAGGGCTAATGTGGCACGGGTGGGGCACTCACTGGCAATGTGGCCTAACGCATGACAGTGGAAACACTACACTCGCGACCTATTGGTCTCTCTGAATAAAGGGCCTTTGCCGTTATCCTCCCGACGGGTAGGGGGTGTGGGCAGCAAGGGTGGAGGTGTAGGTGCCGTGGGCAACAGTGGTCGGGGTGCCAGTGCCAGAGGACGGGCTACGGGTGCCGGGTGACGGGCAACGGGTGCCGGTGGTTGGAGTGGAGGCAGATCCCGTGGTGGGGGAGGTCGCGGTCTAGGAGCGAAGTGCTCCTGACGTGCGGGCTCATGAGGACGAGCCACGGGTCCCCTCGGGTATGAGCCTAAGGAACCACGTGAATCAGCACTACGGGGAGGAGCGGAGCCCCACCGTGGAATAGACTCCCCCATCGATTTTTATTGACTGGGCGGGGTTTCCGATTCTGAAATCCGGAGTCACGAAACCCAGGTGATATAGCGCGCCTGCCCCGGTGCGTTATACTCCTTTAACGCACTCCTAGTGATACGTTATGTGAATAGTGTCCTGAGTTTTCTATGGATTTTATCGTTCGGGTGGCTTTAACGCGCGTCTGGTGGTGCGTTATAGTCCTTTGTTTTGGGTTCAAGGTCTGTTGCCCTTAACGGCCCTACCCCTATGCATCGTGCATTGTATGACGCCCCTGTATAGCTGCGTTATATGCCTTAGTTTCCTGTAAGTTTAGACATTCTGGAAGGCATAGCAGCTTGCTAGAGGTGCGTTATGTATAGTATAACTCCCCCTCTATGGTCCGTTATACTCCCTGAGTCGTGCGTTGGATGCATGCTGACTTTAACGCCTCCATGCCAGTGCGTTATAGTCTTATAGCGCCCTTGTTGAGGTGCATTATAGTTTGGGTTTTCTGTGGATTTCCTGTGTTCTGTGATGCATAGCGGTCTCGTGCTGGTCTATTATGGCATGTAACGGGGCAGTGCCAGTCCGTTATACACATGGAGTTTTCAAAAGCTTGCATGTATAATTTCTATTCAAATCATGTTTCAAGTACGCCATGTTTAAATTATGTTATATACTGTGGCATTTTTCTACATTCCATATGAGCAGTTTTCTCTTTCCTTGTGATGGAGCCACTAGTCGTAGCCTGACGACTTCCGTGTCAGCCCACCCGAGAGAGGTGGCGTGGCATTCCCATTATATGGTTCATAGGTTAGTTTCCGTGGGCCCTCTCGCATAGTCAGTAGTGTCCTATTGGGGGGGAAAACTAGCTAGAGGCCTGGCTCAAGGCGATGAGTCAGTGTGTGCACATGTGATCAGAGACTTGAACTGACGTCGACAGGCGTTACTCTGATTAGTCCCTCGGTGCGGTGTTACTGTTGTGTCACTCGCTTGTCGTGAGCTGGACTACGAGGTGCTTGAGACGCAGTGTAAGACGTCAGTGGACGCATCTGGTTTCCTTCTTCTGGTGGTCTTCCTTCCTCCTGTCACATGGTTAGCTGAAGATTGGCCAATCAAATACATAGAGATTAATATAGTGTTAGCATCATCAAAACAACAGGGAAAAATATAACATTCTCCCCCTTTTTAATGATGGCAACAGTATATAAATATGTTAAATGATGCAATCACATTCACAACATATAATGCATGCAAAAACTCATTCAGCACACAAAACTCCTTTAGCAAAAACCCCCTTCACTTTACTCCCCCTGACTGAATGCTCTCAGTACCTCACCTAACACTTTCCTCTCCCCCTCTCGCACACCTGCACCTTCGCTCCCCCTATCTCATAATAGCTGACAGCAACCAATAGCTAATTTTAATTACCCAAATTTCACAGCAACCAACATCTAATTTTAATTTTCCAAATTCTCTCTCCCTTTGACATCATCAAAAAATAGGGAGGCAGGAACAAGCAAGAAATAGAGCTGCTGACGGAACAGGAGAACTAAAAGAGTAGCTCAAGGAAGGAGAAGTCATGTGAACTGTTTAGGCGACTAAGTGAGATACTTATCCCAGGAAAAGAATTTGTGATTCTGGTAGTCAAGCTGATTCAAGAGATAGAATGAAGTATATCTCCATATAAAAGAGATGACCCTCAACAAGTATGTACCAGTAGAACTAGTGGGGCCAGTTGAAATCTATACTAAGAAGGCAGTCAATGAGAGAGATATAGACCTCATCTTCTTGGTATTGAGGACAAGCAGTTGGAACAACTAAGTGTTGGGGAAAAGACGAATAGAGATTTGTTCTTTTGAGAACATAATTAAGAGCAGTAAGTAATTCAGCCATTCACATCTTTGACATTAGAGATACACCTTGATCAGAGGCCTGAATCCTTAGTTACTCGATGTGAGAGCCTTGTTACTTCTCTAATAGAGAACAGAGATAGTAGTCTAGGTGGTGTTGACAATAGGGAAACACCTTTATCAGAGGCCAGATTTCCCAGTTACTAACCATCTAGACACCATTGCTCTGTCATGATCAAGACATTGATTGATATATATATTTCTGTTTATGACAATCAACTGACACCTCATGACATGGGATTGCTTTCACTTCATTGGAGAAGGTCCCAGTTTCTCATGCTAGGTTACCTCGGGGCTGAGACCGGGCATCTCTTTGTAATTCCAAGCGAAGCAATCGCGAAACTCCTACAAGAACCTCACGTACTCCTCTCTCTCTCGAGGAGGTACGAGGGCACTCAGAAAGGTTGGCCTGGGGTCACTTTCCGTGCCAAGATTAATTTTGATCAACTCGTCGACAATAGCCTGACCGCCATCTTCAATTTTCGACGGGGCCGACAGCAAATCGACAAAGTCTTGATCTTCGCCCTCTTCGACCTCGAGGATGTCGAGGGTCCCTCCTCGCTCGTCTAGACCTGGTACCGACGCGGCATTCACCTCACGTTCCTCCGAGGCTATAGCCGACGGGCCTGTGGGATCTCCTTGCGTGGGAGGGCACAAGGCTACCCCGGAGTCTTCCAGGTAATCATCATAGACGGCTTCGATTGGGGTCGAGGCTGCTGCATCTTCAGGAGCCTGGTGCTAGATGGATATAGTGTAGACTCCTCTCCCAGGGCTGCCTGTCATATGGGGACGCAACGGGGCCACTACGTAGTCTCCCATTCTTAGCTCATCCCTATCAATCAAGTCTTGAGCTATGTCTTTGAAGACATAACAATCTTCGATAGGGTGACCGAGTATCTGGTGATAGGGGCAGAACAGCGGGTCGCCGCTTCTCCAAACATCTTGAGGCCTCTTGGACCTCGGGAGAGAAACCTTGTCGTAGTAACAGGCCCAATCAAAGATGCCTCGGGTCTTTTCTCTTGGGAAGGAGTAGGGCTTGTGCAACTTCTCTTGCAATGTAAGGCCTCGCTCAGCTGGCTATCCGACTGAAGGGCCCGCCGCATTCCTTGTCCTTCTTGCTGACTGGACGGAGGTATCGGGGCTAGTGGTTCGGGACCAAGCCACGTCTTCACCCCATGGGTGGAGGAAACCCTGGGTCAAGAATGCCACTAGTGCAGCTAGTTCGGCCAGTTGTGCCTTCAGCATCTCGATCTCCCGTTGCTGCCTATGGTATAAGGCAAGCATAACGGGGTCGTATCGGGGAGGGCCTGAAACACAGTCGGTACCTTCACTTCCTACCTCGCCAACAGAGGGGGACGATGGAACCCTAATGATGCAGTCCCTCAAGGCCAACCCTTTGGAAGAGGGAAAGACCTTCCCCACGCACCTGCAGTGGAGGGGGTTCCAGAGGAACACTTGTTCACCTTGTATCTCTTCAGTCGGTGATAGGGGTTGCTTGTCGTGGCGGGCTCCCTGTAGGGCCGCAGCCTCGACGTGGTTGCTGTCGAATGGAGCCGACATCGATATCACGTCAGCCTCGTAGCAGTCTTCCGGTGAGAAGCCCAAACCCGAATGCTTGGTGATCCGTAGGAGCCTCCGGTCCAAGTTTGGTGGGTTCCACATCTTCTCAAGCATCTCCTTCTGATTGAAGGGTTGATAAAGAGGGATCCTTTATTTTCTGACTACCTCGGCCGTGCGGTTAGTCATATAGGGAAGCCCCGCAATTGGGACGTGTGGATCATGAAGATTGTCGGGGAGTCAGTAATCATCTTCTCCTCTAACTGGTTGTTCTCCGGCCACATAGAAAATAGTGGGCGGGCCTTCAGGATTTGGCACCTCAAAGGTCCTTAGCTGCTCAGTCGCTGGGCAGTCGAGCTCCGCTATTGGCTTAATAATTTCTGGTGGGACCCTGACATCCTCTAGTAGGTCCTCAAGGCAAGGTGCCCCCGGCGTGGGATAGATGGTGAGAGGAAATGCCCTAAATATCACTTCTTCTTCTATAATGAATGGCACATGCAGAGGAGCCACATAGCCCGGGGGTGACGGAGGAAACTAGCCCTCCGATTTTATCTTCTTCTTCTATTTGTCCTGGGGAGCTTTAGAAGTCTGCTTCGTCTCTTCCAGATACAGGTTAGCATCTGACAGGTGACACTCGAACACCTCAAATCGGTGGAGGTCAGCAAAGATCCTGGCTTCTTTCCCCACACAGGGGTACTTGATGCATTGGTGCAAGGTAGACGGCACCACTCTATTCTGGTGCAGCTAAGGCCGACCAAGCAACGCCTTGTAGGAGGTATTGGAGTTGATGACGTAGAACTGGACCTTGGTAATGAAGTCACCGAAGGCCAGGTCAAACTCTGCAACCCCCATGGGCACCTCGCACTTCTGGTTAAAACCAGCAATCTTGACATTCTTTACTTCGACCAGGTGAACGTCAAAGTAGTGCTTCTGGTATACCCAGTAGGGGAGTATGTTGACTGTTGCTCCTGGGTCGATCAGGACCCTGTTGATAGGCTGGCCATTCAGCTGCCCTTTCATGCAGAGCGACCTGTTGTGGCTGCAGGTGGACAAGAGCATGTCATCCTCTGTGAAGGCCACAGCCACCTCTAGGGACATCTCCGTGAAACAGGCTTCAAGGTGGGCTGGCATCTGGAGTGTGGCAATGATGGCTTGTCGTGTTTCTTCATCCAGGGAAAGCATCTCCCAGACGGTAAATCGAGTCGAGATCTTCTTGAGATGCTTGGCTATTCGGTCGGTAGCCCGAACCTTGAGCAGTTTCATTTCTTCAGCCTTGCCGCGTCTGCCCCCAGCCTGGGCCTGGGGCGCCGGGTCAGAAGGTGACTCCTCCACCGGATCTGGCACAGCTACCTGAGCCTGCGGGGCCTATTGGATTTCCTCTCTTTCTTTCATGAATTTGGTGAGGTTAGGGATGCCATCAAATTCTTCCACTGGCTGGGACGGGACCACCGTCGGTAGGGTCGGAGGGTTACTCGCAGGTGGAGCCGGGCAGCTGCTGGCCCCCTTGGTTGGTCGGGGCCCTTGCGGGCGCACCTACTTTTCTATGCGGGCCTGAAGGAACTCGACGAAAGAGGGAGCGCCCTGAATTTTTGACTTCTCGGGATAAAGACCCGATGGTGGGGGGATCTCCGTACCTCGAACCTTAGGTTCGGGGACTTGGTAGGGCTGCTCGCCTCTTAGCATGATATTACGATTGTCCTGAGGAGGGCGTCCCCATTTCTTCCCCGACCGGGTGGCATATTGGGAGGTGGATGCTTCAGCCTGATTCGCTTCTGGCGGGTCACAGGGTGCCCCTTCTTCTTCTTCCTCCAGAGAGAGGGCGGTGTCGAACAGTGCTGAGAGGGTGCTGCAGGCGATGACGACCTCTTTTTTTTCTTACCTCTGGACCTTCTCTTTTTCTTCTTCTTTTCTGCAACAGCCGGTGGCTGCTATTGAGGGAACTCGCCCCACAAGGGAGGCTCTTGCTCTGTCTGGGCTTCTGCCTCCGGCCTCTGCTCCGATGTTCAGGAGCCTCTTGATCTTCCAGAAGACATCGTAGTAGCGCCTCACGATCACTTCCGCCGAAGCGTCGAACGCCTTCCCGAACCTGCTCCCCTCCCTGTTAGATCCCGAAAGGGTGTCCAGCTCCACGCCGAACCCCACTTTGAATATGGAATCCAGTGTGGATCTCATGAACAGGTCCTGCATGCCATCAGATCAACACCACCCTCTCATTAGCCACCTTCCACTCTCGATGTTAGAACAGAAGATGTGTAAATATGCTCTCACTTGGATGTCCACGGCGCGGTTGGAATCCGCGGCCTCTGAGATCACCAGCGCGAGCGCGATGGCCTTGCGCCTGAAGACGACGCTGCTGTAGTCCCTCAAGTTCCTCGTGGTGAACTCGAAGCTCGCCAGCTTCCTCTGGTGCCGCCACTTGTCGCCGTCCACCGCGAAAATCCCATCGCCGAGGAGATCGCTCAACCTCTCATAATTATACGAACCCTGCAAACTTGCAAGAAAAGACCCATCAAACAGCCGAGAAGGAAAAACTCCATGACCTATATATATATATGTATATACATATGTGACACATTGAAACAACTATTTTCTACAGTTGGGCGTGTTGGAATCATCTGATCCACGCTGTTACCTTGTTGTAGTTTGCGAAGTTGGTCCTCAGGATGTACTCGACGTCGGCTGGATCGACCAGGTAGACGTAGTGCCTAAAGGGTGTAGAACACCCGGAAGGCCCCGTACCTGCGGGCGAGGTCGGCATGGTAGCCGTGGACCTTGGCCAGGTGGAGGAACTGGTGGAAGGCGGTGCACACCACCGGGTGGCATCGGCCGCTCCTCCTCCTGTTGTTGCCGAGCTGCCTCCGGAGACGCACCAGCAGGGCTACCGCTGCGGCTGCGGCTGCAAGGGAGACCAGAATCCAAAGGTAGGGGAAGAAGAGCTCCATGGTGTACGTCTTGGGTCAAGATCTCGTTGGAATGCCCTTGTGTTTGGGGAAGGTTCAGGGGTTGCCGCAGTAGAAAAAAAAATGAGTATTTTAAGAGTTCTTAAATGAAAAATACATAAATATCACGTTACTCACGACCGCGGTGGGCACACTAGTTGTAGTGTGCGGGTCTGACTCTCAACTCACCGGCCGACGGGCATTCAAGATGATACTAAATCAGCAAAGCTATTAACCATGCAAGGGTAGCAGTGCTCACCTGATCGGTGTGAAGACACGGATCCCATTCGGAGACGTGGGCGAGCGGGGAGACGAGGGGACGCACCCGCACGCCGCGGCGGTGATGCTTGACCTGAAATTAATATGGGCACAAAACTGCTCCTCACATAGGAGGGGGGTCCTTGGGGTGGGGATTATGGGTTACATTCAAAATACTACCTCCACGTAGGGAGGGGCCTTCAGCCGGCCAAGCGGGGGAAGGGATGGAGCTCGGAGATGAAGCTAGCAGGCTCCTTGTCGGTGCTGTCCGGTCCTGGAATCGCAGGACCACCGGATGAAGAGTACGCCGCCACGGATGCTCCCAAGCTCCAAATGGGACAATGCCAGAGCCACAACGCTCTTGTCTGGCTCAGGAGGAAGCTGGAATTTTCTTCAGTGGCCCTAATTTGGTTGCTAGCTGGTACAGGTCTTGCAACAGGGGTGAACAATACTGGTACAAGCTTCCCCTAGGATGATGCTGTAAGAAGACGGGGGCACCACGGACTGTCCCGAAGTCGGATGGAGGTGAGACTGGTTCCAAAACAACCGTGGACGAGTCTTCTTTCAGATGAAACTAACGGCACCCTCATAAGATGTCGGGAACGACCGTGCTGACCAGAAAGGTGGAGGTAGGTCCATTCTGCAACAGAGGGACCTACCTGGCGCAGTCTTGGGAGAAAATTCGTAACTCCTGGTTCCGGGGTCCGAATCTTTTTTTGTTTCTTGGGGGTGAAGGAGGACTGGGAGAAGAGACTTCCAGCCAAGTTTCGCGCCAATATATGCCCAGGAGTGACCGTGGTAGATGTTTCACTAGGCTTCAGGTTCGCTGCCTGGGGCTTCTTGCGCAGTCGGGGGAGATTTACTCTCACGGGCTGCTCCGATGTTGGATGAAGACGAAATCACCTGGCCTGGAAAGCTCTCTGGAAGACCTTTCCAGTGATGTAGGGCTTGCCACCAGAATCCACGCAGTTGGGAAGGACGTTGAGTGCGTCAACGCTGAAGGTTAGAAGCGTCGACGCTGCAGTACAACGCTGAAGTCAATCAAAGCCAACTAAGGCGGAGAAGGCAAGGTCGACGCTGTAGCAGGGCAGGGTGGACGCAGCAAAAGGAAATGTTGATTCATTGCTTGAAGTCAGAAGACCGTCAATTGCATCTACGCTACGGTTGAACGCGTCGACGCTGCAGAAGAAAAGGTGAAGGTCTATCTGTCAAAAAGGTCAAAGGCGTCCACGCCATGAATAACGGCGTCGACGCAGCAGAAAGAAAAACGTAGAAAGAGATATGAGTCCACGTCTGAGTGAAATAGCGTCGACGCTGCAGAGGAAAGATTCAGAGCCTTCAAAGCCAGCGTCAACGCTGCTTTGATGCAGCGTGGACGCAGCAGCTGTGAAACTTCTAACTCTACATCAATTTGAAGGCAAGGCGTCCACGCACTCAGGCTAAAGAGTCGACGCCACTGACTGATTGCATTTGAAGCGTTCCTGTTTTCTCACCTGAAGGGTCCACGCGTCAGAAGAAAGTGTCCACGTTTCATTGTGGATATTGTGGGGCCCATGCTCTAATCTGTATGGCGTTCGTTCAACTCCGAGGAGCTTTCTGATCTGGAAAAGAAGCACGTGATCCAAGGCAAGAAGAAGGTGCCACGTGTACCTGATCGCAAGCGCGGGAAAGAGGTCACGTGACCTCCACACTCCGTGAGACCCCTCCTCACGAAGATTCTCTTTTCTTGTTACAAAAGGATTACTGCGATTGGATGAAAAAGTGTGTGGGTGCCAGATAGCTTGTGCAGAATTTCAAAAAAAGGGAAAAGGAAAGAAAAATATAAAGTGTTGCATCGGCGAGAGCTTGAGGGCAGAGGGGAGAACAGAGCCTCCGTGAAAGAAAGAGAGAAAAGAAGAAGAAGGTGGTGCTGAAGCAGAGCCCCGTTCTGAGAAGAAAGAAAGAAGGAGAGGAAAAGAGAGAGAGAGCCTGTGTTACCCAGATCCTCGGTTCAAAACCAGATCTGTGGATTGCTCATTAAGAGCTACATTCCCTCTTGGGATTTCTCAAGCACCTAAATTAGAGCAAGGGAAGAGTGCTTACTCGACCGGTTTGAAGAAACCGGTCCCGATCGGAGACGAGGGTGAATGAGGAAGCGTGGGTTCCCCACACGCCGCGACGGTGATGCTTCGACCTGTTCAAGCCAACTACAACAGTACGCTTCATGCAGGAGGGGGATCTTGGGGTAGGGGTTAAGAGAGTTACAACCAAAACTACCTCCGCGCAGGGAAGGGCCTTCAGCCGGCCAAGCGGGGAGGGGAAGATGACTACTAGGACTCCTCGCAACGTCGGGGTGAGTCTGTCCCTTCTCAGGAACAGGGTACAGATAGTCGATGCCAGAATTATTGCGGAAGCTCCCGAACTCCGTTGACAGTAAGACTGGCCTGGGAGGGTACTGGAATTTTGACGGGAGCCGGGGAAGCCATCGCAGGGCGCGGTGGAGCAGGAAGCAGGGCCTCTGTTCTCTGCCATGAACTGTCAGAGCACCGCAGCTTCAGGAAGACGCTGTCACCACAAACAGTCCCGAACTCTGATTTGGGCACGGTCAATGGCGTTGGAACCGTTGTTGAGCTCTCTTCGAAACAAGACCCACGGGGGTGCCAGCCGATGTTGGAGTAGACCGCAGCAACCCGAACACTGACAGTGTGTCAGTTCTGTCCCAAGGCGGACAGAACTACGTACCAGAGGAGAAAAGAGAGAAGAATTCGGTCCGGTGGCCGAACGGGGCTCCGCTTCTTGGACGAGGTGGAAGACTCGTCGAAGAAGACTTCGGCCAAGCTCCGCCTTCAGATCTTCAGATGACTGGTCGTGGCAGCTTCTGCAAGTGGTCTCAGGTTGCTATCTGGAACTATTCTGCGTAGTCGGGGTAGATCGCCTCCCCTGGGCAGCCACGATGTCGGATGAGGGTGAGATGACTGCCGATGCGAAGAAGACACAGAGACGCTTCTGTCAGTACCCCTTGGGCCTCTTGGATCATCCAGATGGCATTGCAGTATCTTCTACAGTCTTCAGGCTCTCTGGGCTGTGAATAGGTGGACAGTAGATTGAGGGTAATGGGGGGGGAATGGGATTTATGAGGGTGGAAGTGGCGGGAGCTTTCAGTCAAGCTTGGTCTCACCTCTTTCTGATCTTCCCACTGGGAGATACGCCCCCGACAAGCCTCCCCTATCTGGCCGGCGTCTTGCATAGTGTGACTTCACAAGAGTCAGTAGTACTGGCGTCTCACACCTCAGAACGGGACCATTCCAGCTCTAAAAGATCCCTGGGACGGCCCTCTTCGTGAAGACTCTGGCCCCGCTGTGTCCCGGCCTCAGATCGGACAGCTACGCCATCGGAGAGTCGAGTCCAGAATTCTGTCCCTGCAACCAGCCCGACCCAGTCAACATCCAGGAGCCACCACGGGCGTGATCGGGTGATTTAGGAAGTGAATTTTGGTTTGGGGGCACTAGACTGAGCCCTCTTTCAGTGGGACTTGGTCCCGCCTCGATCTGACATTCCATCTGGGAGTACGGCCTCGTCCAAGCCCTATCTAGCCTGCAGTAGAGAAGCCCAGTGCAGTTCTACGGAATCTACCGTACCCGGTGCGTCCGAGATCAGAACGAGCCAGCGTTTCTTCCAGGAGAAAGCTAACACGCCAAGCTTTCCAACGCATCCAGTCTCGCCACCGTCGAACATCCCAAGAAGGTTCTACGTTCCCAGAAAGTCCGCTGGTCACAGAAGAAAGAAACAGCAACCTGAAGGCGAAGTTAGGAGTCGGTTGGCTCCCGACCACCTCCGTTCCCCACCCCACCTGGCCGGCTTACAGCCCCTCCCTGCGTGGAGGTAGTTTTGGTGTAATTTTGATTAATCCCCGCCCTGAGATCCCCCTCCTACGAGAGGTGTAGTCTTGTACTTATTCTGATTTTCAGGTTAGAGCTACACTGGGGCAGCGTGCAGGCGCGTTCCCACGCTTCCCCGCTCGCCTCGTCTGCGACCGGGATCAGTGTATTCACACTGATCAGGTGAGCTCCGGACCTCATCCCTTGCTGGGTTAATATTACTCATTTAGTATTGTCTTTTAGCTCCATCAGACGGTGAGTGAGCGCTCGATCCAAATTTCCCGTCATTTGAGTGGCCACCGCAGAGTGAGGTGAGAGCAACCACTAAACCCACGCCCTTGGCGTGTTGGCCGCCCGTGATAAGATATATGCACGAGGCATTATTTAATAGAACTTGCACGAAGTCTTTTTATCAAACACAAAAATCAGACTTGCACGCAGTGAATTTGTGCACGAGGTGTGAATCTTGAAATAGGCAACACGAGGTATGAAACTGTATGCACGAGGTGATGCCAGAAGAATTGTGCACGAAGTATAACAGTGCTTTTTGTGCAGAGATATAATGAAGGCAAAATGACACGAGGTATGAGATGAGAAGATCAACACGAAGTAAGATGAAGGAACAACACGAGGTATGAGAAATGGAGAAAACAACACGAAGTGTGAAGATACGAAAACGACACGAGGTTTGGTCAAAGACAACACGAGGTAAGGTAGAAAACAACACGAGGTATGCTTTTCGAAAACAACACGAGGTTTGTTTTCGAACGCATAACCTGCACGAGGTATGCTTTTCGAAAACAACACGAAGTATGATTTCGAACGCATAACCTGCACGAGGTATGCTTTTCGAAAACAACACAAGGTTTGTTTTCGAAAGCAAGACTGTACGAGATATAAAGGAATGAAAAAGGACACGAAGTGTAAAAGAGACACGTAGAATAAAATGGAAAAAAATGACACGAAGTATGACACGAAGAAAAAAAATGACACGAAATACAAAACTGACACGAAGTGAAGACATAAAGAAAAATAACATGAGGTATCTCCTCGTTAGAGCAAACACTGCACGAGGTCAGAACAACACGAAGTATGAACTTGGTGAAATCAGCACGAACCATGATATAAGGAAATCTGCACGAGGTGCTATAGAGTTCGGACTTCGGCTTTGACACTAGAGAGAAAGTGCACGAGGAATGGAACTACTTTACTGAACCCCTTTTGAGCACGAGATCAAAAACGTGCATGGACTTGCTTAAGGTATCCACAGCCTTGGACGAAAAATCGTGCACGGACCTGCTCAACACTTCCATGGAAAAAGTGCACGAACTAGTCAAGAGTAACGTGCACGGACCCTATAAAACTAAAGTAGGTGCACTGACCCTATGAAACTACACGAGGTACTCAATGCATTCAACAGATATGACATAGAAGCTGAGAATGAACCTGTTGGCTCTCAAACAGGAACAAGGGGAGAGGCTCCGGGCTTATATCAACCGATTCAAATCGGAAGCCCTGAGGATCGCCTGCCTAGATGTAGCCTCAGCCATAACTGCATTGACCGGAGGCACCTGCGATGAAAATCTCTGGTGCGAGCTAGTCCTGCATCCTCCCACCTCCCTTGCTGAGCTAGTGACCCTGGCATTGTGCCACGCTGAATGTGAGGAAGTCCTTAATGCCTGTCGTGACACAATCGGCTCGGGCCGGGAGGGGGACAAGAAGCGAGCATCTGAGCCAAGCTCAGGCCAAGGAAAAAGGCGGAATCGAGACGGGGAGCACAAAGAATCGTCTCGAAGGTACGAGTGATACACCACCCTAACCACTCCGATTTATGAGATCTATGAAGACATCAAAGGCTCGGGTCTCCTTCGCGAACCCGAGCTTATGAAGGCAAAACGTCACAACCGCCACAAGCACTGCCTCTTCCACAGCGACCACGAGCACCACACCGGTGACTGCCACCAACTCCAGGATGAGATCGAGCGTCTCGTCCGTCAGGGGCACTTGTCCTGGTCAGAAAATACCAGGGCTTGTGACTCGCTTGCCGGTGGGGCCTTAGAGGGCTCAAAGGCTCAGCTCGCCTGCTCGACATGATGCTTCCTTCCTTGGCTGCTATCTCCTCCTGAAGCAGCTCCTCTAGCGATGACGTTGATGTGGACCCCACGGGGGATGTTGTCGATTTCCTCGGGGGCACCGCGGTCCTTCATCTGCCCGGACACGTACTTCTAATCTTCAATTCATCATGCATGTTGAGAAGGTAAGTATTTTCTCTTTTCATTTCAATCAATTGTGTTTTGGAATGATCATTTTCTTCTGCAACTTCAGTCTTATTTTCCATTTTTTGTAGTCTGAGTTTTAATTGATCATTGAGGTTCAGCAGAAAATCATATTCTCTCTTCATTTCAATCATTTTATTCTTGCTGTCTTCATGATCTTCTACAGATTCTTTCAAGTATATTATCTCAGATTCAAGAGTCTTAATTTTCTCAATCAAAAGAATCTCTTGATCACTCTGACATTTCATTTTCTTCAACTCTCTCCTCCACCCACACCCCTCTTCCCCATCCCACTCCCTCTAGTGCACTCTCATCCCACCCATACTCTCCAACAGCTCCAGCTCACTCCACCCCCTCCACCACTGCCCCCTTAGCCCCACAAGGGACCCCAACCACGTCCTCCCCCTCCCATCACCATCAGCCACGATCCCCCTTGCAATACAGCCCCCCCTTTCTTACCTCATTGGTCACTCAAGGTAGCAGATCTGGTGGCTGATCACAGGCAGGCAGTAGGGACCCTGAAGATTGCAGCGTCTCTGGCATCTCCCCAACGTTTCTGGTGGAAAATCATATACCACTGGAAAGGTCTTCCAGAGAGCTTTTCAAGGGCGGTGGTTTCATCTTCATCCGAGCTTGGAGCTGTCCGCGAGAGCGATTCTCCCCTGACTGCGCAAGAGCTCCCAGGCAGGGAACCTGAGCCCTAGAAGAACTCCCACCCCGACCACGCCCTGCAAGATATGGATGTGAAACGTGTCTGAGAGTAACTTCTCCCAGTACTCTTTCAACCCCAAGAAGCGGAACGATGATCAGATCACGGCACCAGAAGTTCTAAATTTTCTCCCAAAGTCGCGCCAGGTTGGTTCTACTGTTCCTAAACGGACCCACCTCCACCTTTCTAGCCAGCACGATCATCCCCGACATCTTCAGAGGCTGCTGTCAGTCTCATCTAAAAGAAGACTTATCCACGGTCATTTCAGTACCAGCCCCGCCTCAATATGAGTTTAGGACAGCTCATGGTGCCTCCATCTTCCAGCAGTAGCATTCTGAGAGCAGTCAGCACCAGTGCTATCCATCCCTGTTCCAAGACCTGCACTAGTTAGCAGAGGGATCACGACTATTCTAGGAAATTCAAGCTTCTTCCTAGGTCAGATAGGAGCGTTTTGGCTCTGGTCTTGGCCCATTTGGAGTTCGGGAGTGTCCGTGGCGATGTATTCTTCAACCGGTGGTCCTGCGATTCCAGAACCAGACAGCACCGACAAGAAGTCTGGCACTTCAAGATTTTAGCCCATCCCCTCCCCTCGCTTGGCCGGCTGAAGGCCCCTCCCTGCGTGGAGGTAGTTTTGCTTGCTGGCCCTCTACCAGCAAGGGACCAGCCCTCACATCCTCCACTCGGCATCGCCGAGTTACCCACGGGTTCGGGTGAGCGTCGGGTGAGTCAGCAGCCAATTACGGCCCGTTTGAGTTGTGAATCATGCTTGCTAGTAGGTCCTAGGGTGTGTCACATCACCACCACTGCCTCCTCAGCCTCCAAGGAACCCCTAGCCATGTCCTCCCCACTCCCAACCAGCAGTCTCTACTCCCCTTGCATTGCAGCCCTCATCTTGCCTCATTGGACACCATTCAGGTTGCAGCACTGGTAGCAGGTCGCAGGTAGATAGCTTAGGCCCTTAAGATCGTAGCTTCTCTGGCACTTCCCCAACTCTTCTGGTGGCCTATCATATACCACTGGAAAGGTCATCCAGAAGGCTTTCCAAGGGCGGTGGTTTCGTATTCATCCAAGCTCGGAGCTGTCCACGAGAGCGATTCTCCCCCGACTGTGCAAGAGCTCCCTAGAAGAGAACTTGAGCCCTAGTAGATCGTCCACCACGACCACTCCTTGGTAGATCTGGACGTGTAACTTGGCTGAGAGTAACTTGGCTGAGAGTAACTTCTCCCAGTCCTCCATCATCCCCAAGAAGCGGAATGAGATTCGGACCCCGGCATCAGAAGTTGTTAATTTTCTCCCGAAGTTGTGCCAGGTTGGTTCCTCTGTTCCTGAACGGACCACCCTCCACCTTTCTGGTCAGCACGATCGTCCTGACATCTTCTGAGGCTGCCGTCAGTCTCATCTGAAAGAAGACTCATCCACGGTAGTTTTGGTACCAGCCCTGCCTCCATCCGAGCTCGAGACAGCCCGTGGCGTCACCCTCTTTCAGCAGCAACCCTCTGGGAGTAGTCAGTACAGGTGCTATCTGGCCCTGTTCTAAGATAGGCACCAGTCAGCGACTGTATCGAGGTTGTTCCAGATAATTCAGGCGTCTTCCTGGGCCAGATAGGAGTGTTTTGGCTCTGGTCTCGGTCCATTTGGAGTTCGGGAGCGTCCGTGGCAGCATACACTTCAACCGGCGGTCCTGCGATTCCAGAACCTGGCAGCACCGACAAGGAGTCCGGACGGTAACCCGACTCATAGTAAGAGAAGGAGGCCCTCTGGAGAGCTGCCTGGTAACCCTCCGAGCATTTATATTACTCAAGTGCCTCCACCCTGGCCAGCTCCACCTTTATCTGAAGCTCTGCTGCCCGCTGCTCCGCCTTGGACAGTCTCTTCTCGTCTTCAGCCTGAGCACCCTCGGCTTTCGCCAGCTATGGCTCAGCCTCTCGGACTCGGCCCTAAGCCCTTCACACTCGGCCACAATGAAATGGAGAGGCAAGAGGAACCCACATTTTCAGGCCAAGAGGAAAGAGCAGAAGGAACCGGAGTGAGTGTCCAGGCTAGACTCATAAGGCTCAGCTAGAGAGAAGTGCTATCGCCATGGTAGCTCGTATCGATTCTCCAATCGTTTCACCTCGTCCTAGCTCAATTCGCTGCGCAGAGGCTTCGACGGCACCATGAAGGCCCTTGGGGCCCGTTCAATCTCCTCCCCCTCAGCCTCGGCATGTTGATCCACCATGGAATAACCAGAAGAACTGGAGGAAGAGGAGGAGAGCTCTGAGCCAGATGATTCAGGAGGAAGCAGGAGTTGACGGATCACTGCCGCTGTAACCTCTGTGAGCTCTGCAAAGGCCGTTGCAACTCTTCGCTCCTCCGGACTGCCCTCACGGCGCATGAACCCCTCACAAATGCAAGAGTGATGGATAGAAAAATCCTAAGCAATGGAAGTTTGGAACACAAACACGCTCTATGCTTATAACCCCTAGCGGGAAGCAGCGTGACGTTCCAGTCTCCAAAAAAGGGGCCTCCACAAGTCAATTTGTAAAAATTATCATCATTACAGGTGTATCCCCAAGATAGCCGCATTGAGTGGCCCCTGCCAAGAAAAAACCCCCATCCGACTCAAGCCACCAATGTCTCCCCTAAACACTACTCGACCGAGCCCGATCTTGGCTCGGGAATAGGAGGGGGACAAGTGGAGAGGGATAATTCTACCGCCCGAGGAGAGTGACCAAATGAGGTCCCACCAGATCAAACGAGGCCCGGCTCCTTAGAGTGACAACTCCCCCCAGGGCCCATTTGCTTCAAGCCCAATAACCCACTCGGATCAAGCACTTCCTAGGCGACCTGCAGGTTCGAAAGTTCGAGCGTCAGATCGATCGGGAATGTCCATTCGGGAACCTAACACACCCCGTCTGAGCCATGCACCCATCGCTCAGGAGGCCCCCTTAAGCTAGTGCCCCATGCTCGGACCGACTGATGAAAGCTTATCCGTGCGACCGTTACGTGCCCTTTAAGAGTAGGGAGATCAAAGGGATAAGGGAGATCAAGAGTCCCTGTGCTATAAAGAGCCCAGGAAGAGGACGTAACCCCCCTTGAAACTCCTTGGCTCATAGGGCTCCTATGTTCCACGAGTCGCTATATAAACCTAGGAAGCTCTCCTACGAAAGGTAAGCACAACTAAGCCACACCAATCCTGAGCTAGAGCCACTTCACCACTTGGTAGAGAGGGATCTCGCGCCCCTACCTCCTCCTACCTCTCTCCATGGCACCAGAGCTCTACTTGGTTTGCTGACTTAAGCATCAGAGGGTTTTTCCCAGGGAACTATTCCTGGGCACCTCTGATCCATTTCCCTTCTTGCAGTTCTCACAATCGTGGTTGTCAGCCTCAGCTCAGGAACGGCGCGAGATCGCCCCTCTTCATCTGGCGCCGTCTGTGGGAAACGAGCAAAGAGCCAGCATGGTGCGAAGAAGCTCTAGTAGGAGGACCGTTGGCGACAAGGGAAAGGCCGTGGCAATGGAAGAAGGCACACCTTCCCATCTGACGGGGGATACCCCCTCTCACGCCAGCGACTCAGCAGGTGGACTGCCCCCACCCACGGTGGAGGGGCAACCCCCCACCGGGAGCACGGACGCTCTTCAAACCCTCAATGCCAAACTAGACAGCCTCATTGATCTAATGAGGACCCAGGCAGTCAGGGAAGAGAAGTCACGACTCCCTCGGGAAAGCCCCCCCCGGTGGAGATGCCTCCCTGCGAACCACCGGGGGACATTTCACCCTCCGGGGGTGGCGGCTCATCCGCAACCGATCAGGAGGACCATTGCACGCCCCTTTCCTAGAGAAAGAAGCCTCCTTCACCCCGAGGAGGGAGAAGACTTGAGCGCATTGATCGTTCCTAGAAACCGATGCCCTAGAGGAGTGTCGGGGCACCCAGTAGGAACGCCCCCACAGCCCCTCGACCCAATGACAACTGGAGCTGTCCCTCCAGCTGTGAGACTTCGAGAGGCATTTCGTAGAGGAAGAACGTGCCCTTCACGCTCTGCAAAAGACCCCTACAGTGGAGGATGAGGAGCAATCCCCATTCTCTGACCATGTCTTGAAGGTCGAGATCTCCCCCATGATCTCACTTCTAACCTTCAAGTCATACGATGGCTAGGGAGACCCGGCCGACCACTACGACAGCTTTGACGCCCTAATGACCCTGCATGGAGCATCCGACGCCATCAAGTGTTGAGCGTTCACAGTGACCCTGGTCCAGGGTGCCCAGGCTTGGTTCCGGGCCCTCACCCCTAGCAACATTTGTGACTTTTGACAGTTCAGGTGAGTGTTCAGGGAAATCTTTGCCAGCAACGGTCCTCCCCGATCGGTAGCGGGACTATTGGCCCTTAAGCAGGAATAGGGGGAGAAACTCCAGGCCTACATCAACCGATTTAAATCGGAAGCCTTATGTATCCCCCCCCTGGATGTTGCCTCGGCCATCACCTTGCTAACCGGGGGCACCCGTGACGAGAACCTCTGGCATGAGCTGGTCCTTCATCCTCCTACCTCTCTTGCCAAGTTAGTGACGCTGGCCCTACGTCACGAAGAGTGTGAGGAAGTCCTCAGCACTTGCCGCAGCACGACGGGCTCGGGATGGGGGGGGACAAGAGTTGACCATCCGAGCAAGGCTCTGGCTCTGGCCAAGGAAAGAGGCGGAATCGGGACGGAGACCACAAGGAGCCCTCTCGAAAATATGAGCGGTACACTCCCCTGATCGCCCCCGTCAACGAGATTTATGATGATGTCAAGGGCTCCGGCCTCCTCCGCCAACCCGAGCCTATGAAGGCAAAGCACCGCAACCGCCATAAGCATTTCCTATTTCATAGCAACCATGGGAACCACACTAACGATTGTCATCAGCTTAAAGACGAGATCGAGCATCTCATCCGCTAGAGGCATTTATCCCGGTACGTGTCCGAGGAAAAGGACACTGTAACACCCCACAATTTTGAAAAGGAATAAATATAGTTTATATGCCCCTTTTCCAAGTACCTCTTCAATTCTATATGGGCCTTCTCAATTGGGTGGCAACTTGCCCGTCGCTAATCGCGGGTCCGCGAGCTGGCATGCTGAAGAACCAAATCAACAGGAAAAAAGAGGTGTTCCTTGACCCGAGCATTGTAGTACTAAGCCAATCGTTACTAACAAGCAACCATTCGTATTCCAACTCACTCTCTATCCTCTGGCAATAGATCCACATTCTCCTGTAGAGCTTAGTTGTTGCACGCCTCGTCGAATTGTCCCACTTTGAGAGTGCGATTAAAAATCTCCATAGAGATCACCACCTTCGCTCCATAAGCCAAATGGAAAAGAGTTTCACCTCTAGCAGTCCGAGCAATAGTGCGGTGTCCCCATGAAACACTAGGCAATGCATCCGCCTAGGATTCGCTGGCCTACTGTAAGCGCATCTTGATATCTTGCATAAGAGTCTAATTCACGTTCTCCACTAGTCCGTTGACTTGAGCGTGCCCCACCGACATATAATGGTTTTAGATTTCCAGCTCAACGCACTTCTTTCCAAAGAAGATGTTATCAAATTGTCAGCCATTGTCGGTGGTGAGGACTAGTAGGATCTCAATTTGATAGATGATGTTCTGCAGGAAGAATTTCAAAGATGTCCAACTAGTGATCTGGGTGAGCGTTTCAGCCTCCATTCACTTGGTGAAATAGTCGATGATGATGATTAGGAACTTTTTTTGGCTCTAGCCTCTAGAGAGGGTCCGAGGATTTCACTCCTCAACGGGCAAAAAGACATGGCTCCATTAAGGTATGGAGTGTTGTCATCAGCTGGTGATGTAAATGTCCATATCTTTAACACTGATCACATCGATGAACATAATTGAGGTAGTCCTACTACATGGTTGGCCACCAGTACCTTTGTCGTAGTGGGCTCCTAGCTAGGGCTCTCCCTCCGACATGGCTACCACACAGCCCTTCATGGACCTCCTGTTGGCACCTAAAATATGACGACCGGCGACCAAGCCGCAGAAGCGAATGACACGGCTTACGGAGCCAGTAAGCTGAAGAAAAGAAGACTACTGAAGCTTCTCCAACACTTTTCCATTCCGGCAATCTACAGTTGCCCGATGGGTGGATAACCAATCGGCACCTAGAATGACATCATATCCCTATAGATCTAAGCATATTAGATCGGCAGGTAGATTGTAGCCTTTGACCATGACCTTACAGTTTGGAAAATGATATGTGACATCAGACTCATTCCCTAACAAAGTAAAAATTACTAAGTTCATCCATTGTGGTTCTATAGAGAGTGATGCAGCAAATTTCTCTAAAACAAAGGAATGGGTTGTGCCGGTATCAAATAGAACTTGAGCAAACTTGGAACAAATGGATAAAGTACCTTCCACCAATCCATCTTCTGTTGGTTCAGTCTCCTACAGAGCCTGGAGATGTCCTTGCTTCTTCGCCGGCCGCTTCTCTTCCTTTGTTACTTGCTTAGTTTGTTCATTCAATAAAGGACATTCGAGAATCCTGTGTTCCCGGCTTCCACATCGAAGGCACGCTCCTAGCTTTCTCTAGCACTCATCGACCTTATGGCCTGGCTTGTCATAGTATTTGCAATTCTCCTTGGTTGGCACAGTGATGGAGAAAGGCTTATTGGTCTATTTGGGCTTATTATCCTTGGAGGACTCTCCTCCATTACTTGGTCGCTTCTTGTTGAAAGAAGACTTGAAGTTGTGGGAGATGGTCACATTCCCCTTCTTGTCTTTCTCACGAATCTTGTCAGATAATTCTGTGGCATCTTCAAGTAACTGAGCACGTCGAACTATCTCTAGATATACTTGAATATCCATTGGGGCCAGTTGGGTAATAAACTGGGGCCGAAGCCCATTCAAGAACGGCCTTGCTTTCATCTTCTCGGTAAGCACCAGGTGAGGTGCGTACCTCGACAGCCTAGAGAACTGGGCCTCATATTCGGCCACAGTCAAGGTTCTTTGTTTGAGAGCTGCAAACTCCACGGCCTTCTTCTCTTGGATGTGGTCGGAGAAGTATTTGTTGTTAAAATGGCCAACAAAGTCAGCCCAGGTCACATTATCATCCATTAGGGTGGCTTCCACAGATTCCCACCAGCATCTAGCGTCTCGTTCTAGTTGGAACGTAGCTAGTAGAACCTTCTCCTTCTCTCGAATATATTAAAAGATGGCGCAATCTCAGCATGAGGTGCAGGCGGCCGCTACATCAAGAAGATGCAGTGTAAATTTGTAAACAAAACTTGAAGAGGAGGATCCTCGAAAAGATGATTGGAATCGACATTAGGTCATTTGACCGATTAAACAATGTGGTGGCAAAAGTCGAGGCTTTCCTCTCCTCTGTCCTGATGGCCTCAAGTCGAGGGATCAAATCAATCAATAAATGGCCCGCGCCCGAAGAAGTCCATACAGTCGACCTCGAGATGTTCGAGCGGCGAAGAAAGAAAGATAAAGGCATTACTAGCACTCTTTCAACAAGGCGTGTTGAACAACAAGAGGGGCCTCCCCTCCAGGCCAAAATGATGAAGCCTTACTCCTTCCCTAAGGAGAAGACCCGGCTCCTATTTGAATGGGCCGTCAAATATAATAAGGTCACTTTGTCGGAGCCGAAAAGGCCAGGTGACCTTAGAAGAAAAGATGACCCCCACTTTTTCCCATACTACCAAATGCTTAGGCACTCCATTGAAGACTGCTATGTATTTAAAGACATGGCTGAAGGCATGATCAGAAGGGGAGAACTCCATATGGGGGAGTCCAAAGTGGATCCTCCACGCCCTCACGAGCTTCCTGATTTCAAGAAAGCTATCAACACGATGTCTATACACCTGCAATCACAAGATAACCCATTATGGGGGCACATGCCGACCACAGATGGGAAGAAGAAAAATAAGTTAAGAAATAAGAGCAGGGGCGTTGTTCTCTCCTGCAATACATTGTCAGTATCATCCGACGCAAGCCGAATGATGAAAGAAAAAGAAAATGAAGAAACATGCGTCGTGCCTACAAGGCCGAATCAACCCGAGGCTTCTACCTCCAGCTCTGTCCCTTGCCAGCCTGAAGGAAAAAATAAGTGAAATGGGTCTGGGCCCAGTCGACCCGCACCCGAATTTAACAGCTCTGCTGGTAATGAATGAGCCAAGTATGGAGCAGACAGCTGGAGCTGGTTCAGCCGAAGAAGAAGCCACCAAGGCAAAATTATTTGAAACCAAACAAAGACTACACCCCGTGCCGGGGAGCCCCTTAGTGAACAACAAAAGGGAGTGCCGGGATGACCAGGTCGAGAAGTACGTGCATCCTATCAGCCAGGCGAACGTCACTCGACCACTGCTGGAGCCCGAACTTAGAGACTGAGCTCTGTCTATCCGTCCAAGTGTACTATCGTTCCGAAAGGGGGATACTTTGCTGCTAGAACCGTACTACCCCTTTTGGTTTGGCCGAAACTTCGGGTACGACCAGCACATCCCAGTGCATAGTGCTCAATTTGGTCTCGCCTCCCAGAGTTTGCGAGGGGCCCTGGTTACTGAGCAGTCGAAGGTTTGGTGGGACTTCTTCCATCGGGCCGACACTGCCAGCTTCAGAGTGCCGGCTCCCGGTCGCATTCCATGTGTTACATCAAAATACGTGAAGTGGTGGAATGCGCGGATGGCGTTCTATAGGGCTCACTAGACTGACTGCTGGGATGGGACAGAGTGAAAATTCTTGAGCCGGCAGCCCGTGCCCGTCATTGACATTGAGCCTGAGCACCTCCTACGCCTATGGCACCGCAAGAGCAAGGACGTGGCCGACTACATGCTTGCCCGCAAGGCAGCTCGGGAGAGCAGCTCGGCACCGCAGGCCAAGCTACCTCTAGTGGTGCAGGACGAGTTCAAGAAGACCCTGCGGGAGCTTTGCCGCATTGGCTCTGACCGCCTGGACTTAATTAACTACCTAATACCGGCGGAGGAGGAGGGCACCCCTGCAACAAGCTGGCAGGCTAAAAAGGACATACTCTGCCCTTACCGCACCTTTGTGAGAAGAGACGAGCGGAAGCCTCAGAATTATGCAGACACCACCTGGCTGTACATTCTCGTGCGGGTGCATGGGCTGACAATCGAGGCTCGCTCCGCAGCTATCTTGGGGCAGCAATTGCACGTGGCCTAGCACTATGCCGAAGGGTGGGGGATGGACCACTTCAACTTATATTGCCATCTTACGGCCAAGAAGCATGCTGATTTGGCCGCTCTGGCCGATCGATGTCAGAAGATCGGCGATGTATGCTGGCTGGTCAGGGAGGCAGCCCGCCGGGACCAGGTGCCCTCCCTGACCTATTGGCCAGTGTCTCTCCTCCATCCTCCATCCCTATGGAGGGCGCCCAGTCCACCCAGTCCCTTCCTTCTACTCCTTCTGCCAATTCTATTCTTCAGATGATGGCTCAGTTGAATCCGACCCAACGATAGACTGTCTACCAGGCCATGCAGGGGGTCCACTGCCCCACCTCCCAAGATTGATCAAGGCCTGTCCAATGCTTCTATTGCTCAGCCTAGGGTTGATGGGCCCGCCATCCAGCCCATTCCAATTGACCTTACTCCGGTCCAACCCAGGACCATCAGCTTCTCTGGCCTTGAAGCGGGCCAATCTTCTAGGTCGGCCCACCAATCCGTTGACAAGGGAAAGACCATTCTCTCTTCTTCTTATCAGGCTATTCCATCTGGGCCACAAGTCCTTGTCGGCCCATATGATTTCATGCGCCCTCAGCAGGGGGCGGCCCAAGTTCACTCCAATATGGGTCATCCTTCGCCCCAATATTCTTCTTATGGGCTTCCTCCTCCTCCATCTGTTTACCCCCCCACTGCTCCTCAATTTCAACGTCCTTCTTTCACTATCCCTACTCTATCCAGGGAGCAGGAGTTGCTCGATAAATGGGCTGCCATGCAACAACAACTTGACTCCCTTCAGAAGCGGGTTGGCCCACAATCTTTGGCAGATGTCCTAGTCCCTAGCTTTCAAAACATCCGGTTCCCTCCACATTCCGAGCTCCCCATTTACCGTAAGTATGACGGGAATAGCAATCCCTTCATCCATGTAAGGGACTTCTTATACGAATCAGCTTAGTTTCAACATGATGATTGCCTTATGGTGTACTTATTCTGCTGATCATTGGAGGGAGTCGCACTTGAATGGTTTTGCTCTCTACCGTTGGAAGATGCCGAGAGCTTCAATGTAGTAAAGGACAAGTTTATTCAGTGGTTCTAAGATAGGGTCGTGATGGGGTCATCACCATCTGATCTCGCACTCGAGGCCCGTCTTCTCACCACGGGGACATCAAGCATGGTCTAATCATCTATCTTCAAGTCTTATGTAATTTTTATTTGAGTCATTTTGATGTAATTTTACTTTATTTGAGTCAAGTCTCTAGGTTAATGTGTTACAACCCTCCGATACTTAAGTCAGAACCTTATTATGTGAGATCAAGAGAGGATAGAGGAGAGGGAGAGAGATAGAGCTAATTGATCAACCCTGGAGTGAGGATCGAACTTTCGAAGGAGTGCTCGTCATGCCCAGCAAGTGCTTGAAGAGTACTCTCTAGATTGGAAGAGTGCTCGGAAGCGGACCGAAACTCTTCTCTGTAGAAGGCGCTCTCTGTAACTGTCAGTCTGTCGTAGTGTGTGTAAGAGTCTATCTTACCGTCTCCCCCCTCTGTCACTTATCGAAGGTCTATTTATAGGGGTTATCTTGACGGTGGAGGTCTATCTCTTAACAGGGAAGGACGTGAGTCATGGGATAACGTCTTCTCGCGATCGTCGGGAGTTTTTCGTTGAGCATCTATTTCTTTGGAGTCAGACGGCCTCTAGACGAGTCTTACGGCACCCGTGGAGTATGCTCACCTTTATTAGAGTCGAGACTGATGATGGTTGGCGTCTAATATACCTGGGTCGATATCCCTCGTGGGTTGACGAATTGATAATTGACCCTATTGGGTCAATTGGCGTGGATCACTGTCTCAGACCTTGAACCAATACGGATCTGACGTCAACAACTCGCGCGTGAATTTGCCCTCCTCGACAAGAAAGTTGAAATGGTCTACTAGTTAGAGAGTCGATGGCGTGAGAGGTCAAGGGGGAGGGAGAAAGAGAAGCGGAATGCCAGAGGAGGAGAAAGGCAGATGGATCGTAAAATGGGGAAGAGACCAATGGTAAGACAGTCAAAAATGGCGTAAGGTTTTTATAAAAAAAAATTGTGTTGCAAATAAATCTGGTTTGTCTACAATCTGATTGGATCTTGATCCACAAACAGAGAATTTCCTTTGGTCTCTAAAATCTATGGCCTTTGTCATCATCAGGAAGTGGGGAAGTAACGGCTGGAGGAACGGGAAGAGGAGCCTCTTTGCTGTGCCGGACCAAGTGAAGGCCGTTGAGAAGAAAAGTGTTCCCGGGCCGTCAGAGCATGAAGATCAAAAGAGATGTCATGAATTTGTAGTTCTAAGTGGCTGCGCAGCGACGCAAAGTCAGAAGAAATAAAAAAAATGGGAATAAGGGTTTTTTTGGGCTTACCCGTTCATGCCTCAACGGCTGTGGCCGGGGTAGGGCTTCCCTGGGTCGCCTGAGCCGCCCACGGGGCACGAGCGCCGCCGCGGGCGTTGGCTCATCGCCGTCTTCTCCTTCTTCATTTTCTTCATCCCCTTGTCCTTCTTCTTCTCTGGCTTCTTCTCCCTCGTCGTTCCCCTCAACCTCCTCTTGGCCCGCTGCGTCCTCCACGACCTCGTCGCCGTGATCCTCGTCGCCGGCCGCCATCGCCATTATCTCCTCCACGGTGAAGTCTTCCCCGTGGGCTTGAGCCGCCTCCAGGTTGACAACTTCAGGCGCCTCCACCCTTTGCCTTTTGTGAGAGCCGGCCATAGCTAGGGGGAGAGAGATTGAGAGGTTGAGAGGGTTTGGGAGATTGTGGATGGGTCTCGGTTAAGGGTTTGTAGAGAGAAAGAAATGAGACAGTGGAGGAAGAAGAAGGGGGGCTGTTGGCTTTTAACCTTCGAAATGAGGACACGCCTCTTTGGAGGACGTTGTTTATGAAAGTAACGCCTAAGGGGAAGGGCGTGTTTGGAAAATAAAACGACGTAGATCAAGGCGTTACATGCTCCAGCATGGGAAATGTAACCGTCGTCAGACGCATTGAAGGGGCGTTGATTGATGGGATGGAATAATGATTACTATTTATGAGTAGCGCCTTGGACCAGGGCGTGATCTGTTCGTAAAATGACTCTCTGAAAGGCGTTACTTTTGAAGGTCTAACGACTGCATTTTGAGGATTTGAACCATGATAATGCTTTACTTGAAAATGTGAATTTATTAACGCCGTTGGTTGAGGCGTTTTATGCTTTGGGAAACGCCCTATGCTGAAGGCGTCTCAGTTATTGGTCACGCCCTTTGTGGAGGCGTTATTTAGAACAGATTACAGAGCTTCCGAAGTTTTGATCAGACACACACTTGATGAATGGCTCAAATCAGAAGATGATTTTATTCATTGGAAAAAGGAAGGATTACATGACTAATGAGCCACTTTGGGCCTTAGCTCTTGGAGAGCTCTTACATAGCACTTCCACTGCGCCCCCAAAACGTGGTTTAGCGGCTTAAAACGGCGGATCGGGTGAACTCTCCCCGTGGCATGCTCACCCTTCCCGGCGCGAAATAAGCCCCACTCGGCCTCGCCTCGGCCTACAAATCGCGGGAATAGAACGGCAATGAGCTAGGGATCGTCACCCTACCTCCGGTTCGCGATGGGACGCCGATCTGAGCTCGATCCCGCGAAGAACGCCGCCGACGATACCGCCTCCCCACGCTTCCCACGCTTGCCGCACGTCCGCACGATCGCCTCGCCGTCACCCACGTTGCCGCCGTCGCCCCGCCGCCGTCTGTAGCCGGTACGGAGCTTCCACCGCGTCGAATGGGCGAGAGAGAGGGAGAGTAACGCACGGGAGAGAGGGAGAAGAAAAATAAGAAATGAAAAGGAAAATGGCTTATTTATAGAAAATCCAAAAATTCGTAAAAATACCTAAAAATAGAAAATCACGTTTCCGCGATGCTCGAGACGCTCCGATCGCAACGGTACCACTTACGCCAGGGTGAACGACCACGTTCGCCCGCAACGGCGTGCCGAAGGATTCCGCCGGAAACCGGGCCGAAAATCGAAAAATCACGCGGGAAAAGTCGCGGAACGCCTCCGGGCCTCCGAAACGACCCCGGATCGCGCCGATCCGAACACGAAAGATGTCCGAAACGAAATTTCGGAAAAGACAGAACCGGACGCTCCGAGAAAACAGGTCCGAGACCCGATAACGAGGATCCGAGAGGATCCGGGTCGTGACAGACCTCCCCCCTTAAGAAATTTCGTCCTCGAAATTTAGGAACGACGGCACAGGGACGGGGGAAAATCTCACGCGAATAAATACGGGTACAGCTGCCTCATCTCATCCTCCCGTTCCCAAGACGCCTCACCGCCGGAATGACGCTGCCAGACCACCTTAACCAGAGGGATAACCTTGTTCCGTAGGCGCTGCTCTCGCCGATCCTCAATGCGGACAGGGTACTCCGGAAGGGACAGATCTGGGGTCACATCGGGCCACACGGCATCCTCTAGGACATGGGAATCATCGGGCATATACTTCCGAAGCATCGACACATGAAACACATCAGAGCTAGACCACCCTTGACTCACTGCCGGTTCCTCAACCGTGCAGGTCCGACGCTTCCCTCGCTAGGGACGTACGCAAGCTTGCTTAGAGTTCCAGGTGGCCTCGAGCCCTCGTCGTCTCCGTCCCCCATCAGGAAGCCCGCAACTTGTGGGCCCAGAAGAAAAACTAAGTGGACCATTGATCGGATTCAAAATGGGCCCAAGTCTACCTCAATGGCACACTCTTGCCGCCCTCAACGGCGCACGCCCTAAGGCCCTTCAGCGGCACGCCCCCAGGCCCTTCAACGGCACGCCTTGAGGCCCTTCAGCGGCACGCCCCTCTAGCACCTTCAGCGGCACGCCATGAAGCCCCTTCAGTGGCACGCCTCCAGGCCCTTCAACGGCACGCCCTGAAGCCCCTTCAGCGGCACACCCCCAGGCCCTTCAACGGTGCACCCTGAGTGCCTTCAGCGGCACGGCCCTCCAGCCCTTCAGTGGTGTGACCCCAGGCGCCTTTAGCGGCATGCCTTGGAGTAGCCCTTCCCTGGCACACCCTGGCTGCCCTTCATCGGCGCACCCCTGGTGGCCTTCCCCGGCACGCGAACCCTGAAGCGTCCTCAGCGGCACGCTTGTAATCACTCCAGTGGCATGCCTGCGAATGGCCTTCAACGGCACGCCCTGGACCATGCCATCCGGCATGCCCGGCCGACAAGATCTCATACCCACCCCCTACGGATTCTTGGCGCGCAACGGGCTAGCTGAGGTGTCGACCGGAGACCGAGATACGCGGGCTACTCCACTGCCACTAAGGATGCCCAAGTCAAATCCTGTTCAATGCCTCACATTCCCGCGTCTGCTATTCGCATTCAAAGGCTCCCGCCACCGGGAGTATAAAGACCCATCTTCACTGATGAACGAGAGAGAGGAGCACTCCACACACAAGAGAGAGCACTCCACAGACAAGAAGCGCCCCCCACACTGAAAGAGAGAAGAGGCAGAGGAGAAGAAGAAGAGTAGAAGAAGAAGGAGGGAGCTCCATCGTGAAGCCCCTTCCCCCTGGACGACCACCAATAAAGAGAGAGTAAGGGAGAGTAAGAGAGAGAGAGAGGGCCGCACAAGGCTCTAATCGGACTAACCCAAGGGTAGGAAGGACGGTCAGGGCTCGGCCGCCCAAGGCATTGTGCAGCTAAGGGTCGGCCGCACAAGCCAACTGACCTACTACAGTGCCGGTCAATGTGGCTTTGACCAAGCCCCACAACCCCACTGACACACAGATGTTGACCCAGGGTCAACAGGGATATGCGGTCAGAACCTGGCCGCACGTCCCGACAGAAGACATAGGCAACTGGAAGCTGGCCACACAGGGGAAGATGGGCGGACCCTCACTAGCCGCACCACCTTGAGTGGTTGCACGACAGACCGCTCAACCCCAAAACCAACGGGAGATAAATGGTTCGTGGCTGGCTGCCCATGGGGATGTGCGGTGCCTGGTTCGACCGTCCATCCCCACGGTGAACCACCCATGGGGTTGGCCCGATCTTGGCCTTCCCACGCCCCATTCGTGCCAAAATGAAGGGGATACAACCACAATCGCACAGGGAAACCCATAGACTCGATCTGGAGCTAGATCGGCTAAGAAATGGCGAGAAATGGGCGATTTTACCAAATCAACCCAAATGGAGCATCCGGACTTCCCGAGCTCCTAACGGTCAAATGGGACGGTCAATCGAGAAGAAATCAGTGACTATGGAACGCTGACATTCCAGGGAGTCCATTGACACTAACCGATCGTAAAATCGTCACCGTTTTTCGACGAAGCCTACGAACCTTGAAAAACTACAACGGGCCAGAACTCGCTCGTTCTTACATCGTAAAGTGCAAAACTGCAGGAAAATGAAGTACACGGGCTAGGGAACCATCCCCCTACCTCCACCGAAGATCTCACGCGCCGAAGTGACTAAACCATGCCGAAAATTGCCCGGAACACGAACGACGCCTTCTTGGAATCCACCGAGGGATCGCGCCATGCCACGCCCAATCCACCACTCCATCCCGCGAACTGATCTCCCCAACGCATCCCCGCCTCAGCCAGCTCCACACGGTCGCGTGCCCCGCACTGAGAGGTCGAGAGACGGGAGAGAAACGAGAGAGAGAAGGGAGGGTGAGAAATGAGAGGGGAGAGAGAGGGTTGAGACAGTCTGTCAATCAGCAGATCTACAGGATAGTATCCTGCTGTTGTGTTTTTCCCACCCCTGTAGACATCTCTAGAAAATCCCAAAAAATTTCTACTTGATTCTCACATCCCTCCCTTCCACCCATAAGTTTCCCAGTACCCAGATCCATCCCTTACCCTCCGGTCAAAATTCGTTCTCAGGCAGATCCATATCTATCCTGACAGTTTTGTCACTAGATCTAGAGAAAATACATAGCTTGCAGAGGTTCTCATTTCCAATCCTTTTGCATGATGGTCTTGAAATAATTATATGTTGTAGCCCTTTGAATCCTCTATCCAACGGTGCTGATCTCGCCTAGATCTGCCTCTGGATCTGGGCGCAACAATTCTTGTCGCCGGGTCGCGCAAATCTGTTCTGTGAGTAGACCTGCAGAGGTAGCAGCAAGTTAAATCTTGCATAAAATACACCGACTCCGATTCAGTGACCGCCACTTCCAAGGATCGACCAGGGACGTCCCACCATCGTCCCAGCCAGGCGCCGCCTTCAGAAGACTCCAGGAGGATGACATCCCTTTGGAGGCCTTTGTTCATTGTCCAGCGAGTTGGAACCGAGTTGGAACATTGTCAAGTCGGGCCAGCAACCCGTCTCCACCCCGAGAGCCCCTCCGACTTGCTGCCTGTAACCCAAGATTGGTCCTCCCGAGCCCCACTTGTAGCCCTTTACCTCCCTGCATGGAGTGGGCAGTGAAATCTCTACTGTAATTATTGTAATTAATTTTACCGGGAGTTACCGTACTTGGTCGGGGTCGTCTTCCCCACGCCCGGAGCGTGGAGGTACACTCGTCACCCTCCTATTTGGTATTTGCTTTACTCGTATATACTTCTAAATGCCGCCGCTAGCATGTGATAGGTCCTAGCTCGTTAAATATTTTAATCACCACTACGAGAGAGAGCGAGACCCGTCCCATGCCTCGATCCGAGCACGAGAGAGAGCCAACCACCCTAGCTCATTGTCAGTTTCTTAACCGCATACGTCTGCACGCTTCCCTCGCTTAGGGACGTCTGTGAGCTTGCCTAGAGTCCGCTGTCCGTCTCGCATCAAATTGGTATCAGAGCTAAGTTGAGTCTAGGGTAGTCGTTGTTTTCAAACAAAAAAAAAGTGTTTTGGTTTGCATCCCAATATATATACGATATATCAAAAGACGTTATCGGAAAGATAGGTTACGCCTATTGGGAATGTAGCCCCTTGCATGAGAGGATCTTCTAATCCCCATCTCCGCCGCGTGTCAGATATTGGTTAGAGTATAGGTTTGTGTTTGAGTCTGCATTTAACCACTTGTCTCCATGTAGAGTGTCTAGGTGCTTGCATTAGTTTTACATAAAATAAAAAAAAAAGAGAAAAAGAAAAGAAAGGAAAAGAGTCTCTTGCATGCCCTAGGATGGACGCTACCGACCGACCTCTCCACGGTCTGGTTAGGCGAGTCACTGCCCTAGAGAAAGTCCCAATCAGGCCCGTCCAAGGCAACAAGTCTGCATCCGAGTACATTAGGGACTTTGACGAGTATCGGTTGGGATATGGAGTTGGAGAGAAGAGCACCATGATCGCATTTCAGCTCCGGAGAGGTTTGCGGCTTCACTATCAGTTTGAATTACTTTACCGCGACGTGACCACTCTGGAGCATTCTTATCAGGTAGCTCTAGAGGTTGAACCATTCGAGTCAAGGTTTGATGCTGCCCTTCGGCGAGCATCTACCTCTCCACATGAGCCCACGAGGCAGGACGCCCCTGTCCCGCGACCCCACCCACCACAGTCGGGGAACCTTTCCCCTAGAGCTCCTTTGCCACCCTCACCTTCTGATCTTTATTCGGAGCCACCTCATTTGGAGCCACCTCAGCCAGAGCTACCCGTGTTTCTAACGGGAAAGCTATTCATCGCCGAGCCACTACTTAGTTGGCTCAAGATAGGCTTGGTCCCTAGACCGCCTTGCTACCCATCTATGGACACTACACTACCATTAGTGCCGGTCAACTCATTCCATACCACATTCCGGTCTAGTCACCATGTTGATACATTAGATGACCTTATTATGGGATTAGACTCTCAAATGAAGTTGACGTATATGTTGGCATGAGGCTTCGACCAACCCACAAGTCGTAGCTTCACCCACTCCACCTTAGGGTCCATTACCTCCGTGTATAGCGTGGGTCATGTCACCATGGAGGTTCTTTTGTTCCTCCCCATGCCGACCGAGCCTACCTTCATTCCACTTATCCCGAGGGAGGAACCATATTTCTTACATATGACCACCGTCCCTCTTACCATAATGGATGAAGGTGACCATCTACACCTTCAAGCCCTTCAAATTTGGGACTGTGACATGTGGGAACCCAGTTCGAGGGGTCATACTTTCTTTGATCCCTTCGATCCCTTCCTTAGTGGGACTCTTGGCCCACAACCTCCATCCCGCCATGTTAGGGGAGTCCCCTATCACACCCCTCTCACATGGGCCAGTCCACTTACACTCAGCCAGGAGCCCATTCATTGGCAAGAGCTACACACGTATAGGGGTGACGAAAAGGGTGAATTCGGATCTCCTGGCCCACCCAAACCCCCACAATCCAAAGGGCCATCCATGCATGACTGGCTCATACTAGGATGTCTAGGAGTCCCCCATGACGTCAACCTTAGGTTATGTTAGGTGCATGATAGTCACACATTCGGATGTCCTGGTCCACCTTTGCTTAGGTCTGGATAGCATTAGGACTGACTAGAAAATAGAGTGTGCCTTTTTTCTATATTTGTTCAGTTTGTCAGGAGTCTGCATACGTGGAGTCGAGTCTATCGTAAGCTCGCGATGTTTATCCCTTTCGAGTATGAGGCAAGTCGGATCTTATACTTACATTGTGGACTTGCTAGTGAATGATGGGATTAGCTCTTCTTTCAGTGGATCGGATCTAGTCACCCATAGGGAGCCAGTGGTGATTCCTAGTGAGTCATTGAGCTGTCCCCCTCCTTTGAGAGTGACCCCACCCCAGAATGTCCACCACTAGCCTCATTCCCATAGCAGCGTGAGCATATAGAACGTATACAGGATGAGCAAGTGATGGTTACTTGGAGTGGAGCATACCCGCTCTACCTGGCACGGTGACGGATCCGTTGGAGCGACACATGGTAGCTGCACCCCTTTACTCGACGGAGTCGAGTTCATCCCACCCGAGGAGAATTGATGGGAATCAACACCGGACACTAACATTTTATTTTTACACTCGTATCCATTTGGTTTACAGATCTGTCCTGGTTCTGTTCACTGTTCATCAGCCCTGAGTTTATCCCATTCGAACCACCTTTTGATTTTTGTTGGGTCGCCCAAATTTATTGGGAGTTCTGTCCACATTCATCTACCACCAGAAATTTTCTTAATTTTTGGTTCGTCCTCCAAGTATTTTTAGAAAATCATCCAAGTTCCAAAGAATAGTCTGCCCACAGTTTCCCAGTTCCGACCCAGGTCCAGTAAAAAAATCCCAAAAAATCCATTTCTTCTCCAATCCAAAATCCCAAAATAGTCCCGGATTTCAATTCTACTCAAGGTTGTTCACAAAGGAAGAATCAAGCAAACCGTCTATTGCTTAGGATCTCCCGCCTCACCTTACAGCTGAAGCCAGCAGAACTCTCTCATCCCTTTGATGAGGAGGAGGTAAGAAAGGCAATCTTTTCCCCAGCAAGGGTTAAGGCTCCTAGACCGAACGACTTCCCACTGGTCTTCTATCAGCATTGCTGGGAAATCATCAAGGGTGATGTTCTGCAAGCAACGTGGGATTTCTAGGAAGGCAGAGCGCACTTGAGAGGCATCAACAAGACTTTGCTTATCCTCAGTCCGAAAAAATAGGGGGCTGACAACCCGAGGGACTATAGGCCCATTAGTTTGCTAAATGGAACCCATAAGATTATCACTAAGCTCTTGGCTATGAGATTGGAGAGTGTCATGAATAAAATCGTTAGCAAATACCAAGAGCTTTTATCAGAGGGTGCATCATCCAGAAGAATTTTTTAGTTGCACATGAATGTTTATTTGATGTGAAGGAATAGAAGAAGAAAAGGCTGGTTTTGAAACTGACGTCTTAGTTGGCAATGTTGTTTGATGTGCTGAACATGAAGGGATTTGATATTAAGTGGGTTAGATGGATAAAGGCATGCCTCTAGTCATCCATTTTTGCTGTCCTTGTTAATGGAAATATGTCACACTATTGTCATATTAGCAGAGGGCTAAGGCAAGGCGACCAATGTCTCCACTTCTCTTTGCTCTAGTGGCACACGTTTTGAGCAAGATGTGAATGAGAACAAAATCCCACGCTTGATTACAGGGTTCCGGGTCAGCTCCCACTATCTATAATCACCTTGCAGGCTTTCCCTTCCAGCCTACAAAATGTGTGGAAGATGGTGGTACGACGTCAGTCGTCACTCACCTGAGGCTGGGCCAGGATGCACCTGACTACACCGAAACGTACGTCCTCCTGATACGAGGTACAAGGGACGTCAACCTGCTCCCCCTCTAATAGTTCATCAAAGAACTCCTCGGCCAATTCTTGGTCTGGCTCATAATTGACTGGCACTAACTCGGGGGTGGGGTCACGGGCCGGTGTGTCGACAATAACAAGTGTTCCCCGGGTGGGCACTTGCTAGCAAAGTGGCCGACTCCACAACAAGTGTAGCATTGGTCTTGTGTCCCGGTGCTCTGAGATGTGCCACTAACCATCGGCCCCTTACCCTTGTCCTCTCGATGGATTGGGGGTGTGGGAAGGGGGGCCGAACTGGTATGGTAGGCTGATAAGGCTGAGGGGAAAGCACGAGTGCTTGCGGGCGAGGGGGAGGATCCCTCATAGGGAAGGTGCGGGGCCTAGGAGCAGTGGAGAGGTCCTGCCAAGGAGGTTCCAAGGGGTGGGCCACCGGAAATCGGCTATAGGAGGTAGGCGTGGTACGAGGGTCATTCCCATGCTGATAAGTGATCCCCTGGCGTTGGACGGGAGCAAACTCCACCTCAAACTGCTCCAACTCGAGAGCGACATGGTATGCGTCTTCCAATTTGGTGACATTGTGGTAAAATAGTTCGTATTGATAGTGGGGCCGCAAGCCACGACGGAAGTGCGAGATAGGCATGGTGATCTCTTCCGTGACACCACATAGTAAAAAGTACTCATCAAACTTCGCGATGTACTCGGACACGGATCGGTCCCCTTGGGTGAGACTCTATCACCTATCAATAAGACGCTGTTGGTATGTGGTAGGAAGGTACTTGTGCCTAAGCTTTTACTTCATCTCATCCGAAGAACCTACTGGAGGCTCATGGCGCTGGAAGACCAAACTCTCCACATTGCTCCAGTACGTTTGAGCTTACCCCATCAACTTCATTTTGGCGTACCTAACCCTCCGGTGGTCCGTCATCTCGAACCACTCAAAATACAATGCATCATTCAGACTTTGGAGTTTGTCTATTTCTTGTTCTAGCTTTATTTCACAGTTAGCTTCATTCTCAATCACAACAGATTTATTTTTTTCAATAGCTAATCATTTTTCTGATATTACAATGTTCAAGACGATAGGCTAGCCGTGGTGGGGGGCCTCTGCCACGTTATCCAGGGCAAGTGGAGGACCCGCGTGCTGGTGATGGTGTCGTTGATCAGGTGGTTTTGTCCACTTTCCATGATACTCCGCCGACTGTGGTCGATTCCACTCTTTCCCTGCTTGGCCTACCACCTCTTGGTGCTGGTGGTCACCTCCTTGGCCCGCCAATAACTGCCGCCTGTGTTGACGCCCTTGGTGCCTTTCCCGTGGTGGATCTCGCCGTGGCCTACATCCCACCAAGTGCTACTCCACCGATGGTGTCTGCAGCCCCTCCTCCTTGCTATGCAGAGACCACTGACAAGCCTGGTCCTCCTCCGATTGACGTGCACAGCACCTCCACTATTCCACCTAATGCCAACCCCACCGCCTTTCCTCTAGCGGTGGCTACAGCCTCTCCTCCCTGTGGTGTGGAGTCCACGGTCGTGCCTGGTCTACCTCCGGTTGGCGCGAACGGCACCTCCAAGCAACCTAACGCCAACTTGCACCCCTCCTCCTTGGCCCCTTTTATGGGAGGTGTGGATGGCGGAGGCATAGGGCCGCCCCTTGTGCCCCAGCCTTCTGTGCACCATGCTGCTGTGGGCCGTTCAGGTGCCCTCGCTGGTCCCCGGGCTGATGGTGGCACCCGCAGCCGACACGCCCCGCGTGCTTTGCCTGCTGGCCATGCGAACCCTCCAGTCCCTCGTGGCAGGTCCCCTTCCCATGTGAAGATGGGTTCTTGCAACCCATGGCCCACACTACCCTTGGACTCTTCTGTTGGAGGCGCTGGTGTTGAACCAAACCTAGCGGCCCTGCCATCCTTTGCATAAGTACTCCTCCATTCCGTATCCCCTCTGGCTCCTCCCATCTTAGCTCATGCTCCTGCGCTCACAGACTTGGGGGAGCCCGCAGCTTTCTTTACTCTAGATGAGATAAACCTATCTTGCACTCTCTCCTTTTCCTACTTCGTCCGTTCTGGGCTGTGTCGACCCCGGACCGAGGCGCAGGAGCTGTCGTTGGGACCGACTCATCGAGAGGATCGTGCTGGTGTAATTTGTTTCGCGGATCATCGACGTTTTGATCGGGACGGGTCGTGAGACAACCCGACTTTCCGGCGTCCGTTCGCACGCTTATCGAGATTTTCGTCGTGATCAAGGTAGGGGGATGGAATCATTACTGCGCTAGAAACATTTTGACTGTTCATGCATGTCCATCAGTAGGTGTTTACATCATTTTTGGTGCATGGGGTGATTTTGAGATTTTTAGACTTTTCAATGTATTAAACCATGTTTAGGGGTGGTATTGGTGCATGAATGAGTGTAGTGTAGTTATAGAAATTCTTCATTTCTATCTTCTCCACCTTTTCTCTTTTGACTTCTCGTCGATCCGGCTTGACCGGAGGGGAGTTTGATTGTAAACTCCTCCTTCGAGGTTTTCAGGACGCATAACGGACCATCGTAGGTGCGTCGTGCATTGGATGGCGGACATGGAGAGGTGCGCTATACCATCGAATGTTCAATAGGTCTGTTAGGTTGTGGAGCATAGCGGACTTGGGCAAGACCATTATGTAATGTATGGCGGACCAGGTCAGGTGCGTTATACGCTGTGACTTCCTGAGTGGTTTTCTGTGGAAATAACTTTCAGGTGTCTTTAACGGTAGTACCCCGGTGCGTTATTTGGACATGGCGCATCCCTGTTAGAGCATTATAGTCCTTGTGTTAAGCGGTATGGTCAAAGAACATAACGCATGCCCTGAGACGCGTTATGCAATGCATGACAGTTACCTTGAGGTGCGTTATAGTCTTCATGGTTGAAGGAATGCTGGCGAGTATAATGCATGGGTAGAGGTGCGTTATTCGATGTATAACGGCCCATTGGCGATACGTTATGGTCTGCAGGGTTCTAGATTTCCTGAGTTCGGGTGAGCATAACGGCCCTCTAGAGGTGCGTTATAGTTCTTTAACGCCCATGGTCCGGTCCGTTACACTCTGCAACTTGGATGATGTTAGTTTATGTTATAAATGCTATATTTTAGGCTGATGGATGCCGATCGTCCTCAGCACCAATCGGGAGTAGAGTGGCTCCACCACATTCAAGCAGTGAAGCCACACGTCCTGACCAGAGAAGGTGAGGGCCCCAGCCACCTAGGGTTGTCCCTCATATCCCCTCGTATCCCCCCTCGGCATAGGGAGTCCACCGTACCTGTCAAATAGCGAGTCGAGTCAGCATCATAAGCATATAGAATTTTTAACTAGAAGTCTAAGTTTAGAAGTGTACCGAGGTGTATGGTAGGGTGTCTAGGTCGTCCTGGAGGGTGCGGACCTGTCTCCTAAGCCCTCCCGTCTCCCGAGGCGCGACCCAACGCCTCGCGATCGGAATCGCATCAAGGAAGGCCATCTCCCCTCGCCCTCGCCCGGGTAGCCGGACGTAGGCCCATACCTGCATTGCATAGCATTTTTATTTTTCTGGTTGTGTGTGAATAAATTTTACAGGAACCAAAGGAAGATAGAGTGTACCTGGAGTGAGGGAGATAAGCCCCCAAGCATCGTCCGCCGGGTCATCGAGCTCAGGGTATCGAATAGGAAGGCGAGGACCACCGCTTCCCACGCGTAGTCACCTACGTGGGAAAGATCCTCGAGGAGTGGAAGGAATCAGTAGCTGATCACATCTGCCCGCGTCACAAAGAGGAGCCACCCGAACAACATCATTAGGAACCACCGGAGAACTCTGTTTGCCTCTGCCCCTGCCGCCGCTGCAAATCTCGGCCTGGCTCAGTCCACGAGCCACTGAAGGTGCTGCTCGGGCAGATCGCCAGTCGCTATACCTGCGCCTCTAAGCACTAGGCTGTCCTGGAGCGCTGCTCTCGCCACCGTGGTAGACTACCGCTCAAGATGCAGTAGGTCCAACTCTAGTAACTCCCGGGCCATGTCACGGTAATTAAGATAAGTACTCTCGGTCACCGGAGACCCATGCACGCGTAGGCCCGTGATTCGGGCCACGTCCTCCAACGTGGGAACCATATGCCCCCACGGGAAGAGGAAGGACCGACTCACCGGGTCCCAGCGGTCGTGCAGAGCATAAAGTAGAGGTGTGTCAAAGCGACACACCTCAATGCTCAGGGTCGATCAGGACCCTGTTGATAGGCTGTCCATTCAGCTGCCCCTTCATGTAGAGCGGCCTATTGTGACTGCAGGTGGGCAGAAGCATGTCATCTTCTGTGAAGGCCACGGCTACTTCCGGTGACATCTCTACCAGACAGGCTTCAAGGTGTGCTGGCATTTGGAGTGCGGCAATGATGGCTTGCCGCGTCTCTTCGTCTAGGGATAGCATCTCCCAGACGGTGAACCGGGTCGGGATCTTCTTAAGGTGCCTAACTATCCGGTCAACAGCACGCACCTTGAGCAACTTCATCTCTTCAGGCTAGCCACGTCTGCCCCCGCTCTGGAATTGGGGCGCTGGGTCAAAAGGTGACTCCTCCGCTAGATCTGGTGCAGCTACCTGAGCCTGTGGGGCCTGCTGGGCCTCCTCTTTTTCCTTCATGAATTCGGCAAGGTTAGGGATGCCGTCAAATTCTTCTGTCGGCTGGGGCGAGACCGCTGCTAGTAGAGCCAGAGGATTACTTGTAGGTAGAGCTGGGAGGCTGCTGGCTCCCTTGGTTGGCCGGGGTCCTTGTGGGCGCACCTATTTTTCTGTGCAGGCCCGAAGGAACTCAGCGAATGAGGGAGTGCCCTAACTCTTCAGCTTCTCTGGATGAAGACCCGACGGTGGGGGGATCTCCGTACCTCGAACCTTGGGTTTGGGGACTTGGTATGGCTGCTCGCCCCTTAGCATGATGTTGCGGTTGTCCTAAGGAGGGCATCCCCATTTCTTCCCTGACCGGGTGGCATGCTAGGAGGTGGATGCTTCAGCCTGATTCACCTCCGGTGGGTCACAGGATGCTTCTTCTTCTTCTTTACCCAGAGAGAGGGCAGTGTCAAACAGCGCCGAAAGGGTATTGTAGGCGACGATGACCTCCTTTTCCTTCTTATTCTTGGGTCTTCTCTTTTTTCTCTTCTTTTCTACAACGGTCGGAGACCGCTCTTGGGGGAGTTCACCCCATAGGGGAGGCTCTTGTTCTGCTTGGGCTTCTGCTTCGGGGACCAGCTCGAGGGACTCGAACTCCTCCCAGGGGACATATTCTTTCAGCTCAATGGGCCGGATCTCGGGAACACACCCGGGGTCGCTCAGACCCTAGGGCTCACGAGCACGCTAATCGAGGTAGCACGGTCCTCCCGACACCCTCAAAATACGGACACGAAACCCTCGGGGTGTCTGGGGCATTCACGAGACCGCAAGTCGACCACTGAGTCACAACCGGGTCGACTAGGGATTCACACAACACGAAACGAACGCGGCATGCACGAAGACCCACTTCGGTGCAAAATGGTGCCTGGCGATCTATCTTTGGGTCGTCACAGCCTGTAACGGTCCAAAGCTAGGCCACCACAGCCCCCTAACGGTCCAACTCAGGAGCGTTAGACGAAAAGGGCAACTCTGGCTGTGGCGCACCCACTTTGGGACGTCACAGCCTCTAACGGACCAAGACTGGTGCGTTAGAAGACACGACAAAAAGGAACATAACGCACACCTCTAGGGGCGTTATGTACATAATGGACCAACCATGGTGCGTTTTGTCACGGAGTAAAAATAGACTATAACGCAGTCCTCTAGGCGCGTTATAGACCTTAATGGACCATATCTGGTGCGTTAAGTGCAAGGTAAGGGCATTGAGCATAGCGCACCTTCCCTGGGGCATCATAGGACATAACGGACCTCCCTAGATGCGTTATGTGACCAGGACCCCCAATGGTCAAACATCAACGGTCAAAAATCATAACGCACCAACACAGGGGCGTTATGCGAAACATAATGGTCAGTCGTGGGGCCGTTAAACCCACAAAAGCCAGACTCAAAACCCACAGAGAATAACGCCCCTCCCTAGGCATGTTATGCATATAACGGCCACTGGGATGACCTGAATTAGCCCTAAAAACGTCGACCATGCCCCCATACATCCACGGGAGAGGGGGAAATCAAGGGGGAAGCCCCCAAATGACCCCTAGTATGCATCTATGACCTCGGATCAGCCCATAACACGATGAAACGGTAGATCGGCTCACAACCCCAAAAACATGGATTTTTTTCAAAATCCCCAAATATGCCCGCTCAGCTCACCACGGCCTATGAAACTCACGAAAAATGAAGTACGCGGGTTAAGGATCCGTCCCCCTACCTTCACCGAAGATACGACGCCGGCACCCCAAACTACTCCAAGCAGCAACAGGAAGGTGACTCTAAGCTGACGAAGTCAGGAGTTGCCGATTTGTCAACACTGCAAGTGACCTGCAAAACAGACAAAGAAACCTAGGAAAAACCTAGACAGACGTAGACCCAGACGACACGACTAGAACATCATGCACACTATCCCACACATGACTAGAATGCCATGCATACGACAGGACACTGACCTCGAGTGCAGCCACGAGGGGGCTATCCCGAAGGGTCACGACGCACAAGAATCGCGAAGAGAACCACGAAGAGTCACGTGCCACGTGACTGGTGTACCTCTCACTAGAAGAATAGCCAGCTGTGTCCACTGACTTCTTATGCTGCGCCTACTAGTGTCTTGTCCGCGTACCGTACCGCAAGGACTAGGCCGAGACCAAGACACTGTCAGAACCAGAACCAAAGTACCGACGTGAGTGACCAGACAGGGGAACGCCTGTCGGCGTCAGTCCAAAGCCCCTGACCACATGTGCACACACTGGCTTTTGCCTCAGCCAGGTGATGTGAAACGACCTAGGGACTGATCAAATGGCCCTCGGACCTAGCAAGCAAGTAACTCACAGACCGATAGCTTCACTCGAGCAGACTCACCCGCTAAGTGCACACTCGTGCCCGTAGGTAACCCAATAATGGTGGTGAGAGTCTGAGGTGGGACCTCACTGCTCCGGGGGTTAGCTAGCTTGGGATTGAACCCCCAAGGGTCCAGGGATGCCCACTCTCATGGGCGGCTAGCACGCCAGGGGCATGGGATGTAATGGTTCTCTCGCAAATCACCCGCGGTAGTCACTCAAATATTATCGAAATCGAGATCGGGCACTCTCTCACCGCCGACGGAGCAACCAAATACAATACTAAACTAAGCAAAGAAATCCCAGCAATGAGAAGTGTTCAGGAGCTCACCTGATCGGCGTGAATACCCTGATCCCGACCGGAGACGAGGGCGAGTGGGGAGGCGTGGGTATGCACCCGCTCGCCACGCCGGTGTCGCTTCGACCTGCTCAAGTTATTACAACACTACACCCCATGCAAGGGGGTTGAACTTGGGGATGGGAACACCCACGGGTTCGGGGTGAGTGCCGTGTGAGTTGGCCGCCGACTTCGGCCCGTTCGGTTCGCTATTGTGCTTGCTTATGTAGGTCCGAGGTTGTGTCACATCATGGTCAAATCAAGAACATGCATGGACTTTGGTGTTCACACCAAACATGCATGGACTCAATGAAGCAAAACATGCAGATGCAAAACGTGCACGGGCTCAGCTTGAGTATGTGCAACATGCACAGACTTTGCCAAAGTGTGCTATTTAAAAGATGCAGAACGAAACATGCACGGACTATGTGCGCATGGACTTTAGTTGGAAAAGTGTGCATGGACTCTTCTTGAACAGAAACATGCACGGACCTTATATGCACGGACTTGTGTGCAGTTCCATGAGAACTTGCACGGACCTTATATGCACGGACTTGTGTACAGTTCCATGAGAACTTGCACGGATCTTATATGCACGGACTTGTGTGCAGTTCTACGAGAACTTGCACGGACCTGTGTGTAGTTCTACAAGAACTTACATGGACCTTATATGCATGGACTTGTGTGCAGTTTCATGAGAACTTGCACGGGCCTTATATGCACGGACTTGTGTGCAATTCTACGAGAACTTGCATAGACCTTATATGCACGGACTAACGTTTTGAACAAAACTAGAACATGCACGGACTTGTGTGTAGTTCCACGCAACTAAAATGTGCACGAACTTATGTGATCAACATGAAAACCTGCACGGACTTTATATTGCAAGCGTGCAACTAGCATGGACACAACATGCACGGACTTTAACGCACAGGGAGACAATCTACACGGACTTCATACATGTAAGGACTTTATGTGCACTAGCTCAATACATCGAGAATGATTCTTTCTAACTCCAGAACCTAAACCTACACGGACTTGAGAGGCAGACGAACAACATGCATGGACTTTGAATGCAACTAAAATGGACTAACAGAGCATGCATGGACCTTATGATGAACAAGACACAATGCACACTGACTGTTTGATGAAATGACTTCTCCAGTGTATGCATGCAGTGTGTTCGATTTAAATGATATGCATGAATATATTCTGCCTAATACTACTTAATGCCAATGAGTGGCCCCGTGTCAGCCGCCCAACCCCTGAGTTTTGACTATTGTTTGTGACCGTTGCACTGTGCACTGGGATGTGCGGCCAGGGTCTGGCCGCATGACCCTTCGTGCGGCCAGGGGTAGGTCGCACATCACCTGGTGCCATTGGCAGTGGTGCGGCCAGAGTTGGACCGCACTTGCCTTGTGCGGTGGGGTCCTAGCCGCTCATCCCCCGTGCGGCTAGGGGCTAGCCGCGCATGTGTTTCATCGTTGGAGGAAGTACGACTATGTTAGACCATACATCCCCCTGGTGTGGCTGAGGGTCAGTCGTCCTTCAGTGGTGCGGTTAGGATCAGGCCGCTCATGTTCCGTTTGAACCAGGAGAACAACGGTCTGTGGATGGCCGTATATCCCCTGGTGCGGCCCCTGTTCGACCGCATGTCCTTGAGCAGCCCAGAGTGGACCGTTCAAGGGTACCAGCTTGACCGGTGTTTTGATATTGGCCGATTCGAGTCCCAAGTGCGTGGGCCTTGGTCCGCGTACTGACCTGTGGTCTGACAGATGCTGGACATCGTGTTGAGGCCCAGTGTCATGGCACTGTGTGGTCCCGAGAGGTGTTATTTTCTGCTCGTGTCACCGTGTGACGGTGCGGGTACGAGGAGCGTTCCTTGTACTGTCGATTGTGACGTTACTTTTCGTGTCTTGAGAGTCTACTCCTTCAGTGACACTCCACTAGTCGTAGCCTTTGGTACGCGTGTACTGGCCCACTAGGGAGTGGTGTAGGGGCTACCCTGAGGATGGTTTTTAGACTAGTTTTCATCGGGCCCAACATGTAGCAGCCAGAGTCCGACAGAGGGGAAAACCAGTTAGAGGCCAGACCTAGTGCGTACGGTCTGTGTGTGCACATATGGTTGGGGGCAGTTGGACACGCGTCGACGGGCGCGACACCAGCTAGTCACTCACTTTGTGGTTACTTGAGTCTGTCTGAGTCTCACACCCGGGACGTGGTAGTTAGACACTTGTGACGAGGTATAAGACGTCAGTGGACGCATCCAGTCGTTCTTCTAGTGGGAGGTACTCCTGTTCTGGACAGGGAGTGACAGACGAGAAACAAGTTATATTCCTTTTCTCGAGACAAGTCCCAGCTCTTGTTCGAATGGGCAACCAGCTACAACAAAATCATGTTGCCAGAACCGAAGAGGCCTGGTGACCTAAAGAAGAAGGATGACCCTTACTTCTGCCATTACCATCAGATGTTGGGGCATACCGTCGAAGATTATTATATTTTCAAGGACGTGATTGAGTCTTTAATCAAGAAGGGGGAGCTAGACATGGGAGAGCACAAGGTGGATCCTCTGCAACCGCATGAGATGCCCAACATGACTTCTGGCATCAACATGATATCTCTATATCAAGAATTGCCCGAAGAATGGGCGGAGGCCAGCACCCGCGCCACGTATGAGGTCTTTGTCGCAGCGCCAGTTCAAGACCAAGGTGGGTGACAGGCTACACCTAAGAAGAACAAGAGAAGATGGGCTCCCGGGCCCGCCTCGGAGGTTCATGTGAGGGGTGTCACTCCCCGGCCAGCATTGCCACGGTAAACCCTGTATGGCATAATACAGCCACTCGGCCGGTCATGAGGCGGCCTACCGACAACAACAAAGAGCACATCCCAGTGCGGATGCACTAGGAGGTCAGTCCGGCGGTCGAGAGACTCCAAGCCATTATTAATGGGCTTGAAGATTATGAACAGCCCGAGATCCGGCCCATTGAGCTGAAAGAATATGTGCCCTGGAAGGAGTTCGAGTCCCTCGAGCTGGTCCCCGAAGCGAAAAACCAAGCAGAACAAGAGTCTCCCTTGTGGGGTGAATTCCCTCAAGAGCAGCCACCAGTTGCTGCGGAAAAGAAGAAGAAAAAGAGAAGACTCAGAAGCAAGAAGAAAAAGGAGGTCGTCGTCGCCTGTAACACTCTCTCGGTGCTGTTCGACACTGCCCTCTATCTGGAGGAAGAAGAAGAAGAAGCATCCTGTGATCCGTCGGAGGCGAATCAGCCTGAAACATCCACCTCCCAGCATGCCACCCGATCAGGGAAGAAATGGGGATGCCCTCCTCAGGACAACCGCAACATCATGCTAAGGGGTGAGCAGTCATACCAAGTCCCCGAACCCAAGGTTCGAGGTACGGAGATCCCCCCACTGTCGGGTCTTTATCCCGAGAAGCCAAAGAGTCAGGGCGCTCCCTCATTCGCTAAGTTCCTTCGGGCCCACACATAAAAGTAGGTGTGCCCACAAGGACCCCGGCCAACCAAAGGAGCCAGCAGCCTCCCGGCTCCGCCTGCAAGCAATCCTCCGACTCTACCGGCAGCGGTCCCATCCCAGTCGGTAGAAGAATGTGACGGCGTCCCTAACCTTGCCGAATTCATGAAGGAAAAAGAGGAGGCCTAGTGGGCCCCGCAGGCTCAGGTAGTTGTACCAGATCCAGCGGAGGAGTCACCTTCTGACCCAGTGCCCCAGGACCAGGCTGGGGGCAGATGCGATAAGGCCGAAGAGATGAAGCTGCTCAAGGTTTGGGCTGCCGATCGAATAGTCAGGCATCTCAAGAAAATTTTGGCCCGGTTCACCATCTGGGAGATGCTATCCCTGGATGAAGAAACACGGCAAGCCATCATTGCCGCACTCCAGATGCCAACACACCTTGAAGCCTGTTTGGCGGAGATGTTGCCAGAAGTGGCCGTGGCCTTCACAGAAGATGACATGCTTCTGCCCACCTGCAGTCATAACAGGCCGCTCTACATGAAAGGGTAGCTGAATGGACAGCCTATCAACAGGGTCCTGATTGACCCAGGAGTGGCAGTCAACATACTCCCCTACCGGGTGTACTAGAAGGACTACTTCGATGTGCATTTGGTCGAAGTCTGGAATGTCAAGATCGCTAGTTTTAACCAGAAGTGCGAGGTGCCCATGGGGGTTACAGAATTCGACCTAGCCTTCAGCGACTTCATCACCAAGGTCCAGTTCCATGTAATCAACTCCAACACCTCCTACAAAGCGTTGCTTGGCCGGCCTTAGCTGCACCAGAACAGAGTGGTGCCGTCTACCTTGCACTAATGCATCAAGTACCCCTGTAAGGGAAAAGAAGTCAGAATCTTCGCTGACCTCCACCCGTTTGAGGTGTTCGAGTGTCATCTGTCAGATGCTAATCTGTACCTGGAAGAGACAAAGCAGGCTCCTAAAGCTGCCCGGGACAAAGGAAAGAAGAAAATAAAATCAGAGGGCTGGTTTCCTCCGCCACCCCCAGGCTACACGGCTCCTCCGCATGTGTCATTCATTACAGAAGAAGAAGGGATATTTAGGGAACTTCCCCTCGCCATCTATCCCACACCGGGGGCACCTTGCCTTGAGGACCTACTAGAGGATGTCAGAGTCCCGCCAGGAATCGTTAAGCTAGTAACGGAGCTCGACTGCCAAGCGATCGAGCAGCTGAGGACCTTTGAGGTGCCGAATCATGAAGGCCCGCCCACTATTTTCTATGTGGTCGGAGAATAGCCAGTCAGAGAAGATGATGATTGCTGACTCCCTGATGACCTTCATGACCCACACGTCCCAATTGTGGGGCTTCCCTACATGACTGACCATGCGGCCAAGGTGGTCAGAAAATAAAGGATTCCTCTTTATCAACCCTCCAGCCAGAAGGAGATGTTTGAAAAGATGTGGAACCTTCCAAACCTGGACTAGAGGCTGCTACAGATTACCAAGCATCTAGATTTGGGCTTCTCGCCAGAAGACTACTACGAGGCCGATGTGATATCAGTTTTGGCTCCACTTGGTGGTGACCCTGTCAAGGCTACGGCCCTACAGGAAGCCCACCACAATAAACAACCTCTGCCACCGGCTGAAGAGACAGAAGATGAAGAAGTGTTCCTCTGGAACGCCCTCCACCACAGGTGCGCGGGGAAGGCTTTCCCCTCTCCCGAAGGGTCAACCTCAAGGGACCGTATCGTCAAGGTTCCATCATCCCCGTTTGTTGGGGAGGTAGGAAGCGGAGGTACGGGCCGTGCTCCAGGCCCTCCCCGATACGACCCCATTATGCTCGCCCTGTACCATAGGTAGCAACGGGACATCGAGATGTTGAAGGCGCAATTGGCCAAATTAGTCGTACTTGTGGCAGACCTGATCCAGGGCTCCCTCTGCCCGTGGGGTGAAGACGTGACTTGGTCTCGGGCCACCAGTCCCAATACCTTCGTCTAATCGGGGAGGAGGACGAGGAATACGGTGAGCCCTTCAGCCAGATAGTCAGTTGGGCGAGGCCTTACATTGCAAGAGAAGCTGCAAAGGCCCCACTCTTTCCCAAGAGAGAAGACTCAGGGCATTTTGTGTTACAATCTACCCCTCTTATATAGGCGACGTCCTCGTCGCTGGGCACATATAGCACGCAATCACGCAATCAAACTCCCAGACAGGTAGGACTCTAGAGGTGGCCCCTACAGGCTCAAGAGGTGGCTCCCACTATGTAGCACTTTGTCCCAATGCGGGTTCAAGAGGTGGCTCCCATAGCGTAGAACTTTGCCCTGCATGGCACTTAGCTCCCACACTTCCGGCTGGGGTATGGCTCTGATACCATTCTATCACGCCCCGTACTCTATACCGTCGAGGTATTATCCGCTTTGGCCTATCGGCCTCACGGTTTTATCCCTTTCTAATAGTAATCAGCTCCAGAATGGAGGACTTTCCGGGCAGGTCACCAATCCCAGTACTACTCCCCATTAAGCACGCTTAACTTCAAAATTCTTTTCAAGAACTAAGCCGATACTTCAAAAGGTGCCTCGGTGATATAGAGTACAACTTTGCTATATTTGAGGGTGTTACAAGATCGGAGTAGCCAGCATGGGAAATGAGGGAGTGGACCCCCGATGTCGACCCCTCTCTGCTAGTGCTCTGTCACGTCCTACTGTGTCGACCCTATCTTCTCAGGGCATCGACGCAAGGCAGCCTCATAGAAGTCACTTCAAATGCATCTTCAAAAGATACGTTGCCGCACCCCACTTGCTACGTCGATGCACAACGTGTTAGCCTGTAAGCAGTTCAAGCGGGATGCTAGCCGCGTTGACTCCAGCCTTTCACTGCATTGACTCCGGCCTCACCCTAGCGCCTAGCAGCTCACAAGACTGGAACCTGCGTCGACGTAAGGCACTAAGTGCGTCGACGCACATGAGGTTCTAATTGAATAAAATAAGCTTCGTCAATTACGCAACGTCCTTGATGGTTAAAGACAAAAGCCTCTAAAACACGTGTTTCAAGGTTGAAAAGAGATCCTAGGACACAGAACTATCCTCCATCATCATGAGACAGTCTAAACAACTTTTTGGAAGAAGGATATGCCAAATGGAGGATTTAGGAAATGTCTTTTTCATGGTGTCCTTTTTCTGCAAGTCAACCAATCCCATTTTGTTCTAGAAAAGTATCTCAACCCCGTGCACGTTTTTCACCCAAGTCCATACAGGTTTTGCATGATGCATTAAAGTCCATGCATGTTTTTATCTCTGCACACAAAGTCCGAGCACGATGTAAGTACTTCCAAGTCCGTGCACAATGTTCACGCAAAGTCCGAACACATTGTGTTCATATGGTGAGCAAGTCCGTGCACGATGTTTCAACTTCCCGTGCACGATGTTTCAACTTTACACATAAGTCTGAACACATTGTTCAATCATGTCTGTGCACGATGTCTAAGCTAAGTCTACGCATACACTGTAGCAAAGTCTGAGCATATCTCGTCTAAGTTGAGACTAAGGTCCGAGCACACACTGTAGCAAAGTCAGTGTATGCCTACCTTTGCCATATAATGTCAGAGCACTTGAAAGTCCGAGCACTTTTTCTGCTACAAGGGAAACAAAGTCCGAGCACTTGAAAGTCTGAGCACTTTTTCTGCTAGAAGGGAAACAAAGTCTATGCACATACAAGTCCGTGCATGTTTTCATCCTCGCACATTTTGTTTGTTATCAAGTCCGTGCATGTCTTGCTCTCTACGTATTAAAGTCGCAGCTTACACTGTAGTAAAGGTAGTATATGCTCATAAAAAGTCTGAGCACATTGTTCCAAGTCCGTGCATAGACAACTCCGTGTAGTTTTCTCTCTGTCAGTGGTATATTCCTAACTGTTCTAAATAGGTAATTATTTCTATGATGACAGATATCCTTTCATGGACAATAAGGATGGCACGTGATCCAATGATGGAGGATGTGCCCGGATCGTGACACGTGGAGTGCAGGGAACTGAAGGGCTGCCACGTGGTCAAGGCATTAGGCGGGAATATGTGGAGGACACACCCATTGATCTGCTGCTACTATATACAATAAGACTTCTCCATCGAGAGAAGTGTGATAGAGATCGTGCATCTTCCAGAAGAGCAGAAGCATATAGAGCTTGTGCGATCCAGAGAGAGAAAAAGAGAGAAGAGCAGAAAAGAGGAGAAGAGTGTTCGAGAAAGAAAGAGTGAGCAGCAGAGAGAAGGAATCAGAGAGCAGCAGAGAGAATTAGAGAAGAAGGTGCGCTACGCGAGTGAGCCCGCTCGAGTGAAATCACCGGTCCGTGAACTACTTGCTTGCTAGGTCCGAGGGGTCTTTGGTCTTGTGACTATCACCCCCAAGGTGGTGTCACATCACGTACCAAGTCCACGAGCCTAAGGTTCGAGGCGCAGAGGTCCCTCCTCCATCGGGACTCTACCCCAAAGGACCCAAAAGTTGGGGCACTCCCTCATTCATCGAATTATTGATGGCCCGATCTAGAGGGCAGCCACGCCCGTAGGGGCCCTGGCCAGCCAAAGTAGCAAGCAACCTCCTAGCCCCACCGGCAGCAACCCTTCCTTAGCCAAAAGAAGAATTTGACGGTGTCCCCAACCTCGCCGAATTCATGCAAGAAAGAGGGGAAGCCCAATCGACCCCGCAGGCTCCACCAGCTGCAGTAGATCCAGTAAACCAATCATCCTCTGACCCAGTGCCTCAAGCCCAGGGCGGGGGTAGACGTGGCTAGCCCGAAGAGATGAAGCTGCTTAAGGCACGTGCTGCTGACCGGATAGTCAGGCACCTCAAGAAAATTTTGACCTAATTCACCGTCTGGGAGATGCTATCCTGGGACGAAGAGATGTGATAAGCCATCATTGCCACACTCCAGACGCCATCACACCTTGAAGCCTGTCTGGCGGAGATGTCACCGGAAGTGGCCGTGGCCTTCATAGAAGATCATATGCTTCTGCCCACCTGTAGTCACAATAGGCCGCTCTACATGAAGGGGTAGCTAAATGGGCAGCCTATCAACATGGTCTTGATCAACCCAGGAGCAGCAGTCAACATACTCCCCTATCGGGTGTACCAGAAGCATTACTTTGATGTGCACCAAGTCAAAGTGAAGAACATCAAGATTGCTGGCTTTAACCAGAAATGTGAGGTGCCCATGGGGGTTACAGAATTTGACCTGGCCTTCGGAGACTTCATCACCAAGGCCCAGTTCCATGTAATCAACTCCAACACATCCTACAAGGTGTTACTTGGTCGGCCCTGGCTACACCAGAACAGAGTGGTGCCGTCCACCCTACACCAGTGCATCAAGTACCCCTGTGAGGGAAAAGAAGTCAGAGATCTACAACTCTTGTGAAGGCCTCATCACCCATATCTATCATAAACCCCTCAATCAAACCACGTTCTCAGGAAATCCCCTTTTCTGTCCAATTAGATCCAGATCTGGGAACCAGCAACTTCTAAAATCAGCTATAGCCAGCACAGGGAGTTTTAAATTTCTGTTCCAAGCTGGGATCGTAGCTCTTCGAGAGAGCTTTCCAACACCGCAAGTCTCGTGTCGATCCAACATCAGGGATGATCGCATCAACCATTCTCGCCGGGTCACACGTTGTAAAATAGCAAGTTACAGCTCGTGGACAGCAATCTCAAAGCTTGAGGACCGGAGCCTCCTCGCCTCCCACGAGACAAACCAGCGCGCCACCTTCCGAGGGAGCATCTCTCCAGACGCCCCCATCACAGTGGTGTCACTCTGGGCCCACTCGGCCCCACTGAGCAGCACGCGGGCCCCACAACCAGCAGCAAGCGTCTTCCAGACGGCACCAACGGAGCGGATCCAAGTGCTGCCCGTCAACCCAAGAACAGTCCTCCCGGGCCCACTATAGCCCTTTACCTCCTTGCGTGGAGTGGGCAAATAGTTCATTGCTGTAATATTGTGTAATTAAACTTCACCGAGAGTTACCGAGTTGACCGGGATCGTCTTCCCCACGCCCCGAGCGTGGAGGTATACTCGGCACCCCCTTGTAGTCGTACTTACCTTCTTAGTATATACTTGTTTGCCGCTGCTAGAGGGAGCATGTTTTAGGATCCTAGCTCCAATCAAAGTAATCACTGCTGCGAGTGACAGAGTGAGACCGTCCCGTGACCTGACCTGGGCACGAGAGAGTGAGCTGACCACCCTTGACTCGCTGTCGGCTTCTCAACCGTGCAGGTCCGAACGCTTGCTGAGTGCGAACTTGCTAGAGTCCCAGGTTGCATATCCAACTCGGCGTCGAGTCCGCGTCTCCGTCCCGCATCATGTTCCCTATTCTGAGAAATCCGCCTTGCACTTGTTTGGTGATTTACTGTACTTTCACATATTGGTAATTCATCTAGTGGAAAGTTATTCAGACCTAACTATTTTAAATTGGCAAATCTTTGTATTTATAGGGACATGACTCAAATAATACATCAAAATGACTCAAATAAAATATAAAAGTTACATGACATGACTCAAAGAAATGCAAGATCATGATGGCACTTGATGACGATCCATCCGAGCTTCAAAAATGTGGAGGGGGTAAGTGATGTCCCCATCAGGAAGGCCACTTATTTTGTATATAGTTGCCACTGAATGCTCATTAGGGGCGATGCTCGCTCAGAACAATGATGAGGGAAAGAAGCAAGCTCTCTACTACCTTGCTCGAAGCTTGGTTGGGGCAGAAGCGAGGTACACCCGTATCGAAAAGGTCTATCTCACCCTAATCTTTGCAGCCCCAAAGTTGAGGCATTATAAGTTGTCACATGAAGTACGACTGATATCATGAGCCGACCCTGTCAAATACATTCTCTCTCAGCTAGCTTTGAAGGGGCACCTCGGCAAGTGGGCGGTACTACTGATGGAATTTGACATCACCTACATACCGCTGAGGGCCGTTAAAGGTCAAGCTATCGTAGACTTCATCACAACACACTCCGTGCCTGAAGACTTTTTGTTGATTACGAAACTTCCTGAAGACTAGATATTGGAAGTAAATCAAATCTAGCAGGCCACTTGGCAATTGTATTTTGATGGGACATCGAGAACAGAAACCAGCCCGACTAGGCGGACTAGAATAAGGGCCAGAGTCGACATCATCCTCAAATCCCCAGAGGGAGAAGTACTACATACCTCTTGTTGTCCCTCTGGTTTTGATGATAACAACTAAAGGGTAAATGCATGATAAACTGAATTCCAATGTGACATGTCTAAATTCATTTAACTAACATATTCACTTATCCATGTTTGAATATGAGACAGGAATAGCTACTAAGATGCACTAGTGCGCCAACGCTCCAGGATGGCAGCGTGGACGCAGCAGTGTAGCAACAAAGAAAGCATCCATTGGAATGCACCAATGCGTTAACGCTCCAAGCTTGACAGCGTGGACGTAGTAGCGCAAGTAACAAAGGTTGTTGCTAGCAAAGACTCCAGTGCGTCAACGCTTCTGTCTGGTTGCGTGGACGCAGCAGTGGAAACATCATAGGCTGCAGTGCCGGGAGGTGCTGTGGCGGGGTGGGGGGGCGGCCCCCGGGCGACCAACGGTGAGGGCGCCAGAGCGGGGGCCCCGGCGAGCGGGGGCTTCCGGTTGTGGTGCAGGGAGAGGGATAGAGGTGGTCGACGGTTGTGGGGAATGGAGGAAGAGGGAGGATCGATGGTGTGGCTGTGGTGAGGGTGGGGGTTTACAGGCGGGGGGTGTCGTGGCTAGGAGCGGAGGTGTGCAAGCAGTGGGGGCGGCTGTCGCGAAGGTTGCAACAGCGGGGGGCAGAGGTGGCTGCGGCATCATCAGGTGATCGGGTGTTGCCGCGGGTGAGGTGGTCGGACGTGCAGGGTGTGGCGGTTGCGCAGGGAGGGAGTTGGCGTGAGGCGGCTATTGCGGAGGTCCCAGGAGATGGATGCGCAGGGTGAGGAGAGTGGTTGTTAGCAGGCGGCATTCGCAGCGAGATGGCGTATGATGGCGGTAACGAGGTGGCACGGCGAGCGGTGCAGACTTGACGTGGTGGCCGCTCGCGGGCAAGGCATGGGGACCGGAGGTGGCTTCAATGCAAGAGGGGTGCAGGGTCACCGTGGCGAGGCTCTGGCGGTGGTGGTGGGCTGTGGCGGTGAGGGAGGTGGCTGGGAGTTGCTGCCGCGGGGTGAAGATGCGGAGGCAGAGGGAGATCACCGGGGGTGGCTGTGTGAGTGGGGGGAGTGAGAGGGGAGGTCGGCTGAGTGTTGTCGCGAGGGGGATGAGTGACAGCGGCGGCTTCACAACAGTGGCATGGTGCAGCAACGGCTGCCGGAGAGCGACGATGACGGTGGTGACGAGCGACAGCGGTGACTTCACGAGGGCGTCATGGCGCAGCTGGAGGTCGCATGAAGGAGGGTTGGTGGCCGGAGATGATGAAGAGGGAGGGGGTGGCTGTGAGGAGGTTACATGGTGGCTGGGTATTTCATCGTCGGGCTGTGAAGAGGTGGAGTGTGCAGGGAGGTGGTGTGGGCACAAGAAGAGCAAGGAGGTTGCCGCCGCCAGAGGGAGGGGGTGGCGTGAGGTTAAAGAGAGAGGGAGTGTGGAGGGAGAGGGTGGTGGGTAGTGTGTCCCGAACACCTTTAAGGCACGAGCTACTCGGCCATTTCTACAACTCTGTGGGTCCCTCCAAGGGCCCTGATCAACTTGCCGTGACATGCGGCTACACCAACAACTAGCTGGGACCAATCTCGATCACTCAGTTACGGGCTTTGTCCGCACTTCACATGGCCGCCCGGGCCAACCCGGGGGTGCCCCGCCACGTGGCACCCAGCGAAAAGGTAGGGAGCTAACCCCGAGATGCCATCTTCCAACCCTTCAAGGTCAAAGGGAGACCCAATTCGCCCAACCGCAGGCTTTGGAGGCCTGCAACATGCATATATGGCTCACGCACATGTGTTCGACATTTTCCCAAACACCTTGTGGGCGCGTATATTCCAGCCCTCCTACATCAAACCACGGGGCAACCCGTAGTTTGAGCATACTAATCGGGTTCTACAATGACCCTCCAGCAAGTCGGGGCCACCGTTGACCCTCAGATGCATGGTGACGAGTCACCTATCTTTAGCTCTCGGGCCAACCCGAGGCCACCCCGCCAACCCGTCGTGCAACGTGGCACGTAGCTTGAGGCACGACCTATGTGCCCAAAGTGCCCCTCCTTAGCTCCCCCGAGCTCCAATCCTCGGCCCAAGGCCCACCTTGGGGCCCCTCAGCCAACTAGTCAAGCCGTTCGAAAACCCGGGGGGGTGTCGGGTATTTACCCGAACACCTTACGAGTGACTACCATGACTCGACGAACAACGCCCCCCACGGGCCCGTCCCATATTGCGTCCCTGTGTTTTGATGATAGCAAACACTATGAGTCAATATGTGTTCGTTGCATATTGTCTTGTTGATAACTATGTTCTCATTGCATTGCATAATGTCTGTGCGCATTTCTGGCATATGCATGCATGGGTCAGTGCATGGTTCTGATCAGTGCATACTACCATCTCGCATGACGAAGGTCAGTGCAAGTGTGCCTTATGCTTGACTGAGGTCCGTGCAAGTGTGCCTTATGCTTGACTGAGGTCCGTGCAAGCCAATGCATACCAAGTGCAAGTCAATGCATACCAAGTGCATATCAAGTCATAGAGTCTGTGCACATTACTCTGTGCATAGCACTGTGACGGTCTACCTTTAGACCGCTACACGGAGGTGACGGTCTAAGGATGAGCCGTTACACTCTAGAGGAGACAGGACTCTTGTGGTCTAATGAAGACGCGCCGCACGAATGTGATGGTCGACGAATGGAGCATCACAAACACCGCCCTACAACAGTAACCTAAGATGAACGACACTCTAACGGCCTAAGAGAGGCACGTTACACGACTCTGATGCACAGGGGAAGGATCGTTAAAGCCAACTGACTTAACTAGTCAAACCCTAGTCAAACGCTATGATGGCCTAAGGCAGGCGCGCTACAGCACCCTGACGGTCTAAGGCAAGGCCGTCAGAGTGAACCGACTGACACGAACCTCAAGAAATGACAAGGCTGTAACGCACCAATAAGGAGGCATTAGAGGACTGTGACACCCCAATGGTGAGCCATCACACTCCTACAGCCACGAACAGACCCACACGCCCGAAGGCATGTGACGGTCAATCGTAGGACCGTCAGAGCATGTGACGGTCTCTGGTACGACCGCCACAGTTATCTAATGATCACAACAGTGGAAAAGTTGAATCGGCATGTTCCACGCCCCATTCACGCCGAAGCGCAGGGGAAATAGTGCCAGACGACAAATCTAACCTTCCACAAGTCAGAAGGGCCACATGCGATGATCAAAACGCGAGATCGGGGTGATTCCGACGAATCGACCCTAAACGAGTCATCGAGGTTCCCGGACTCCTACTGGCCCTGAATGACGACCAAATGTGACGAAACTTACGAGAATGGGATCTGAGCATCCCAGCGGTCATTTTGACACTAACTAGAGTAAGAATGGTTGCCATTTTTTGACGAACCCTATAAACCCCAAAAATAACAGTTTTCCTAGAACTGGCTCGAGCTAGCTAGTTCGAGCACCAAACCGCTCACAAGGACAGGGAAAATGTGCAGGAGGAAGTGGCGATCCGTCTCCCTACCTCCACGGAAGAAATCAGACTCCGAGATGACTAAACTGTGTTGTGTTCCTACGTTTTGATGTTAGCAAACACTATGAGTCTATGATGTTTTTGATTAGATATTCAATTTGCCTACTGAATCAAGTGTTACAAATGGGAGGGGGTTGGGTCCTATTTATAGGCACCCAACTCTCTACAAGACCAAAATGCCCTTAGTCTTTACACAAAAGACCAAAGCTATCCTAAACAACCAACATGGGCCCAAACTAGGATACAAAAGTCTAATTAATACAAAACAAGAGAAATTGGACTCATGACCACCTGACTCAATAAAGAAAATACATAAATAAGACTTCAAAGAAATGAAGATAACATGCGACCATCATAGCCGGTCCTCCTTAAAGTGATGTAGGCGATCTGAGTCAAAGAGAGCACTGTAAGATGCCCTCATCAAATCTCCTGGGGTGGGGAGAACTCGACCCCATCGAGTATGGGTCCGCCTGGCTATAGTAATGCTCTAAAATATCTAGGTCAAGGCGTAGTAGGTCCTCCCAGCTCACTCAAGTATCCTCTGTTGGGGGACAGTTCTTCCACCTCACCAGGTAGCACTGGTACACCCTGTGCCTGGTGATGATATTCTGCTCATCCAGTATTACCTCTACCTGCTCACATCGGCCTCTCAAGCTAGGAAGTGGAGTCCCACTATGGGTGTCTCTCTCAAGGGGGGTAAAGGCTCAAGCTCCTCACTGGGTCCCACCGGGGGGCCCTTGTAGGGTACCAGGCCCGCCACATTGAAGGTAGGGTGTACCCCAAAACTCTGAGGTAAGTCCAGCTTATAAGCATTACTGCCAAGTCGTCTCAGAACTCAAAAGGGTCCCGAACCCCGTGGCCTCAATTTGGAGGCAAGCCCCGGAAGGAGCCGCTCTGTCCTCACCATCACCGAGTCTCCCACTTGGAACTCGCAGTGACGCTGTCGAACATCTGCCTGTCTTTTGTAAGCCTCATTGCTTTTCCCTATATACTTGCGGATGTCATCATGCGACTCTTTGATATGCTGTGCAAATGACTCAGCTGAGACTGACACTCTAGCATGTGGGGGAAGGGGAATGAGATCTAAAGGCTTTCTAGGCCTATAACCATGCACGATTTCAAATGGACTCTTGCCTATGGACCTATTGACGGAATCATTGTATGCAAACTCGGCCTGGGGCAAGAGGAGATCCCATCTGTGCATATTTCTCTTATGCACACTTTGAGTCCGTGCACATTTTATCTCGTGTATGAGGAAGTCCATGTTAGTTACAACAGCACAGTGATGTAAGTTCGTGCATGTTGTCATTTCTCCATATGAACCTCGTATATACCGTTTCAATGCTAACCAGGTGTTTGTTAGAATGACAGGGACTTCCTGAGAACTAGGAGCGGTGTTCGTAAAGCCTGAGGAGGGGCACATGATCCGAGACGCGAAGATTCTGACATGTGGCCAAGACTTTCCTGAAGTTTTCTGGCGGGAGTGTTCCCTACACACTCCTGGGGTGTGAGTGCAGTGGTCCAAGACTGAAGCTATAAAAACACACCATCTCTGTGAGAGGAAAAGGAGAAGAAAATGGTAAAAAGGAAGAGCTGTTGAAGCAGAGCAAGGAGAAGAAGAAGAGGAGAGAGAGCTATAAGAAAAGAAAGAGTAGAGATGAAAGAGTAGGAAAAAGAGAGCAGCAGTAGAGCAGAGGAGATAATAGCAGACAGAGAGAAGAGAAGGTGAGAGTAGTAGAGAGAGAAAGAGAGGCACAAGAAGAAGAGAGAAAGAAAGATAGAGAGAGAGCTCGTGGAGAAGAAGCTGAAGATCTGTTTCTACTAGACTATGGATCAAATCCAGGCCAGTCAGCTCCGTGAGAGAGCCATATCTGTGCTTTATAGTTTACAGCTTTCAGTCGCTGTATTTCCTTCGTTCTTGTTTCCTTTTTACAACTTTACTCAAGTTGTTAGTCAGTAGAGCAAGCTATGACACTCAGCGATTGCAGAGGTGTGGTATCCTCTGGACGAGTAAAGCTGTAAGCCCTAGCAGTTGCAGAGGAGGATTCCTCTAGTCGGCTAAGCTGTATTGCCCAGCGGGTCAAGCTGTGAGTCAGCGGATGTAGGCTAAGCTGTATTGCCCAGTAGTTAAGCTGTGTATCAGTGGGAAGCCACACTCTGGTTGGAGTGTGGGGTGGACGTAGGTCTGAGAACTGAATCACCTTAAAATCCATTGTGCCGTGGTTTGCTTGTGTTGTGCATTTCCATATCTTCTATCTCCACTTCACAGGTTGTGTGTGCCCATGGTTTGCACATGACAAGAAAGCAAAAGGGATATACCTGGAATAGGATGCTCTTGTGGTAACGAGGCCTCGAACTCCTCGAATGTTAGAATCGTTGGAAGCGACACTGTAGGTTGTGATGCTGTAGCTTTCTTCTGATGTTCCACGGCCTCTGTTCGAGCTCTCTTAGCTTGGGTTGCCACCTCGTTGATATGAGGCCTCTCTCGCTTCTTTGAAGCACCAGTCGACAGGGGGTGGTTGTAGGTGCAGCGGCTGGAGCCTTAAAGTAGCTCGATTTCTGAGCTTGCAAGATTAATTTTCTGTACTCCCCGATTCTCTTCGAATCAGGGTGATCTGCACAAAAGATATCAACATAGTGGTCATGTGGGTGGACCACTGCATATGTCCAAAGAAGAACAAGAACATGTGTAAATAGACAGATGCAGATGCAGAGAGACATACCTGTCAGTCCATAATACAAAGGTGAGAGGGACCAGTAAAATAGAGAAGGCTCCTTATCTCGGGAGGCTCCTTCACGCATCAACCAACAGATGTCTCCAATCGAGACACAATGTTCGACCAGCAAGGCCAAGTCTTCGTGGCCACGAACTAGCAAGCAATGCTATAAGCCGAGATGGTCCATGCCCCATCCATCAGCATATTTGAAAGCAACTAATAAAGTGTGACTTAGTATCACCTCGGCCTTATCGTTCATTGAGAGGGCATGCATGCGTAGCAACACAAACAGCTAAGAGGGCTAATTATAAAAGGTCGACTGTCGATCTTCTTTCGTGATAAAAGTCCTGTAAGGACAATGACAGTCAGCCTCTGGATGCCAAGGAGTAGGGAACTCAAGTGGCTCCTCCACTGGTAGAGGAAACTGTTGGAGTGCCAGCCTCTCGCTCCCAATGCGACACAACCCTTGAAGGGTCTTCAAGAAGTCATCCTTATTGATTGTAGGGAGTTCCGACTATGGCCTTGGAGTGCTACACTTCACAGTCTTCCATGCGGCCAAATAGGCCTGTACTTCATCATCCTTTCAGTGCTTCAGTCTCCTCAAGTGGGCCAGGTCAATTTTAAACACTAGAGATGGTTGAGCATTCAAAAACTTCCTCTCTATCGTGTCCCAGCAGTCATTCCAGGAGGTCCAAAAGAAGCCAGTGCGAGAGTTCCACCACTTGGTGTACTCCGATATTATGCGGGGGAAGTGTGCAGGGGTGGGCACCCTGAATGTTACGGTCTCTCGACGGTGGAAATAATCCCACTAAGTACGAGCCCCCTCAACTATTGTCGACCCCAATCTCACTCGGCCCTCCAATGGAAATTATGCTGAAGATGGGGGGATGTGTTGGTCATATCCGAAGTTCCTACAGAAATGGAAGGGGTAAAAAGGTTACAGAAAAGTGGTCCCTCCCCTCCGGACGACCAAGACGCTGGGCCTGATCGATAAAACCCAATCCACTAATTTTGGCTCCAAGGATGGCCACGTGTAGTTTGCTCTAGAAATAGGATGAGCATAGTCTTCGACTACACCAAATTTGTACTCCCGCGAGTAGTTAACAGGTGGGCTAGAATGTACAGCCAAACTCTAAAAATGTAGGGCACCTAGGGCTTTCAGGGGGACTTCAATCTGTTGCCCCCTGATAGAAAATAGTTGGTCCGTGGGCTGGCTCAGTTGTGCATTGGCAAACTCCAACATCCTCAGAAATAGGCTTGATGACTGCAATGACTAGGGAGCAAACTCAGGGAATAGAGTACACACCCAAGCATTGAAGAAGTGAAGAGAGCCGATGGTCCGCAGGTTTCTTGGGAGACGTGAGTGATGAAGGTCTCCCAACATTTTGTAAATTAAGCATAAAGTGGCTGGGCAGAGGGATAGCTTCACTCCCCATGCCATGAGACATGCCGGATATATAGCTTCACTATGAATTACAGTCTCATCACCTTGGGGAAGGGCAAACTCACATAGCCAATGTGTTAGATACACCGCATAATGTGTGACGACATCTACTTCAGTAGGGTTTGGACCAGCCCGTTGTGCCGCTGAGCACGCTTTATCAATTTGCTCTGAGCTACAGTAATAGAAGGAAAATCCTTGTATTTCTGGTCCCCCCTAAAGAAATACTTCAACCATAAGCCCATCCTCACTCGTTTCCTCTCCTTTCGAAAGCAGGTGCGAGAAGAAGAGGTCTTAGCAGTGTCGCGGTGCGACGAACACATAGTCTGGTACACTTTCATCAGGTATCGATAGGCATAACTGATCAGATACTTGCCCTCTCCATTAGTTTGGTCCTTTAACCGGTCGGGCCAGCAAACTTCCTCATAGGGCTCTCCATCTATGGGGAGACCACTCAACTGTGACAGACTCCACAGGTCCAATGAAGTTTCACCTTTCGCTGTATAGAAAGTGTTAAACTCAGGGCAGAAGGTCTCTATCATGCCGTAGCAAAGTCCCTTGGAGATAGGGTAGTGGAAGCCAGAAGCATACACACTGTGGTATATCCCGGCGGTCATTAGAATTAGGCCATAGTTCTGAAGCACATAATCTGTAAATTCAACTCCTCTGGCCCGAAACCCATGAGAGTCAGTGGCCTTCAGATCAGCAAACCATCTAATGGCGATCTGATGCTTGAACCGTATCGCCAAACAATCCAACAAGAATTGCTCCTCATGGAACCCCCACTTCAACAGGGCCAGAAATAGACCGAATGATGGCTTTTCCCGGTGCACGTTGTTGGCTGACAAATCCCACTTAGCAGGAGTAAATTCAGGGGCCCTCGTTAACGTGCCCTGTACTAGAGTCAGCTCTGATACCCTAGTGATGGCATCCCACTTTTGGGGTGCTCCGGGGAAGTATATAGGCTCACTCCTCACTACCAGGTTTGTCATGCTATGACGGTCTAAGAGGATACTTTGCTCAGCCACTCTGACTACCTTGATGTCCCTCTTGCCCAGAAGGTTGAAGGCATGAAGAAAATATAGAAGGTGTTTATGCTTCGGGAAGTCAATTCTGTAATCCCAACTGTAGTCAAACTCAAAGTGACTAATGTCTAAAAGTGTTAGCCACCTGGTGCCCATCATGTCGGTCTCTGAGTCAGAGGAGTCAGCCACTACTGCAAGGCGAGCTCGCCCTTTGTCAAGTTCATTAACATTTTGCCAGGTCATGATCGGCCTCATTGATTTGCCAGATGGAGCACTGGTCTACTACACTATTGCGGAGGGAGTTGCCGAAGCCATTGTTGTATCTGCAACAAGGATAATGAAATTAGAAAAATGATTCTATGGGTAGAAGAAACTTTCTGAAGAAATTTCAATAGAATCTCCCCTTAACTAGGAGCATGCCAAACACAACACGGGAACACATCCACACACCACAGTGAGGTGCTCCCTAAAAACAAGCCATAGGTGATACACCTAGGCCGAATGGACACCAGGGAATGTTGGTTCCCAGTGCTGGCCTACTAGGAACCTCCCCGGAGCCATGAGATGAGATGGGATTTGCAATAAGACTCATCCTCACCACCACGCCTCGCCATGCTCGGAGAAGAGGGAAGATTTGCCGCCACTGTAACCCTCATCGTGCTTGGGGGGGGAGAACAAAAGGGGAATGAAAGAAAGAGCCTGTCACTACAGCCTTTGGCGTCCACTAAGAAGAGAAAGAAGGGGAGGGGCCGTCATCGGTTGCCTTGCCCAGAATAGGAAGAAGTCATTCCTCTACCGGTCAGGGGGAAAGGGACGCAGGAGAGCTTGCGGTGGGCGTTGAGAAGAAAAGAGGAGATAGGGTTTTCAAAAAACCTTTGGACGGGCTTAAAAGGGAGAGAATGAGGAGGTGAGTGGGCTTAGGGCCCCGCCGACTCACCGGTCTGCAAAATGTGCATAACCCCCTGACTCACCGGTCCGCAAGAAGGAGGCGATCACGGGCCGACTCATCACCCTCATAGGCCCTGGTACCGATCCACCCAGATGAAGCTCGGCGCCGACTGACACCTCGTCGCTGATTTAGTCCAGTCAAATGTTTGGGTGTCGATTCAGCTGGTCAAACCTTGGCACCGACTCACGTCCGCTAGGGCTGCTCCTGACTTAGTCTCATATAGTGGTCCTTCGAACAAAGTGGGCCCCATTTTTAACAGCTATAATAGAATAAACACATCCGTGGGCGCGGCACTGCTCGTCCCTTGATCGCAAGACCCATGGCTGGGGGGCATTTGTTGACATCTTAAATATTACTATATAGTAATCACGCTTGAGATGTGAGAAAGCCGAAGAGAATTCAAAGAAGGGTCCTCTTAGACTGCTAAAGCCTTAGGTCACTTGAGAAGAGCATCGGGGACTCTACAACTCCTCACCTTGAGATGTTCAGGAGAAGGCTACAACAAATCGACAATGTCGTATGGCCTGTCACAATCAACAAACCCAACAAACCGGCATCGACTCGATCATGCCGAACAAACCCCACACTTCGTCCGATTCAGACGAGAATATACCAGGCGGTCTGCCACCTGATAAGAAACCCTCCTCAGGTGAGGCAACATCCCTGGCTCCTCAAGATAAGGTGCCAAAGGCCGTGTCAGTGAAAACTCGAGAAGCTCGACTCGGGTACATCTTCCAATCGAAAAGGTCCGTAAAGTGGCTGAAAAGCTACCCAACCAGGACAAAAGTACTCTGAGTGGTGACCCACTTGATGGGGAGGCCATGCATATATGCAGAGTAGACCTGATAGCACGAATCATTGTGCCGAAGGCCATGTCAGCGAAAAACCAGAGAGACCCGACTCGGGTGCATCTTCCTATCGGAAAGGCCCGTAAGTGGCCGAAAAGCTACCCAGCTAGGGTGAAAGTACCCCGAGTAATAGCCCACTCATTGAGGAAGCCGCACGCATGCACGGAGCGGATCTGGCAGCATAGATCACAGCGTCGAAGGCCAAATAAGAATGAAACACAAATAATCTAACACAATTCGGCACGTGCCAGAAACTACTCGGAATCGTAAATTGGGACTTGAAAGTGATGAAATTTACACTCCAAGGCTACTCCATCAAATCGCAAGCTGCACTAGACATCAGGTGTCCGTCGAGGCCGATTTCGAGGCAATGAAGTAAAATTACAAGAATGCCCTCATTGAGTCAATGCCTCCCTCTCTCCTCCGGTGAGTCAGTGGCCCCTCTCCCCTAGTGAATCGGTGCAGCATGGTGTGTGGCTGAGTCGGTGGCCCCTCTCCTCTATTGAATCGGCACCACATGGCACATGAATGAGTCGACGCCCCTTTATGTCTTGTGTTGGATCTGCGCCTGGCCTCTGCAAGGAGCGGAGTGGTGGGTCGGCATAGGGTTGCCCGTCCCGTCGACCATCTGATCCCTTCTTTCGACTATAAGAAGAACACTCAACTTCGAGCACCGCAAGAAGAAGAGGAACACAAGTAGTTGAATAAGAAGAAGAGAGACAACAAGGGAGATAGAAGGATAGAAGAGAGAAAAGAGAAGAGCAGAAGAGCAACGAAAGAGAGAGAAGTGAGAGAGAAGTTTGCTAGGTGGGTCTCTGTTGTATAGGAGCCCCGAGGGGCCAGGAGCCTCTTCCTCTGTCTACGGTTGTTATCTTTTTTTTTTACTTTCTTGTATTTCTTTCGGTATGGGAATGGAATAAATGCTACCATCTCTCACCTTCTATGGCTATGTGCTCATATCTCGATGTTAGATGTTCTTGTTAGCTCTTATTAGTTCTTCTGTGGTTTGCCCTTTCCTTAATCACTTTTCGATAGTTTTTGTTTCCCTACCGAGCGATGGAGTCTACGGTCCGAATGTGAGGAGACCCTGCAAGGGCTATACCCGCACTGGTAATCCTTTGATCATTCGAGCGTCTGTAGTCCTCTGCTCTAGATGCAGCATCTTGAATGGCCATTTGCCATGCCCGACAGGCAATAGTAAAATCCCCTCCCCGAGATTAAGCACTAATTCTATTATTTGAGTCAGTCCCCGTATATGGCATTCGTGAATATTCCCCAATCATTGATGTCTGAGTATCTGCATAGTATGTCACTGTTTGATCGACGAACTTGCCCTTTTTTTAGCAATAGAGGAGACAACCATTTTCCCTTTCAGCTCCATCCCTAGGTTGTAGGGGCAATGGTCTACTCTACAGTCGCAACCAGGCTCCTACTTAGCCTAGATCATCGTCTGTAATCATCTTCTATTTATTGCTATTCCATCCCCAGTGGTCATTGCATAAGGTCTGCCCGGTGTTCCCTTGATTGCCTTGGAGAAGTTCTATCTCTTGAAGTCATCATCGCTGTGTGTTCACCTCCCCGTTCAGATGGCTAGTGGCTCACTCCGGGTGGTCATACATGCAGTACCCTTCATGGTGACCTTTTCGCCCTAGACTTTTTTGTTCGAATGGAGCTTTTGAAGCCACCCATCGCATTAGTGGTTTGTGCACATCAGTTCAAGGTAGGGCCACAGGTCTGCTAACTCCAATAACATGTCCTGTACCCTCCTCTATTTAGAACAAGAACCATGGTACATCCGGTGTTTTATTCATCCTCAAGCAGGTTTGTCCGTCTGCCACTGGGGAGGGGATATATGCCCCGTTCGTTATTTTTTGTTCAAGATTCCAAACCACCTCGGTTCAGGGGCTTGCTCTTCCATGGCATAGTCTCTTGAGGACCTTCATCTCAAGGTGGCTGATAAACGTCACTCAGGTGACAACACAGAGGATCCTTAGCTTGAAGTTCTGACCCTGGATCAATGGGACCCTTAGCAGGCCAGTCCTCAGGGTCTCCACATCCAACATGGGTTATGAGACTGTCGTGTTTGGCCTCTCCGCAATTATGGGTTTCATTCTGGATTTTTCGGTGTATGAATCTTGATTTCATCTCTTACAATTTTCAGAAAGTAGGGGAGATGCTGCCCAAATCTTTCCAGGTTTTCCTCAACCGTTTTCTATAAAAGGGGAGCCTGAGACATGGGATAAAAAAAATGTACAATCTGGATAACAAAAAGGGGGGGAAGTGATACAATCACAGCCTAGCCTCGTTGCCCTCCAGCTCCGCCAAGCGGGACTCTATAACAGCCAGCTCCGCCTTCAAGGTCGACGCAAGCTGCATGCTCGCCTGGGCCCCCGTCTCGACAGTCCGCCACTCGACCTTAGCGAGCTCCGCGTCTCGCCGCTGCTCCTCCAGGGCCTTCTCCACGGCCTCAGCTCAGCTCTCTGCCTCCCTCAGCTGTGCGGCGTGAGCCCGAGCAAGCAGCACTGCTACGTCAGCACACCTCTCCTGCTCGACAGCCGCCAGTGCAAGCTGAGCCTGTTGCTCCTCTAGCTCTCGGATGGCCGCTAGCCGCCGAGCCCTCCGCTCCTGCACCTCTAGAAGCTGCAGGTACTCCGCCCAGATGTCAGCCAGGCCAGACATCCACAGCTCGCATGGGAACCCGAGGCTGTGATAGCCATGGGAACACTCCCTCAACCGCTGATGGAGCTCCCCCGGGGAAGGCAGGGGATTGCCTCCTATGTAGTCTCGGGCTCGCTGGAGTAAGGCCGCACCCACGCTAGCATCCAGCAGTGGCTCTGGTGGCGAAACAGATGTAGGCCACTAGATCCCCAGCTCCAAGGAGGAGTGGCCCACCTCAGCCAGCATGCCAGAAGGACCTATACAACCCCACCAAACACAAAATGGGTCAGCAACGCTCAGGACTTCCCTATGACAAGACAATGTGAAAAACCTGAGAAATGTCCTGGCTCTCACCTGGTATGGCCCCCGCCATGCCTGTAACGCCCCCGCTCAGGGTCGGTGAGGGTAGTCTCTCCTCCACCTCAACAGTATCTCCTACTGGAGTCAGAGAGGGCAGAGGCTCCTCTGACATCCGAGTGTCCCCAGTAATCATCGGAAAGGTAGAAGACTATCCCAGATCCGCCTCAATGGGAGTCAACACGCGCTCCTCCTCGGACTCCACCCCTGGACATAACACAAAATGTCAGCTCTGCCATAAACCCTGAGTTAAAGCCAATGAAGGGGAGCGAAGGAGCTACAAAGGGAAGAGAAAGAGCTCTTGCTATTTTGATCAAGGGGGAGGAGTCACTCATTAAGGGGGAGCATCTTAGGATACATAACATCTGACTTTGCTTAATTGCTCATCAAAATACATCATTTCCATTACATTTATTTGGTGTTGCCATCATCAAAAAGGGGGAGAATGTTGGGTCTCCTCTGGGGTTGATCAGTAGAATGTGTACTGCTGTGTGTGCTGAATGTGTTTTGATTGATTGAGAACAGTATTGGCAACAGTAGAGTTGACTTTATCTTGACCTGATGATGATGTGAATTTTGATGCATTTTATATGTCAGATAATCACATAAATAATGGTTGCACTTTTATACTTAAACACTCTATAGACCTATGCTTGAAATAGAGTCGGTGCAAACCCAATTTTTTCAGTCATAAGTCCGTGCATATTTCTGTTAAACGTCTCATAAGTCCGTGCTCATTTTACTTGATTGCATATAAGTCCGTGCATAGGCTCACAAGGTCTGTACATAGTTAGTCTGTGCATAACCATGTCTGTGCACTTTTTGTCTTGTGCCAAAACACTGTCAGTGCAAATCCTTCGTAAGGCAAAATAAGGTCCGTGCATTGTTGGCTTGTGCATAACCAAGTCACTACAGTCTTGCACATACCATGAGTAAGGTCCGTGCATACTTCATTTGTGCATACTAAAGGTCCGTGCATATCTTGCTGAATGCATTTCAAAGTCAGTGCAAGCTTTTTCCTTTGCCTTGCTAAGTCCGTGCACGATAGGTCTATGGCATATGAAGTATGTGCAGTTTCTTTGAACTAAATCTGTGCACATTTCTCTTTTACACACTAAAGGTCCGTGCATACTCTACTACTGCACATGGAAGGATCGTGCAAACTAGGTTCATGGCATATATAAGGTCTATGCATGGTTTTATGTCTGACCTAGCTTGCCATGTGAACAGTTTTGAGTCCATGCACATTTGCTAAAATGCTCTATTAAGTCTGTGCATTTCTATTCTAATGTTATTTCAACTCTCTGCAACTCTCTATTTTTGTCTATATGTCTTAAGCTGACTAAGTGTCTGACATATTGACAGGACGGATCTTCTTGGATTGGGCTGTGGTTGCCCTGGATCTGGTTCGAGATGTGAAGGCTCAGTGGCGAGCTTGCGGCTCGTGAATAAGCATTGGCAGGTGTCGGTTATGGCTCGTGTTGTGGCTCGAGACATGGTGTGTTACGGTTCGAGGAGTCGCAGCGATGGTGCATCGAGAGGTGTTGTGATCGTGGTCCGATAAGACACTTGGTGAGTGTGTAGGAGGTGCTAACCAGATGGAGGTAATGATTTTTTCAGTGCTAGAAGGTGCTATTCCCAGCGTGTGTAAGGTTCGAGGTTTGGTCGAGCACGGGGATCTTCCGTTGGTCAGAGGAGTATCAAGTTTTCCCCTGGTGGGAGGAGATCGCGTTGGGTTAAGATTCGTCGTCTTGCATCATGTGTCTGGATTGGTTGGCCTTTGTGTGCCATGAAGTCCGTGCGAGATGAATCCTGTGTTGGCAAGGTGGTTGCTAGTGAGAAGTGTTGCCCATTCCCTGATGTGTAAAGGTGTTGGCACTGCTCTGGGAGGATGAGTGCAAGTTGGGCGGTGTTTGTAAGAATTTACAGCTGGTGTTGTGATTTTTGATGTGTTGAGGATCAGAGCTTGTGGAGTTGCAGAGGATCATCGGGATAGAGGATCCCGAGTTGTCATTGTGATGGCTGTGCACGTGGATCTAAGTGCGCAGTAGAGGATCGTAGCGTTGGATGCTACAGATGGATTTTCAAGGATGTGTAGAGCGTCAGAGGATTGGTTCCTCGGTGTGAGATTGTCTCAGTTGCATGAGATGTGTTATTGTCGTGTCGTTGCTTGAGGCATTGTGGTTTGTGCTCTAGCAAGATTGAGAGCTGGGAAAACATGTTGGCTGAGCTGACACCAGACTTGTACTTCTTACATGTGCCTGCTCTAATGATCGATGTGCCTTGGGTCATGAGAGAGGCGTTGTCCGTGATCATTGTCTAGCCGCGTCCCACAAGATCGTGATTTTTGTGAATATCGAGATTTGGTTGGGGTTCTGACAGTGTTGTCAAGTGATTTATGGCGTCCTCCCCTTGTCACTTGGTGCTTGTCCTAAATTTCGTGGGTGAAATTCTGGAATTGCTTATACTGTTCACGCACTCTAGGTTCCAGCAGTGCACTGAGAAAGGTTGGCATTGGCTCCTCTTCTGTCCCCAAGTTTATTTCTATCAGGTCATCAACAGTGGCCTGACCGCCGTCCTCAACTTCAGGCGGAGCTTCCTGCAGGTCAATGAAGCCCCCTGGGATATAATCCGGCTCAGTCTCAGAGTTCTCTGACTCTTCATTTCGGACTCCTGTCGATATTGTCTCATCAGACAGAGCCGAGACCATTGGGCTCTGTTCAACTTGCCCGAGGGTCATGAATGGCTCTGTGTATGTTTGGGAAACGGGTCCTTCTACCCCTGGAAGCTCTGTTGATGCTAGTTCCCCTGGGGGATCCATATTCTGTAGAGCTCAGACTTCTTCTAGAATGCGTGCGAACTCCAAGCATTCCTTTGCCTCATCAGAAAGCCGGTCTTCATCCAGAGTTCCTGTGTCAAATTTTGCCTCAACCTGAAATAGGTCCTCTTTACAAGATAGCTCTTCCCAGCACCGACATGCAGTGGTCTCATCAGGTTCCTCTGCTTTGGGCTGGTCAACTGAAGGCCAGTTATCAGCAAGGGACTGGTGGATGATCTCCTTACCTTCTGAGGGGTAATCATCATACCTCACCTCAGGAGGGCTTTCATGGGAGTAGAAGGCGGAGATGACATCCACCTCGGCCTCATAATATTCCTGTAGGGTGTAACCCAACCCTGGGTACTTAGTGATTTTCATTAATTTCTTATTATTCCGGGGCGGATCCCACAGCTCCTGGAACGCTTTCTTCTGATCAGCTTGCTGCAGCGAAGGCATCTGCATTCTGGCAAACATCTGCGTGACCTGCTGTGCAGTGTAGTCCAAGCCTGCGACTGGCACCATGTGGCTCGTGGATTCTTCTGGGATCATGCAGTCCTGATCGTCTTCTTCGACAGGCTCTCCAGTGTAGAATATAGTAGGGGGTTCGCAGAAGCGAGGGACCTCCATAGTTTTTAATGGCAGCATGGTCTGGTATTCCAGGTTAGCAATGGGCTTGACTAACCCTTCAGGAACCCCGACTTCCATGTATTTTTCTTTCATCTTAGCCATCACTCCGACACACTCCCATCACCCCCCCATTGCACCTATCATCCCTCTTGCACCCCTAGTTCGCAGGCCAAAAGGAGTCCTATTTTGCAGAGGCTGCTCCGGACTCAAACGGCATCCCCTGGAGGTGAACCACCCATTGCTGAAAAGATCTCCAAGTCTTCTTCGACACCGAAGTGGTCGCGTCTTCATCCGAGGTCGTGGCTGAGCACGGGAGCCAATCTCCCACGATTGCGCAGAACTGCTACCTGATCCTACTTCAGAGCTCTGCCACGACGAACCCCGGTGGAATCAGCCTCGGCGTTCTTCTACAAACTTCTTCGTCCTCCTGTCAGATTTCAGCAGCATAAAACAGAGCCTCAATTGGATTTTGGAGGAGGAAGTTACGAATTTTATCCCTCAAGGGTGCAGAACAGGCCAGTCCAGTCTCCATCTGACCCCTCCCCACTCAACGGGACCTCCCGCCTTGCCCCGATGTCATCTAGCGTTCTCCCTGGCGGCCATTCGAAGAGGACTCATTGACGAACACGCTGGTTTTGGTCCCGCTCCATTCGGACTCTGGGAGTGACCGTGAAACTCAGTTCTTCCTACCCCTGCCCCCTGGTACCCAGACTGAGCAGAGTGCAAGGGTCCTGTTCCAGAGCTTCCCCCGGCCGGCGCAGACATCGGATTCCCCCACAGAAATTCACAGAGGTACCTGGGCTAGTTACCGTCGATTGAGCACTGGTCGCATCAATTTTGGAGTTCGGGGTCATCCTCAACAATTCTAGAAGCAGATACCTCTCAGCAGACCGACTCAGCGAGCAGCATCCCGGAAGGGCGATTCGGACCCGAGTATTAGCTCTCCTCCCCTCCCCACCTGGCCGGCTGACCGCCCCTCCCTATGTGGAGGTAATGTTTGTATGTAATCAACTTCCCCATCCTAAGTCCACCCTCCTGCGCGAGGTGTAGTGATTGTATATGATTGAGCAGGTTTGGAAGCTTCATCGACGCAGTGTGTGGGGACCACACTTCCCCGCTCGCCCATGTCTCCGACTCGGGATCGGTGTCTTCACGCCGATCAGGTATACGCTGAACCCTCCCAAAATTGCAGGCATGCAGATGGAGCATATCCCTCATTACCTCTTCTTCATCCTTTTCTCTCTCTCTCTTGGGTGTCACAACAAATGTTGACATGTCAGAGGTCTGAGATTGGAGTTCTTTTGGATCAAGGGTAGTGCTTCGCCATGGTCAGGCATCCGGGCACTTTAATTTGCTGCTGCCACGCCCAGCTTTACACAAACATCTCAATGAGGATAATGGCATGTCGTATGAGGGGGGGGCTAGTTCCCAGGTGGGGGCGCTGAGATTCCCATGGGGGAACGTTAAAGCTACAGCCTTTTTCCTCATTGCAAGTGGGCGGGACGATTGTGGTGGTAACAGGTCGCTCTCCTTCGTCCTGCTCGACTAGGAACCTCCTGTGGCGGATCATCATGCCCTGAACAATTTTGTTCACTATTGGTTGGATGAGACAATTGCTTGGCTCACCAAGAGTTTTGACTTGACAACAGTTCATTTGGATCCCAATTCCCAACAAGCTGAAGCCTGCTCATACGACTATCAGCGCCCGTGGGGAACCACCTACGGACGGGTGGGTCGAAAGCGAACGTTGATAGTGCACATGGCACGGGGCAAAGCCTGGGCAGGGTTCGTGGTGGAGAACAGCGAAGTCTGCTCAGGATGTTTGTTTCTGAGCAAAAGGGCAGCGGTGGAAGTGGAAGCCATTGCCTTTGGGAAGCCATTAAAGCTGCTTTGAGAACTTAACAACCAGAGATCACGGCGGTGGATGATGCCGACATGGTCGCCAAATGGACACGCAGAAGAAGACATCCCCTTGCAAACATCGGGCGGTATACCGAATACCCCAGGTATCTGCTGCTCTTATGAGATCAAAGAGTGTCATGTTAGAAGTATATATACAGAACGTATGGGATTTGCTCATCCAATGATCTTCAGCCAACCTCTGACAAAGAATAATGAACAAGTTCCTTTGATGATGATGACGAGGCTGATGTTGATCTAAAATTACAAGGGGATTAACAACATTTCACAAAGCATCTTTGATCAAAAGATGTTGCTGGACAGTATCAGATGCCTGCGGAACAAATTAATTAGATGCCACAATCAATGCATCCTCCCAATCAGATATTGTGTAGTGGTTAAATAGGGATGATACCTCATCGGAGTCTTCATCTTTTTCTTTCTCATTCCTGGCCATCAGGTAGACAAGCTTCTCTTCACCTTCGCTCTCAGATGTGGTGCTCAAAATGTCATCATCCTCATTGCTCTATGTACTGACCATAGCTTTTCCCTTTGCAGCTTTCTTCCTTGGCCTTTCTTTCTCCTTCTGCTTCTGGAGCTTCGTACATTCTGCCCTCACCTGGGCGACCTTCTTGCAATGATAACAAATATTAATATCAAACTCCTTGGTAGGATTAAACTTATACCTGTTTTGTTGTCGGCCACTGAATTATCTTTGGCCGAACTTCCTTCTTTCCTTCCTCAGAAATCTCCTGAAAACTTTGGTCAGCATCGCCAATGGATCACCATCTTTTTCTGACCCAGAGTGGCTGCTCTGCTCACTGGATGATCCATTGTGGCTGGATCTACTTGATTTGCTGGAGCTAGCCTTCAGCGAGATCAGTTTCTTTTTCTTCTCCAACTCCTCAACCTTTGGTAGGTTCATTTCATACACCATCAATGAACCTATTACCTCATCAACCTTCAACTTCTAGATGACTCTTCCATCACGGTCACCTTCGTATGCCATATGGGAGTCAAGGATCGTAAAACTTCCTCACAATTTCATAATCTGAGAGATTCTTCCCCAGATTCCTCAAACCATTGATAATAATGGTCAGTCGTGCAAACATCTCTTTCACAATCTCTCCGGTCTTCATTCGGAATGCCTCATACTCTAAGACCAGCATATTAGCCTTGGTCTCTCTTACTTGAGACGTTCTCTCATAGATCACTTCCAAGGTATCCCACATCTCCTTCGCAGTCTTACAAGATGAAACTTTGTCGAATTCAGTGGGATGGAGTGCACACTGGATGGCATTGATAGCACTCCAGTTCAAGGTTGACTTCCTTATTTTCTCTCTCATCCAGACCTCTTCGTTCTCATGCAACTCGAATGGTCCCTTGCTCACTACCTTCCAGATCTCGTAGTCTTTCGCTCTGAGAAAGACTTGCATCCTGTTCTTCCAGTAAGGCTAGAGAGTCTCCGTACATAATAGAATCTCATTTTAAAGGGTCAAAATTACCCTCGTTCCTCATGTGAACATCTTGAGATGTCATTGTCTAATTTTGTTAAAAAATCAAATCCACGTGCACTTTTTTCTTCTCACTTTTCTTACTTTCTTCTCTTTTCTCTCTTTTTCTCCACGTTACCACGCCACCCAGCCGACGTTCGCGTTGAAGCATTTGCCGCGAAGAAGGACCCGCCGAGTGAACGCCGAAGCCGCTCCGCTTTTGTTGACCTGCCATGGGCGATTGAAGCCCATGTCGCCCGCCGTGTTCGCATGAGAACGCTGGCCGGCCTGCGAAGCTGCTGGTCTTGGCCTCTCAGCCGACGTCGCGTGAAAACGCCCGCCAGCTGGACGCAGAAGCCGTTCGTCCGACTCTCTCTCCTTCTCTTCTGCGTGCTGATTCTTCTCTCTTCTACCGCCATGTGGAGCGCCTGTGTTGACCTCTGCCTTGCCATGCGAAGAGGAGCCCCGCCATTCGCGCCCAACCACCTGCATAGCCCACCATGAAGCCGCCTCCGCCATGGCCCGCACGAAGCCGCGTCGCCGAATGCTGCCTTCACCCGCGAAGCCCGCCACGTGAAGGTGTCCACCGTGCGCCTGAAGAAGCCACCTGCTGTTCGAACCGCCAGCGCGAGCCCATGCACGCCCGCGAGAAGCCTCGTCCAAGGCCGCCCACGTGCTGGCCTCTCCGCGTGAGCCACCAGCCCATGCCACCTTGCCGCTGCCCAACGTGGAGCCTATCTTCGCTGCATGCCCCGTGAGAAGCCCAGCCCTGTTGACAAAACGGCAGCGGCCGTGTTCGCCCTGTCGCCACGCTTTGTTCGCTGAAGACCCGCCACAGAACCTGAAGAAGCCACCACGTGAAACCCAACGAAGACCCTCCACCATCGCGAAGCCTTCATGGCCCTGGCCACTTGCCCTTGGCCACCTCTTGAAGCCTCAAACCTGCACGTTGTTAACCTGCCATTGCATTTGCATCATTGCCTTACGTAAAGCCTTCCATACGTGATGCCTTATATATATATATATAAATAATACACACACACATATCCTGGGATCCGAGTACCGGAAAGGAACTGGCGCAATTCGAACCTCGACCTACCGCCCACGGGCCTGAAGACTCGGAAGGGCTAAAAGATAGGTGTGGTATACATAGAAATAGGAAATAAAGCAGGACAACAGATATAATAACAAAAATAAATAACTAACTACAATAGAGTCTGCTCTAACAAAAGTATAGTTTAAAGTAGTAAAACGTACCACATGCCAAGTGAACACTCAGCCCCGCAAGCTGGCAACCAGGAACCTCAACTCAATGCCCTCGAACCCCGAGGAAGAATCGCCGCACCTGGAAACCAGGGGTGAGCCTCCTATCACTAGTTCAGTAGGGGTCCCGCGGAACCCCAACCGAAAACACGGTGGTACGGAAAGTAGTAACTACAGAAGAAACAATAGTAATAGCAAGAAGAGTAAACTTAGTGACTAGTAAAATCTCGGCTCTATAGCTACTCCTACTGTAACAGAACGGAACCCAACACCTCATTCCCATGGTCGGGGAACAGCCAAACTACGACTGCCCTAGTCACGCTACCAGGGAAATAACATGACGTCACTGTCGTGGAGGCCTGTCCTCACAGACAAGAGCCCACACTGAAATCACGCGGTCTGGAAACACCGTCACGACCTCGCCATTGTGAACTCTACACCGTCTAGGGAGAAGCCCTCGGTGACGCTCACTAGAAACCCTAGACCTTGGCTCCGAGAAAACACCCGAAAACTACGCACAAGATCTCGTCTCGTAGACGAGGGACAGAACCTCGAGTCATGACAAACTCACATCACGTGATGGGAGTACCGCCCACCAGAAGAATAGATCAGATGCGTCCCCTGACGTCTTACACCGCACCCCCGTGTCTCGCTGCGATGCCTTGGGCGGAGACAAAGACACTAAAGTGACCAGTACCACTAACAAGGACTAGCTGAGGTCATGCTCGTCAGCGCAGGCCTGAAGCCCTCAGCCCCGTGCACACTCAGACCATATGCCCTAGGCCTATCCTCTAGCTAGTTCTTCCCCCGAAGCCCAGACTCGGCTGCGCGTGGGGGCCCTATGGTAACCAGCCTAACAACCGTCTCTCTGTTCTATCATTCCATCCACCATTGCTCATCTCCGAGTTTGATTGAAGGATATAGGGGAGAATCATCTTCTTTATCATGTTCTAGAGTTTCATTGTGCTTGGATTGATATTCTCAGAACTAGGCATGTATTTTCCTATTCTATTCTTCATCTAAGATGAGTTCGGAGCTTGCTCCGAGTGTGTGGGTGTCTCGTCATCATGCGAGAACCCGTGTTTGGGCCATCATGTTCATGTGTGTGTGGTGGTTGCTGCCGTCGTGTAGCGTTTATAGTGAAATCCTCTCGAGGTGAGAGGGGTGGACATAGGATGGCACTTAGTGCATCCGAACCACCTAAAAAATCATCGTGCTGTGGTTTGCTGAATGTGATTGGTTGTTTACATTATCCTCTTACTTACGAGTGTGTCGGTGAGACGAGCTTTTTCTTTAACTATCTGTCAATCGTATTGTCCGAGTTATATTATCTTGCATTGGAAGTTGTGGGTGCTTGCTTGTGTGCATTCAATTGTACATCTTAATCAAGCTGGTTTCAGTGCTTATCTTACCATCTTAGTGACTTAGTTTAATTTGGTCATAAATTGTCGATAAGGGCAGGTAATCAATTCACCCCCCTCTCGATTGCATCCTAACCCGAGCCAACACACAAGTCCTTGCACATTATTGCCCATAGCGATAACAAAGTACGTGCATACACAGTCCGCGCACTATGTCTTAAATCAAAAGTCCTTGCACATTTTGTTTATTTCAATGTCTATGCACATCTTGTGTTAACGCCAGGAAACTAAGTCCGTGCACATATGAAGTCCGTGCATGTTTTTGTATTTGTGAGTAATAAAGTCCATGCATGTTTACATGCCAGGTGCATACAGTGAGTCCGTGTAGGTCTATGTTCGTGCATGTTTTTATGTATGTTCAATTCTCTAAGTCTGTGCACTATGAGTCCGTGCACATGTCTTTTACATGCAAACAAAGTCCTTGCATGTTTCGCCAATGCATTCTAAGTCCGCGCACATTTTGGTTTGACCACCAAAGTTCGTGCATGTGTTTTGGTATAAACAACAAGTCCGTGCATTTGGCATCTTAGAGTCCTAATGGGCCCTAAAGTCCGATGTCTTATGTTTGCTCTGATTGTTCACGACTGTTACACTGTCGCGTTCCGAACTACATGTTCCGCTGCTATCGATTTGGGGCGTAACACTACGAAATACGGACATTGTAAGGGGAAAACCCTCGAATAGCCAGCAGGTAACATACAGGAAGATGATTATGCCAGAAGACCCTGCGCCCAGGTTATAGGGACGGCCATGTTCTCTCCAGTTCATAGCTATGAACGGATGAACCATGGAGGGGCAGCCCCAGGGGTAGCCAGAGATGCACATATGCATATGCCTCTGGTAATAAAACCCACGATAAACATGGAGGGAGCTCGATACGGACATTCCATTGAAAAGAACCCCAGGGAGGGGGGTGTAGCGTTAATATTGCCCTGGGAAGGACCAGGGTGTATTCAGTGTCGATGAGGGAAACCAAATGGCAACACACAGATGATGGGAAGTAGAATGCAATCAGAGAAAGGAGAGGGGGCTCAAACGCATACCAACGCTTTTATTCAGGCCCAAAGTTCATTACACAATCTAATAATCAAACGAGAGATTACATATGTAGATACTGTTTGGCGTTGTCGCACAGAGCCGATTACATCCCCAGATCAAGAACAAATGGGGCAAAAGCTAGAGGCTAAGGGAAGAACTGCGGGCTCATATCATAGCCCGGCTCATTACAAAACCCACAGAGGAAATATTAAAGGAGGGGAGAAAGGAGAAGAATGGGAGAGATGCTCCGCACACCCACCTCTGTTATCTGTAACAGAAACAGAGTATCAGAAATCACCGGTAGCTCTCCTCTCCTGAACCTCTCTTTTCTGCAGGAGCAGCACTGCTGGTCACCCAGAAACCCCTCTCTCCCTTTTTTCTTCCTCTCCAAGCTTTCTCTCTAACCTTTTCTCTCTTTACCCTCATCAGATTTCTTCTCTTCTCTTTTTGTGTTCTCTCTCTTTTCTCTTTGTTCACAGACGATTGGCTTATAAACGCGCCTAGTTTGTGACTCTGCCCAGCGCGAGGTGAGCGTACTGATAAAAAGCCTTCAGAAGGTTGTTTTTGTGCGCCAGGTAAGGGGGCGCCGGGAGATGGAGCGCGCCGAAAGATGGAGCGCGTCGGATTAGCTTTGTCCATCCTATTTGTTCGACACGAGCCAGACTATGGGCCCCGGACTGGCTCTACATCTCATCGCGATTTCGTAAAACTGCTATGAGAAGTATTGGTAAAGCCTTCGGACAACTGAACGGCCAGTTCCAAAACCGTTTGTGCCTTTGGTTCAAACACTCGGGTTTTTCGCTGACATGGCCTTCATCACTATGGTTTGTGCTTATCGGGTCGGCTTCACTTATGTTTGTAACTTTCTCGGGGAGTGGGTCACTACCCGGGATGCTTTCGCCCTAGCTGGGCGGTCATCTAGTCGCTTAACGGACCTAATTGGTGAGAAGACGTGCCTGTGCCGGGTTACTTGGGTCTTCCGCTGATAGGGCCTTCGGCACCCTATTCTGAGGGGCCATTGACGTTCTATCACCTCAGGAGGGTTTCTCATCAGGCGGCGGACCACCAGGTATATTCTCATCCTTGATTGGACGATGGATGGTGTTTGTTTGGGACGACCGAGTCGATGCCGATTCATTGGACAAGCTGAATGGCACTACCAATTTGTTGTGGATTTCTTTTGATCCCCCTGAGGTGAAGTCACTGGTGCTCGTGTCAGATGACCTGAGGCTTCAGCAGTTTGAGAAGACCCTTGTGTATTGATTTTCTTCGGCTTCTACACTTTAGCGGGTCGCATTCTTCTTGTCATTTAGGTGTGACCGCCATTGAACATATTTTGGGTGCCAACAAGAACCTGTAAAGGAAAACTCTGAAATTCTCAAGAAATCTCCTCAAACATTCCAGCCAAAGCACAGTGAATCAAAATCCATGCCAGCACACACCAAGAGTAGAATTGGGTTAAGGGGTCTGTCAGGTCGACCTTACCCACTGCCTACGTTAGTGTAGCCAAGAACTATGGTCAGGCAGTATGACAGCAGGCAACCTAGGCATCGATGCATCAATTATAGGGAGTCAACCTTTCAGCCAAACAGAACTCATTATAACTTCAATTCTCAGGTTATGCCTCGAGGCAGTCAATGGGTCAGGTCAAGGCTGTGGGATCATGGGAAAAAGCTCAGTTGGGAAAAACAAGGGGTAGGTTAGTGCAGGATCCCATACAGGTCAATGCAGTCAGTTGGTTGGCAACACCTCAACCCGTATACATATAGAAACTATCATGCTCATTTCCCAATGAATCCCCACACCTTCTATTAATCAAAAACAAAATAATGGAACTAAAAACAACCCTCTTCAAACATCCATCAAAAATCAACACCTGAAAAACAAAAGAAAAATGTGATAACCAATAATGATAATGGAAATTCAGTAGCAAGCAAGAAAGTCAGAAATGAAAAGAAAATATGGATTCCAAAGACTGTGATATCTTGCTTAGAAGAATTGAAGAGTTTGATGGGACCCAAATTCTGTTGGGTTCCAAACATGGTTGCTTAATTGTCTTGCAGGAATGTTTTGCGGCCATACATAATAGATGGTACCTTGATAGTGACTGTTCAAGACATATGACAAGGGACAGAACAAAATTCTATCTTTTGGTGGAGAAAGGCACATGACATGTGACGTTTGGAGGAAACAACAAAGGAAAAATCATTGGTATAGGCAATGTATGTAAGAGTCCCTCCAACTCCCTCGAGAATGTTTTGTTAGTTGAAAGTTTGGAGTACATTTTACTGAGTATAAGTCAATTATGTGATAAAGGCCATAGAGTAATTTTTGACTCTCTCGAATGTAAAATTCTGGAACCAAAATCTGACATTGTAAAATTCTCTGGTAAGAGAGTCAATAATGTATACATGATTGACCTAGATGATCCTGCACATTTGAATGCTGCATCAAAATCTGAACTTACATGATTATGGCATCGTAAACTAGGACATGCTAGCTACAATGTCATGCATAAACTTATGAAGCATTCAATAGTGAAAGGGTTGCCTGAACTCTCATTTAAGCAAGATAATAAAATCTGTGATGCATGTGCCCTAGGGAAACAAACAAAAAAATCTTTCAAGACTAGATCTGAGAATCTTTCATCTAAACCACTTGAGCTGATCCATATGGACTTATTTAGACCAACAAGAACTGCTAGTTTTAGTGGTAAAAAATATGGATATGTCTTAGTGGATGATTTCTGTAGGTTCACATGGGGGAGGGGAACACGGGGATGGGCAATTATTACAAGAACTACCCTCACGCAGGAGGGGGGAGCAAGGGGAGGGGAGGCCTGGCGGCCGATCCGCGGATAGCTTGTCGGGAGGGAGCCGCTGGTTTCGAATAGCTCGCGAAGCACCGACATCCGACTGAAGTGTTGTCATTGTTCGGATGAAGCTTGGTGGACGTCGGTGGGTCCTGAGATCCTGATGTCACTCCGAGGTCGCTGGAGGGTGGGGACGGCCGCGGTCGAAGATCTACACCACTCTGTCCCGCCGGACAGGTTTGCGCGATCGCGATGCGATGACCGGTACGCCCACTGTAGATCTCCAAACGTGACAGGACCAACTCGGTGGGGTAGCAGACAGAGAGTACTACGTACCCTCAAAAGCTGGCCACTGTCGGATCACCTTGCCAGTCGTGGTCACCGATATGGTCGGCTTCTGGTTCCTAGGAGAGCAGCTGGACAGGGAGGCAATGGCCGTAGTGGAATTTCCTGTACCGAAGTCAGAACGAGACGAAACCACCTGGGTTAGCTTCATATCATCGAGGGTCACGACTTTAGAGAAGACAGCTTGGCCCAAAACGGAGCAGAGGATGGAGTGCCGGGGCCGACGGTGCTGCTATCTATCCTTGGCATACAGAGACTTCTGAACCTGGCACAGTCACAGAAAAATGGACGCCCTGAGTGGTGGTGTTATCAAAAGATGGCAGGACCACCTCTGGATCGTTGGAAACTCGAAGACGAAGAACTCTTATGAAGAGACTTCTGGCCGGTTCACACGGGGGAAGATAGTGCCACCGTTGCCAAGAGGTCCTCAGAAACTGGTGCGGTTCTGGTGCAGTTACACGGAAACGCCTGATGTGGTCGGTGCCGATGATGAATCGAGGCGGGACCACTTCCAGAGCGTAGCTGGTTCGACGTAGGATGACTTTGCAGAAGGCCACTTGATCAGACTTGCACTATGGATGCTGAGAGATCTTCTGCAAACTGGGCTTCTACTTTTACCTTGAAGCTGGGAGTAGCAGAGCTGGATTCTAGCTTCACCGGGAGGTGGGCGACGTCGGGAAGCCTCCGGGGTCTTTACCTGACGAAGGTGTTCTTCGTGCACACTTCTTCAAGAGTCAAAAACACTGTAGCACTTCGTGCAGTTTTCCTTCAAGTCATACCAGACTATTTGGTGTGATCAAAATACTGTGAGTTTTCATAAATGAAGGTCCTTATTTTAACATTCCAACGTCTATGAGAACCATTGTTAGAAAGAGATGTCTCACCTTAAGTTTGTGCCAAGAATAATCAAGGAAATTGATTGAGAAGGTGGAATTTGATGACTGGGATAACTGACAGACAACCAACCACCGAATATATACCAAATTCTGTAGACAGACTAGATGGGTTTGTGGACCAACTCAAGACTTATTTTCACAGAGATACAAATGAACCAACCTGACTCCCCCTATCTAAAACAGGTTATGAACCTGAAAAAAAATCAGACCAGACAACAAGCATTAACTCCCCCTGACTGCATAAGTTGACTATCTTCTAGAACAAGGCAGAGTTAGGTCTCGCGCATCATGAAAGCTTGCAGATAGACTTGATCTATTCGTCCAACATTCATCATTTGATATACCAAATAGATAGTTGTGTACAGGCAGTAGAGAGTGGAAGAGCTTGACAATTGACAGGGTATGGATGCACTTTTATTGATATGTTATCCCATTCGTTTATTGGTGTATTTAAGTTTGTGGACGTGCCAGTCACAAAGTGACAGTTTATTTGGGCTTCAGAGAGGCCCATGGTGCACTCGATCTGACTCCGTCAGTCGGTTGTGTGGTTCAACTCTGTGATGTGGGACGGAGACACGGACTTGATGCCAATTAGAGATACAAACCTGAGACTCTAGCAAGCTCACATTCGTCCCTAGCGAAGGAAGCGTTCGGACATGCACGGTTGAGAAACCGACAACGAGTCAAGGGTGGCCAACTCACAACTCTCGTGCCCGGGTCAGGTCACGGGACGGTTCGCTCTATCTTGCAGCAGTGAAATGAATATATCGAGCTAATGGTCCTAACACATGCTCTCTAGCAGCGACAAACAAGCATATACTAAGAAAGTAAGTACGACTACAAGGGGGTGCCGAGTGTACCTCCACGCTCGGGGCGTGGGGACACTGCGCCGATGTAGCTTCCCCTGTTCAATAGTACATGCACTACTCCCCACACAGGGGGGTTGGACTAGGGGAGGGAAAATTAAGATTACAACCAAACACTACCTCCGCATAGGGAGGGGCGCTAAGTCGGCCAGGCGGGGAGGGGAGGTTAGCTAAACTCGCGTCGGGAGGGCAATTCTCTAGTTCTATCCAGGTCTGGAACTGTAAGACAGTGAGTCACTGTAGAAGCCACCACGCACTCCACTGGGCTCAGAAGTCATCGTGGCTGGTACCGAGTCATTGCTGACAGTCCCAGGTACGCTTGTAAATTTTTGCAGATGGTTCTGACGTCATCACCGGCTGGGGTGGACTCTAGATCAGGTTCCCTGCTCTCTGGTTCGGACTGATCCCAGGGAGCAATAGCAGATTGACGAAGCCGCCACGATTGCTCCCGAACTCCAAACATGGCAGGACCAAGACGAGTGTGACCGTGGACGAGTCTCCTTCGACCAGCAACTAGGGGGACCTCCAGACGATGTCAGGGCAGAGAGGAGGAGCCCATTGAGTGAGGGGGGGTCAGGACAAGTCCAAAGTGACCTATTCTGCGCAACTGGGGGGAGAAAATTGGAAGATGCTCCACCGGATGCCGAACTGGATGCTGCCTTTTGCTAATGGACGCTGGCTGGTTTTAGAAGTCCTCGGTCAAGCGGCGCCTTCAGAAATTGTGGGATGCCACCGTGGGAGCTCCAGGAAGTCATCTCAGGTCGGCAGCTAGTCCTGGTCTGCGCAGTCGAGGGAGATCGAGCCTTCTGGACAGTAGGGATGTCGGATGCCGGCGAGACCACCACAGCTGTGAAGCTATCTCATCCCCAGATGATGTCGAATGACTCTGCAGCAACTTCTGCAAGCTGGGCTTCTTCTGCTGCCTATGAACTGAGTAGGGTAATGGAGGCTCTTGATGGGTATGGAATAGTAAGAAGTGGAGGGATGGCCAGGGAAGAAAGGGGTTACTGGTAGTGGTTGTTGGAGGGGTAGTGGGGGTCAAGGGGGGCGCACCTGGCGTGTGGGGGAGTGGAGTGGGTGGTGGAGGATGACTTGGTTCTCTGTCTACGCATCAAGAGAAACAGCCAAGGACTTTAGACACAAAGGCTTAATGAGAACGACTCTTGTCCACTGCGTCAATGCTGTAGATGCACAATGTGGACGCTGCAGAACAAGTCGAAGGCTAGCAGCGTGGACGCTGCAGAACCAGCTGAAGACACAAAGAACCTTCAAGTTCAAGCTATGACGTCGACGCTGCCTACAAGGTGCGTGGGCGCAACTGTGAAGGAGTCTTCATACCAAAGTTGACGTTCAAAGAACCTTCAAGTTCAAGCCACGGCGTCGACGCTGCCTACAAGGTTAGTGGACGTAGCTGTGAAGGAGTCTTCATACCAAAGTCGACGTTTAAAGAACCTTCAAGTTCAAGCCACGGCGTCGACGCTGCCTACAAGGTGCGTGGACGCGGCCTTCAACTCTTTCAACGCCTATAAGAAATTAGCTGGCAGCGTCAATGCTGGACATTCAAAGCGTCGACGCTGCAGTTGTTTAAGGTTATAACATATGCCCTTCAAGTGCATCCACGCCTTGAGTGACTGTGTAGACACAGCAGAAGGATAACAAAGAAGAAAACCCAGAAGGCCTTTTCGTCAAGAAAATGTTCATGTGCGTCCATGCCTTGGGAGAGTTGCGTGGACGCAGTTGAAGAAAATGCCATAGAAGCCCGTGTCGTAAGAAGAACTGTGTGGATGCTATCGTGAGACAGCATCTATGCATCTGGGCTAAAGCACATGTTCGGTGTTCAAGTCAATGCAACGTCGATGCTGTACTGTTGAAGCGTCGACGCCTTAGAAGCTCCTAAGCCTATCTCTATTTCCTTGAAGATCCAATGAATCCAGCGTCCACGCTGCCAGTTACTGCGTGGACGCCGGCCATATCAAGACTCTGTGATCTTCTGCTTGCTCTCGCTAGATCCGAAAAAGGGCCTTTTGTCCTTTATACCCATTCTGAACAATCCTGGGGACGCGTGCTATGATTGGAGCATATGGGAATCTTTCTGGACCCACCTAAAGGCACGTGCTGGAGAATCACACCCAATGCGTGAGGGTGATCGTGCACAGAAAGAAAGAGACTATAAGGGCTTTTATATACAGTAAAGCCCCTAAAGGGAAAAAGGATTGTCATGGGGGTACATTGAACTGACAGATATAGCAGTAAGCAATAATATTTCATTAGATCGGTTTAGTAAAGTAGCAGAAATAAAATTACTTTTTAATTAACAGTTTAAATTTATCAATTATAGCTCAGAGTCAAGTCCAAAGAAAAGATAGCAAGTGTCAAGTACAGTCGACAGAAAAGAAAGGACGTGCCAGAAAGTCGGGAGAAGCTCGATGAAGGTACCAACTGGCCACAACTAGACGCTACGAGCACGCGTCCTAGGTACACACGAAAGTCGAACGAACAATCACCACCTGAAAAGTAGGGGTGAGCCTCGTGTCACTGGCTCAGTAGGGGTCACATGGATCCCATCGAGAAAAACACACAGTAACACGCTAAAATAGCAGACAACAGCAGGTAAACAATAGGCAGTAGTAAAGTAGGAAAGCTAAATTAACAAGCTGTAAAGAAGAGGAAGCGGGAGTAGGGAACAAGCTAAGGAAGAGGGGGAGGAAGAAGCCGTACCAGGCAACGGCTACTGAACTAACCTCGGTACCCCAAACTACTCCAAGCAAGGGCAAGAGAGTGACTCGGAGCTGACAGAGTCAAGAGTTGCCGAACTGTCGACGCAAGGAACCTACAAAATAGACGCTACAGCAAGCAAAGATAGGAGGGTGAACTCTGAACTAAAGGAGTCAGAAGCTTACCAAACTGTCGGCACGACGCCAGGCTCCGAATGAAGACCTGCAAGGACAACAAGAAAGCCTAGGAAAATCTAGACAGACGACTGACACAAACGACATACAACACGACAAGGATGTCATGCACACTACCACATACACAACTAGAATGTCGTGCAAGCGGTAGACACTGACCCCAAGTACAGTCACAAAAAGGCTAACCCAGAAGGTCACGATGCACGAGGAACGTAAAGTGAACTACGAAGGGTCACGTGTCACGTGACTAGAGTGCCCCACACTAGAAGAACAGCCAGCTGCGTCCATTGACGTCTTATGCTGCGCCTACTAGCGTCTCATCTACGATACCTACAGACGGGTAGAGACTAAGACACTGTCAGAACGTTTGAGGGTCGAGCTGAGGCACCATCTTCTTGCGTCAGGGTTGACCACTTTGGATGCAGCGTGCAAGGCAGCGTCAACATTGGAGAGAGATTTACTGCGAGTTCGAGGGTAGGGCAATGCTGGTTAGGTTCATGCAGGTTTTGGTCAGCCGTTAGTGGTTCAGCAGCAGAGTACTGTCCAGCTCTCAGCAGGTGGTCCTGTGGCAATGCAGTCGGTTGCTCCCGTGCTAGAGTCATCGTCCTTTAACTCGAGCCTCAGGAAGCTGTTCAAGGATGTGGGTTTTGGCGGGAAGCACCGAAGTCAGAAGGGCAGGCGCAGCAAGAGTCGGTGGGCAGTGTTCAGCAGCCGGTGACCTTGCAGCATCGGAGTTCGGTGAGTGGAGCTCGGGAAGGATGTCCTAGGTGCGGTGGCTCGGGAAGTTTGTTTTGGAAAATCCACTTAGTTCCGATTATAGGATGGTCATCAGGCTAGGGCATGAGGAGCCACACCCGATTCCTTTGGAATTGGTGTAGCTCTTCTTGCATGGCGAGAATCCAAGAATTGTCATTTAAAGCATCATGTAAAGACTTAGGTTTAATGCTAGAAAGTAAAGCTAAATTATCATGAATTTTGACTTCCCTCATTGAAGCCCACGTTCGAATTCCTTCATCCACACCACCGATCATATTCTCTAACGGATGGTCCTTGTGCGTGGTCCATTGGTGTGGAAGTGTTGGATGCACCGGTTCTTTTTGTTGTGCTTCTTCTTCTTGCTCCTTTTCCTTCTCTTCATCTTGATTTGCTGCCTCACCTTGCTTACGTGATTCTCCTTTATCAATTTCTTTCTCACCTATAAGAAGAAAATGATCATCGTTATTTGATTTTCTCATCGTAAACCCATCAACAACAACATGTGGACTTTCCTTGACAACTAATGTTCTAGTGTTATAAACAAGGTAAGTTCTAGAGGATAGAGCATACCCGAGGAAGATCCCTTTATCACTTTTTGCATCAAATTTTTCTAGATTATCTTTACCATTGTTTAAGATGTAACAAATTGACCCAAATGGTTTAAAATGAGATATGTTGGGTTTCTTACCTTTGTATGCCCATCCCATTTACCTCATTCCCCACCTTTGCTCTTCAACCTGTAGTTCTAGGTCGTAGGAAGCAGAGTACCAGCCACTTGTAGAGGTGACTGTGGCTTCATCTCGACATTTCAAGAGGCCCAAGTGGTACCGTTGGAAGCATCTTCGAGTCTTCTTTGCATCGGTAGTTGTCTCGTCCCAGTCAGAGCTCATGGCCTTCCGGAGGAGTCATTTTCCCACGACTGCACATCTACCTCTAGACTGTCAACCTAAAACTGACTCTAATGACTCCCACGGCCAGAAACCTGAAGATTTGGGAACGGGAGTTGGCTGAGGTCTTCCACTACGAGTCTCCGTCCAGAATCAAGAAGCGGAGCGAAGTTTGGACCCCGACATCAAGAGTTCTGAATTTTCTTCCAAAGTGGTGCCAGGCTTGTCCGCGGTCGTAACGGTACCAGCCCCACCTCCAACCAAGTTCAGGACTGTCCGTGGCGCCTCCATCTTCCAGCAGCACTACCCTGTGAGCGGCCAGAACTAGAACTATCTGGCACTGTTCCAAGTCCTGCCCCCACCAGCGACCTTCTTAGGACAAATCAAGAAAATTCAGACATCTTTTCGGTCCAAGTCAGAAGATTTTAACACTAGTTTCAGCTCATTTGGAGTTCGATAGTGATCGTGGCGGTGCCATCTTCGACCACCTGTCTAGTGGTTCTAGAAGCTGGCAGCATCGACGGGGGCTCGGCACAATAATTTTCTAGCTTCGTCCCCTCCTCTCACTTGGCCGGCTGAAGGCCCCTCCCTGCGTGGAGGTAGTTTTGGTTGTACACACTTAACCCCACCCCAAGAACCCCCTCCTACGTGAGGTGTAGTGCTGTAACCATTTTAAATTTCAAGATAAAGCGACACCAACGCAGTGTGCGGGTGCATACCGATGCCTCCCCGCTCGCCATCATCTCTGGCCAGGTTCAACGTCTTCATGCTGATCAGGTGAGCCTCGGGCCCCTTCTTTATTGGTCTTAACTTGCTTGTTTAGTATCGCTTTGGTTGCCCATCGGCGGTGAGTGAGTGCCCGGTCCAAAAGGCCAATCAATCGAGTGACCACCGGACAAGGACAATGGTAGCTCCTAGATAAGACCGTTAGGGTACTGCCGCAGTCTAGGAGAAGACCACACCTAGTCACCTAACCGACTAATCCGGACAGCCACCGACAGATGACACCGCCCTAAATAGGGACCTAGAATAGACGGACAAACGACTCCACAAACAACCGGCCGATACGGCCAACAAGACTATAGCGCACCAGCAGAGGAGCGCTATACCCGCATAACGCACCACAAGAGGGGCGCCATGCCAACCAGACAGAAAACTACAACAGACCGTATAACACGCCAGCACAGGGGCGTTACACAAACATAACGCACTAACGGAGGGGCGTTATGCACAACAGACCAACGCAACGTATAACAGACCACAATCGTCATGTCATATGGGCATAACGCATACGTAGAGATGTGTTATACCAAAACGAGTAGCCACAGGCTACGGGCACATAACGGACCAAATCCTGTCCGTTACAGCAACAAGACGCACTGGGCGAGGCGCGCTATGACAACCCCTCGACCCAGACAAAATCACGGTCAGGGAAACATAACAGCTCTACACCTGCGCGTCATCTAATACATGACGCATGGGGAGAAGTCCGTTATGCAAACTGACTGACCTGGTCTCCGAGGCAGGCACGGTCAACGAGAGTTCTGACATGTCAGAACCTCGAAATCCACCAACCATAACGCACCTGGGCAGGGGCGTTATGTCCCACATAACGGATTAGAGCCGGTCCGTTATGCTCCAAGACCTCTAAAGGCCAAAAATGACACACGATGCATGGCGGTCTATCGCAGGACCGTTATGCTACATGGCGGTCTCTGGTTGGACCGTCATGCCAATCCGACGGTGAAAATGGTGGAATGGCTGGTTCAGCCTGTTCCACGCCCCATGCACGCCGTAGCGCAGGGAAAATACACCCATTCGGTGGGAAATCCTTCCAGGATTCTAAAAACATCACATGCACACACCGAAACGCATTAAAACGCGAGATCCGGGCGATTTAGATGAATCGACCCAAATCGAGTCACCGGGGTTCCCGGACTCCTACCGGCCCCAAATGACAACCGATCGACATGAAACTGGCCAAGTTTGGATACCTGGCAACCCCGCTCGTCTTCGGCAACTTCCCTGCAGTCGTCAGCTCGCCCTTCTTCTTGGGCGTGGTGCCTATGGCTGAGACCAGCTCAGCCACGCCTGCAGCGGCAACCACCAAGGGTGTCAGGCCCTCCGCCTCATCAACTGGCCGGGTTCGCTCGGCCAAGAGGACGACCACCGAGGGTGTCAGGCCCTCTGTTTCAGCTAGCCGGGTTCGCCCGGTCAAGGAGACAACTGTCGAGGGTGTTAGGCCCTCGGCCCCAACAACCGGCCGGGTCAGTCCGGTCAACAAACCAACTGTTGGGGGTGTCAGGCCCTCGGCTTCAACCAGTGGTCGGGTTCGCCCAGCCACCTCATCACGGACCAGGGGTGTCAGGCCCTTTGTCCCATCAAATGGCCGAGTCTTCTCGGTCAACCAGATTACTGTCGGCGCCACTCCTGTACAACAGGGAAAGCGTCGTCGCCGCAACGGCACCAACTCTACGGCGGCCACCCTCAGAGGTGCTGCTCCTGCTCAACGGGGGCAGCGTCACCATCACAACGAAGTCAAGCCTACGGTAGGCGTCGCCAGTGCCGCTCCTATTCACCGGAGGCAACGCCGGAGCCGCAAGGGTGCACAGCCTGCAGCGGCAGTCTCTCGCTCCGGCAAGACAGTGATTGTCGGAGATATCCACATCCGGCTCGATGGAGGCGAGCCGATTGTGCCACGGGACCGTCATGTCCCGACCATTCCCACCTTCAATCGCTTTGAGCTCCTCCGACAAGTCCGGGAAGGCGGAGCGAAGAAGAAGAAGCCTGCCAAACCGGCAGCAAGTCAGGGTCCTTTGCAACGGCCCAAGCCACGAACTGCCCGGTCAAGTACAGGGGGCAACTCGGTGGAGGAGCGCCAGCTCCGTTTGAAGAAAATATGGGTCACCAAGGAGGAGGCCTGGATTATAAGGCGCGCGAGAGTGGAGGAGCCCTTCCGCGTGTCGGAGCTTCAGCGGATGCGAAGCCTGACAAGCACTGAAGCCTCGACGTCTGCGAGGTTTACATCTCAACCCCTACGGGGGCAGAAGCGCCGAGGAGCCGGCAACATTTTATGGATTTTCAAAAAATTAGAAAATATTCTAATTTTCTTTTATTTAATCCCAAAACCACCCCCCTCTCACTCTCGCGCGCTCACACTCTCTCTCCCTCGTTCTCTCTCCCGGAGCGCCCGACTGCAGACGGAGTGATCCACGGGCGAGGTGACGACGCGTGGGACCTGCTGAGACACGTGGTGGGGTGAGGATCACCGTGGATTTGGCGCGATCCCGAGCGACGGATTCGAAGCCGACGGTTCAGTTCACGACGGCGTTCTTAGCGCGGATTAGTCGCCCTTGGCACTCGATTTCTTCGGTGGAGGCAGGGAGATGGATCCTCTCTGCGTTCTGCACGTTTTGCCTGTAGTTTCGTGTAGTTTGGTGGCCGGTCGGGGGAGATCGAGCCAGTTTAGTGTAAATCGTAAGTTTTGGGGTTTGCAGGGTTGGCCGGAAAATGGCAACCTCTCGCAACGTAGTTAGTGTCAAACTGACCGCTGGGATGTCAGGATCCCAGCCCCACCAGTTTTGCGTCGATTAGCTATCATTTGGAGCCGGTAGGAGTCCGGGAACCCCAGTGACTCGATTTGGGTCGATTCGTCTAAATCGCCTGAATCTCATGTTTTAATGTGTTTCAGTGTGTGCATGTGCTATTTTTGGAATCCTTGAAGGATTTCTCACCAAATGGATGTGTTTCCCATGCGCTACAGCGTGCATGGGGCGTGGAACGGGTCGAACTGACCTTTCCATCGTTTTCACCGTCGGATCTACATAACGGTCCTACCAGAGACCGCAATGCTGCATAACAGTCCCGCGATAGACCGTTATGCTTTGCTTGTCGTTTTTATCTTCGGAGGCCTTGGAGCATAACGGACTGGCCCTAGTCCGTTATGTGGGACATAATGCTCCTGCCCAGGTGCATTATGGTCGGTGGATTTCGAGGATCTGACATGTCAGACCGCTCATTGACCATGCTTGCCTCGAAGACTGTGTCAGTCAGTTTGCATAACAGATTTCTCCCCATGCATTATGCTTAGGATAACGTGCAGGTGTAGAGCCGTTATGGTTCGTTGACCGTTACTTTGGCTGGGTTGGGCAGTTGGTATAACGCGCCTCACCCAGTGTGTTTTGTGGCTATGATGGATGGGTGGTGGTCCGTTATATGCCCGTGGTCTGTGGTTGCGCGTTTTGATGTCTATTGGGTATAACGTACCTACCCTTGTGCGTTATACCTGTATAACATGACAGTGGTGGTCCGTTATACTTCGTGTGGTTAGCGCATTGGTCTGTCGAGTATAACGCCCCTAATGTGGTGCGTTATGTTGGTATAACGCCCCTATGCTGGCACTTTATATTGTCTATGCGTGATTTCAAGTCTGGTTGGCATAACGCCCCTATGGTGGTGCGTTATGTGTGTCTAGCACCCTCTTGCTGGTGTGTTATAGTCCTGGTGATCGTATGGGCTGTTTGTTTGTGTGTCCGTCTATCTTAGGTCCTTGTTTATGGCGGTGTTTGTCTGTCGGTGGTTGTCTGGATTGGTCAGTTAGGTGACTGACTGTGGTCTTTTCCTAGACTACGACAGTACCTTAACGACTCAATCTGGAAGCTACCATTGTCCTTGGCTCTGGTTGCGTAGCAGTTGTCTCTCGATTGTTGGGCTTCCCCTAGAAGTTGACTGACAGGTTGCTCTGCCCAGAGTGTGGTCGTCATCCTCCGCCGCTCTTGTTCTGGTCATTTCTGCTTGCTTGTGCTGCGGTGGCGGTGGATGTGTCTGTGTGTCGGTGTCGTGTCTGGTTCTTGTCAACCCGGGTTGGCCTAGCGGTTGACAGGAAGCCTTGTCGTGTCTCGGTGGCCTTGTCTAATTCGAGACGTCAGTTCTGGATGCTTCGAGGTACTGTTCTACCTCAATTTGTGTATCCAGGCATGTTGAGGGTTCTCTCTGTCCCCTCAAGTCTCTGTGTTTTGGTTCTCGCGGAGCACTGTTTTCCCTGGCTTAGGATTAGACCGATTGGCGGCTTATTTCACCGTGTGTGACGATCCTGACTCAGAGTTGTGGGACTCAGGGACCGTTGTAGTTGTAGGTCTAGTTTGCCTTGCCCAGTGTGGTTGGCAGTGTTCTGTGCTGCCGTGGGGCGCGTAGTATAGGCTGTCTGTACTTCGACGTTTGTGCTTCAGAGTCTTCAGGTTTTGTGGCTCCTCCTTGGTTGGTGCCTTACGGCGCGCCTGGGGCGTAACGGCTCTTGTAGCGGGGCACTTCTCCCTGAGACACGATTTTTAAGCTAGTTCTGAGGGCCCCCGACTTGGCCGTAGCATCCGCCGGGGGGAATACTGGCTAGAGGCCTGGCTTGTGGTCATCAGCCAGTGTGTGCACACGGAGTCAGGGGCGTTGGACTCACGTCGATGGGCGTGACCCTGACTGGACCTTGCAGTGACGGTTTCCACGTGGACCTGCGACTTGGCCTCAGGCGTGGCGGCCCACGTTTTGGCTGGGTGTCGCGGTACTTGTGGAATGAGTTGTGGTGCAGCGTAAGACGTCAGTGGATGCAGTTGGCCGCTCCTCTTTCTTGTCACGTGTTGTATGACTCTCGGTGTTTCACGTGCGCCGTGACCTTCTGGGTCAGCCCTTCTGGTTGCTGTACTCGAGGTCAGCATCTGTCGCTTGCACGACGTTCAGGTTGTGCGTGTGGCGGTGTGCACGACATCCTTGTTGTGCCATCTGTCGGTCGTGTCGTCGGTCGTCTGTCTAGGTTTTCCTAGGCTTTCTTGTGTCTTGGCAGGTCTCCTTTCGGAGCCCGGTGTCGTGTCGGCAGTTTGGCAACTCCTGACTCTGTCAGCTCCGAGTCACTCCTCTGCCCTTGCTTGGAGTAGTTTGGGGTATCGATGTTAGTTTGGTAGCTGTTGCTTGGCGCGGCTTCGTCCCTCCCCCTCTTCTTTAGCCTGTTCCCTACTCCTGCTCTCCGTTTTGTTTCCTTTACAACTTTGTAGTTAGCTTTCCTGCTGTGCTACTGCCTACTGTTTTAGCATGTTACTGCATATTTTTCTCGGTGGGGATTCGCGTGACCCCTACTGAGCTAGTGACACGAGGCTCACCCCTGCTTTTCAGGTGGTGGTCGTTCGTTCGACTTTCGTGTGTCCCTGGGGCTCGTGCTCGTAGCGTCTTGTATGGTCAGCTGGTACCCTCGTCGGACTTTCCCCGACTTTTTGGTACGTCCTTTCTTTTCTGTCGACTGTACTTGGCACTTGCTGTCTTTTCTTTGGACTTGACTCTGGGCTATAATTAATGAAGAAAATGTCATTATTATTATTGAATAAAATTGTACAAGAAATGTCGCCATCACAACACTTGTGATTGGCTTGAAGGGCATACATTTCTATCACCTCAGCTCTGAGGGAGGGCCTCTTATCGCGCCAGGTGGGGAAGGTGCCGCTACGCATCCACCTGTCGGAGGCATCCCGATCTTTCGACTTGATAATATACACGTGCCGCTCCGACCAGCCCTCGCGGTTAGACGCGGTACGGGAGACCTGGATGAAGTGCTGGTAGGTGCGAGTCTTGAAATAGGCAAAATAGGTGTCGACCGGACAACTCTGGAGATGAAAGAAGTGCCGGAACAGATCGACGCTCGGCTCCACCGACGCCCTATGACATGAATAAATGAATCTATAGAGGATGGTATGGGAATTGGGGGTTATTTTCCCGGGATGCCATCCATAGTGATGGAGGACCGACTCAATGAAGGGATGGATAGGAAGGCGGAAGTCCGTCTGGAAGGAAGCCACCGGGACCATGATCCCACTGGAAGGGTAATTCATTATGTCGTCGCCCACAGATGGAAAGATAATGTCGTACTCAGGGGGAATCTGGAAAGCTCCCCGCAGGCCATGAAGCACCCTATACAATACTAGCGGCGGAGAGCTGGGTCGACTAGGGCCGGCACCCGAAGTGCTCGGCACACCACCTCGGCCGTGAGGCGCCTCTTCGGAAGAAGGGGAACTGACTTGAGGGACTCCCCTACGCGGCGGCATGGTTACGGAAGATGGGAGACGCAAGAGAGGGAAGAATCCTCACCAGGCAAGGAAGGAAGACGCCTACGACGAGCACGGCGACCGGTGAAACGTGGATGGGGATTGTGCGAGACCACGCAGTTGTCCTTATAACCACCCACGACAGACCGGAACCACTCTTAGCGAGGCAGGTAAAAAGGCACCTGACATAAGTGTAATGCCCCGGATCCTTATTGGGTCTTATTGGATCCTGTGTTCGGGTCTCGGATCTATTTTCTCGAGAAATTCGGCTCCGTCGTGTCTGGAATTTCGTTTCGGACATCTTTTATGTTCGGATCGGCGCGATCCGGAGTTGTTTCGTAATGACTATGACTCAGTGGGGGCCCACCAGACTGTCTCCGAGCCAGATGGACGCTGTGGCGGCTTGTGTCGTGCTCTGCGTGCGGTACCGGTGACCCGGCGTATCGTGCCGATCAACGGCTCGGGTGTCCGCCCCATCTGCCCATCTGGAGAAGTAATCTGTAGCTGCTAAGATATATCTGCACCTTCATGAAGATGCTGGTAGCGGCCCCACCACGTCCGTGCCCCACTGAGCAAACGATCAACTTGGTATGGTGGGATGTAGCGGCACTGGCGGTCTTCTTGACACGTTGGCGTGCTCTTGACATTTTTAGCAAGCTTTGGCGAACTTGCAACAATCATCGAACATGGAGGGCCAATAATAGCTCAATTTCTTTATCACAATTTTCATTTTCGGGCCGACCTGGTGTGCTCTAGCTGACCCGGCATGGACTTCTTGCATTGCTTGCCCGGCTTCTACCGAAGACAAGCAACAGAGCAGAAGTCTCTTTTGGGCATTCACCATTATTCGGAACAAGGTCCCATTCCTCATCTCGTAAGAATCTTTGACCCGTAGGAGTTTCATTTTTTATTCTTTTTCTTTCGGGAGCTGTTGGTGCTGGAACAAAAGTGAGAGATGCTCTCACCAATCGGGCTGTTGAACCTCCTCTATAGCTACCGCTTCATTCTCTTGTTCATCAACCAGGACCTCTATCATGCTGGGGACCTGTCGTCGGTTAATTACCGTTATATTTAGGCTTGTGTTTGGCGAGGTTGCCAAAGAGCTAGCCAGTTTTGCGAGGGCATCTACCTGAGCATTCTATCCCCGATTGATATGCTTGACTTTGATAAAGTAGAACCTCGCCATCAAGCGGAGTGTCAGCTGGTAGTAAGGGAGGAGCTCTTGCTTCTACACATCGAACTCTCCTTCCAATTATTTTATGACTAGCATGGAATCTTCGAATGCTTCTAGCATCTGAATTCCCATGGACAGAGTAATCTACAACCCAATTATTAGGGCTTCATATTTTGCTTCATTATTGGTGCATGGCTTGTTTATTGAACAAGACGTATAGATGACTTCTCCTTCTGGAGATTTCAGGACTAAGAGTGGGTGCTCTGGTCGAGATGTGCTTGGATGAGCGGAGGATCTTTCTGGTGAAGTGCTGATTGTCGAGCCTGACATTTGGTGTGTTCTTGGTTTCGGGGTCAGAGGCAGGCGTAAGTGAGAAGCATATGGCAGTGGCTAGCTCGACCGCTGTGGCAAGTGTGCGGCTATGTGTGAGGAGCGTTGCCCCTTTCCCTGATGCGTAAGGGTGTATTGGCGCTGCTCCAGAAGGATGCGTACCGGTCGGACGGTGTTTGTGAGAATTTACAGCTGGTGTTGTGATTTTCGAGGCGTTATGGATTGGAGCCTGCGGAGTTGCAGAGGATTGTCGGGGTGGAGGATCCCGAGTTGTCGTTATGTTGGCTGTGCACGTGGATTTGAGTGTGCAGCGGAAGATCGTAGCGTTGGATGCTACGGGCTGATTTTCGAGAATGTGTAGAGCGTCAGAGGATTGGTTTCTCATTGTGAGATTGTCTCGGTTGTGTGAGACATGTTGTTGCAGTGCTGTTGCTTGAGGAATTATGATTTGTGGCACTGGCAGGATGGAGAATTGGGGGAAACGTGCTGGCGAGGTTGTCGCATAAGTGTCCCGTTTCTGTGTTGGAAGCTGTCTCCTTAGATGAGATCGTATTTTTTGAGAAGTGATCTCTGATAAGATTATAGGTCCCAGTTGGTGGCCGTGAACGGCGGGTGAGGTTGATCGAGTGATCGACCATGGTAAGAAGTGTATTGTCTGGGGACCCGTAAGCATTGGTCGTGGCACTATCGACCAGCTTGCTGTGGTAGCAGGCAGCAGTTGTTGGTTCTAGAGAAGTGTGCCGTAGATTATAAGAGGTTGTGTCCCGAGGCTCTGTGGTAAGGATGGATTCGGGATTGGCAGGCGTCCTTTTGGATCATTTTGAGATGAAGGATTTGATGAGATAAGATGAAGGACGGTGCCGGTGTGCAGAGGTCTCTGGTGAGACGTTAACGTTGCATGTGGTGATCCCTCATCTATGGTCAGCAAGAGAGGATTCCCCGTGAGTCTGAGTCGAGTGACGAGAGGATCGAGGATTGTGGAATCCTGTCATTTGAGTTCGCCGTGCTCTATGGTTTTAGGCCGCGATTCGGCGTTTCGATGGCTTAGATGCATGCTAGGGGTCCCAGGGGAGCTTCCCCCTTGTTTTCCCCCTCTCTTGTGGAGGTACGGGGGTGTGGTTGGCATTTTTGGGTTTCATTCCCTGTTTCACCGTCGGGACGATATAGCGGTCATCCTAGAGGTCGTTATGAGCGTAACGCACCCAGGCAGGTGCATTATGCTTCGCATGATTTGAGTCTGGTCTTTGTGGGTTTAACAGTCCCTCGACTGACCACCATGTCAGATATAACGCGCTGGTGCTAGTGCGTTATGATTTTCTGACCGTTGGTTTTTGATCGTTAGGGGTCTTGGTCACATAACGCGCCTGGGGAGGTATGTTATGTACTATGGCGCCCCAGGGAGGGTGCGTTATGCTTAACGCTGTTACCCTCCGCTTAACGTACCAGAGATGGTCCGTTAAGGTCTATAACCCCCCTAGAGGAGTGCGTTATAGTATGTTTTACTCCGTGACATAACACACCATGTCTGGTCCGTTATGTACATAACGCCCCTAGAGGAGCGCGTTATGCTTCTTTTCGTGGCTTGGGGCTTAACGCACCTTTACTGGTCTGTTAAGCACCATAACGCACTTGGGCGGGCGTGTTATGGTCTGATTTTCGTTGGGGGTGACGGACGACTGGGTTGGACTGTCCATTCTCCCCCGCACGACTGTGAGTCAGTCGTGCAACCGTGAGTGGCTAATGATGGACCGTTCATCGTCTGAGGCCTAGCCAGTGGTTTCTTCCGTGCCGATTCGAGTCTCGGGTGAGCGGACCTCGATCCACGTGCAGACCCGTGGTCTGACCGATGCTAGGCATCATGTGGGGACCAGGTGTGGGATGCCGTGAGGGGTTCCGGGGCGTGACGACTTCAGCTTGTGTCACCGTGAGTCGGTGTTGGTACGAGGGGCGGTCCCCTGTACTCCGTCTGGCTCAGACGTTATTTTTTGTTGACTGGAGAGTCTACCTTCCAGTGACCTGTCCACTAGTCGTAGCTTCCTGCGCACGTGGGTGCGGACCCACCCAGGAGTGGTGGAGAGCTTGACCTGAGTTAGTCGATTGGTCGTCATTTGGGGCCGGTAGGAGTCCGGGAACCCCGGTGATGTGTTTTGGGTCGATTCGTCGAAATCACCCCGATCTCGCGATTTAATGCGTTTCGTTGAATGCATGTTATGTTGTTGGATTCCCAGAGTGATTTCCCATAGATTGGGTGTATTTCCCCTGCGCTACGGTGTGCATGGGGTGTGGAACGGGCCGATTCGACCGTTTCACCGTTTTGACCGTCAGATTGGCATAATGGTCCTACCAGAGGCCGTTATGTGCTTAACGGTCCCCCGATACCCCGTTATGCACCATTCATCATTTTTTTTTATCTTCTGAGGTCTTGGAGCATAACGGACCAAGACTGGTCCGTTATGTGAGCATAACCCACCTGTCCAGGCGCCTTATGGTCAGGTTATTTTCGAGGCCGACTATTGTTGTCAGCCCTCAACGACCATGTTCACCTCGAAGATCGTGTCAGTCAGTTAGCATAACGGACTCCTCCCCGTGCATTATGGTCAATATAACGTCTAGGTGCAGATCCGTTATGGTCTGTTGACCGATGATTGTTTGGATATGGTGGTTGATATAACGTGCCTCACCCTATGCGTTTTGTTGCTATGGCGGACTAGCCTTGGTCTATCATATACTTTTTGTTCTCGTTGGCGTTTTGAAGTCTGTTGGGTATAACACACCTACCCTTGTGCGTTATACTAGTATAATGTGCCTATTGTGGTCCGTTATACTTTGTTTTGTTAGTGTTTCGGTCTCTTGGACATAACGACCCTATGAGGGTGCGTTATGTTGATATAACGCCCCTATCTTGGTGCGTTATATCATTTGCATCTAGTTTCAGGTTTGGTTGGCATAACGCCCCCCCTTGGTGCGTTATGTTGGTATAACGCCCCTATGCTGGTGCATTATAGTCCTGTTGGTCGTGATGGCCGTTGGTTGGTTCTGTGTTGTGTGTCCGTCTGTCTTAGGTCCTTGTTCAGGGTAGTGTCTGTTTGTCGGTGGTTGTCTAGATTGGTCGGTTTAGGTGACTGGCTGTGGTCTTTTCCTAGACTACGACGGTACCCTAACGACTCAATCTAGAAGCTGTCCCCAACCAGCCAGGGGCTTACTCCACCACCCCGACTCGGCATCACTGAGTCACCAAGGGAAACGGGTGTGCACGATGTTTCGGCGACTCGCTAGTTGATCTCGGCTCTTGTGTTTGTCTTTGTAAATTATGTCCTAGGGTGTAAATCCCTTTGCTGCCATATCGTTTCACATCACTGTCATCCCCAGCTCGGGCCTTGAACTCCTGAGCTCTGGCTACACCGACGCTCACTAGAAGTGCCATGCTCCAGGCAACCCCAGACTGGCTTCATTTGGTCCACCACATTGGTGCTGATTCAACTTCAGCACCGCAAAAAAAGGAAAGGGGTGCCATAGTGGCTGCAAAAGTGGGGGACCCACTGCCGCCGCCCCTACCTCCAGAAGACAAGGTGGGACTCAAAGAAGTAGATGCACCAGCATCACACCGGGGGCAACCACCCCGATCCAGTACCTAGCCTCCCAAGCCCAAGCAAGGGGGTAACTCCAAGGAGGAGCGTCGGTCCTCCCTCTGATGAATATGGGTCATTAGAAAAGAGGCCCAACCCGTTCGGAGGTCTCGAGCCAAGAGGTCCCTCCACTCACCAGAATGGCGCCAAGCTCAAACACCAGTAGAGTGATTGTCGACTCAAGATCTTACTATCCAGTGAAGCATCTAGCAAAATAGACTTCAGTCCCTGACAGACCAGGGGCACCAGTTCACCCTCAGAAGCACCCCCTGGAAGGAAAAGGGGCAATGCGTATCATCAACACTACTGTAAAAGGTGTTCGCATGCTACCCCGCCGACATCAACCGGTAACTCGGGAGGCAACCTGCCTACGTCAATCAACGATTTGGGATGAATCTCATTGACACCCACCCAGCAGCTCCAAAGAAACTCCACCAACATTGGCCAATGACTCTGTGGAGTCCCGGCCAACATCAACTGGTGACACCGACAAAAGCTCCATTGGGTCCCCACTGATGGCTACCAGTAAACCCTGGCAGGAGGTCTATCCCTTCAGCACTTATCATGTCCCAAGGGGTAGCCACGCCTAGGCGGACACTCAGTTCAAACCCAACTTCGGCCATCATCTTCATTGAGGCCACGCAGGTTGCAGCGCAGAGTATGCGCTCCCTGCTTGGGCTAGTCGTCACTCCCGATGAAGGGGCAGTAGATGGGTTTCTCACATTCACCCGGCTGCCCCGCCCAATCCAAATAGACATTCAGTTGACTGCATTTCATTTCAAGCAGTCAGTAGCCTGATTCGTTCGCCATGACGGATACAGGAAGTCGTGCTGGATTGAACACCCAGCGCGCCGGAACTGTTGTTCCGTTTCCAGAGGGGTCCGTCAGCTTGGACTTCGGCACCCCTCTGCTTTTCAACATTGATATGGGCAACGTCGCGTTTCTCCGTGCGACGAATGGGCAGCAGGGTATGCCATGCATTGCTGACCCAGCCCACAGGTAGCGACGGGATGAATGGACAAAGCATCCTCGTTGTTGCCTGTGTGGCCATCGTGTCTCCCTCGTGATGGTCGCACAGTTGAGGGAGTTGTAGCGGACGGCATCCGCTCCTCCCTTCAGGTTCTCGCGGTCAAGTAACTCACATGTTTTAAACAGGTTATCCACAAGGGGATAGTGGCATTAGATAGTTGATTCCAAAGGAGTTAGTGACCGTGCCCTGGTCAAATTTGACCATCCCCAATTCATAAAAAATATTAATAGATGGATGGATATACATAATTCCATATTATATGAGGTTTTTGCATGGCAAGACGCCGATTAACTCTTGAGGAAGCGAAGCTAAGTGGTGCCTATTACCACAATAAGAAGCGTTATCGACACCTGTTAGACGCAGCAGCCCCTCAATCAGACGCGCAGAGTATGCGTTCGCAGTGGCGCGCACCAAAGCACTTTAACACGGATGAGAAGACAGCATTCAGAGAAATTTTGAGCACGCTGCCCACCCTGGTTCCTGAAGATCGGCTGTTGATTGAAGTCTGTTCCCAACTGCTGGCGAAGCAGAAAGCAGGCACAGCCAAGGCCTCCGAGTCCAACCGCCTGCTGTCCACACTTGAGAAGATACAGACCCGCGCAGAGAGGGCAGCCAGAACTGCTCCCGTCGCCGCTCCACAAGTAAACACGAGTAAAGATGACGGCATGGAAGATTACTTCCGTGAGGAAGACGAGAGCACGGAGGGCTTCTGTTCCATTCCCACATGCCGCGAACACCCTAATAGAACCTAGGTTCCTACTGCAGCAACGGGCAAAGGCCCACAGATGGCAGAAAACCACCAGAGAGAGAGAGAGAGAGAGAGCAGCAAGGGACGGAGGCTCGCTGCGGCGTCACGAATGTTGCCTTCGTGTGCAGAACAAGGTCAGAGAGTGACCTCCGACACACCGAGGAGGCCCTCCACGCACGGTCGTGCACACCACGCCAAGGAACACTTTGCCTCTACTGAGAAGACTCCACCAGCAAGCTTCAGCTAACTGCATGGGGTCTGTGACGGTAGAAACACGGGATGCTCGCTGGGGATGGGGGCGACACTTCCATTCTCTCCATTGTGGATGTCGAACGTGCTACAGAGGGGCTCAGTTCCTGCCGTGGAGATCACCCAATGGGTGCCGCTACAGAGCCACGATAGCAAGGGACCTCCACGAGAGAGGGATGGTTGCTGCACACCACGCCGAGAAAGCTCGCGACGCACGGGAGTTGCACAGGTTTCATAGCTTGTAGCAGTAGAAGACGCTCGCCGTGACTGAGAAGACTCCACCCGTGAAGGTGACGCTGCACTTTCTCTCCGTCGAGCTGTTGTGGACGCCACACACGAGCAGCAAAGGAGGCTGCAGCTGGCTGCCACGGATAGCACCTAGGAGATGCGGCTACTGGAACCGCAGCAGCAAGGGGATCCAACAGAGACGGACGGACGCTATACCACTTCCCATCGAGCTCTCCTCAAGTGCAGGCGTATGTCCGTGAACCACCAGAGATACACCTGTAACGAAGGCTAAATAAAATAGTAACTCCTAAAAAACTCCCCCTTTGCTGTGTCCCTGCATCTCCCTTTTATAGCGAACGACTACCTCGCCAAGAACTCCACGGAACGACCTCCATGATTCTTGCCATCGCTGTTGTTATCCATGCTCCGCGAGTGCCATATGTACACAGCGAACCTCCCTTCTCGAGCAAATGACTGCTACCTATTGAGCGGATGGCCCCCGCTTATCATGCCACAGTCGGTAGCATCTAACGCGAGTATCTTGCGTTCTCGTGAACCACGCCCCAGCCCTCTCTCCCTCTGCAACCCAGGTTCGCCCTCCCAGGCTCCGTGCGTCCTCGATATTCCCGGAGTCGCCCGTCATTGCTACGACCTCCCGTGGATCAGGGAGACCTCTCTACTACTCTCTGCAACCAGCCTACAGTAGAGGTCGCATTTGCAGAGACTACCCCGGCATCCCCAGTGTGAACCAGCCAAAGCTGCCTTCTGTGGAGTCATTCTTCGTTGAGCTAGCGTCGCTCCAGAAGTGGTCCCACTGCGATCCGACCTCTGCACCGTTCACGTCTTCCATTCTCGTCCAACTGTGCCAGACTCGGGTCTGAACCTGAGCACCTTTTGGTAGCAGCTCCACCGCCCCCCCCAGCGTGAATCAGTTAGAGCTCTCTTCACGAGAGTTCTTCCTCTCCGAAGCGCGGACACACCAGAGTGGTCCCGCCTACTTTCAACAATGTCTCCGTCAAGGGCATCCATTCTCCCTCAGTCACGCCAGACCTGGAGTTCTCTATTCACCCAGGACAAGCTACTGTCAAGTCAACCCCGACACCCCCTCCTCCTATCTGTTTCAGGTCATGCTGTCTTTAGTAAAGTTGTCACTTTCGACGATACAAAACTAACGCAAGTGGTTTTGTCTCGATCTGATGTCAGCACTGGAAGTTCCAGCATGACCATCGGCATCCTGTCCTGCTGTATGCCCAGAAACCTGACGCCAGCCATTCCTGCGACCACATCCAGCCAAGTGATTAGACAGCCACCATCTTCTGAGGGTTCATAGATCTCCCAGTCAGCAACGTCCCCGACTTGCTACCATCATGTTTGGAGTTCTGCAGCACCCGTACCGGCTGACGCACCACAACTGCACCAATTAGTCCTGCATGGCAGAACTGCACAAGCCTGCCGTAGCGGCCGCCGTCTCCATCTAGCAACATCAGCTCGGCACCAAACCTTCAGGTGTCCTTTGGCATCCCTCGGGCTCCATCCAGGCATTGGCTACATCATGAGGGGATGCCCGAGCGCGACACACGGTCGACAGTTGTTTTCCCCTCCCTGCGATCCCCCCTCCTGTGTGAGGGTAGTGCATGTAACTAAAGACTATGACTTTACACTCTCCTATCAGCCAGGTAAAATGAATGTTGTGGCTGATGCTCTGAGCAGGAAGGTACATGTCAGTCATTTATTGATGCATGAATGGAAATTATGGGAACAACTTCTGAGTGAGGCGATCAACGTAGAGATTCCTCCAGATCCGAGGTCAGCTGTTTGTGCCAATTTGGCTTTGACTTCAGCTTTATATCAGTAGATAAAAGAAGCTCAACAGGCTGATCCTGACTTGTCACGTGTTGTAATGATGCATGACATCGAGTTTGATGATGAGCTGGTCGTCAGTTTCTGTGACAGATTATATATTCCAGCTGTTAACGTGTTGAGAAATGTGATTCTGAGTGAAGCCCATGGATCTCGGTTTGCAATTCACCCAAGTACCACCAAGATGTATCAGAATCTGAAGTAGCAATTTTGGTGGCCAGGTATGAAAAAGGATATTGCACCCTTTGTTGCTCGTTGTTTGACTTGTCAACAGGTTAAGGCTGAACATCAGAAACCAGGTGGACTGCTCCAACCGTTAGAAATTCCAATGCGGAAATGGGATCATGTTGCAACTGATTTTATTGTGGGTTTGCCTCGGTCTTCACAGGACCTTGATGCTATCTGGCTACTTGTTGACAGGTTAACTAAAACAGCTAGATTATTACCGATTAAGATTTCTTGGAATGTGCAGAAGTTGGTCGAGTTGTACATTGAATAGATCGTGCCACTGCATGGTATTCCAGTTTCACTAGTGTCAGATCATGTCCCACGTTTCACTTCCGACTTCTGGCGCAGCTTCCAGAAAGCTTTGGGCACTAAGCTTACTTTTTCTTCAGCGTATCACCCTCAGTCCGACGGTCAGTCAAAAAGAACTATCTAGACCTTAGAGGATATGCTGAGATCATGTTGCCTTGATTGGCAGGGTTCGTGGAGTCAACACTTATCGCTAGTGGAATTTACTTACAATAATAGCTTTCACTCCAGCATCAACATGGCTCCGTATGAAGCGCTGTATGGTCATCCTTGTCATACTCCTCTGAACTGGTTTGATGCCGGTGATCGACTTTTGACAGGACCAGACATGGTACCGCACTCTCCGAATAAACAATACACTGTCGTGAAGACGCCCCTGGAGTCACTTCAGTGAACAGAAACCAACTCCCAGGAAGCCCGCAACTCGTGGGCCCAGAAGAAAATTAAGTGGATCGTTGATCGAGCTCGAAATGCACCCAAGTCTACCTCAATGGCACACTCTTGCCTACCTCAATGGCACACTCTTGTCGCCCTCAACGGCACACACCCTGAAGCACCTTCAGCGGCACACCCCCAGGCGCCTTCAGCGACACGCCCCTCCAGCCCTTCAGTGGCACGCCCTGAAGCCCCTTCAGCGGCACACCCCCAGGCGTCTTCAGCGGCACGCACCTCCAGCCCTTCAGCGGCACGCTCTGAAGCCCCTTCAGCGGCACGCCCCTCCAGCCCTTCAGTGGCACGCCCTGAAGACCCTTCAGCGGCACACCCCCAGGCACCTTCAGCGGCACGCCCCTCCAGCCCTTCAGCGGCACGCCTTGGAGTGGCCCTTCGCCGGCACACCCTAGCTGCCCTTTGCCGGAGCACCCTTGGTAGCCTTCCCCGGCACATGAACCCTGAAGCATCTTCAGCGGCACGCTTGTAAGCGCTCCAGCGGCATGCCTGTGAATGGCCTTCGATGGCACGCCCCAGACCATGCCATCCGACACGTCCGACAGAAGAAATTTCACGCCATCCCCCTACAGATTCTTGGCGCGCAACGGGTTTAGCTGAGGTGTCGACCAAAGATGGAGGCACGTGGGCTACTCCCTTGCCACCAAGGACGCTCGAGTCAAATCCCATTCAATGCCTCACGTTGCTGCGTCCGCCACTTGCATTCGAAGGCTCCCCCCACCGGGAGTATAAAGGGTCGTCTTCTCCGATGAACACATAGGCAGAGGGAGAGAGACGCACAGAGACACAGACACAGACAGAGAGAGAGCAGAGGAAGAGAAGAAGAAGAAGAGAAGAAGAAGCAGGAGGGAGCTCCGCTGTGAAGCCCCTTCCCACGGACAACCACCAAGAAAGAAAGAGTAAGAGAGAGCAAGAGAGAGAGAGAGAGAGATGTAGTGGGGAGTGGGGGAGGAGCAGGGAGCCGTCGCCCCTGATCACCGCTGTGAGTTGTGAGTGCGAGACCCGTCCCGCGACTCGTTCCGAGCGCGAGAGTGAGCCGATCACCCAAGAGTCAATGCCGGTTACTCAATCGTGCAGATCGTCACGCTTCCCTCGATGGGGACGACCGTAAGTTAGCGCTCCTTGTTTGAGGCATATCACCTCGTCTGGAGCTCGTTTGGTGCCATGTGGTAGTGTCGTTGCTGGTCACGTCGTCTTGCTAGCCGTGTCAATGTTTAGAGTCCAAGGTCGGAACCCGTCCATGTCGAGTCTCATAGTCGTCCCGCATAACCAGAGATCAGACTCCATGGGAGGAGTACACTGAGGTGGAGCTACCCTTCCGTACGTACTCCAGATACATATATGCACCACGGGAGGTGTGGAATCCCCATGGCTTGTTGGACATGACACATCTTGCCACATACTTGGCATATTGGTTAGCAACATTTGTGGTCCCACATAGGGAGAGGATGGCCTGCTGAGGGTAGAGTTGTTGTGGCTGACCTGTTTGCTGGTAGAGGGGAGGTAGTTGGCCTTGGCTCTAGCTGCATTGGCCAATGTGTATCAGGGGTTGGGGGTCCTGGCGGCATACCCAGCGCCTAGAGACAGGAGATTGTTGTTGCTGACTCACTATCTGAGTGCATGGGCTGGATTGCTGTTTCTAGGGTTAGTAGCTCAGGGGACCATGGGTAACCCGATGGCACCCCTACTTTTTTGCTTCACTAGGCAGCTTGACGGAGATGCTGAGGTGCAGCTGGAGTAGGCTTGGAGAGTCCGTTGCTACCTGCTCAGTCGGGGTGAGGAGGGACTACCTTTTGACAGCGCCACAAGGGACTCCAGCCCATTTTTGGGGGTGTTGAGTGGAGGGGCGGCCAGTGCCCACCCACATCAGAGATAGCCAAAGGCTGGATAGCGGATAGAGTAGGTGCTGAGCACCCGACCGGTCGTGTTGACACTTCACCGATCGATAATGAGTTCTCTAGAGCCGTACTTCCTGTTCTAGTTGTTGGAGACAGATGAACGCGATCTATCTAGTAGAAAGTGGATCTAGAGGGGGGTGAATAGATCCAACTACCGGATTCTAGAAGCAATACTAAGTTAAGCAGAATTAAACCAGCAAGGAGAGGATCCGAGGCTCACCTGATCAGCGTGAAGACGTCGATCCCGGCCGGAGACGAAGGCGAGTGGGGAGACATGGGTATGTCCCCGCACACCGCGCCGATGTAGCTTCAGATGGCGACCTGTTCAAATTATACAAGCACTATTCCCCACATAGGGGGGGTTGGACTAGGGGAGGGGAAATCAAGAGTTACACCTAAACACTACCTCTGCACAGGGAGGGGCGCTAAGCCGGCCAGGCGGGGAGGGGAGATTAGCTAAGTGGGTGCCGAAAGGGCACTTCTCCGATTCTGTCCAGGTTTGGGACTACAGGACAGTGAGTCGTTGTAGTCGCCGCTATGCACTCCCCCGAGCTCGGAAGTCACCGAAACTAGTGTTGGATCGTCGCTGATAGACCCTGGTACGCTGGAGAATTTTCGTGGATGAGCCTGTTGTCGTCACCGACCGGGGTGGTTCTTGGAACAGGTCCTCTACGCTCTAGTTCGCACTGGCCCCAGGGTACAATAGCAACTGGATGCAGACGTCACAGTCGCTCCCAAAGTCCAATTGAGACGGGACCAAGTCGAGGATGACCATGGATGAGTGTTCTTCGATCGGTAGCCAGGGGGAGCACCAGACGATGCCGGGGCAGAGAGGAGGAACCCGTTGAGTGGGGAGGGGTCAGGTCAGGTCCAGGGTGACCTGTTCTACACACCTGGGGGAAGTAAATTGAAAAATGATCATCCAGATGCCGAATGGGACGCTGCTTTTTGATGATGGGTGCAGACTGGTTGTAGGAGTCCTCGGCCAAGTGGCGCCCTCAGAAGTTGTAGGATGCGACCGTGGGTGCTCCAGGAAGTCATCTCAGGTTGCCAGCTGGTCCTGATTTGTGCAGTCGGGGGAGATCGAGCCTCCCGGACAGTAGGGAGGTCCGATGCCGGCGAGACCACCACAGCTGCGAAGCTTCCTCGACGATCTTTCCGGCGATGCATGGTATGCCTTCAGATGATGTCTAATGACTCTGGGATAGGATCTGCAACTCGGGCCTTTGCTGCTGCCTGCGAACTGGGGCCAAGCGGGGGAGGGGATGGAGCTTGGAAATGAAGTTGTCGGGCTCCTTGTCGGTGCTGTCCGGTTCTGGAATCGTAGGACCACCGGATGAAGAATATGCCGCCACGGACGCTCCTGAACTCCAAATGGGCCGAGACCAGAGCCAAAACGCTCCTATCTGACCCAGGAAGAATCTTGAATTTTTTGGAACAGCCTTGATATGGTAGCTGACTGGTACTAGTCTTGGAGCAGGGTCGTATAGCACTGGTACAGACTGCTCTTAGGGTGTTGCTACTGGAAGACGGAGGCGCCACGGATTGTCCCGAACTCGGATGGAGGTGAGTCTAGTACCAAAACGACCATGGATGAGTCTTCTTTCAGATGAGACTGACGGCAGCTTCTGAAGATGTCGGGGACGTTCGTACTGGCCAGAAAGGTGGAGATGGGTCTGAGCAGGAACAGTAAAACCAACCTGGCGCGACTTTGGGAGAAAATTCAGAACTTCTGGTGCCGGGATCCGATCATCGTTTCGCTTCTTGGGGTTGAAAGAGGACTGGGAGAGGTTCCTCTCAGCCAAGTTTCACATCTAGATCTTCACAGGAGAGACCGTGGTGGACATTTTACTGGGGCTCTAGTTTGCTGCCTGGGGGCTCTTGCGCAGTCGGGGGAGATTCGTTCTCACGGGCTGCTCCGAGCTCGAATGAAGATGAAACCACCTTGCTTGGAAAGCTATCTGGACGACCTTTCCAGTGATGCATGGTTTGCCACCAGCAAAGTTGAGGAAGGGTCGGAGAAGCTTCAGTTTCCACAACCCTATTTTCTGCCTGTGAACTGCTACCAGGGCTGTAACTGGAATGTGACTAATGAGGCTAGATGGCGGGCTGCAATGCAAGGGGGAGTGGAGGCTGCTGGTTGGGAGAGTGGTGGATGTGGTTGGGGTCTTTGGTGGGCTAAGGGGGCAGTGGTGGAGTGGGTGGACTGATCTGGAGTTGTTGGGATGAGGGGGTGTGGTGGGTGTGCACTAGAGAGGGGAGAGATGGGGAAGAGTGGTGTGGGGCGCCCTAGGGCATTGGGTGGTGGTCTTCTTCCACCTTGGGAGGGGGTGGATTCCTTCCTTGACTGCTTATGCCGTTAGGCGGCCGAGTGATAGATCGCTTATCCTCCAGAGGGTGGTTTACCGGTGGTTTAGTTTTTCAAAATCTTGGCTTGACTTTGTGGTTTGCCCATTGTCTCGTGGATACCTACTGATGTCCTATGAGGGCTAAGACTACGTTATGAGATAGCCAGGAGTTTTCTTGCTTGTGGTAGGATCCTCTTTCCTACTGAAGAGTCGTCATTGTATGGTTCCAGTCAACCCAATGTGACCCAGTGGTTGACAGGCGACCTTGTGTATGTCTCGACGATTCTGTCCAATTCGAGACATGGTACTAGATGCCATAAGGTATCGTCTTAACTCGTTCTGCGTATCCAAGTGTGCTGAGGGTTCTCAGTGTTCCCTCAGGTCTCCGTGAGTCATTTCTTATGGTGAGTCATTTTCTCTGGCTTAGGATTAGACCGATTGGCGGCTTATTCTGCTTTGTACGCCGATCTTGACTCTGAGCCGTGAGACTCAAGGATCGTTGTAATTTCAGGCCTAGTTGCCTTATCTTGAGTCTGTTGGCAGTTTCCTGTACTGTCATTGGTGCTTCGTAGTACGTGTGATAGTGCTTCTTACCTGTCTGTACTCCAGCACTCGCATTTTAGAGTCTGTGTCTCATGAACCTCCACTAGTTGTAGCCTGACGACTCGTGTTGACATGTCGGCCCACCTGGGAGTGGTGGCAAGGTAGTTCCCGATACACGGTTTATAATCTAGGTTTCGTGGGCTCCCTTACTTTGCAGTAGCATCCGCTGGGGGAGAAAACTAGCTAGAGGCCTGGCTCAGGGTAATGAGCTAGTGTGTGCACACGTGGTCAGGGGCTTTGGACTGACGCCAATGGACATTACTCTATGTAGTTGCTTGCGACTGTAGTTCCTATTCTGGTTATGACAGTGTCTTGGTCTCGGTCGTGCTTTTTGACGACAGGTAGACGAGCCACTTGTAGGCGCAGCGTAAGACGTCAGGGGACGCGACTAGCTGTTCTTCTAGTGAGGGGTACTCCAGTCACGTGACACGTGACTTCCACATTGTTGAGCACTGGATGGATGCGATCTACGAGTGTGTGGACACGATATATTTTATATGTACATATACGCTTATATATGCACGCATGTGTACGTGCTTATATAAATAAATACCCAGTCGCACAGGTAAGGGCATCACACGTTGGGTCAAGGCCGTCGTCTTCCCCAGACGATGCGACCTCAAGTCCGACCTGGAGGAACCAGTGCACTCACGGGCACCACCCAGCTCATCCTTTGCCCGCGCTACCCGTGAGTGGGGGGCATTTGTGGACGTGTAAAATCGCACGTCCGTATGGCCCTACCAGTCTAACATTAACAACACTTTCGACCGAAGAGATCATGGAGAGTATGTCCAGCCCGGACCCTCCGAACAAGCAGACATGTTGCCGTGGATCCGTCTCTGGAATCACGACAGCGAAGAGAAACTAACCCCTGGGAGACTCACTACCCGTAGGCTCCCGAAGAGAATCAAGTGGATCGTCAATCGGGCGCCAGATGGGCCCAGGTTCACTCCGAAAATACGCCCATGTGCCCCTTCAATGACACACCCTCGTGCAGCACTCGCTGGCACGCCTTCTGGCCCTTTTCCGGCACGCTCCTGCATCGTCCTCAGTGGCATGCTCCTGCGAGCCCTTCGCCAGCATGCTCCTGCAAGCCCCTTTAGCGGCACACCCACCAGCTTCCTCAACGGCACACCGTTGTGCCTTCTTCAATGACACATTCAAGTGCCCTTCTACGACACACCCTTGTGCCCTCTTCAGCGGGACAGTCTACTTCTTCAATGGCACGCTTCATGTCCCTTCAGCGGCACACTTCAAGTACCTTCAGCATCACACTTTAAATGACTTCAACGGCACACCATGTGCCTTCTTCAACGGCACACCCTCAAGTGCCCTTCAACGGCACACCTCAGCTACTCCTCAGCGGCAGGGGCCAATTCTTCAACGGCACGTCAACTGCCCTTTCAATGGCACAGCTGCTTGAGCCTCTACAGCGGCATGGCCCACCTCTTCGATGGCATGCTTCTCTTCCACGACACGTCCGGCAGGGAGGATCTTACGCCATTCCCCTACAGATCCTTGGCGCGCAGTGGAATGGCCGACGTGGCGGCACGATATCACATCTGATCGAGTCGCGAGCTACTCCACCGGGAAAAGGAGCACAGCAAGCTACTGACAAGACAATGGTCCAGTACATAAACGCAGAATCATACGAAAGCAGCACTGGTAAAAACAACAACCAATGACAACAGCACCTGCAAGATTCCGGCTCCGTACAGCACACAGAACCACGGAACACATTGCAAGCAGGGTCGTATCAAGGCACGCGGCAGCTGAGCACACGACTACATGGAGCGAGTCATGCATCAGGCCGTTCACCAAGAAAAGACCCACAACAATTGAAACCGATCGCAAAACAACAAGAGAAACCATAATCTTGGGGAACGCATCTCAAGGATTACGAACATGCCTCGAGAGCACAACACCCATGAGAAGGAACGCAGAGCAGAGGGTACTTTATCAGTAGGGAAGCTGACGATTTCCCCAACACTCGTAAATGCCATGCCAAAACCAGAGAAATGACCGACAACGGCACGGTCACGATAGCGTCTAGGCACATGCAGCTAAGACGGAGTCACATTGAGAAGAAGCAATTCTCTCGACCAGCCAGAATTGTATGAAAAGATCCTTGGCTTATGGGTCATCAGCCCACACGCTTCCGCTGCACACTCAACAACCCACGAAGGCATCAGAACGAACCTCAGCCTTCGCATCTCAGCACACACTAGGCGTCATCGCAATCCCAGAAAATCACAATGTAACACGCCTCGAGCCCTGATCTAGCGAGCAACCGAGTAGAAAAAGTCTAAGTGCAACAGAGAAGAGCACCAGCTTCAGCACAAAGCCCAAGGAAAACCACTAATCTCAGCCTACCTTTGCATCCTGTAAACGACAATTGAGCTTCTCAACACGTCAGCCGTTGGACACGGCACGATGAGACACGGTACGCAACAGCTCTCGACACTAAAATTAGGTCCAAAGCCACGCAACTGTAAAACAAGGAGATGATCAGGCTCAAATTAAGCTATCCACACTTGAGCAGACACAGGACAAGGTGGTACTAAAATGGTAATTCCAAGGCCAACCTCACAAGGAGACCCACCAAACGACATGGGAAGCATCGAGCTTACTAACAGAAGCAAGATTTTCAAGTCAGCTTCGACAGCGAGGTGATCCGACCTTCATCTGAGTTTGGGGCTGTTCGGAAGATCCTTTTTTGTCAAAGTGCGCATCTGACATCTGAGGGAAGACCAGAGCACTGGTGCAGAAGCTTCTACTTCCACACCTCAGCTCCCCTTTGTGCGCCATTTAGCTGGGACGTTCCTCTACCAGTTTTCTGTCCAACGCAGCTGGCGGAGCCTCTTTTGGAGTCCGGAGCTGTCCGTTCCGAATTTTCTTCCCCAGGTGCACAGGTCAGTCCACTCAGAACTAGAGCAGACACCCCTCCACTCTATGTCCTCTATCTCCCTACTCTGACCTCCCCTGGTGGCCCTCCTAGTTGGAGATCGAAGACGACTCATAAATGGAAGCGTCCATTTTGGTCCCACACCATTTCGATGACGGGAGTGATCGTGAAAGTGCCGCCTTCCTGAGAGTCGATCTCCACAGACTGTGCAGAATCAGTCCGGCCTGTAACCTGAGGTGACTTACAGAAGCTCCAGCGACCACACCACGGCTCCCCTTGGCGCACCACTTAGCCAGAGGGGATTTCCACTAGTCACCTATCCAACGCAACAAGCGGGGCACCGATTGAAGCTCGGAGCTGCCCATTCCAATTTTTCTACCCCAAGGTAGTAGGCCAGGTCAGTTAGGACCCATCCAGACCCTCTCCCACTCTTCTGGACATATCTCTCGGCCCCGGCCTCCTCTTGTGTCCTTCTTGGTCGGAGATCGAAGAAGGCTCGACCACGGTCATCGTCGACTTGGTCCCGCCACGATCGGACTTCGGGAGTGGCCGTGACGACTTCAACCAGTGGCTGCTGCACCCCAGGACCAGTCTGAGCCAGAGTGTAGAGGTCCAGGACCTGAGCCCGCCCCGGTCGGTGACGACGACGAGGCCACCCACAGAAATTCACAGGCGTACCAGGGTCTGTCATTGACGTTTTAGCACCAGCCACGGTGACTTCCAAGCTCAGGAGAGTGCGTGGTAGCATCTACAGCAACCACCTATCCGGCAGTTCCAGACCTGGGCAGAACTGCGGGTTCTCTCCTACGTCGATTTTCCCCATGACCGACACCCTGTCGCTTCAATTTTCACAAAGTTGGGGGAGAAGGAACGATTTTCACGGTCCCGTCGCTTTGATTTTCACAAAGTTGGGGAGGCACGATGACTCTTTTACCCTCTGGGGATTTTGTCTCCTTCCTATAAATAGAGACTCTATGGGGAACTTGACATCCTGAGTTCCTTTGGCGGTCAAAGACACTCTCGTAAAGATGTCGTCGTCTGAGAAGTCAGATTCGTCAGAGCAGGTTCCAGCCAAACTACTGTACTTCTGAAAGAAAGCCCTGCAGGTGCCGGGCCAGCCATCAGGGGAAAGCAACGGCGGTGACGTTTCGGAGGAATACAAGCAGGGGTACCTGCAAGGGTGGCAGGACGCCTTGGCGAAGGTGGACTGCCTGCTTTGGAACAAGGGGATGTTGAGCCTCTAACTTGACAAGTTCTGTCCCAAAGAGGATGAGTAACCTGTAACCACTTGTACCCTCTTTTCCTATCAATATAATTTCTTTTTTTGTAACATTTCTTTACGTGATGGATGCTTGATCTTTGTGTGATGTGGTTGCCGTTAGTGGATCCATACCTTCTCTTGATGTGTGAGTCAAATGAAGGATACCATCCATCACAGGTAGGGGTTACCTTTACAATGGGAAGTTCTTCCCCTATAAGTAGTTGGGTTTGTCGATGGTTCTAATATCAGTAGGGCTTATCTTCATGCTCATAGTTCATCGTTAGGATCTATTTATTGCCCCTATTTCAAGAGCTTTCAGAGAAATGGATCTTCTCTCGATCTGGCAAAGTGCATATTCTCTCTTTTTTTTCTTTTTTCTCTCACCCTTTCTCTTGCTCACACAGTGGCTTTTTTCTTCAAGAAGATCTTCAGCTTGTTGATTTATCATTTTGTCTTTTTGATGTTCTCCATTGAGCTACATTGACGTATCTTGAGCGCTGTGTTGACGTTCTCTATTGAGCTACCAAAATGAAGGAATGTGAACTATTCAAGGCAGGACTTTAGCGACAGAATAGTGGTGATAAATATCTTGTTAGAGCTGACAAATGCCCGATAGGAGTGACAAATAGCTCCTTAACACTAAAAATTCACAAGGTTTCTTATGAACCATTCAGCAATCCAACTTAGACAAAAACAAAAATTCCTTTACTCCTTGTTGATACTCAGATTCAAGGACTTTCATTGCAGCAACTGTCCCACCCTTAAATCTCCCTTTATAAACAGAACCAAAACCTCCTTCGCCAATCTTATTTGCACTTACTAAAATCTTCAGTTACACGTTTCAGCTCCTTGTGAGTCTTTACCATGTGGCTTGGAATCCTGACATCAGTATGGATGGACAATTCCTATGGATGCCTCTGCCTTGGGCTAGTCATTAGCAATAGGACGTAGGGGGGCAAACTTGGTACGCCAGTGCAAGCGGTGACCAGCAAAGCCCATAGCCTCGATGAATTCAGAGCACAAAACCCGGGAGGGGGAGTCTGCCATCGGTGAGGCGGGAGTGGCGTGTTGGCGGTGAAATGGTGCGGTGAGAGTGGTGGTTATCCGGCATGGTGGTGCCATCCGGCGTAGTATATGCCATCCGGCACAGTGGTGTGCCGGGTGTAACGTGAGTGTGCCGTGGAGGAGAGGAGCGGGCGTGCCGGGCACGGACGCTCGTGGGTGTGCCGGTGGAGGCAGCAGCGGGTGTGAGAGAGAGGGAAGTGAAACACAGAGGGGCTTATCCGGTGAGGGGTATGGGGCGATGAAGCGGTGAGGTGGTTGGAGGTGTGCCGCGGTGAGAGTCGATTGGAGTGTGCCGCGGAGCTGGTTGGAGGCACACCGGGTGTGGGCATTGTTGGGTTTGCCGCGGTGGGAGGCGGAGCAGGAGGTTATCCGGTGCAGCGGTGGGGGTGTTGCCCGGCATAGTGGGCGTTGTCCGACGCAGTGGTGTGCCGTGGAGAGGGTCATCCGGTGCGGTTAGAGGTGTGCCGTGGAGTGGGTGGTGGGAGTGTGCCGTGGGAGGCCTGGAGGGAGGTGGGCTTTGTGCGTGTGCCGCGGGAGGAGGGAATGGGACCGTGCCAGCCGCAGAATGAGAGAGAGAGAGAGAAATAACAGGAGAGAAAGAGAGAGATAGAGATAGAGAGATGGAGAGAGAGAGAGTGAGCCCTCCCCTCTTATTTTATTGATGTATATTAATACTCTGTGAAAAGGAGCCCAAGACATGCCCTTGGGGTAACAAAAGACATACATTCTGGATAGCACAAAAAAGAAGAAAAGGGGGCGATATAATCAAATCCCAGGCTCGCTTCCCTCCAGTGCTGCCAGGTGAGACTCAACAGCTGTAAGCTCCGCCTCCAAGGTCGACCCAAGCTGTACGCTAGCCTCGGCCGTGGTCTTGGCAGCCCGCCACTCAGCTCTAGCAAGCTCCACGGCTCGCAACTGCTCCTCTAAGGCCTTCTACAAGGCCTCAGCCTTACTCTCTGCCTCGCCTAGCCGCACGGCACGGTCTTAGGAAAATGACACGTCCACGTCGGCATGTCCCCTCTACTCGGCCAATGCTGAAGTAAGTTGGGCCCACTGCTCTTGTGCCTCTTAGCTGGTCGCTAGCCACCGAGCCCTCTACTCGTGGGCTTCCAGAAGTCGCAGGTACTCTGCCCAGATCTTGGCCAAACCAGACATCCAAAGCTCGCATAGAAAGCCAAGGCTATGGTAGCCCTGGGTAAACTCCCTCAACCGCTGCCTAATCTCCTCTGGAGAAGGTAGGGGGTCACCTTGCAGGTAGCCTTGGACTTGTTAGAGCAAGGCGGTGCCCACGCTCGCATCCAGCAGTGGCTCTGGCGGGGAAGGGCACGTAGGCCACTCAACCCCCAGGTCTAGGGAAGAGTCGCACATCTCAGCGAGCACACCAGTAGGTCCTGTACAATCCCACCAAGCATAAAGGGAAATAAGCAACATCCAAAATTTTCTTTGACAAGACAAGGTGGTAAACCAGATAAAAGTCCCAGCCCTTACCTGGTGCGGCTCCTACCATGCCTATAGCCTCGTCTGCAGGGGTCGGTGAGGGCAACCTCTCCTCCACATCTGCAACCTCACCCGCTGGGGTCAGAGAGGGCAAGGGCTCCCCCACAATCCGGTCATCCTTACTGGCCATCAGTGAGGTGGAAAGCTCCTTTCGGCTGCTCTCGCCAGGAGCCTGCACGTGCTCCTCCCCAGACTCCAGCCTTGTTCACAACATAATAGTATCAACATCCGATGATAAAACATAAATAAGGGCTAGATTGGAAGGGGAGAACCAAAGCCGCCTCCATCTCCGCTTCCCTGACGGAAGAAGCCTCAGAAGTGGAGGAGCTCGAGCTCAAGCTATCTTTTGTCTCCATCGCCACACTGCCGCTACTCGAAGAGCAGGACGAGGATTCCGACGAGCTCCCAGACATGGGCAAACTAGTGGCGCCTACAGATCTATGGATCAAGCCAAGCCATTGCCCAATCCAGCCTCATATCAAGACAACTTGTCGGCTAGGGGTTTCAGACAAGAAACTCACCAATAGGGGCGCCCCCTTCGGAAACCCCCGCGATGTCGACGATCTCCTCGTTGCCCCCAGTCGAAGCTGCGGCAGTGTGCTCGCCCCCTACTACCCCGGCTGTGTCATGTGGGTGGTCACCCTTCTCAAGGGGGGAAGAAGGACCTACAACTAACACCAGAGGAAGCTTAGCATTAACGGGCAACCATAAAAACCCCACCATGAATGACTAGGCACTCTGAGGGCCCCATACTAGAGGACCTGACTAGTCTTACAGTGTAGGCTGACACCACGGTGGGCAAAGGAGGGAGAGGCATCCTCGCCAATAGCTGAGGTAGTATGCCCACTGTGTCCCCAGCAACGGGTGGAGGTAAAGGGCCCACCTGCTCAGATTCACCCTCGAAGGATGGAAGAGACACTGATGGTCCGGCACTGGCCAACTCTTGGATCATCTCTAGAGTGGTAGTCGCGCCCTCTCTTGGCAAACAAGCAGCACAAACCCAGTCAGTGGTTTTGGCCCATCAAAAGCATGACAAAGACAAGATGATTCCCTTCACGATAATCTAATGTTTACCCAAGCTGTCATGGGCCACCACCGGCATCTGCTCTCCCATCTGCGTGGGTGCCCCGCTCTATGTCTCGGATGGGCCCACCACTCCCGATACCTCTGCCACCCCTACACACTACGAACGACTATGTTAGTGGCCACAGCCAGCATATGTCCAATGTCAGAGGCTCTTACCTGAGCGGGCCCTCCCTGAAGCCTTCCACGACTTGAAGTCAGGGAATGTCTCAATGTTAGGGGCAATATCATCCATCACACGAAGGAACCCCTCCATATCTATCTCGCACTCGACCCTGTCATCAAGTAGGGTCTCAACCTCGTGAGGGGGTGAGAAGCCCGCCTCCACGCCAGTCTCCAATGGGGCTACAAGAAATAAATTAGGCGAGACAAGGTTAGTCAGTCATTATCACCAAACTGGCCAGGAGCGAAAAGGTCGACTTGACACTTACTCAAAGTTGTATCCACCTTGGCTTGCTCACTAGTCTCGAGTCCTCCAGAGGACCCGCCAACCTTAGCTGTTGTAGCCTCTACATGGGGGTGCTTCCGTCTATGTTGCGGACCTCCATCCCTGCTCCCTGAGGACGTCTCCGTGGATGGGTGACCCCCCTCTGCCACAGAACCTATCAACAAACACATCAACATATAATGCCTCAGTCACATACCCCATAAAATAATGAAGCTAAGGTGGTATGCTAAAGAAAGAATATTACCTGAGGCCCCAAAAGGGGTCAATGGCAAAGGGACTAGCTACTTCGGCCTCAGCGCCAACACATGGGCAGCCTTTGCAACTGCCTCTCGAATGTCTCTCAGAGTGTGGGCACACTTAATATGGGAGACAAACTCCACGAGTCCGGCTGACCCAATCATGTGGCCGATGTGTCACCTCCAGTCATCGGATCACCTGGTCTAACAAACCCCTGTCTTGAACCACAATTAGCTAAGAACGAGGCCCACTAGGTCTTCATCGCCCTCGATCAGGGTGCCCCTACTCCAGTCGCCATTGTCATTATCTGCGCCTGCCTCAGGGGCTTCAGTGCCCCACCTGATGTGACACCACTATGGGGGGTAGTAGCCACAAGACTAATGAACCCTTGGACCTAGCAAGCAAGTAACTCGCGGACCGATAGTTTCACTCGAGCGGACTCACGCGCTAAACGCACACTCGTACCCATAGGTAACACAATGATGGTGGTGAGGGTCCGAGGTGGGACCTCGTAGCTCCGGGGGATGGCTAGCTTGGGATTGAGCCTCCAAGGGTCCAGGTATGCCCACTCTCATGGGTGGCCAGCACGCCGGGGCGTGGGATGTAATGGTTCTCTCACAACTCGCCCGCGATGGTCACTCAAATATAAGCAAATTCGAGATCGGGCATTTGGGGGACGAAGTGTTCAAGCGCCACAAAGACGGTCCCAATCCTGTAGGTGTTGATGCGACGACACATTGTGCCTCATTCCTAGCCTACTGGCTATGTTCGTTCGTCATGCCGTACGGAGACGAGACTGTCATCCGACCCGAATCGATATATCCCGCCTGCTAGATGGCTTGGGGTGTAAAGCTATCGCTCTGTGCCTCCATACTGTGCCTGATCTATAAGACCTTGGGGGAGGTGAGTAAGAGCCCGATTCCGCGACAAGTGCAGATGATCGAACCCATGCACTTCTTTAACGCGTGGGTGTGTTCTTTGTTCCTGGAGTTGGCACCGCGCACCCTCCAAGCTTGGACTCTATTCCCAAGAATGCTCGAATTTGCGAGCACGGAGCCTGGTGTGGTCACGACACAATTGTTCTGCCTGAGAGGCAGGCTCACCTAGATTCCTTGCGACGCACTAGGCAGCATCCATTTTTGGACCCTGGTGGCCCACTCCAGCCCATTGACAAGCAGCAAGAGGGAGTGCCGTGACGACCAGGTGGAGCAAAATCAGCATCCTGTCAGCCAACAGACTGTGACCCGCCCACTGCTAGAGCCTGAGCTTCGAGACTGGGTGCTATCAATACGCCCCAATGTTCTCATCTTCAGAAAAGGGAACACCTTGCTACTAGATTCATACTATCCCTTTCGGTTCAGGCGTAACTTCAGGTACGATCAACACATACCCACTCACAGTGCCTAGTTCCCTCTACCGATGAGGATGCTTCAAGGCGATTTGGTTGCTGACCATGCTCGCTCATGGTGGGACTTCTTCCACCGATCAGACGCTTCCGTCTTCTGGGTGCCGGCACCGGGACGACTCCCACACGTCACTGCTAACTACGTCAAATGGTGGAATGCCCGGACCGGGTTCTACCAGCTGTGCAAGACTGATTGTTGAGATGGTGCTGAACATAAATTCCTGAGCAAGTAGTGATGGGAATCGACTCCGAGCCTGTACATTTTATTTTTATATTTGTGTCCTTTTATTTATTTTTATATCCCTGGGAAAGTAGATTCACAATTGTAAGGCTTTATGAGCCACTTTGTGTGCCTCTCGCGAGAGAGAGAGAGAGACAGAGATCGATGGGGGGATGACATGGCATTTATTGTGTGTGTGTGTGTGTGTGTGTGTGAGAGAGAGAGAGAGAGAGAGAGAGAGAGAGAGAGGCAGCAAGATATGATTTCTCTAGTCCGAGGAAATTATCGGCATACAAATGGGCCATCTACAGAGCAGCCTATCTAAAGGAACTCGAGGAAGGTAAAATCAACTAGACTCATATAATATCTATTTTCGTCAGGCCCAATCAGACCCACAATTTGTGAGGTGCTTGTCGAGCCTCAACAGTCACAGCTCGTGACGGACGGCCCAGCACTTGGATCCGCCAGCGTAAGAAAGGACTTCGACCCAGGCACAACAGTTGTCGGATGACTCTCTGACGACCGAACGTTATCTCTCTAGATGTCGATTCCTACCCCACTAAGGACGAGCACGCCCTGCAGACGTCATAAGACTCACAATGGAACCGTCCATCTCTGGAGGAATGAGCTCTCAACGGGAAACTCCCCACGATCGTGAAGAGGCGTTACTCCACGACTGGCACCCTTCCCTACTAAGGGATGAGCTCCCCCCTCTAGGAAAACCACCTATAAAAAGGACTCTAATGGATAAACACGGTGAACTCCACCATAAAAATGCCCAAAGAAATTGAAGGGAAACAGATATCCAACTACTACTACAGAGGTCTCGACTGCCCACCTGCGGAGAGAGAATTCCTTCCGAGCATCCTTACCGCCCAGCAAACACTCGTCGAGTGGTCACTGGCAACGGGGAGCAGTCACCCAGAAGCCCCACAGCTCTCCCAGACCTCCACCAACGACCTCATGTCTTTTTTTTCTCGCATGCTCTTCTTCATTCTCTATTCGGTTCAGTGCTAACTTAAACATCGGAGAGTTGTCTCCTGAGATAACGCATAAAGCTCCTTCTGACCCATTTTTGGGTTAGGCTAGCCATGGGTTGTGCCGTTGGAGGGCTTGAGGTATGGAAGGTGTGCCGGCCAAAAGGGGGGAATGGGCCTGAGGGTGTACCAGGCAAGAAGAATGGCACAAGCGTGCCGGCCAAGAGGAGGAACCATAGTTTACAGACTCAAAGTAACGATAAGTACAATAAGAATAGGACTCAACTAAACCCTTGTCATACTCCTAATTGGAATACTAATGCAAGAAATAAGAATCTTAATTTGAATTCTAAAATAAGAAATAACATAACAATCCTACTGTTTTCCGGGATTCGGATCTTCCTGTCCCTTTTCACTCTTCCCTCGGAGGTTATGGTTAGGGAAATCGGATATAAGGGAGGGTACTGAGAACACACAAGGGAACATGAAACCGGCGACGTGGTAACCATCTAACGGTCAGCGCCAGGAGGGTTCCACGAGTGTGAACATGTCAGGGGACTGGGAATTCGGGTATAGGATGTCATCCTCACCGACCGCAAGTGATCGGTGTTTATTTATATCGGATTGAATCCGAACACCTTGGTTCTTGTCACCGCGAGGGGTGAGTGTAGAAAGCCTTGAAGTAAGGGAGGAGGAGTCTTTATCGAAGTGGGAATATGACGCCTTGATATCATGAAAGTGGGGATACAATGAACATAATCATCCACATTGTCGTGAAAGGCATAATATGAGTACAATGAAGGTTCTGCATTAAGTGCAAGCCACAGGACAATTCCGTCACAAATGTCGGTCCCCGGGTCATTGCATCATAAAGAACTCAACTGTTTACATGACAATGTCCCAGGAAGGGGACTATGTGCTGGGAAGCATCGGTCCCGGATGCAGCACTGCTGCTGTTGAATTGATTGTGCAGGGATCTAGGTTCTGCCCGAATTGAGTAGTTCGATATTCCTTAGAACACCAACGTGCTGACATAGGTGCGTGCTCGGGCGACGACATGCTGGTACAGCAGATATGCCCTTATGTTAGGGCACAGTTCCATGCCTTGGCCGAGACATGCAGAGGGGCGGTGGCATGGCTGCAACTGTAAGAGGGATGTCCGAGATGCAACTGATCTGGATCAAAACTGGTGGCTGGAGCGGGAGGCATATCTGGATCATAACTGATATGGAGCAGAACTGAATACAGGCCAGGGACTGAGATTACTGGAATAAAATAGATATGGGGGGGAATTATGACCCAGAACATAGTTGGATGCTGGGTTGCGATCCTCTGCCAATCTCGCCTACTCCTCTATCGTGCCTAGGCAGAGCCTCAACTCAGCTACCTCTGCCTGCTCCCAGTCGCGCTCTCTCCTCTCCATCCTGAGTAGCAGCCGCAGCTTGAGTGTCTCTCGGGGCAGCTCCTCAGTCTCGCGAGGCCACTCCTCTGAAACCCGCCGCCTCTCCTCCTCCAGCTCCTCTGCAGCTCGCCGCCTCTCCTCTACAACTCATTGTCTCTCTTCCTCCAGCTCTCCGACAAACTGCCATCGCTCCTCCTCAAGCTCCGCAACCCACTGGTCACGGATAGTGAGCTCAGTGCCTGCCAAGGTAGCCCGGGTGATCGCCTCTTGTAGATCCTATGCCTGCATTATCATACAACACATCATAAGTTTTTGAAGAAAGATTGATAATAACTGCATTGATTAAGTAATCCTTCTTACCACTGCTACCATGTCACACTCAACTGCCTTAGCTCATCTCACAGCTTCTGCCAACTGCTCCTCTAAGGAAGCAATCTGGGCGCTCTGATCCACTACACTCGAGCTGGAAGCTCCTCCCGCTCCTCTCACCGCTACCCTTTGCTGAGCACGTACATCATTTTAAAAGATTGTCAGTCACTGATTAGCCAACTTCAGGACTCATAACATTTAGAAAGCATACTCACCAGCATCTGTAAATCATATCGTGTAACCGCTAGTCGGGCCTCCAGGGTGTGGAGCTGTATCTGCATGTCTACTACCACTGCATCCCATGCATCCTAACTTTATTACATGTTAGTCACACATTCATCATATAGCAATTAAAGCATATAGACATCAAAGCATGCATTCATACGTACCCCTCGAGGCCTCATCTGAGGGTGGTTGGCAGAGGTCCTCCAGTAGGCCTAGAGGTATATCGTTCTGTCCTCTGCCTAGGAGACGACCGGGGTGTCGCCCATCTGCCAGTCGACGTACTACTCTGGGAAGTGTAGCCGTTAGTCAGTCGTCACTACACGCCCTCGGGTCTTCTGTCCGACCCCGCGCGGCTCTGCTACCTCGACCCACTCCTGGTGTAGGCCGAGGGTCCTCATCACCAGTCTGAGGTGCATATATTGAGAGAGAGATAGAGAGAGAGAAAGTGAGAGAGTGATACCCTAGTGGCCTCAGGGAGCTCCCTCCACAGGACTACTGAGGGCAAAAATTGCCACCAACCCAGTTAAGGTGAAAACCCAAAAAGGTACCTCAAGCAAAATTGGATAACCCCTCGGTGTGAAAACTCATAAGGGCGCACAGGAAAAAGCTAAACGGGGCCAGATCTGGTGAAACCCTGCAAGATGGTAGAGTTGGTAAAGAGAATAAAAAAAATCATCTTCCTCTCTACTCCTCACTGATAAAAGCCATCAACCATGACATCCTACCGACGGTGAGCTCAGCATCACTGCACAACAATGGTGGCCGCTACACCCCCGAGGGTCGGTCATCCGTAGTCCCTAGTCCCTGAATTCGGCTACACATCTCAATGGTCAACCGACCAGTCTCAGTCTTTTGTCTACTACATGTCAGCAGTCAGTCGGCCAACTCCAGTCCCAATCTCTGGGTATAACACCTCAGCAGTCAGCCGGTCAACTCTAGTTCTAGTTCCAGTGGCTGTTCCAGCTCTAGTTCCAGTTCCAGTTCCAATCCTAGTCTTCTAGCTATAACACCTTAGCAGTTAGCTAGCCAGCTCCAATTCTAGTTCCAGTGCCAGTTCTAGTTCCAGTTCCAGTCCCAGTCTCCAACTACAACACCTCAGCGCTCAGCCAGTCAGCTCCAGTCTTAGTTCCAGTGCCAGTTGTAGCTCTATTTTTAGTTCCAGTTCCAGTCCCAGTCTCCGGCTACAACATCTTAGCGGTTAGCCGACTAGCTCTAGTTCTAGTTCCAGTGCTAGTTCCAGCTCTAGTTCCAATCCCGGTTCCTGTCCCAGACCCAGTTCAAGCCCTAGTTCCTATTCTAGTCCCAATTCCCGGCTACAATGCCTTCCATGGCCAGCTAGCCAACCCAGCTCCAATTCTCCAGACCAATGTGAATTACATTTTTGGCTAACAACATGCCAGTAGCTGGTGCGCCAGTACTCGACATATAAATGACACACTCTAGAATCAGCTAGCAACCCTAACAGTATAGGCCGTCGCACCCTTATTGGTTGACCCCAGCCCTCCACCTTCCCCAGCCATTAACCCCTCACTCCCCCTTGCTATACCCTTTTCCCTTGCCCCCCCATTCACCAACTTCATCATCATGCACAGTCTAGCTCACAAGCAGCAGCAAAGGCCCGAGTTACAGATCCTGTCCTAGAGTCATTCGGCATCATCTAAAGACGTACCATACATCCCCGAAAAGCTCGTCGAGAAATCTTTGCATCCGTGGAGGTCCCGCTGGCATCCAACATCCCTACTGCCAAGAGGGCCCGTTCTTCCCCGATTGTGCACAGTTGCCTTGACTGGAAGACAGAGTTGTAATACAGAAGCTTTCATGACTTCATCCTTACTCTTATGGGTGCGTCGCTTGACCGGGTCGACGTACCATCAGTCCTCAAAGCAACGCAGCAAGCGGAGCCTCGTTCAGAGTCTGGAGCCTCCCGTTCCGATTTTCTTCCCCCAGCTGCACAGAACAGGCCACTCAAGACTTGAACTGACACCCCTTCACTCAACGAGCTCCCTCTCTCTTCCCCGACCCCATCTGGTGTTCTTCCTGGTTGCTGCTCGAAGAGGACTCGATCACGGTCGTACTCGTCTTGGTCCCACCATGTTTGGACTTCAAGAGCGACCGTGGCGACTATGTCCATTTGCTGCAATATCATGGGTCCAGTTCGAGCCAGAGCACTGAGGTTCAGATCCAGAATCTTCCCCAGCCAGTGACGACGTCGGGACCACCCATGAAAATTCACAAGTATACCTGGCCCCTTTAGCAACGTTTCAGCACCTGTTTCGCTGACTTCCGAGTTCAGCAGAGTACGTGGCAGCGTCCACAGTGACCCCCTGTCCTACCATTCCAGACTTGGGCAGAACTGGGAAAATGCCCATACGGCACTACTTTAGCTTGTTTTCCCTCCCCGCCTTGCCGGATTACCACCCCTCCCTGTGTGGAGGTAGTTTTGGATGTAATTTTAATTCCCCCACCCCTAGTCCAACTCTCCTATGTGGGGTGTAGTGCAAATAATTGTTGTTCACAGGGTGAAGCTTCATTGGCGATTCGTGCGGGTCGATCACGCTTCCCCCTCACCCACGTCTCCGAATCGGGTTCTTCTTTTTCCTTCTTCTTCTACCTCCTTCCTCTTCGTCCTCCCGTGACCGCGCCCCCTCTCCCTCTCTCTCTCCCATTTGACTGCGGCGAGCTCCCTTTCGGCTACAGATGGTGGCGGGGCGACGACGCGATGATGTGGGTGACGGCGAGGCGATCGTGTGGGCGTGTGACGGGCGTGGGAAGAGTGGAAGCTCGAGGTTCCTAGCGGCGTTCTTCATGGAATGAACTCGGATCAGCGCGCCTTGACGCGGACTGAAGGTAGGGTGACGATCCCTAGCTCACCGCCTTTCTATTCCCGCGGTTTGTAGGCCGAGGCGAGGCCGAGAGGGGGTTCTTTCGCGTCGGGAAGGGTCGAGCATGCGTTGGGGAGAGTTCGCCCGATTCACCATTTTACGTCGCGAATCTGCGTTTTAGGGGCGCAGAAGCATGCTAGGGGGCTTGGGGGTTATTTTCCCTTCTTTTCCCCCTCCGTGGGGCTTGTATGGGGCTGGAATGGGCGAAATCCGGCGGGTTCGCCATTTTCACGTTGGAGAGGGTTGTGCGATCGAACCAGGGCCCGCACATCCCCATGTGCGGCCCTGTGGGGATCGCGCTACGGCTCAGAGCGCAGTGGGGGTTGTGTGGCCTATTGTGGGACCGCACATCCCTATGTGCGGCCCCGTGTCAACCACCCATCCCTTGAGATTTTGACTGTTACTTGTGACCGTCGCACAGTGCACTAGGGTGTGCGGCTAGGGCCTGGCCGCATGACCCTTTGTGCGGCCATGGACTGGCCGCACGTCACCTGGCGTCGTTGGCTCAGCGCGCAGTGGGGCATGTGCGGCCTGTCTGCGACCGCACATACCATGAGCGGCCCAAGACCAACCACGCATCCCATGAGTTTTCGACCGTTATTTGTTACCGTTACGCAGTGTTTGGGGTGAGCGACTAGGGTCTAGCCGCATGTCCCATGAGCGGCCATGGTCTGGCTATTCATCTTCTGGTACCTTTGGTGTATGAGCAGCCTAGGTGGGACCGCCCATGCCTTGGAACGGCGGGATCCTAGCCGCCCTTCCCCTGAGCGGCTAGTGTCCGACCGTTCATCGGCCTCCCTCGGCCTCATCCCCGTCGTCGACGTTGAAGTTCCCCTTGTTCTGCTGCGCCCAGACTGGTAGCAGAACCATTGATAGAGCTCGCAGCATCCACACCTCTGCCTACTGCACGAATCAGCCTGAGCCCCCTTCTGTGAGATCGTTCTACTCTGAGTCCTCTTCGCAGCAGAGTGGTTTCGTCACGTTTCGTCAACGGCGTCAACCGCTATAGGCATTTCTGTGCAACTACACCCGGACTGTGCCTGTTTCTGAGTGCTCCTTGGCAATGCCGACACCAACTTCTCCTGTGCGGATCAGCCAGAGCCCCCTTTACTAGAGTTCTTCCCCTTTGAGTCACCTTCGACCACGAGGTGGTCCCATCCATTTTCGTCATCAGCACAGCCCGGGGCGTCCATTCTCCCATGGCTGCTCCTGACTGGTGCAACCCAGTCTGCCCAGAACCTGCAGCAGTCTCGACAACATCAGCACGCCTCCCTCTGCTAGTTTTCGGCCCAAGGCATCTTCAACAAAGTTGCAGCACTCGGCGACATGAAACCATTCCTAGTGGTATCGCCCCGTTCTGACATCGGCACCAAAATTTCCACTAGGGCCATTGTTGGCCTATCCTGCTGTTCACCTAGGAACCTGATGTCGACCGTCTGAGCGACCATGACCTGTGAGAAGATCTGATGGCTGCCATCTTTTGAGGGTTCGTAGAGCTCCCTATCTACTATGTCCTTGACTTGTTCCCGTCACGTTTGGAGTTCGTCAGCGAGCGCACCGACCGCCGTACCATGACTACGCCATCCAGTCCTGCACGGCATAACTGCACAGGCCTACAGCTGCAACCACCACCTCCATCCAGTGGCATCGGCTCGACGTCGGACTTGCAGGCATCCTTCGGCATCCCTCAAGCTTCGCCCAGGAGTTGACAGCACCTCGAGTGGATGTCGGAGCGAGGTGTACGGTCGTTGTTTGGTCTCCCCTCCCCTCGTTCCCCCCTCCTACGCGAGGGTAGTGCATGTAGTGAATTGCCCCCATCCCCGTGATCCCCCTCCCTGTGAGGAGTGTAGTAATTGTAATAGCAGGGACATCGCCAATAGGACCCATATCTCATGGCTGCAGGTCCAGACGGTGTATTTGGCACTGTCTGACTTTTAGCGTGAGAGGCTAGTAGCCATGGGGTTCTCCCCACTCCTGAGTATCGAGGTGAGTTGATTCAACACTGCTCTCCTATATTCACTGCACGACTGCTGGGACCCAGTGAGTCGCACGTTCCTCTTTCTGTGGGGGCATATGGTCCTCACGTTGGAGGACGTGGCCAGACTCACTGGCCTATGAGTGCACAGGACTCCGGTTAGTGGGAGCACGTATCCCGACTACCGCAAGATTGCCCAAGAGCTCCTCGGACTAGACTTGCTGCACCCTGAGTGGCAGTCCACCCTCCTTACTCAGGCAAGGCTGTAGGACAGCCTCGGGCTACGACGAGCGGGGATAGCAACAGGGGAGTAGCCAGAGCAGCACCTCCAGAGACTAGTGGACCTGGCGAGACCGAGAGTTGCGACAGAGCCAGGAGCGGAGGTAGATAGGGTGTTGAGGAGATTCTTGATGCTTCTATTTGGACGACTCCTATTTACAATGTGAGTGGACGTGATGAGCTACCAACTCCTTCCACTACTCGAGGACCTCGACCATCTGGGCGACTACATGTGGGGAGTTGCATTCCTCGCTTTCTTGTTCAACACTCTGAGTTCGACCAGCCGTCAGACCATGCTCGGGGGCTTCTCCCCTCTTCTCCCGGTACAACCTAACCCTTAGACTTGATTATGCAATTTCTAGGGGCTTCTACATGCTAACGTGTGATGTGATGCAGGTTTGGGCCTACGTGAGGTTACGAGGGTTAGGGAGAGGCGAGAAGACCCCCCCAGACTTACTGCCTATTGCCCGGAGGTGGACTACACCTCGAGAGATAGGGGCTCTCAGGAGATAGGTCTGGGATATTCAGGATGACCTGGATGCTCTACCGTACACCTCGGTATGATCCTAAACTTAGACTCTTAATTAAATGTATTTCTATATTATGATACTGATGATGTTTCCTATCTTGTAGGTACAGTGGACACCTTACGCAGAGGAGGGATAGGAGGGCCAGCCCTGGGTGGTAGGGGCCCTCGCCTTCTCTGGAAATCCAAAGTCAGAACAAGCAAAGAAAAAGGGAAGAAAATTATGAAGGGGCTATGCTACAATTGAAATAAATAAGATCTCGATAATTTCTGGTGAAATTTTGGCAGAGTTTCCCCTAGGTCGGAGGCGTAAGGGAAAAATAAAGGTGTGCGTCCACAAGGAGTGACGGCCCAAACAAAGTCACGGTGTGCCCCAAGGGTGACATCGGAAGTTCCTCCAGTTGAAGAAGTCTTCTCCCCCTTCGTCGGTGCACTCCCTGAAGTCTCAGCCCGATACGCCCCCTAGGGCCTCTACCTGTCACACTCCCCAATCGCGTTTCCCCGACACACTCGAGGTGGCCTTCCCCCGTACACCCCCCAGTCACGCTGGCCCGATACACTCACTGTGGTCTCTCCCCGGCACGCCCCCTGGTGGTTTCACCCCGCACACCTGAGTGCTTCCCTCTCCGGCACAGTTGTGCCCCCACTTATCCCAGCACACTACCCGTGCCCCTCACCGGGCACACTTCTGTGCCCTCGCTCCCCGGCACACATGGTGCCACTCTATCTTGGCACACTAGTGCCCTTGCAACCTAGTACGTTTGGCCCCGCTCTACCCAGCGCGCACTCACGCCCTGCGTTTGGTACACTCTGTGCCTTCCCAATCTGACACCACTGGTGACCCCATCATCTCCCACAGCACCGGAGAAGGAGGGTAAGAGAGGGAGAAGAAGAAGAGGAGAGGAGAAGATGAAGAAGAAGAGAAAGAGATGACAGAGGGAGGGAACAGAGTCTAGGGCTCCACTGTCCCCCGAATAGAAGGGGAAATGAGGGAGAAAAGACGACGAAGAAGAAGAGGAATGGGGAGGAAGAGAGGAGGAGAGGAAGAGAGAGGGAGGGGGAGACCCCTCTGTGGTGGCCTCCTCACCCTGGTGACGGAGAAGGCGACAACGACAATGACGACAATGGTGGTTGCGGCGTCGGTGATGGAAAAGATGGGGGGAGAGAGTGGTTTGTCTGCCCACGGGAAAAGAAGAGAGAGAGGGGGAGAGATTCAAATGAAGGGGGTGGCTCAGCACGCCACCCCCGCCCCCTATTTATACAGTGAAGTGACCCCTCGATATGGATTCCCTCATCTCATGGTCCCATGTGTGGAATTCTAGAAGGTGTTGATGGTCACCTTCATCCGTTGTGGCTAAGGGGACAACAGCCTCGTATAGCAGATAAGGGTCCTCCCTTGGGAAAAGGGAATGAAGGTAGGCTCGGTCAGCATGGGGAGGAATAAGAGAACCTCTGTGGTGACATGACCCACGGTGTACACAGAGGTAATGGACCCCAACGCGCGATATATGAAGCTACGACTCGTGGACTGGTCGAAGCTTGGAGCCAACATATGTGTCAACTTCCATTGGCAGTCTAATCCCTTAATAAGGTCATCCAACGTATCAACATGGTGACTAGACTGGAACGTGGTGTGGAATGAGTTGACTAGCACTAATGATAGTGTGGGGTCCATGGGTGGATTGCGGGGTGTCTTAGGGACCAAGCTTGTCCTAAGCCAGCTAAGAAGTGGCTCGTCGATGAGTAGCTTCCCCGTTAGAAGTACGGGTGGCTCTGGCTGGGGTGGCTTCGGGTAAAGATTAGAAGGTAAGGTAGGTGGCAAAGGAGCTCTAGGGGAAGGGTTTCCCGGCTGGGGTGAGTGAGGCTGTGGGGCAGGAGCGTCCTGCCTCGTGGGCTCATGTGGTTGGCCGACCGGCTCGGCACTCTGCTGATAGGTATATGCTCGCCGTAGGGCAGCATCAAACCTTGCCTCGCAAGGCTCAACCTCTAGAGCGACCTAATAAGAGTGCTCCATAGTGGTCACATCACGACAAAGTAATTCAAACTGGTAGTGAAGCATCAAACCTCTCTGGAACTCAAATGCGATCGTGGTGCTCTTCTCTCCAACTCCATAACCCAACTGGTACTCATCAAAGTCCCTAATGTACTCAGACACGAACTTGTTGCCTTGGATGGGCCTGATCGGGCCTTCCTCTAGGGTGGAGACTCGTCTAACTAGACTGTGGAGAGATCGATCAGTAGCATCCATCCTATCATCTGTGGCATTAAGCTTAGCCTCAGCACGACAAAAATATTCCCGTCTGTCCCGATCAGACTTGTCCATCCTATCCATGAGGGTGCGCATAGATTTAACCAGTTACAGCACTACACCTTACGCAGGAGGGGGATTCTTGGGGTGGGGGTTAATGAGTTACACCCAAAACTATCTCCATGCAGGGAGGGGCCTTCAGCCGGCCAAGTGGGGGAGGGGATGGAGCCAGAAACTTAAGATGTCGGGCTCCTCGCCGGTGCTGCCAGGTTCTGGAATCGCAGGACAACTGGTTGAAGTGTATGCTGCCACAGACGCTCCTGAACTCCAAATGGACCGAGACCAGAGCCAAAGCACTCCTATCTGGCCCAGGAAGATGCTAGAATTTTGTGGAACAACCTTGATTCGGTCGCTGGCTAGTGCCGGTCTTGGAACAGGGCCGGACAACACTGGTACTGACTGCTCCCAGAGTGTTACTGCTGGAAGATGGAGACGCCACGGGCCGTCCTGAACTCTGATGGAGGCGGGGCTGGTACCGAGACGACCGTGGATGAGTCTTATTTCAGATGGGACTGACGGCAACCTCAGAGGACGTCGTGGTCAATCTTGCTTGCCAGAAGAGTGGAGGTGGGTCCGTTCAGGAACAGAGGAACCAACCTAGCGCAACTTCGGTAGAAAATCCGTAACTTCTGATGTCGGGGTCCGAATCTTGTTCTGCTTCTTGGGGATGATAGAGGACTGATAGAAGTTGCTCTCAGCTAAGTTGCACATCTAGATCTGCCACGGCGTGGTCATGGTGGAAGCTTTTCTAGGGCTATGGTTCTCTATCTGGGAGCTCTTGCGCAGTCGGGGGAGAATTGCTCTTACGGATAGCTCCGAGATCGGATGAAGACGAAACCACCGCCCATGGAAAGCCCTCTAGACGACCTTTCATTGGTATATGATTTTCCACCACAAGAGTGGGGGAAAGTGCTGGAGAAGCTATAATCTTCAGGGCCCTAGCTGTCTACCTGTGACCTGCTACCAGAGCTGCAACTTGTGGTGGCCAATGAAGCAAGAGGGGGGATATGCAATGCAAGGGAATGGTGGTTGATGGCTATGGGAGTGGGAGGATGTGGTTGGGGTCTCTTGGAGGGCTGTGGGGGCAGAGGAGGAGAGGGTGGAGTGGGCTAGGGTTGTTGGGAAGAGAGGGCTTGGAACTGAGTAATTTCACTTTTATACACATGAAGTCCGTGCACATAAGGCCCGTGCATAGTTGCTATATATTACACTCCTGTCTCACTGCCTTAAGCTGAGGATTTGAATTTTTGATAGGAGAACTGCTCGTAGAATGGATCAAAAGCATTCAATCCAAGATCTGAGGAGGTGTCAAGAAGATGACACGTGGAAGGTTATTTAGCTGGAATGAAGACATGTGGCTCTATTTCTCTAGATTTGGATAAGTCCTTGGGCGGGAGTTATGGAAGAAACACGCCTTTCTGTTCTACTAAGTATAAATAAGAAGTTTCTCTCCGAATGAGAAGAAAGATGATGATGGTCGATCAAAGAAGAAGCTAAGAGAGCATAACACAAGATAGAGAGAAGAACTGAGAGCTTAGAGAGTAGAGTGTTCGTGAGTGTGTTGAGAGAAGAGTTTGAGAGGTTTTGTTCCTCAGCCTCCTGGTTTAGTACCGGAGCTGAGATCGCTCATTATGAGCTATATTCCTGTATGATTTTTATGTTTTCTCGTTTGTTTCTTTTCATTTCTAGAAACTCCTTTTAAGCTGTGTATTAGCGGAGCAAGCTGTGACGCTCAGCGTGCAGAGGTGTGGTATCCTCTGGTCGGGTAAAGCTGTAAGCCCCAGCGGTTGCAGAGGTGTGGTATCCTCTGGTCAGGTAAAGTTGGGGCTTATCCTCTGGTCGGGTAAAGCTGTAAGCCCCAACGGTTGCAGAGGTGTGGTATCCTCTGGTCGGGTAAAGCTGTAAGCCCCAGTAGTTGAAGAGGAGGATTCGTCTGGTTGGCGTAAGCTGTAAGGCCCAGCGATTTGTAGGATTTTCACCCCGAAGCTGTGGATCAGCAGAAGCTGTGTATCAGCAGTGAAGCCACACTCTGGTTTGAGTGTGGGGTGGATGTAGGTCTAGAGGATCGAACCACCTAAAAAGACCTCTTGTCCTTTGTGGTTTGATTACTTGGTGTGACTCGTTAGATGTATGTTTAGGCTGATCTGCTTCTATCTATCTAGCAGGAAGTTGTTTCGCACACTAAGTGCTTGTTTCTTTTCCTGAGACAATCAACTTGTTTATTCCGCGGTTGATCTATTCACCCCCCTCTAGATCCACATTCTACTGGGAGATCGCGTTCGTCTAGCCTCCCAGTGCTTTGGTTCAGATCGATACTGATCCCCAATACGTGGTATCAGATCTGTCCTGATTCCCAACACATAATCCTTTGATCATTCAATGTCCATAGCCCCCTGCTCCAGGCCTGATGTCCCGAATAGCCACTGGTTGTGCCCACTGGGCAACAACAAGGTCCCCTCCCCCGGATCATATGGTGCCAGTGAATCCCTTCTAATCGATACGTGGACAGGGGCATCGTAGGCTACTGTTTCATCGAAATACCTTTCTCTACTAATGGTTGAGGAGACGACCATTTTCCCTTTCGCCTTTCTCGATAGGTTGTAAGAGTAGTGGTGTACTCCGAGGTCCATCTTACTATCTGCATCATCTCATTCGGCTATTCTATTTCATCTCCCAGGGTTATTATGTGGGAGCTCTCAGTGTTCATCAAATTGTCACGGAGAGGCTTTGCCTCCCTAGGTGGACTTACCCCCTCCTTCAAATGGCTAACAACCCATTTGGGATGACCACATATGCGGCTTATCGTAACCTTCTCATTCTGGTGTCTTCCCTCATGTAAATGAAGTTTTCAAAGTTTCCCACCGCACTAGTGGTCTATGCCCTTCAGGTCATGGGAGAGCCACAGGTCTGTTGCCCCTCATAGCATGTCCTGGTCTCTCTCCGGCCCAAAACAAAAGTTATGATTCATCCGATTCTTCTAATCATTCACGAGTATGTTTGCCCATCTGCCACCAAGGAGGGGAGACATTCCCAGTCCATCTTCGACGTTCGAGGTTCCACAACACTGTGGCTCTCAGGGGCTTGCCCTTTCCATGGCACAGTCTCCTGAGGACCTTCCTTTTGGGTTGGATAATGAACGTCACCTAAGTGACAACATCGAAGACTCTGTGTTTGGAGTTTGGCCCTGGATCAATGGAACCCTTAGCAGGCCAGTCCTTAGGGTCTCCAGGTCCAATATGGGTTATGATAGCGTCGCACCTGGACTCTCTATATTTTAGGGATTTCATTCTGGAAATTTTCCATGTGCTTCCTTGCCTGTCTGTACTCCAGCACTCGTATTTTAAGTCTCTGTGTCTAGTGAGCCTCCACTAGTCGTAGCCTGGCGACACGTTATGACGTGTCTACCCACCCGAGAGTGGTGGCATGGCGGTTCCCGATATATGATTTTTAAGCTAGTTCCATAGGCTCCCTGTCCAACTGTAGCATCCTGCGGAGGGGGAAAACTAGCTAGAGGCCTGGCTTAGGCAGTGAGCCAGTGTGTGCACACGTGGTCAGGGACTTGGACTGACGCTGACGGGCATTACCCTGTCTAGTCACTCGCGACTGTAGTTCCTGTTTTGGTTCAGCGTGTACCTCGGTCTCCGTCGTCCTAGGCATCCGTAGAGAGGTACTTGTGGTGCAGCATAAGACGTCAGTGGATGCAACTGGCCGTTCTTCTAGTGAGGGGGTACTTTTGTCACATGACATGTGACTCTTGCGTTTCTCACACGGCGTGGCCTTTCCGGGTTAGCCTTCTCTCGACTTTGCCGGAGGTCAGTGTTATGTCATGTGCACGACATCCTACTCGTGTGTGTATGCGGTCATGTCTAAAAGAGCATGCACGGTAATCAAGTTGTGTAGGCTTTAGGGTCTGTCTTGTCTGTCTAGGGCTTTTACCCTTTTTCTTGTAGGTCCTTGCCTGTTTGGTGTCTCGTCAATGGATCAGTGACCCCTGACTTCGTCAGTTCAGAGTTTGTCCTCCCGTTGTCGCCCGGAGTAGCCTAGGGAGCCGAGGTTAGTTCGGCAGTCGTGCTTCACTCGGTACGGCTTCTTTACCCTTTTTTAGCTCCTTTACTCCTTCCGTTTCTGGCTTTCTTTTACAGCTTTATAGTTTAGCTTTTCCTGCTTTACTACTCCTATTGTTTTAGCTGTTGTTCTGTGTTACTGCGTTGTTTTCCAGTGGGGATCCGTGTGACCCCTACTGAGCCAGTGACACGAGGCTCACCCCTGCTTTCCAGGTGGGTGGCGTCATTCTGCTTCCGCGGTTCCTGGTGTGGCATGTCCGTAGCTGCCAGTGGTACCTGCGTCGGGCTTCCCCCGACCTCAGTGTATGTCTTTCCTTTTCTGTTGACTCAACATTTGTGCTTATATGAATGAATGCTATGCATAACCCTCTTTTCTAAATACAGATAGACCCACAAGGCCCATATCCGAACTCGAGGGACTCCTCCATGCTACGGTGCAGCAGCGGGACGAGTACCGAGCGACTTTGGAGCTTCCGGTGAGTTTTCCTAGACTTAAAACTGAAATGCTTACGCAAACTAAACTGACCCTTTAAAAATGCAGTGGGTCGAGGGAGCCCAGAGGACCAGACCGGATGCACCATCCTCCTCTACTCAGCCAGCTGGGGGACTGTCCGAGCGGGACGTAGAGTTTACCCGAGCCGTAGCCCGAGCCGAGGAGGCCGAGGCTACCCTCGCGGAGCAGGTAAGGAACCAAATCTTCCTTAAAAAAATGCTCCATGATTTATGCAAATGCCTAGACTGACTGTGATGCAATGCAATGTGCAGGCGAGGGATTTAGCTGCACCGCTGGTAGAAGCGGCCGAGGTGCCCCGTCTCCGAGGAGAGATTGACCGACTCCATGGGGAGGTGACCCGATTGAGCTGAGATGCAGCGGACATTGAGCAGTACCGGACCAAGGCTCGCGAGGCATGTCTTCAGGCGCATGACTTGAAGATCGAGCTCTAGACCATGGAGCGGACCGTCCGGCTGATGGGCCGAGCACTCGAGCGGACCGTGTCCTAGTGTGGTACAACAAGAGGCTCATGGAGCGTGGCACCGAGCGCGTCAGTGGGAGATGTCTTAGCTCGCTCTTCCGCCCGTCGGAGGAATGAGGAGTCGGAGCGGGGACGCCCACGAGAAGAAGAGGAGCAAAGCACCATGGAGCCACCGCCAAAGCGTCATGAGGGCACTGGGGACAGCGACGGCCCGGGAGATAGACCGGTGGAGTGATATTTGTTCTGGTTTTGTGTTTTTCTGGTTTTTTTGTAGTTTTTCTAGCTTTTTGTTGACACACATTATGTGACAATTGACATGATGAAATGAAGAAAATATTTATTTTGTCAAAAATGTGAATGGACATCAGTGAAGGCCACCCCCAAGAAATTAAGGAAGCTGACCACCGATGGGAATGTGCCAAAAATGGTCGGTACCGCATCTCTGTGCATTTGGTCTTTGCATTTCCAAGTCCGTGCATATAGATACACTCTTTATTAACTCCATGCATGTGTTGAACTTAGTAGAAAAACTAAGTTTGTGCACATTGATTCTTCTGTTACAAAGTCCGTGGACTTTCGTTCTCTTATGCACTCGTTGTGTCCATGCATACACTAAGTCTGTGCATACTAAGTCAGAGCACATAGCCTCCTCAAAGCCCGTGGACATTGTCCAATGTCCGTGTAGGTTTGGGTTTGTGGGTCGCACGACAAGTCTGTGCATGTCTTAGCATACACTTAGAGTCAGTGCATATACTCGATGAAAGTCCGAGCATGTTGCATATCATCTAGGCTAAGTCCGTGCATGGTCTGTGCATCCACTCTAGCTAGTCCGTACATATAAAGTCTTAGGCTCAGTCTAAGTCAGGGCATGCACTGTAGCTAGTCCGTGAATATAAAGTCTTTACGCTTATTCCAAGTCAGAGCATGCACTATTGCAAGGTCAGAGCACATCTGCCTTAGCTACAAAGAGTCCGAGCTACACTTCAGAAAGTCTGTGCATGGTCTGTGCATTTGATGCACGATCTACACTCCATGTCCGTGCACAGTAAAGTCCATGCACCTTTTGACTAACCCAGGTCCGTGCACTTGTTCATCAATGAAGTCTGTGCACGTTCATTCTAGTTCGAGCACGTCTCACTAAAGTCCGTGCACCTTGTGTTGAGCCTAACGTCGAGTATCTCATGTCCGTGCACATTAAACCCCGTGCATATTTCTTACTGTTATCAAAGTCCTTGCACGTCTTCACAAACCCCGTGGATATCAAACCCCATGTATATTTCTTAGCAAAATAAAGTCCTTGATGATGTGACACCGCTAAGGGGTATGCAGCAAATAGCCAAAGGCCCTCGGACCTACTCCGCAAATGCAATCAACAATTGAATGTGGACCTCGAAAGTAGCCGAATCACCATTGCACACACACGGAACACAGGTGACTCGGCGATGCTGAGTGGAGGTGGTGGGTCAAGTCCCTTACTGGTAGGGTGCCAGTAGGGCTAGGGTGGCCCTCCCAAGGGTACGGAGCTAACTTAGGGAGTTAAACTCTTGATTAATCATATACTAATATAGTTATGTAATCTTGTAGGACCATGGCCGCCGAACGAGCTCAGTGGCGTAACATGCAGTGCATAGTACAAGGCCTTACACAAGCCCTACAGCAAGTAGCGCAGGACAGAGCAAATCGTAGAGCGGGCGAACTCCATCGGAGTTTCCAGAATATGAACCAACCAAAGTTCATTGGCTCATTCGACCCTGATGATGCCGAACATTGGCTTAGAGAGGTAGAAAGGATATTCTGTGTTATGCAATGCATGAACGAAGAGAAGGTGTTACTTGCTACTTTCCAATTGGAAAGGGACGCCCGATTTTGGTGGGAGTCTATCGAAGCTACTCTGGGACAAGATCTGATTACATGGGCCGAGTTTGTTGAGCATTTCAACAACAAATACTTCTCAGACTGTGTTCAAGAGAAGAAGGCTACGGAGTTTGCCGCATTGAAGCAGAGGACATTATCTGTGGTCGAGTATGAGGCCCAATTCTCTAGGCTGTCAAGGTACGTAAAGAATTTAGTGAGTACCGAGAAGATGCAGGCGAGAAGATTTCTTAATGGGCTTCGACCCTAGTACATCACCCAACTAGCACCGATGGACATCTAGGTCTATTCGGAGATGGTTCGTAGAGCCCAGCTATTAGAAGATGCCACAGAGCTATCCAACAGAATCTGTGGGAAGGACAAGAAGGAGCTGATGACAACCTCTAGTACCTTCAAGCCCTCCTTCCAAAAGAAGAGAGCTAATGACGGAGGTACTTCTGCCCAAGATAAGAAACCCAAGAGGAACAACAAAACCTTCTCCATTACAGTTGCACCTTCCCAAGAGGTGTGCAAGCATTGTGACAAGGCCGGCCATAGGGCCGAGGAATGCTGGAGGAGACTAGGAGCTTGTCTCCGTTGTAGGAGCCATGACCATCGGATTCCCGAGTGCCCTTTGATTAATTATTAAGCTGGAGATGAGAAGCGCGTGGTGAAGAAGCAAGCACATCTCCAAGCTCTTCAGGAGGCAGAACAAGATGAAGGCGGACTGGTGGAAGGTACACTAAAGATTTATTCCAAGAGGGCTTAGTCCGTGCAGCAGCGACAGAGCAACAGCAACACAGGAGGGATAACTGGGGGCAGAGAGACTGGTTCTGGTGAAGATGGGGACCCGTCCCCTGACTGGGCTACATAGCTATGTGCCATGAAAGACGTTCATATGGGGGCATGAGAGCCCGATTACAGATGCTTGCAAGCCACGGGACAATTCCATCATTTATGACGGTCCCCGAGTCACTGCATTATTGTGTGGGTAGTCCTGCATTCGTACATAGTGTCCGTCAAAGGACCTGGGGCGCAGCAGGATGCCGCCCGAGAGGCGTTACAATGTATCCCCGATACGAGACAGTACCGAGATCGGGATAGTGGGGTTGCCGCGGGCACCACTGTGCTGGAGCAGTTGGGCCCCGCTATGGCCGATACGACCGAATAGCCCAGGCACCACTTGTGGCTAGAACGACCGGGCACTGTTGAGACAGAGGCGGTCGAGCGCTGTTGAGACTGGAGCGATCGGACGGCGCGGGTATCGCCCTGACTGGAGCGATTAAGGGCCGTCGAGCTTGGAATCGGCGGGTGCCGTAGGCACCGTTGTGCTGGAGCAGTCGAGGCCGTAGGCATCGCATTGACTAGAGTAGTTCGATGCCGTTGGCACGGTGACGACTAGAGCAAACGGGTGCTCTAAGCCTCGTTGCAGTTGGGGCAACCAGACGCCGTTGGAACTGGGAAAGTTGGGTGTCATGGACATCTTCTCTAGAACGACCAAATGCCATGAACACTACTAAGCCTGGAGAGCCTGAGGGCTGCTAGGGCTCGAGACTTGAAAGAAGGCCGACAGAGGGGCCTGGTTGTTAACGCGGTGCTACTTGCGGGCGCGTTCTCGATGAACGCGGTAAGGATATGCACCGCGTTATCAGGGAAACAGCGAGATGCGTGGATCCGTTCCTTCCTTGCTCCCAGGCCGACCAAGGTGCAAGGCCCTCACGCTTTCTTCTTCTTACGTCGGGACCGAATGGTCGGGCGTCGTGGGCACCATTGTAGCTGGACGTTCGGGTGCGGTGGGCACCATAGTGACCGAGGTAGCTGGGCAATCGGGTGCCGCGGGGCACCTATAGAGAAAGTACTCCCAGCGCAATGCGACGCCAGTAGCATCATACCCCATGGTTTATAAAATAGTATGTTTCCGATAATCAGTCGAGGGGACTAGCATAGAGCCCTTGAACACAATCAGTGCTCGATCGCATCTTCAAGAATAAATCAAGCTACTTTCACGTTTCAAGCAAGTAAATATGGCCATTAATGTAATCAAGTTCGATCAGTTCATGATAACAATACTCAATGGATGAATCCTTCAATTGAGATCTTGAGAAATCAAGAATGACTTAAGGCAATGTTATGCTCATGGAAATAATTTAGCAGCATAACAGTACATTCATTATCTTTCACAATTTACTTTAAGTGTCTTTAGACAATATGACAAATCTTAGACCATCATTAATCCATCTAGGAACTTTGGAATATCAACTCTTGGGTCAAATCTCGGGTTAAAGTATTCAGGAATTGTGACGGTCTACTAATGGGCCGTTACATGAACATAACGGTCTATTATTGGGTCGTTATAGTGGGCTGAATCCATAAAGAAATAAAATTGGACTCAGGTTATGTAACGGATCTATATTGGACCGTTATATGGCCTGACGGTCGAGTAAGGGGCCGTTACACGGACAGAATTCAAAACTTTGGTAGTGCTTTCCTAGACAATTAGGCTTTAATTGGTACAACCAGCTCGACGTCCTAGTGGGAATCCTAGGCTCACGGAGACTTACGGAGGCCTTGAATAAGATTTTCTAGTCCATTAGAAGGAATATCCAATAGAGAGGTCCTCAAGTTCAAGAATATGTTCCTATAGTGCAAAAGTGTAACTAATGGTCATATACCAGAATATATGCCATGAACTTAGAGAAATTGACTCTATAGATGAGAAAAGATGTGTGACGATATAAAATCGTGATAAGCTCCGTCAATACATCTTTTAAAATCATGAATTTAATACAAACTATAGAGTTTTGGCAATAAAATTATCATAGACTTTAAAATAACTCAAAGCACTCTAATCATGTAATTCCTATCATGAATCAATAATTAAACTCAAGGTCATAAAAACAGGTTAAAACTTAGATATCTAGGCTTTATTTAACTGCACTCCTACTTATCCTCTTGTACACACAAGACTCTCTTTCATTCTTAATGAAGTCATAAAATTTGATCACCTTATCAAACCTCATGTTTTAACTATGAGAAGTTTAGGTTAGTCCATGAATGGATCTTTTAAAACTGCACACCATATTTGGGTATTCTATGGAGGTGAAATCTCTCTAGCTAGTCAATGTGCTCGAGGAATGACGAGAAAAGTTCAATCTGCTAGGGTTCCTGTGCGCCGCCGGCCTCTTGGCCGGCCATGATCGGTCCTGGTGGCGATCCCCCCTTTGCCACTGGGCCTTCGCTCGTCGAACAACCTTCTCCTGCTGGTGCTACACTTGCCCTACATGTCGTGACGGATGTATAGGACCATGCACATCCCACGTCCGCGGCTACGGGGGCCCCGTCCTCAGGCTCTTTCCACGCTGGAAAGCCATCGTTTGCCCAGATTACATCAGCCTCTCGCCCTCCTCCGCGTGTTCCTTTGGCGATTAAGCCCCCTGCATTCACTGACAGTGGGGAACCAGCGTGCTTTTTCTCTGATGTGGAATTAAAGCTCTTGGAATCTCCCTTGAAATACGCCATCATAGCCAAATGCTCTTATGGTAGGCCTTCCTTCCCAAAAATTAAATCTTGCATGTCTCAAAGATTACAGCTCTCTTCAGACTTCATTATTAGTGCGCTTAACCCACGCCATATTATACTTAGGTTCTTGGAGGAAGGGGACTTTATTAAAGTTTTACTCCGCAAAAATTTATACATTAAAGGGTTCCTATTCAGGTTCTTTCGTTGGACGTCGGACTTCGATTTTGAAGCGAACCCAAGCTCTCTCCCAATATGGATTGGTTTTCTATTGCTTCCTATTAATTTCTTTAATGAAAATTTCTTGCGTTCGATTGCAGGGGATCTGGGGCCTGTCCTCAGGATTCATGACTGCACCTTGGCTTGGACTCAGACACAGGAGGCATTAGTTTGTATTGAACTTGATATTTCCAAGTCTCGTCCAGAGCGGATTTGGATTGGTTGTGGATCTGATCGCTTCTTGCAGAAGATCAATTGTCACCGTGTTCCTACTCTTTGTGGCTACTGCCACAAGCTTGGTCATGCTATAGCTAACTGCACCCACAGACTGAAGCGGAAGGCTTCCAAGCTAGATGCTTCCCGCCCTATCAAGCCTCCGGGTGGTAAGCAACACGGATCTTAGAGAGAAGTGGGTGGTCGTGGCCTTCGGCCAAGCCCTGGTGGAGCTTTGTTTAAAGGCAAAGAGCATGCTTTGGACTCGAATTCCTTTGGCCCTCTACAGACTCTGGAGGATTCTGAGGTCCCTATAGTTCTGGTTGAAGGTGGGGCTCCTGTGCAGAATGTTTTAAAGGATGATGCCTGTGGCCAGGTTGGGCATCGATCCGACTCGCATCATGTTGATGCTAGTCATTCACCATCTGATGGTTGCGTTAAGGCCCTTGTGTCTGCGGTGGCCCTCCCTCATGCCGACGCCACTCAGTCGCTTATGGCTGATTACTCTAAGGCCTCCATGTCTACTGATGCTACTAAGGGCCATCCTCACGTCGATGCTAGCTTTCCACCGACTATGCTAGTGGATGCTCTTGATGTTGCAATGGCTACTTGCTCTAAGGTTCACCTGTCTACTACTGTGTTTGCAGATGTAAGCACAAGAGGCTCTGCGGGGGGTCTCCCTTCGGTTGTGCCACCCCCCTAGTGGGTCGGAACTGGGTGACACTATGGTCGACCACCGTGGCCACCCTGCTCCTCTGAGGGATCTTCTGCTACCAACACAACCTGTCTTGATCAACAAGCCAAAAATTTCCTCATCTAATATGGATCTATTGTCTATTAAAGGCGTTTTTTCTAACAACCAAGTTCCTCTGCAGCTTGTCCCTGAGGTGTCTGAGAAATCAAATGTTGAAAATTCTATCATGGCTTACTTGGGCATTCTGGGGGGTCGTGGTCAGGGTGATCACGTTTGAGCATTGGACCGTCCAAGCCGAATTACTCGCTCACAGGCTAAATCTACGGGGGAATCCAAATCAAGAATTAATGGTTAGTCCTATCATGATTTGGAATATTAAAGGTGTTGGCAATAAGCCTTCTCAACGATGCTTGCGCCGTTATTGTCGAAAGTTTGATCTACAAATAGTTGCTATTTCTGAACCGAAAATTTACAAGGAGAAGGCTACAGATATTATGCACCGCTTGGGTTTCCATCATTTTGCAGCCAATTGTGATGATCAGTCTAAGATTTGGTTTTTCTTGAAAAACACTATCTCGTGTGATGTTATTCACTATATATGATCCCCAAATTATTACTGTGTCTGCGGATTATGGGCTAGGATCCAAGCATTACCTCACTTTTATCTATGCTTCTTGTAATCGGCAAGACAGATGTAAGCTCTATGACTCTCTTACGAACTTTGGTGCCCATATCAAAGAACCATGGATGCTAGGAGGTGATTTCAATGCTATTGCATCTTCTGTGGAGAAGGTGGGCGGCAACATGAACTATTTAAATTCTATGGTTAATTTGCAGGGTTTCATTTCTGCCAATGGATTCATTGATGCGGGGTTTAGAGGTAGTGGCTTCACCTAGTCCAATAACCAGGCTGGCTCGGCCTGCATCCGTGCTCGGTTGGACAAGGTTTTGTTTAACCATGCCTGGTCCCTTGGCTTTCTGGAATGCTTTGTGCAGCATCTTCCCAGAGAGCCTTCTGATCACTATCCTCTTTTGTTATGTTTTGCTAAACCTCGCACGAAACCTTCTAGATTTATTTTTCAAAGGATGTGGACCACACATGAGGATTTTTTACAGTTTGTTCAACATGTATGGAACTCAACCACCATGTGCCATGTGAACCCTTTCCACGTTTTACAGCATAAGCTTAAGGTATTGAAGGTCAGCCTGAAGGGTTGGAACAAAGACTGTTTTGGTGACATTTTTCAGAATGTTGCTCTTGCTGAAGATCATTTACTCAGTGCCCAATGTCTGTTTGATGCCGACCCATCTGTGCATAATAGGACATCTCTTCAACCGGCCCAAGCGCAGCTGCGTCAAGCTCTCCACAAAGAAGAATTGTTTTGGTTTCAAAAGGCCAGAGTGCAGTGGGAGGTTGATGGTGATCGTAATACTAAGTTCTATCACCAAATAGTTCAAGGTCGGCGTAGGCTTAATTTTATCTCCCGCATAAAGCTATCGGATGGCCAGTGGTGCGAGGATCACGAGGTGTTGGCTAAGGGGGTAGCTCAATTTTCACATTTTCATATCAAGTGTGTCAGGTCGATGCATGCATTCATCTTCATCCACACAGGTCGATGCATCCTTAGACTACGTTGAAAAAATAAGGTCGATGTATGTTCTTGCATTAAGTCATTCAGGTCGATGCACATTGCACCTTGTGTAAAGTAATGTCGATGCACATTATGTCTTGATCAAAGCAAGGTCGATGCACATTGTATCTTGTGCAAAGTAAGGTCGATGCACATTGTGCCTTGAGCAAAGTAAGGTCGATGCACATTATACCTTGTGTAAGGCAAGGTCGATGCACATTGCATCTTGTGTAAGACAAGGTCGACGCACATCCTTATACTTATTCCATAAGGTCAATGCTCATGTTTGTGTTATGCACTTCAGGTCGATGCATGTTTTGCAGCATGTCCTATAGGTCAATGCATGTAATGTAGCATACATCATAAGGTCGATGCATATACTCTAGCACACTGTACTTGGTCAATGCACGTATAGAGTCTAAGGTCTATGCATCCATAGAGTTTGTGCATATATATGTCTGTGCACATGTAGAGTCTGTGCACATATAGGTCTATGCATGTCTAAGGTTTGTGCATATGAAGAAACCAGGGTCGATGCACATGTGGGTTTTGGTTGTCAGGTTTGTGCATTAAGTCCATACTTAAAGCACTTGCATTAACATACACTCCTGTGGTCTGAGCATATGATCTTTCTAATATTGTCTAAGTCTGCATCCTCATAAGCAATAATGATGATAAAGGTGTTTGACAAAATGACTCATGTCTTTTTGACAAGATTAACTTAGACACTTAATGAGCTGAGAGCTACAGTTACTCAAGTTTGCACGTGATCCAAGACCTAAGTTAAGGAAACATGTGATCTGAGGCTACTTACTCTCCAAGAATACTCAGACACGTGGCCTCACCCAATCCTCAATATTTGACACGTGAAATCACTTTCCTGAAAGAGCCATTGGTGGGAATTCTCCCTCCACGCGTCGAAGCCAATCTAAGTGGGGTCCACATCATCAGGCTCGCGGGCACATAAAAAGAGAAGGATCTCTGGGAAGTGACAGTGAGAAACGAGATAATAAGATGAAAGTTAACTTGTTAATTCAGTTTATCATATAAAAACCCTTTGGTTGTCATCATCAAAACCAGAGGGACAACAAACCACTGTGACGCGCCTACCCAGGTGCATCACAGTACTTGATGGACCAACACAGGCGCGTTATGGCACGACCTAAAACAGCGAACGTAACGCGCTCCCCCAGGGGCGTTACGTCACCTAACGGACCAGCTCAGGTGCGTTAGGTCACGGGACCAAACTGGCTATAACGCACTCCCCTAGGGGCATTACAGTCCGTCACGGACCAACACCAGTGCGTTAGGTGGAAGGCATAATGCGCCTTCCCAGGGGCGTCACCTTCCCTGACGGACCAACACTGGTGCGTTAGGCTACAATGACCCCCAACGGTCAAAAACCAATGGCCGAATCACTATGACGGACCAGCCCAGGGGCGTCACAGTCATATGGCGGTCTATCGTAGGGTCGTCACGCCCACGACAGCCCAAGCTCAAAACCAATGAAGCATAACGCACCTCCCTAGGCACGTTATACCCAGTGGCGGTCTCTGATACGACCGCCACAGCGTTCCCACGACAAAACGGTAAATTCAACCCAAAAATGCCGATCACGCCCCCATACCTCCATAGGAGAGGGAGAAAACAAGGGGGAAGCTCCCTAATAACCCCTAGCATGATTCTACAGCCTCGGATCGGCTAAAAATACGGTGGATCGCTAGATCGGGTAATCACTCCCCAAAACATGATTTTATCCTAACCCGCTCAAAAATGCCCCTCTCGGCCTCACGACAGGCTAGAAATCACGGGAATGAACCGCTAGAGCGTAAGGATCGTCACCCTACCTCAATGGAGCGAATGCTCTATCGAATCGATGTCGAAATCATGAAGAATGCTTTTAGAAACCCTCATTCCTTCACGAAATCCCACGAGTTCCAGGCTGCCACGACCGCCTCACCGTCACCGTCGTCGCCACGCTGTCGCCCCGCGCCATCTACAGTCGGCAGGGACGCGTCGCGCGATCGAACGAGAGAGAGAGAGAGAGGGAGATGGACGCTCATTGGGGGGGGAAGGAAGAGGAAAAAGATGAGAAACGCTCGATCTCATCTTGTAGTTGATGACAATCGCCTGTATGGTGTCCATGGTCACTGTGGAACAGACAGTGCTTTTGGTGGTTGCGGTGCTTTACCTTCATGGGCTCGGGTTGGTGGAGAAGGCCTGAGCTCTTGATGTCTTCATAAATCTCATAGACGGGGGTAATCAAAGGGGTGTACCGCTCATACCTCCGAGAGGGCTCTTTGTGGTCCCCGTCTCGATTTTGCCTCTTCCCTTGTTCGGACTGTCGCTTCTTGTCCCCCTCCCGACCCGGGCCCGTTGTGCTGCGACAGGCAGTGAGGACTTTTTTGCACTCGGCGTGATGTAGGGCCAGGGTCACAAGCTCCGCGAGGGAGGTGGGAGGATGAAGGACCAACTCACGCCGCAGGTTCTCATCGCGGGTACCCCCGGTCAGCGCGGTTATTGCCGAGGCACCATCCAGGCGGGGGATACGCAGGGCCTCTGATTTCAATCAGTTAATATAGGCCCGGAGTCTTTCCCCCTATTCCTGTTTGAGGGCCTATAGCCCCGCTACTGACAGTGGAGGACCACTACCGGTGAAGCTCTCCTTGAATACTCGCCCGAGCTGTCGAAAATCACGGATGCTGCCCAGGGCGAGTGCTCGGAACCATGCCTAAGCGCCCTGGACCAGGGTGGTCGCGAACGCTCAGCACTTGATGGCATCAGATGCCCCATGCAAGGTCATGAGGGCATCGAAACTGTCGTAGTGATCGACCGGGTCTCCCTGGCCGTCATATGCTTTGAAGGTCAGGAGCGAGATCCTGGGGGAGATCTCGACCTTCAAGATAAGGTCAGAGAACGGGGATTGCTCCTCGTCTTCCGCAGTGGAGGTCTTTTGTAGGGCACAGAGGGCGCACTCTTGCTCAGCAAAACGCCTCTCGAAGTCTCACAGTCGGAGAGACAGCTCTAGATGCCACTGGGTCGAGGGGCTGTGGGAGCGTTCTTGCACGCTGCTTGACGTCCCTCGAGGGCTTCCATCTCCAGGGGTGGCCGATGCGCTCCAGATTTCTCTCTCCTCAGGGTGGAGGAGGCTTCTTACTCCGGAGGAGGGGCTTGGGATGGTCACTGAGGTCATCAACCGAAGTCTTGGGAACTTGCTCCGTTGCCTAGTTGGGGACCACGCCAGGAATTGGGATCTCCTCTTGCCCCAGGCTGAGTTTGCATACAATGATTCCGTCAATAGGTCCATAGGTAAGAGTCCATTTGAGGTCGTGCATGGTTATAGGCCTAGAAAGCCTTCAGATCTCATCCCCCTTCCCCCACATGCTAGAGTGTCAGTCTCAGCTGAGTCCTTTGCACAACATATCAAAGAGTTACATGATGACATCCTCAAGCATATAGGGAAAAGCAATGAGGCTTACAAAAGGCAGGTACATGCTCGACGGCACCACTGCGCGTTCCAAGTGGGAGACTCGGTGATGGTGAGGATGGAGTGGCTGCTCCCGGGGCCTGCCTCCAAAGTGAGGGCACGAGGTTTGGGACCCTTTCAAGTTCTGAGACAACTTTGTAGTAACGCTTATGAGCTATACCTATCTGAGGGTTTTGGGGTACACCCTACCTGCAACGTGGTAGACCTGGTACCCTACAAGGGCCCCGCGGTGGGACCCGATGAGGAGCTTGAGCCTTTACCCTCCCATGAGAGAGACACCCACGGTGGGACTCTACCTCCTAGCTTGAGAGGCCGACGTGAGCAGGTGGAGGCAATACTGGATGAGCAAAGTACCCTTACTAAGCATAGGGTGTACCAGTGCTACCTGGTGAGGTGGAAGAACCGTCCCCCAACAGAGGATACTTGGGTGAGCTAGGAGGACCTGTTGCGCCTTGACCAAGATATTTTGGAGCACTACCATAGCGAGGCAGACCCATACTCAATGGGGTCGTGCTCTCCCCACCCCGGGAGATTTGATGAGGGCATCTCACAGTGCTCTCTTTGGCTCGGATCACCTGCATCACTTTGAGGAGGATCGACTATGATGATCGCATGTATTTTCATTTCTTTGAAGTCTTATTTATGTATTTTCTTTATTGAGTCATGTGGTCATGAGTCCAATTTCACTTGTTTTGTATTAATTGGACTTTTGTATCCTAGTTTGTGCCCATGTTGGTTGTTTAGGATAGCTTTGGTCTTTTGAGTAAATGCTAAGGGCATTAAATGGTTAGCATTCAATCCAGTGACCGATCTATCACCTATTTCTTCAGATGTCATGAATTGATACACCGTTGCTTCTGTAACCTCAACATCTCCAAAGGCATAACCTTCATTTGATAATTGAAGAGCTTCGCCTAAAAGTTGCGGTGATGTGCAGACATAAAAATCTCTAGATTTGGTTGACTGCAAATTATATCTACAAGGCCTCGGAGATGGCGGCTTAGGTTACCGAAATCTACCCCCCGTGGACGAAGGACTTTCCGATCCAAAACCGTGCTTGAAGGTGCCGCCGCCTTGGATCAACGCGCCCCTGCCGAGCTCGATTCTTCTCCTCTGCGAGAAGAACGCCTCTTCGGGGCCATCTAGATCACAAACCGAAAGAACTGCTTGATGGGGTTGTAGATCGAGATGGTTGAACAAGATTGGAAAGCTATACCCATGGATAAATGATCCTCCACACACCAATAGCTTACCTTAGATGGATTGAGAAGTAAAAATGACGTGTTGAGTCGCAAGAAGGAGATTTTTGCGAGACGCCACCGGAGGAACCCATGGCTAGGGCTGGAGCAATTTGGGTGCCAAGAGTGGGTTTTTAAGGCTTGCAAGATGTGGTGGCTAGGCTTATAAGGGGGCTTGAGAGGTTTTATAAGGATGGGAGGGGCGATGATAGGGTTTAGACCCTGTTCGCGGACGGTTCGGGCGTGGCTAAGCTGCCCGACTGGAATGGGTCGACCCCTGTTCCTCTCAGCCCCGGACAGATTCGGGTGACCCGAGGGTCGACCCCAGGGGTTGACCCTTCTCCTGGTTTTCAACAAAAATTAAGTTTAAGTGTGAAAGAAGGCTAAAAATGGTTCGGCCCTAATCCCCAATGATTAATTAATGTTGGAATCAAGGTAATTGAGTGTGTTTATGGGTGAAATCAATTTTGGGAACATGTTTCAACTAAATCTAAGATCATAATAGACGTTTATCGTCCAATGCTCCGGATTTCAGATTTTGAAGGGTTTTTACTCCCTTGTTGGCATTTAAATGTATCAAAGGTGATATCGGCCATAGAAATAACAATGACATGGGTGTATACTATTAATCGACTAGCCAAGTTAGATCGAGTGCATAATAAATTTGTCACACATGTGACTGGCACGTCAATAAATAATTAATAAATAGATAAATAATAATATCAAAATAGCGCGTCCACAAACTCTTGGCACGCCCGGTGGGACCTAGTCTCCCTTCATCTCTACGCCAAAGCAGGAGGCCCGGCGGCCTCTCTTAAATTCTAATTGTGCGTTAATCCTATTTGCAGGAGTTGAAAATGACGAGCGGATTCGTCTCCCTTCACTTCGGCCAGCAGGTCATTGATGTTCATGTTCGTGAGGGCTACTTGGCGGTGCCCGTGGCATTCGGGTCCATGCCCCCTGCCATTGGACTGCCCAATTGTCTGGGCCTTATCTTTGTTGACCTGCTGAAGGTTGATGACCAGAAGCTGAGAATTGCTGCCAAGACCTCAACAGGAGCTACCGGTTCAAGGAAGAGCCGAACAACAAAGAGTACCCCTGTAGTCGTATCATGCCTTGTCCACCATGAGGTGAAGAAGAACGTAGCCTCTACCACTGCTAGGAGAGGAAGGGGAGCTGATCGAAGAGGCTGGTTCATCACTATGAACCGTCGACTATCAAACTTCGGAAAGACCATGCTGGTCGGGAATATTAGGGTGAACCTCAATGGTCGCCCGAGAGATGTCAGGCTGGACGTGACCATCCCGATAATCCAAACCACTAACAGATTCCAAGTGCTGGCCACAAGGAGGGCCGATATAGAGATGGAAGAAAGAAAGCCATTAGCACCTAGGCCGACCAGATTCAAGCAAGTCTGGAGGCCGAAGAAGATACAGAGCTGGGTTCCAACTCAAGTTGAAGATGTTGCTACTACCCACCTCGGAGCAGGGGGCAGGAAGGATGAAAAGAGACAAGAAAGAGATGCTGATGTTGCCCGCCTCGGAGCAGGGGGCAGGAGATGGAGAAGAAAAGAATATGTTACCACTGATCACCCATGGGTCGGAAGGATGAATTGTCGACCAAGGGGAATGGTTGCTACTGCCAATCACCATGCGGATGGGAGCAGAAGGTTTGAGAAGAAAGAAGAAATGAGAATAAGAGAGCCGGTCTCTGCTAATCTATCCTGTCTGTTCTGTAATCTGAGCTAGAAAAGTTATAGGAGCATAGAGTTTTTCATTTCCAATCCTATTGCTGGATGGCTGTAAAAATTATATATGTCGTAACTCTTCCAGTTTACTTTCCAACAGTGCCAATTTCGTTCCGATCCACCTCCGAATCTGAGCACAACAATTAGTTTCGCCGGGTTGTGCAGATCTGTCCAGCCACAGGGCTGCGGGATAGGTCTGGGATCTAAAATCCCTGTCAGTACTTCAGCTTCGATTCAGCCACCGCCGACTTCAGGGATCAAAGAGGGACCTCCCACCAACATCCCAGCCAACTACCGCGGCCAGTAGTTGATCGGAAGCCGCTGTCCTATGTGCTACACGCGCTTGCTGTCTAGCGAGTTTGAACAGTGCCGAGTCAGACCAGCATCCCGCCTCCAGCTCGAAAGCCCTTCTGATTTGCTACCCATCAACCTGATATCGGTACTCCCGGATCGCTGTTGTATCCCTTTACCTCCCTACTTGGAGTGGGCCATAAATTTCATTGCTGTAATTATTTACATTTTCTATACTGGGAGTTGCGGATCTTGGCCTGGGTTGTCTTCCCTACGCCCAGAGCGTAGAGGTACATTCTCGCTCCTCTCTTTGTCGTGTTGCTTACCTCGTATATGTTTGTATGCCATTGCTAGTGCGTGATAGGACAATCTAGCTCGATCATATAATGTCACTGCTGTGAGAAAGAGAGAGTGACTGTCCCGTGACTCGACCCGAGCACGTGAGAAGAGCCGACCACCTTTGACTCACTATCGATTTCTCAACCACGTAGATCCACGTGTTTCCCTCGCTAGGGACATCTGCGAGCTCGTGTCTCTTGTTGAGGACATATCCTCCCATTTGAAACTCTGTTGGTGTTGAGTTGGTCGCGTCATTATTGGTCGCTTTATCAAATTAGTGACGTCATCACCTAGAGTCCTAGGTTCACATCAAATAGGTACCGAGTCGCATCCCGTCCCATATCAAATTGGTATCAGAGTAAAGTTGAGTCTAGGGTAGTCATCATAGCATGGTCTAAGTCTTGTCCAAGGTGTTGCATCTCATGGCTAATGGTATAATAGGTAGAGGTTTAGTGGAAGGTTTGGCGGAGGTCAGTGCTAAGGAGGCCGATGACATAGTGGGAGGTGTAAAAGTAGAAGGTTTGGTCCGGAGGAAACGCCGAACGGGGCTAATGGTGTTAGGAGTAGAAGACGTGCCTTGGTGTGCCGACGCGAGTGATTGGAATACCGACCTATCGTCATAACACCAATGAGTCTCAAAAATGGGGGTTGGATTAGGGATGGTGGCTTCGTCCCGAGTAGGGGGTTCATCTGGTAATGGAGGGAGAGGAAAGCGAAGGAAACTTGGAAGGGGTACTTGCGGAGCTTCATCATGTGCCGTCTTGAATTCTTCAATTATTAGCCCTTCATTAGCAGGCTCAAGTGGACGCCGTAGTGGAGGCATATATGTGGGTGGTGGAATGTAGCGGCATTGCGTATGCAGAGGCGGAGGGCCATATTGACGAATGGTGTGAATGGGTGGAGGGCAGACGACATCCACTTGAGCGCTGAAATCCGCAGGCTCTTGCTTGCTCAAACTGTCGATGCCGTAATTATCTCTCCTATCCTTCCAATCTTTCTCCATCTTTGTAATGTCATTCAGAACGGCGTGAAGGGGGTTGATTGGAGAAGGAGGAGAAGGAGCTGGCCGTATGCTTGCAACCCTCTTAAGTTGTTCCTTCAACGAAGTGATTTTGTCAAGAAGAGTTTGTTGGAGGGGTGTATCTTGAGCAACGGAGGGTTGACAAGGCCTTGAAGGAGGGGCCGCATAAGAAAGCCATGGAGGGGAGTTAATGGGCTGACCCAAGGAAGGACCCAGTCGGGCCGAGTTGCAAGGAATGAATGGGCCTTGGGGCCGTGGTGGAAGAGAAATAGAAGGAGGCGGATGATGGGCCATCCAAGGAGGAGTATGAATCGGGAGAGGAGGTTACGGGTGATGGGCCACCCGAGTGGGGATATGAACAAGGGAGGGAGGCGAGTGATGGGCCACTCGAGCGGGAGTGGAAGGAGGTGGTGAAGAATGAGGTGCACCCTCAACAACGGCCTTAAGGGCCTGGATTTGTTGAGGGGTGAGATGATCTATAGCATGCAAGCGGGCCTTGCCCGCACCCTATAGGGTCACCTGGGCCAACCCGGGGGTGCCCCGACAATAAGCCACGCCACATGGCACCCAGTGAAAAGGCAGGGAGTCAGCCCCGAGATGCCTTCTTTCAATCTTTCAAGGTCAAAGGGAGACCTAATCAAGTCAGCCACAGGCCTTGGAGGCCCGCAGTACCATGTGTATGGCTCACACATACGCGTTTGGCATTTCCCCGAACACCTGGTGGGTGCATATATTCCAGCCCTCTGGCATCAAACCATAGGCCAACCCATGGTGCCAGCACGTTAATTGGGTCCTACAACAACCCCCTAGCAAGATGGGGCCACCCCCGACCCTCAGACACGTGACGACGAGCCACCTGTCTTTAGCTCTCGGGCCAACCTGAGGCTACCTTGCCAACCCGCCGTGTGACACGGCATGCAGCTCAAGGCAGGGCCCGTGTGCCTAAAATACCTCCCCTTAGCTCCCATGAGCTCCCATCCTTAGCCCAAGGTCCATTTTGGGGCCCCCCGACCTGCTAACCAAGCCGTTCGGTAACCCGGGATGTGCCGGGCATTTACCCGAACACCTTGCGAGCGGCTACTATGACTCGAAGAACAATGGCCCCCATGGGCCAGTTCCAGTCCCTCGAAGCTTAGTGTCCCTCAAAGGACACCCTTAGAAGACAAAAGAAGACCCCCGGGGGGCATCCCTCGGGGTTACAATTGGCCCCGGGGCCAGTTCGCCCTGGGGGCGATCACGCGCCCCAAGGAGGGTGAACTCCCTGGGAGCCACGCCCTCACTCCAGCCCGGTGGCCCCATGGCCCGTTCAATTCTAGTTCATCCAGTTTACGGTCCTACGATGCGATTCGTGTGTCGTACCAGATCGTGAGAGTAACACACGGAATCACGAAGCAGCAGCACGCGGGATCGATCCTCAATAGTCAACACACTCGCAAAGTCTTCCACGTACCCTCCCAGTACACCTGTTGTAGCGCCCGTGTGTTAATGGATCTGTAGTGGTTTGGACCCAGATCTGATTCCGTCAGATCTGTCGATTTTTACAAATTTTTCAGCTATTTTCTAGCATTTTTTGAGGGTCACAAGTGGGGCCCGGGAATCACGCGAATCAGGTTGACGGGCAGCATCTTGATGTCACCTCCGTCGGTGCCGAACCCGCGCTACGGTGCTGTCTGGACAGCGCGATCAATGGGGCCATGGGGCCCACAAGCCACTTTGTGCTCCGGGTCTACTGTGGTGGGTCCCACGGTGACGGGACCCCTGGTGGCGCGCCTCCACAGACGACGGTCGGGCACGAGTCGTCGGTCGGAGGCCGATCGGCTCTAAACTCCAAGGCTTGGAGTGGCTGCCCACAGACCTGTCGCTTCTATTTTTAGGCGCGCGCCTCGGCAAGAATCACCACTGTGACAAACCCCGATGTCTGATCGACGTGAGACCGGCGTCGTTGGAAATCTCTCTCAAAATCCTTCAATATAAGACTAGAGAGATCAGCTGGATCTATATGGATCTGACCTTTATCTATTTTTGAACTTGCTATTGGACTATACCTAAATTCTCAGATCTGCAGGGCAGTTTCCCGAGAACTTCCATTGACCTCCAGGTAGACGTCCCATTTAGCGTCTGAGCTATTCATCAAAGTTGTAGGGATTTGAGCTAGGAAAACGGACATATTTTCTGTGAAAGGATTGGAGGTGGCTACAAATTGTTATGATTTTTACACTAGAATGTGGTCGGATCTGGAAATTGGCTAGCAGCACTATAGCTGACACTGAAAATGGTTTTTAAAAAATGGAAGGAGGGCTGATCAAAATTCATGAAAAATCATGGGTGGACGGATAGATGGGTAGAACTCCCAGTAAAATTGGGAGATCTAGAAAAATTCCAGAAGGTGGTCTAAGAGGCAGATCTCAGGCTTGCTGTCACAATGGATAGGAAGCTGATAGATCCGTGAACGGGGTGAAGAACAAAAATGGAAAATTGGCAAACGAGGGTTTCTGGGGCTGAAATGTTTTGTGGGATGTGGGGGAGACGTGGGGAGCCTACCATAAAAATTTCAGATCCAAAGGAGGTCGGGGCTGAGCGCGAAAATTCTGAGAAGAGGGCTCTGTCCCTGGTGGACAGAATACCGGCAACGGTGGTGGCGGTGCGATGGCGGCACGTGGCAGCGGCCCCCAGGGGACTGTTACGCTTGGCAAGCAGTCACGCGACTGATCGCTACCCCTTGGGTAGCGGCCAGCTGGTGACCGTTTCCCTGGTCTGGTCAGAGCACCCTCGGGGTGCGTATTTTTGACCATTGGGGAGTCGTCTGCCAGGTTGCGATCAGGGTTGGACCATTTCCTAGAGTTTTGCAGTCAACAGGTGACTGTCTGGTGGGGGTGGCAGTCTGGCGATAGGCCGCTACCCACCCTTCGGATTTGCTGGGTTGCGACCATGCCATGGCCGCCTCCCTGTGCTTGGCGATCTCATGGAGACTGCTAGGCTCTCCTTGCGGTCCTATGTTGACCGCCAGGGGAATGATGGTCTTGGGAGGACCGCCACTCCATTTTCGTTCGAGCAGTGGTTTCCATGAGTCTCAGTCTTGCCTCCAGTGACCCATCCACTAGTCGTAACTTTCCTGTGCACGCGGGTGCGGACCCACTTGGGAGTGGTGGAGAGCGTGACCTAGAGAGATGGTTTGTAGGTTGGTTCCGTAGGACCCCTCATCTTTGCAGCCTATGTCCGAGCTGGGGGGAAAACTAGCTAGAGGGCCTGACCTAGAGCGCATGGTCCGTGTGTGCACACATGGTTGGGGGTGTCAGACCCGTGCTAACGAGCATGACCCCAACTAGTCCTTGTTTGTGGTACTTGTTGTGTGTCTTAGTCTCCGCCTGGGGCATGTAGGGAGACGCTTGGGCACGGTGTAAGACGTCAGGGGACGCTTCCGACCTTGCTTCTGGTGGGTGGTGCTCCTATCTCCTAGTAGGTATGGACTTATTTTCCTATCAGACCATGGTCTGTTTGTTCGGTACGATTAGTTGTAGTGAGCTTTTTTGTTTATTTATTGTTGCTTGTTGCTTCTGCTATACTTCTACTTGGTAGCATCACTTTCTACGTATGTGTGTACCTTGCTGCTTCGTTTGTCTCATTGTGAGGTGGGGGTCCGCGGGATCCCTACTGAGCCTATGAAATGAGGCTCACCCCTATATTTTCAGGTGAGGTGGGTTTGTCGAGAGGCACATCTGAGGCTCCTCGTGGTTCGTGCGGTCAGTGGTGACCTCCCTCTCTGTAACATGAAATCTCTCTCTAAACTTCCTCTGCATATCTGACCAATCACTGATCGATCCGGCCGGGAGGCTGGAGTACCATTCAAAAGTGAGCCCCGTCAGCGAGGACCCGAAAAACTATAGCAGATATGACTCGTCGATGGCTAGGTCACCCATGACGGTCATGTAGTAGGCGACATGCTCCTTGGGGGATCCGTTCCCGTTAAACTTGTCGAACTTTGGCGGCTTGCTAATCCCAGGAGGGAGCCGCTTGGGAGCATGATGCGGTGGGTATGGCACCCTATACGCATCGAACATGACATAGTCGCCTTCACTCCTTTCTGCGAGCTTCAGCTCGATCATTCTCTCCACCATCATCTTGTTTATGACTGTGGGATCAACTGGCTCTGGGTAGAAATGTGTCAGCTGGAGGTAAGGGGTGACCAGAGTGGTCGCCTGTGGAGGAGGAAGCAGTAGTGGAGGTGGCTGGTGCATCTAAGGGAGCATTGGTGGCATCAGCGGCTGTGGTGGTCATTGTTGAGCTGTCGCCAAGCTTGGTTCTGCTGGCTGGGGTATAGTGTAGAGCAATGGATGGTCATTCTGGTTGACGGCTCCCCTTGATGATTCACCATGCATCTCGGGCTGCTTGGAGGCTGATGATTGCTCTGTCTTTTCCATCAACTATTTCTTTAGCAGGTCTATCTCTTGCCGGTATCTCTGAAGTAGCATTAGGACTGATGGGTCCATTGCTACAGTGCTGGGGATAGCTTCTGTCATCTCCCCAGATGCACCCTCAGGTAGGATGTCGAGCAAGACATCATCTTATTCATCTGACGTTACCACATTGGTGGTCAGAATAGTAGCTTCATCATCATGTTGGTGGTAGACCAGGGTTTGCTTTCCCTTAGCTGCTGCCAATAGTTCTCGTGCGGCTTCTACCCTTTGAGTGTTTAGCCCTGGCCTCGCGGCCAATCGAGCCAACTCGTGAGGATCTTCTGGAAGCCCTCCATATCGGGTGGATACACCAGCCATATTGCAGGTAAAGATCTGCATTCTTCTTCTTTACCGGTGGACCTTCCTTTTTGCATGCTCCTAGCGGGTAAGTCCGCTTGAGTGAAGTCACCGACCCGTGCATCGCTTGCTTGCTAGGTCTGAGGGATCTTCGGTCTTATGACTATCACCACCAAGGTGATGTCACATCATTTGCAGCCTGAGTCTGACTGGGGGGAAAACTAGCTAGAGGACCCAACCTAGAGCAGATGATCTGTGTGTGCACACGTAGTTGGGGACAGAGGACACGTGCTGATGAGCGCGACCCCAGCTAGTCCTTATTTTGTGTTACTAGTATGGTGTCTTAGCCTCTGCCTGGGGCGTCGTAGGCAGGCACCTGAGGTGTAGACTAAGTCGTCAGTGGATGCCGGCCTTACTTCTAGTGGGCGGTACTCCCGTCATGTGATGTGAGTTGTTGTGTCCGGGTTTTCGTTTCCTGTCTGCGAGATGGGGTTTCGTGTGTGGTTCGGATGTTTTCCCGAGGCGAGGTCTAGGATTTCCAGTGAGCGTCACCGAGGACTTTTCCCTAGATGGCGTAGAGTTCACGACAGCGAGGTCGTGACTGTGTTTCCTAACTGCATGGTTTCGGTGGGCCCTTGTCTGAGAGGACGGGCCTCCACGACAGTGGCGTCGTGCCGTTTTCCTAGTAGCATGGCTAGGGAGGCTCGTGGTCTAGTGGTCCTCCGACTGTGAGATCGGGGCATATTTTCGGTACAGTAGGAGTAGTTGTAGAGCTGATATTTTATCGGCCGCCGTGTTTACTCTTCCTACTGTTGCTGTTGTTCTTTTCTATTGTTGCTGCTTTCCGTACCACCGTTGTTTTTAATTGGGGTTCCGCGAGACCCCTGTTGAGCCAGTGATAGGAGGCTCACACCTGGTTTTCAGGTGTTGCGGTTCTTCCTCGTGGTTCGAGGGTACTACATGGAGATCCTTAGCTGCTAGCTCGTCGGGCCGATTGTTCACTTGACATTTGGTACGTTTTACTACTTTAGACTGTACTTTTAATAGACTGGACTCTGTTACAGTTACTTGTTTATTTCTGTTATTATATATGTTGCCTTACTTTATTTCCTATTTCTGTGTACACTACACCTATCCTTTTAGCCCTTCCGAGCCCTCCAGCTCGTGGAGTAGCTATCTAGCACAAGGCCCACTCTTTCTGGCCGGCCGGAAAGAGTGGAGGTAGAAGTCCCACGATTTAGAGGTAGGCGGGGTAGAGCGCCTGATTATCGGCCATCCATACTCGACCTGCAGTCGATCCTGAACCACATTAACGCCAGCGTGCTTCGTCCCGCGTTCCACTCCACCACTGGTAGGCGGCCTGAGAGGAGCCGTCCAACTCTTAGGCGGTTCGTCCTTAGCCGTTCATCCTTCCAGCGCTAAGCAAAGGCGAGTGTCCCTCCCTTTCTCAAGACATGGCGTGTCTATCGCATCCGGGGTCTTGAGTGGCGATCACATAGGTTCCATCTCCACCTTACTCTTCTGGTTTCCTAGTTTCTTTCATGCTTTCCTAGTCGTGAGGAGCAAAAGGTGGTTTGATCTCATTGCTGACACTTTTAAAAGAGGAAAAGCTATTTTTTCGATCAACAGACTTTCTGGCGATCACAGTGGGACACCTGGTGCCCATCGTGTTGGTGTTTGCTGACCCCCTCCAGTCTTTTGGTGTTTGTTAGTCTTTGTTCCTGTTCAGCTATCGTAGGTCACTGGTTGGCAAGTTCTGATCCCTGGCGGTTGTGCAGTTCGTCGAGGGCCGCCTGAGTGTTGGTACGGATAGAGATCGATCGCTCTTCATCATCCCCGGTCGTGCTCGCCGCGCGACCCTGTTGTCTCCTATGGTCGGATAGCGACCGCGCTTCCCTTCTGCGGCCAGCAGTCGGCCGCCCATCTTCTTGGCACAGGTACGTACCCCCGTTTGCATTATTCTATCTGCGATTGTGTCAGGGTCGCTTCAGGACCTGCCCTGCTGGTGACAGGCTGCCCACCCAGATACGTTCACTAGTGGCTCTATTATTTGCGTAGTGTTGCCAGCTCGTTTCGTCTTTGTTTTGCACATATTGTCCCCCCTTGCTGTTGGACGGTTCCCTGTGAGCCGCCTATCCCCCTTGGGCGGTCTTCCTAAGACCGCATATCTGTGCTACAGTGTACCCGAGCCTTGAGTATATATTGCCATGTTACATTTGCTCCATGCTATTGGGTGTTGATCTCTCCTGAGCTTTCTCTAAAAAATAGTTTACATTGATTTTTAACTTAATTTTTAAAATTGATAAAAATTAGTGTAGAATCTTTGACAAAAATGACATAAATTTTAAAAATCGGTGTAGACTGTTTAGGAGGGGGTCCTACGGGGGAGGAGAGGGGGACCGTAGGGGACGAGAGGGCCTCCCGCGGAGGAGGGAGCCGCAGGGGGGAGAAGGGACCGCAGGGCAGGGAGGACCTCGCAGTCCTGGAAGACCTGAAACGTGCAGACCAGCAGGCACTTGGGGGAGGCGAGAGCGGCCAGATCTGGCACGCCGTCGGCTAGGGGGTCGAAGTGGGACTGCATGTGGCGGAAGATGGGGGCGGAGGTGAGGCGGCGCCAGTCGCCAGAGATGGAGGGGAACCGGAGCAGAGACTACACGGGGAGGAAGGGAAGGACGTGCTCTCGGACGACGTCGTGGAGGGGGTCCTCATCTCCCGGATGATCTTCTAGACACACGAACCCTAGCTAGCTTGGCCTGTGCAGGGCAGGAAGGAGTGAAGGAGGAGGAGGAAGAAAGCGGGTGTGGCATTAATGGGGAGAGCTCAGTTTGCTTCATTCTTCCTCGAGGTGGCCGCCGCTGGCTCCCCACGGTCACCTTTCTTCCCCTCGGTCGTGGCCTTCCCCTGGTCGCCGAGGTCTCCCTTCTCCGTCGTCGCCCCATCGCACTTGGTCTGCGTCGCCAGGCAGCAGGTGCAGGTGACCCTGTCCTGCCGCGGGTGTGAGCACCAGTGCCGCCGCGGACTCTGTATCCATTTCACGGCCCTCTAAATCCATTTCACGGCTTGGACTTTGCTTGGTAAGCATGGGATGACGCCAGTGTCATCGCGGGTGTGAGCGCGGCCATGGTCGCCCAGGCCATGTGGACCTCGTCGCCGTCCACCGCAGTAGGAGCCTCGTGCGTGTTAAGTTTCGATCAGAGGTGCAACGGAAACAACGAAACCCTAAGAAGTGGATCGTTGCTGGCGATCAAAATTAAGAAAAACGGATCGAAGGGAACCCGCTTAGGAAGAACAATTCTATACCTTTGCGGGATTAATTAATTCCCAGATGCCTGAAGACGATGACTCGCTCCGAGTCGAAGGTAGGCGAGTGAGGAGGTAACTCGGGGATCCTCCCACGGACTCTTGCACATCCACGGCCACAACCCCAGCCGTGGCCAGTGTGCTCCAGGATTAGCTACAGCCCAAGCAGGGCAGTGCTCCTTTGTCGGGTTTGAGAAGCTATTGGCTCGCCTCGCCAGGAGGCATTGAGGTTGTCTGGGGGTGGGATGGCCACCTTGTTGCAGGTGCTGCCACGAAGCATTTGTTCCAGCTTCTCCGCTGTGATCTCTTTGTCCTTATAGAATAAGGAGAGCTCTTCTGGAATGAGAAGAGTTTTGCCTTCCTTGACTTTCTGGACCATTTCCTGGACCAAGTTTCTAAGACAAGCTCATTTCTACATTTCTTCCCGCGAGATATAACTATCGAGTAGGATAGGCCCAGTAGGGCGAAGGGGAATGTACTCCTCTAAGCCGTTGATGAATTGTTGTAACTTATGGAGAGGCGTTAGCTCCACTGGGGGTTGCAAGGTAGCCGCTTGCTCGGTTTGTTTCTTGAGTCACCTCTTGAGATTGTTCCTTCTATTTCTCCCTCGTTTCTTGGCTATGGCCGCCTCTAGGGGAGTAGGAGGAAGAGGCACTGGGGATGGAGCTGACGGATCCCTGTGGGGATGCCGTTGAGCTGACATGTTTACGGAGTGAGGTCAGCGACTCCTCTTTGCCCAGATCTCAATCTAGGCCCCTTTCGACTATTGTATTTGGAAGGTAGCATTGATCGCCTTTTCAATGACTTCTGGTGGTAGCTCCTGATAAGCCAGAATGCTGGGACCGGCGTCCGAAGATGTTGGCATGGTTTGGTGCCTTAACCGCGGTGGCTGTGGAGCTTTGCCATCAATTGGCAAACTAGTACTGGCGTCGGAGGACATATGCGCGATTTGATGCCTTAGCCGCGGTGGTGAAGGAGGTTCCTCCCGTTAAGCCAGTATACTAGGATTCGCGTCCGAAGACGCATGCGCGGTTTGATGCCTTAACCGTGATGGCTGGAGCTCTTGCTGAGGAAGGGCCTTGGGAGCATGCTTAACCTCCTGCTTCCCGGCCTGGCCTTCGTGGTTTACAAATCTCGCATACTTTCCTCCCTTCTGAACGGCTTTGAGATTATATGGGGATACAGAGTGGCGTCATTGAGGGTGGCTCTGAAAAGGAGCGACTTTCGAGATCTGCTGCTTCGGTTTCTGTGAATTTACTTGAGGCGATAGGAGTCCCTATTCTTCTGGGGATGTCACTTCTCCTTATAAATAGTGGCTCTCGGGATGAACCCATGGCCATCTCTGAAGTGGTGAGTTTTGAGGAGGGATTTCTTCTACGGGATGTCATCAGGGGAGTCCGGTACCTCATCGGACGACGACGCTTCGCAGGTCCCTCGCCGACCCCTAATCCTCCGGAGGGCACCTCCTCTAGCTCCTTGGCGGCCGTGGCTAGAATCGGGAGCGAATGATCCCGTTTCTGAGGAATATTGGAATGGATACTTGGATGGCTGGCGAGAGGCGCTGGAGAAGATCAATCGCTTGTATGCTGGCAGGGGAGTCCTACTTCTCGAGCCAGATAGGTTCCGTCCTTAAGGGGACGGAGGATGCCCTTGTACTCGCCCTCTTTGCTTTTGAGTACCATCCCTCTTGTCGTCTTCTTGTCGCATGGCCGTGACCGCTTTCCTTCATGCTTGCAGGTGTATGATGAGGTATTCTCCCGAGCTAAGGGGAGTGCTTCTCTGCCCGAAGATGTTGGTAGGCAAGGCAGTCGACTTTGCTTTTCAGTTTGCAGGCATGGCCAGTGCGCTGGATCGGCTTCCGTAATGGGTGGGCCTCGTTGCTCCATTGTCTCCGGTCAGCCAGGGGTGGATGGATCAACCGGTCTTCTTTCCTGGTGCAGGTCTCTCTACTGCCGGTAGCCCTAATTGGTCCGCTTCCATGGATCAAAAGGGATGCTAGTTGTGGAGCTTGTTCCTCTTCTCGGGCGTAGATGGCTTCCTCTATCGGGCCACTTCCTCAGAACAAGCGGGCCGGGAAAAGGTCGTCTATTACCACCACGAGAAGCTAAGGATGAGATTGTGTCTCCGCGGCCTTATTTTCTTGTGTGTCTGCATGACGGCTTCGCGAGAGCGGTTCTTGCACTTTGGCAGTTTTGTATCTTGACTAAAGAATGAATGAGAAGCACCTGAATCGAACAAAACACGAGTCGCACAACCCAAAATCGAAAGAGTACCTTCCACCAACTGCGATGCCTTAACCTCTGCTTTGGTCATGTGGGTCACTCTGCCTCGGGATCTCTGCCTCCCTACAGTAGCTGACCGGGACAGCTGAGGAAACAGCTCCTATCGCTGGTACTGTTGCGACTGTGTTAGCACTTGCTGGGGCTGAAACTGCTACTGCTGCTGAAACCCAGACGGCTGACTCGGCCTCTGCAGACAGTCACATGCCATGTGCCCTAGCTGGTCACACCTGAAGCAAACCACGGGTGCTGGACATGGTTTGCCTGGATGAGAATCACCACACCTGGGACACCAGTCCCGAGCACCACTCACCGAACTCCGACGCTGAAAAGTCACTGGCTGCTGAACACTGCCTACCGATTCCTACTGCGGCTACCCCTTGCGACCTCGACGCTTCCCACCAAAGCCCGCATCCTTGAGCAGCTTCTTGAGCCTCAAGCTAAAGGACGATGACTCTGGCACGGGAGCTACATACTGCACTGCCACAGAACCACCTACTGAGAGCTGGGCAGTACTCTACTGCTGAACCTCCATCGGCTGACCGAAACCTGCCCGAACCTGACCGGCACTGCCCTGCCCTCGAACCTTCTGCAGATCTCTCTCCAACGCCAATGTTGCCTTGCACGCCGTATCCAAAGTTGTCAAACCTGACGCAAGAAGATAGTGCCTCAACTCGACCCTCAAACCACTAACAAACTGATCGGTCTTCACTTCCTCATCTACCATGATGTGCGATGCATAACAGCCCAACTCGACAAACCTGGCACGGTATTGCATCACTGACATGTCACCCTGGGTCAATTCCATGAACTCGCGTAGCCTCTGCGTCCTGATGAAAGACAGACAGAAGGCACGCTCAAACGCCACGACGAACTCTTGCCACGTGATCTGTCGAAGGGGACGAGACTGGAACGCTGCCTCCCACTTTGACATCCACCAAATACGGGCCGCTCCCTGAAGGCGATGCGTAGCCAACACCACCTGGTCCTCCTCAGCACACTCCATCGCACTGAAGATCACCTCCGCACGTGGCCGCGGGGCTACCACCCACCGGGAACGCCAACACTTTCCAAGCCCTCAACGCCAGACTAGACGTCCTCGTGGAGCTCCTGAGGACTTAGGCAGCCAGGGAGGAAATATCGCGCACCCCCCCAGCAAGCCCCCACCGCGACGATGCATCCCAGTAAATCGTCGGGGGCCACTTCACTCTCCAAGGGCAGCGGCTTATTTGTAATAGGTCAGGAGGACCTTCTCAAGCCCCTCCTCCAGAGCAAGAGGCCGCCTCCATGGCAAGAAGGGCGAAACATGGGGGGCGCCGTCCGCACCCGGAGACTGAAGTCCCAGGGGAACGTCAGGACAACCTGCCGGCACGCCCTAATAGCCCTTCAGCGCTGCGACAATCAGAGTTGTCCCTCCGACTGCAAGAGTTCAAGATACGTTTCGTAGAGCAGGAGCGCACCCTACGTGCCCTGCAGAAGACCCCTTCAGCAGAGGATGAGGAGAAATCTCCGTTCTCCGGCTGCATCCTGAAGGTAGAGATTTCTCTCAGAATCTCTATTCTGACCTTCAAGTCTTATGATGGCTAGGGCAACCTAGCCGACCACTTCGATAGCTTTGACGCTCTGATGACCCTCCACAGGGCGTCCGACGCCATCAAGTGTAGAGCCTTTGTGACCACCCTGGTCCAAGGTGCCCAAGCGTGGTTCCGGGCCCTCGCCCCCAGATCCATTCGAGACTTCAAGTAATTCGGGCGAGTGTTCAAGGAGAGTATCACCAGCAGCGGCCCCCCAAGGTCAGTAGCAGGGTTGTTGGCTCTCAAACATGCACAAGGGGAGAGCCTTCGGGCTTATACCAACCGATTTAATTCAGAAGCCCTGCCGGTCCCCCGCCTGGACGTTGCCTCAGCCACAACTGCACTGACCAGATGCACCCGTGATGAGAACCTCCACCGTGAACTTGTCCTTCACCCTCTCTCGACCCTTGCTGAGCTAGTGACTCTGGCTTTACGCCATGCTGAGTGCAAAGAGGTGTTGAGTGGTGGATAGCGGATCTAGAGGGGAGGGGTGAATAGATCTGCCCCTCTTTTCGCAATGCTGCCCTCTTTAGGAGGTAGAGACCTATTTTTCCTTTCCTAGGTCCAAGGTGGGTGAGGAGGACTTAGTGTGTCACACCGTTGCCCCTATAGACCCTAGCCTTATCTTAGGAGAGTTTATACCAGATAGCAAGGACATTCGCTCCTTTGTAGGCTCACACCAGATCCATCTTCTTCCCCTTAGCCAGTGGGTGGTAGCGCATTATAAGAATAGATGTGGGTGGCATGAGGCCATAGCTAAGGCCGTGTCTATTTGCCTGCGCGGGGCCATCCTGTTCCCTTCTGCCGACCACGTGTTAGATACTCCTATCGTTAGCACCATTGGCGGTCTGTGGTAGGGTCTTTCCATCTCCTAGGCCGTCCTTGCTTACTTGTACGAGGGTCTTAGCTCTGCAGCTCTAGGGGGTCCACTATTTGGTTCCATGATACTCCTAGAGTGTTGGATGGGTGTCAGGATGAAATTCATCCACAGTGAGGATATCACTTCAGCCAGTCGGATCTTCGGGAGTCATCCCCTCTTCTTCATAGGTGGCGCCTTCAGGTTCTCTCCACAGGTGGAGTGCAAGACTACAGATAAGAAGACCAGGGACGAGTGGCGACTGTACATCAACAGATTGCCCCTAGATTGGTTCGTGATGCGTCCCGCCTTCCTCCATGACACTGCTGTTAGACTTCCTAGGAGGCCAGGCTTGGACTTGAGGCTCATGAGTGACACTGTGCTGGCGATGTACATCCCGCACCGATGCTACCTACAGGTTGGACTACCCAGGACCACGCTTCCAGCACTACCCCACCTTCCCGTGCTACAGGTGAGGAGGCTTGGGTCAGAGGAGGATGAGCAGACGGTCAGGAGTGCCCTGATCATGTGGGAGGTGAGCAGGGTGCGTACCCTTCCAGTGGAGGTTGCAGAGACCTACCAGGCTTATGTTGGGGAGCTGAGAGAGATACGTCCCCGCGGGAATGCCCAGCGGAGGATTGAGTGATTTCTTTTCTTTTTCATGACATTGATATGGAAAAAGGTTGTTGGAACTTGATATATGAAATAAATGAGTTGGTTTGATCAAATGGAGTTTGAGTTTGGCCTTCCTTTGTGATTTTGTCAAATGTATGAACCTATGTTGAGTCTTGGAAGTACTTATTTGGTTATTTTGGAGTCGTCATTTAAGATTTGGTATTACTTGTGGAAATAAAATTCTAGATGTTATTATTTTATCTTGCCTATTGCGCACTCTATCTTTGTGTCAAATTCCTTACGCTCTGATTGACGTTAACGATATAAACTCGTAACGCGTATCAGGTTCTTTTCGCGCTCGAGGCGTGACAGGAGCCTTCCCCCAAACAGCCATTCTTCCGTAAGGTGGCCTTGCCGATGACAGACCCACTGATGGACAAGGGGAGCAGCGGGGGGAGTCTTTGAGGATTACAAGCAGGGATATCTCCAGGGCTGGCGCAATGCCCTGGTGAAGGTGGACCGCTTTTATTGTATCAAGAGGGTGACTAGCCTCCAACCCGACTGATTTCATCCCAAGGAGGATGATTGAACGCTTGTACTCCCCCCTGCATCCATAAAAAATTCCCTTCTGTCACTTTCTTCTTTGCTTGTGGGAAGCTTGCCAAATTCTTTGTCTTCCCTTTTTTGATGTTTGCTTGATTTTCCTTGATTTGGTTGCCATTAACGAGCCCCCACTTTCCCATAACGCGTGAGTTTTATGCGGGAAACCAAACGCCGCAAGCAGGGGGTGGCCCGCCACTACTTCTTCGAAGGGGAGGTGCCCTTTCCTATAAAAAGTAGGGTTATGAGACTGCATCAGGACATCGGGCATCTCTCGTTTCTGTCCAACGTGCCTTTATTGCAGCCATGTCTAAGTCGATCCCAGACACTCCGGTGGGAGGGGAACCCTCCAAGGATTCTAGTGTACCTACTGACATCACAGTGGGGGCCGACTGTAACGACCCAAGATCCGAGTACCGGAAAGGAACCGGAGCAACTCGAATCTCAGCCCGTCTCCCACGAGTCCGAAGACTCGGAAGGGAAGAAAGGATGGTGTGAGGGTGTGTAAGAAGCTAAAATAACTGCAGAGATAGCACAATATACAACTAAATAATACAGAAATTAAATAAATAAACTGCTACAAGGTCCAGTACATCTCATGTCCCAAAATAAAGTACAGTCAACTGAAAGAAGCTCATTGTTTGCTTGCTAGGTCCGAGGGTCATTCGGTCTTGTGACTACCACCCCCAAGGTGGTTTCACATCAGTGGGATGTATGTCAGATACATTAGGAGCTGAGCTTGGCCCTTTTGGGGTAGATGCTTTAAATTCAGGTGGAGTATGTGGCTCTTCTGGAGATAGGGGTGGCTGTATGCCAAATGCCATCAAGGGTCCATGATATGTGTCATGTGCCACTGCAGCCTCCTCTTGTTGCTCTACCACTTCTTGTTGCTCTTCCTACTCTATCACTTCTGGTTGATGCACTTGTTCTGCCTGCTATGGCTATTCTTGTTCCTGGTTTTGCTACTCTTGCTACCCAGCCAGCTCCTCATCTAGCTCTTGTTGCTGTTCTGGCAGTTCTTCATGTTGCTCCTCTTCCTCCTGCAGTTGCTTCTACTGCTGCTCAAATTCTTGTTGGTGTTCTTCCTATGGTTGCTCCTATAGGTCTTGCGGTTGCTGTTGCTGTTGCTGTTGCTGCTCTGCCACTTGCTCATCTTCTAGCTACTCTAGCTGCTCAGCATGTTGCTATTCCTCTTGTTGCACTTGATCTTGTTGTTCTAGTTGCTCATGTTCTTGTTCTTCTTGTGTTTGCTCTATCTGTTCCAGTTGTTGTTGCTACTCAGACTGGTCCAGTTTAGTCTGCTTAGGCTGCTGCTCATCTTGTTGCTGCTCTTATTGTTCTACTGGCTGCTCTTGCTACAACTCTTGTTCTTATTGCAGTTCTGCCAGCTGCTGTGGCCGCTGCTCTACTTGCAGCTCTGGTTGCTATCCTTGACTCTTTATAGTAATAGGTTTCAATTTCATGAAGTTGGTGATAAAGTCCATGTTGTAAACAATGACCTTTGGAATTTCCTTGTACCTTTCATCTTCTAGAGACACTTTCCACTTCTTAAAAATAACAGTCAAATGAGCTGCATGTGGAAGATGTCTTCTATCTTCTTTAACATATCCCATTATTTGCATAATTGTCTCTAGGTGACACACTTTGATTTTCTTAAACATACAGTAAAATAAAAATCATTGTGTCTCTGTCAGCCTTCCTCTGCTACCATTTGGTGTAAGAGGTATCAGAAGAAGCGTCTCCGAGTCTACTTCGCATCGGTGGTCGTCTCGCCCTCATCCGACTTCGTGGCTGTATGGGGGAAGTGATCTACCCCGACTGCGCAGAAGTACCCTAGTCAACAACCTGAGAATGATTGCAGACACTGCCATGACCAGTGGTCTGAAGATCTGATGACGGTACTTGGCCGACACCTTCTTCGACGAGTCTTCTTCCTCCTCCAAGAAGCGGGGCTCCGTTCGGACACCGGATCGAATTCTTCTCTCTTTTCTCCTCTGGGTGCACAGTTCAGTGCACCCTGGGACAGAGCTGACACCCCGTAAGTGCTCGAGTTGCAGCGGCCTACTCTGACTTCTGCTGGCACCCCCGTGGGTCTCATTTCGAAGAGAGCTCGACAACGGTTCCAACGCCACCGACCGTGCCCAAATAAGAGTTCAGGACTTTTCGTGGCGACATCAACTTCCAGAAGCCGCAATGCTGTGACAGTCTGTGGCAGAAGACAGGGGCCCTGCTTCCAGCTCCACCACGCCCGGCGACGGCTACCCCGGCTCCCGCCAAAATTCCAATACCATCCCAACCCAATCTCAGAAGTTTTGGCACTAGTCTTGCTATCATCAGAGTTCGGGAGCTTCCACAAAAATTCCAGCACCGAAAGTTGGTACCCTGTTCCTGAGTAGGGCCAGATTCGTCACCGACATCGCGTGGTGTACGAGTCTTCATCTTTCCCCTCCCCACTTGGCCGGTTGAAGGCCCCTCCCTGCGCGGAGGTAGTTTTGATTGTACTTACCTTAACCCCCACCCCAAGACCACCCCCCTGCATGGGGCGTAGTGTTGTATTTGCTTGAGCAGGTTGAAGCGACCTCGCTGCGACGTGGGTGAGCCCCACGCTTCCCCACGCGCCCCCATCTCTGAGCGAGACCGATTTCTTTAAACCGGTCGAGTAAGTACTCTACCCTTGCTCTAGTTTAAGTGCTTTTCATTCAATTTTAGCTCATAGCTTCGCTAGATGGTGAGAGAGAGCTCGGTCCCGCAATCCCGATTGCTTCCGAGTGACCATCGTGGGAGAAGTGTGCACCCGTGCCCTCCAGGACTGTCCTTAATCTCAATCTTCTTCTCAGGGGTCACATAAACAAAGGCTAGAAAAGACTGACATCCTTTCCTCATCGACTTATCAGCTCGAAGGGCTGAAATAAGTGGCACAAACTTGTGGTGCCTAACTCCTATGAAAGAAATTCTTGGGTATCCAGAAAAAGACACCGAACTAAAACTACAATGGACATTGGCCTCATGCTTAGCCAACCAATCCATTCCTTATATCATATCATAATCTTTCATGTTCATGTAAACTAAATCAGCTGGCAAGTTCTGTTCATTAATCATGACCTTACTAGAGGGATAGAAATACTTAATTGCCGAACTAGAACCAATAGGAGTTGAAATCTTTAATGAAGAGTTCATCAAAACTGGCTTCACAGCTAAAGACTTAGCAAACTTTCGAGAAACAAATCGATGAGTGGCACCGGTATCAAAAAGAACAAATGCTGGCTTATCATGTACAATAAGAGTACCTTCGACGAGTCCACCCTCCTCAGTGGTTCCTGCTTCATCTTCCTGTAGTACCTGGAGCTTGCCCTACTGCTTCTTCATTCCCTGAGGCTTAGCCAGGGTAGCTTGATCAGATAAGAGGGGACACTCTAGAATACGGTGGTCCCTACTACCACAACGCAGATAGGCGCTCAGCTTGCACCTGCACTCTTCCATCCTATGATCGAGACGGTCACAATACTTGTACACGCCCTTGAATGGTACAATCGGGCCAGGCTTCTTGTCATCGTTCTTCAGTATTTTGCCCTTCCACGAACCAGACCCACCATTGGGCCTCTTCTTGCCATTACCAGGTTTGATACTTCCGAAACCAGTAGGTTGTTCTTTCTTAGCACTCTTCCCACGGATTCTCTCCGTCATCTCTAAAGTATCCTCTACTACTTGGGCTTTCCTTACCATCTCTGCATACGTCTGGATCTCCATTGGCGCCAATTGGTTAATATACTATAGTTTTAATCCGTTGAGAAAATGTTTGGCCTTCATCTTCTATGTAGATATCAGGTGAGTAGCATAACTGAGCTTTGTACTCAGCCACGGATAAATTTCGCTGCTTTAAAGCAGCAAACAACCTAACCTTCCAGTAACGCCTTTTAATATACTGGTTCGATTGGGGTGGAAACCAAAACACTTTTTGTGTTTTATTTGTTTTAAAACAATGATGATCCTAGACTCAACTTAGATCGTGCCTTAGACCGTGCAAAGACTTATGCAGCGAATACCCTAGACTCTAACCCGCTTTGATACCATTTTGATGCAGAACGGACGCGAGGACTCGACGCCAATTAGAATGCAGACCTTAGACTCTAAGCAAGCTCGCGACTATCCCTTAGCGAGGGAAGCATGGGACCTGCGCGATTGAGAAACTGGCAGTGAGCTAGGGTGGTCAAACTCTCATTCGTGCCTGGATCGGGTCACGGTACGGGTCTCACTCTCTCGCTCGCAGCGGTGAATAAAATATATCGAGCTACTTATCTTATCACTAGTAGCGGCATATAAAAGTATATATGAAATTAGCATATGCCTAATAGGAGAGTGGCGAGTGTACCTCCACGCTCCGGGTGTGGGGAAGGTGACCCTGGCCAAAAACTAGTACTCCCAGTTAGACAATTACCAAATAAATTACAGAAATGAAATTTCTTGTCCACTCTACGCATGAAGGTAAAGGGCTATAATGTGGGCCCAGGAGTAACGAGTTTGGATCGACGGGCAGTAATTTTGGCTAGAGACGGGCTGCTGGTCGGCACGATTCTGTGGGGCCCGCGGGACAGCAAGTGGGTCCGGCTACTGGGACGACGGTGCCCGGGCATCTCCTTACTGCGGCGGCTTGCTGGGATGCTGTTGATGGGTGGCCGAGTGATCTCTGGGAGCGGCGACGACCGAGAGTGCACTGGCATATTTTTCGAGGAATTAATTCCCGGACTGAGTTGCTGGCCTGTCCTCGGATCTGAACTGTGTGCCTCCATAAGAAGAATTTCTGTCAGCCAGATCCGATGTCAGATCGACGCAAAATTGGTACCGATGGATAGAGGACTCAGAGGGCTACAACATAGAATTTTCTCAGATCCATCAAGTGAATGGATTGAAAATGAAAATGACTATCCCTCAAAGGTTTCTACTGGCTCAGACTGACAGACACACATGATAGACTGAGTGATATAACCAGATTTGGATTGCTGAGAAGGACAGGGTCCACACAGCATTTCGTACCAGGAACATTATAGAAACTATAAGAGGACAACTTACTCAATATCCCTCGAGGCACAAGCATCAATGAATTCATTCACAATCTTGTTATCTCTCACCTTCAGCCCGCCTTTGCAGATCCAATCACTCTGTAGGATCTTTTTGATCTGGTCGGCTTCATCTCCCTTCTATATTTATGCTAATATACCAATCTTAGATTCTATACTGTAAGAAGTAGGCTCAACGCAGACTCACCTTCTTCTTCCCCTGTACTATTTTCTTTGCAGGTGCCCTTGGTCGCCTCACGGGCTTCTCGTCCCGTTGATGAAGGGACTGAGAAAAGACACCTGGACGATGATCACCATGGCCATTGGTCACCTCCACTTGAGCTTGGATACCACCTTGCACATCCTGTTCAGGGACTGCCTTAGATGGCGCAATATCATCTGTACTTTGTTGAAGGGGCCTTGGAGTTGGGACATCAGCAATAATGTCCACCAAAGTTTGATAGATACTTTTCTCAACATTTTCAACCCCCTGCACTTCCTCTCCAAGGGCTGCCTGCGGTGGCATGACATCATCTGTTACCTGTTCGATGGGCCTAGGAGGTGCTGCATCAGCGACAATGTGAGCCCCTTGCACCCTAGTCAGAAAGAAGGCCCTCCTTTTCTCAAGTAGCTGCTACTGGATCTTCAATGTAACAGTAATATCCTGTAGCACAGGCATGTATGGAGGTGATGAGGACGTCTCCTCATCACTGGGTCGAGTCATCATCTGACCACCGTACACCATGTCCCTTTCACTTGGCTCAACAAGGCGCTCTTTGATCACCTACATTTCAAACCACATCACTTTGGTTATTCATTAATGTTGAATGACAAAGAAGAAGTTTTTAGTACTCATAATACCTATTGGCCTCGTAGGGATCCAATGGAGAAATTTAATTTCTTATGTAGAAATGGCCCCCACCTAAATAGTCAGGAAAATGCCACCTGCCTTAGTGGCTGCCACACCTGCGTGTTCTCAAAAAACTAGACTTGTAATATGAAATATATCAAGTCCTTGCTCCTCATATTGGGCAATCAGCTCGGGCTCCGGCTCGTAGATCTCTACCGGTATCGGCTCCTCTTCCAGTAGTGACTCAATCACCGCGACTTGTGGCTCCGTTGGAGGGGAAGTTGCAGGTGGAAGGGAAGCACATGCCGGCGAGGGAGGCGAAAGGGTAGTGTAAGGTGGCCTATTGTGGACCTCTGGTTGGGGAGACCGGTCGGGGTAAACAGGCTGTCAGTGCAAATATAGTCATTCAACACGGGCTATCCTTTGATCCCTTCGATCGATGTGGACCTCGATGGAGTCCAACGTTGCTGAAATCTCCCTGAACTTGGCCATGATAATGGCAAATGTGGCGGGATCCATCATGCATTAAGGGCATATTGACACACGGCCTAGGACCCGAATTGGCTAGAACAAGTCAGTTAACTTGCTCTGATACCAAATTTGATGCGGAATGAGCGCGAACATAGGAATGGCGACGGCGGCGTCCGGTGCAAACCTGTGAATGCAACCTTATGGCACTACACTCTACGCAGGGAGGGGATCACGGGGATGGGATTGATCAATACAAAACTACCCTCGCGCAGGAGGGGGGAGCAAGGGGAAGGGAGATGGGCCTGCTGCCCGATGTCTGCCCGACTAGGCAGAACTGACTTGTCTCAAGCAGTACGCAGCACACGGGGGTCAGAACGGGACGCCGATGGCACCCAGACGAAGCTGGTGAAGTAGAAGAGCTCCTGGAAGTTCGGCATCATTCTGAGGTCGCGAGGGGGCAGGGCCGTTCATCGACGATGAGCTGCATGATTCTGTCCTGCAGGTCCAGTCTGCACAGTCGGCGTGTAGAGGGAGGTACACTCTCCACCAAACTCCAAATGAGGCAAGACCTGCGTGGTTTTATAGATAACAAAAATACCTACGTGACAGTCAAATTTGGTGGGCGTCAGAGCTCTGGGCTGGCCACAGTCGCGTCTGGACTGAGGCTCTGGTTTCTGGGTGAACAACCAGACACAACCAGATTGATCACCTTGGTACGGGCAGCACCAGACACAGATCGTGACGAAACCACCTGGAGTGGTTTCAGGACGTCGGAGCATCTACCAATTTTCTTCCCCCAGGTGCGCAGAATAGGTCACCCAGGACCAGACCCGACCCCCCTTCACTCAACGGGTTCCTCCTCCCTGCCCCGACATCATATGGAGCTTCCCCTGATTTTTGATCGAAGAAGACTCATCCACGGTCATCCTCGAGTTTGTCCCGTCTCAATTGGACTTCGGGATCAGCCGTGGCACCTACATCCATCTGTTGTTGCACCTTGGGGTTAGTGCGAACTAGAGTGCAAAGGTCCTGTTCCAGGAGCCACCCCAGTCGGTGATGACTACGGGCTCCACTGCTAAAATTCTCCAACATACCAGGATCTGTTAGCGATGAATCGGCACCAGTTTTGGTGACTTCTGAGTTCGGGGGAGTGCGCAACGGCATCTGCATCGACCCCCTGTCCTGTCGTTCCAGAACTGGACAAGATCAAGCAAAGTACCAATTCGAAGCTAATTTAGCAAAATCCCCTCCCCGCCAGGCCGGCTTAGCACCCCTCCCTGTGTGGAGATAGTGTTTATTTTGTAATATTAATTTTCCACCCCCTAGTCCAACCCCCCTACGAGGGGAGTAGTGCATGTAAACTTGAACAGGGGAAGCTTCACCGACGTAGTGTGTGGGGGACCCACACTTCCCCGCTCGCCCTCGTCTCCGAATGGGGTTGGTTTCTTCAAGCCATCGGGTATGCTCTAGACCTTGCTCATTCACTAGTATTTGTTCATCTAATATCTGTGGAATTACTCCGTTGAGTAAGAGAGAGAGCGCCCGACCCCAGAGTGTTCCACTTTCGATCGGTCACCGTGGGTTGTGAGAGAGAGGGACCTAGTGCCCCAATTGGCACCCGGCCAGCCCTTGAAGTGTGAGCTTCATACCCTTGGGAGGGCCACCTTAGTCCTACTGGCACTCTACCACCTAGGGTCTTGATCCAATACCTCCACTCGGCATCACCGAGTCACCTGGGTTCGTGTGTGAGCGACGGTGGTTCGGCCACTTTCGAGGACCTCACTCTTTGGTTGAACGTGTTTGCGTGATAGGTCCGAGGACCCTTGTCTAGTGCTGCATTTCTCCCTAGTGGTGTCACAGACTTAAGTCACTATTTAATTTAATTTTTTATATTTTTGAAAAAAAATCAGGGTTACTACACATACTCTCTTCTCCCCCCCGCGGGACTTCTCCCCTCTTCTCTCCCGTCGTCACCACCTCTCCCTCTTCCTCTTCTTCTCCTTCTCTCCCACCGTGGCCTTGCTCTTCCTCACCCCACTAGACATCGTGGCCACTACCTATACACACACACCACGGTGGCCCTTTCTCCTCCTCTCTCCACCATGCCAATCTCTCTCTCTCTCTCTCCCTTTCTCTCTCTCATGCAGGTCCTCCTCACCCAGCTAGCCACTGTAGTGACCCACCACGCCGGGCCCTCTCTCCTGTACCCTGTGCCCAACCTATACCACAGACTACACCATCGTCGCCTCTCCGGTGTTCGCCCCTCTCCTCCGTCATCCGCCGCACCGTTCCAGTCTCCGTCCTCCTCTCCCTCTCTCCCCTATGCGACCTTCGTGTTTCACGTCCCCCTCCCTCGCGATCTTTCTCTTTTCATGCAGCGCCGACCGCCACCAATCTCTCTCGCCATGTCTCTCTCTCACTGTCTCACGCGTCTCCCCCCTCCGATCTCTCCCTTCTCTGCATCATCTTCTCTCCTTCACACTTGCACCGCACCGCCATACGCTCTTCTCTCTCCCACTGTCTCTCTCCTCTCTACCTTCTCCTCTCGCCACGGTGGAGCCTTTGCCTTGTTCCTTCTCTCCCCTCTCATGTCCGACAGTATTGCCTGCACCTCCTCTCCCTTTCTCTTTCTCAATCTAACTCTCGTGACCTCTCTCTTTCTCTCCTCCTCCGCCTCTTCTGCTCTCTCTTCTCTCCTCTCTCTATTCCCTTCACTCTACCTCCCTCTCTCTCTTCTCGCAATCCCTCTCTCTCTCTCTCCCTTTCTCTCTCGTATGCTCTCTCTCCTCTCTCCGTTCCCTTCTCTCTATCTGCCTCTCATTCTCTCTCTCTCACTTCTCACACATGCACACACAATTTTCAAGTTTTTATTTATTTTATGTTAATTTAAATCCCACCTTTCTCTATTTCTTTCTCTCTCTACATCCCTTTACTTTCTCTTTCCTCGACACTTGTTGGTTCTGGAGAAGTGTGCCGTGGGTTGTAAGAGGTTATGTCCCGAGACTCTGTGGTAAGGGTGGAATCGGGATTGGCAGGCATCCTTTTGGATCATTTTTGAGATGAAGGGTTTGATGAGATAGGACGAAGGACGATGCCTGTGTGCGGAGGTCTCTGACGAGACGTTGGCATTGGATATGGTGATCCCTGGTCTGTGTCCAACATGGGAGAATTTCCCGGTGTACTGCGTTGAGTGACGTGCGGACCGAGGTGGGATCCTATCATGTGGTTTTACCGTGCTCCCTTGAGAGGGTAGAGTTGGCGTGAAGTTCAAGATCGGTTGCAGTGTCCGAGCGAGCTTTGGCTCGAGATGTGGTGTTGATCTGTGGCAGAGTCAACGGATGGCATGTCGTGATTTGGGGCGTGCTTGTTGAGCCGGTGGAGGTTCCCGTTGACATGTATCTGGTGACCCGTGGGTGGTCTTTAACAAACAGAAGATGCTGGTTGTTGAGACTCGAGAGTGGCGAGAGCTGTGTGCCAGTGAGGCCTTGGGTGGTCGATTATGATGTGTGCTTTTCCCGGATTGGATCTGGGGTTTGAGAGGAGTCATCTTCTAGCAAGAGTTAGTTCGGTGCTGTTGTAAGTGGTCGGCTTGCCGGGTGTGAGCTGGTGGAATCTCAGTGTTGGTTGCCCTTGGTGCAGGGTGTGAGATCGGTCATCGGGTTGTGAAGCTGACGTTTGGTTGCTCCACCGAGCGTGGGCGTTGATCGGTGTTGATTTTCGTGGTGAGGAGTGTGTTTTCTCTGTGATCGTGGTTGGTTTTACGTCGGCTGAGGTGACGCCAAACTTGTGCCTTCTTGCATGTGCCTGCTCTGCTGCTCGACGTGTATCGAGTTGTGAGCGAGGCGTTATCCGTGATCATTGTCTATCCGCGTCTCTCAGGATCGTAGTTTTTATGAATATCGAGGTTTGGTTGGGGCCCTGACGGCATTGTCTATTGGTTATGGCGTTCTCCCCTCGCTTGGTGCTTGTCCTGAATTTCGAGGACGAAATTCTTTTAAGGGGGGAGGGCTGTGATGCCCCGGATCCTTATTAATCTATTATTGATCAAGAAGGCTCTATCATACATCATAGCAAGAGCTACAATAAAGAGATTAAACTTGCTTCTTCCTCGAAATCAGACAGTTCCTTAGATAGCAAAGGACATGAGCTAGGCATGAAGGATAATATGCTCTCTAATGCTGAAAACATGTATTGTTCAGATACAAGTGTATCCAAAGAAGCCACAGAAGAAACAAGTAATGCATCCAAGACTGAAAATGCTTCCAGTACTAAAATAATTCATTCTGGACATCTGGAAGTAGAGGTCATGGAAGAAACTGCCAGGAGTCGTGCTATTGTTCCTCAACCTCCAGGAGGTAGTCAAGAGGTGCAAGCCAAGGTAGAAGGCAGTTCAAATTCAGTGTCTGTCTCGCAGCTTTCAGGAAGTGATGTAGAAGTACAGGCCATGTGCAAGGCTGACACAACTCCCGTTAGCCCAAAAATAGAGTCTTCTGAAGGAGAAGATGTTGACATGGATGTGGAAATGGAAGTTGATGAAGAAATGCCTACCGATCAACAAGCTTCTGGAAGTCTATTGCATCTTGAGTGTACGGAGCAACCAGAACGACCAGTTGTTCAGTGTGTTGCTCCACAGGATATTCTTTCTGATCCTTTCCATGAAGTAGATGTGCCGCTGCCTCCAGATGAGGAGTGGATCCCCCCACCACCTCCTGAGGATGAAGCTATTCCTCCTCCTCCTCCTGAAGAACCGCCTATACAATCAATTCCACCACCTCCGTATGCTGAGAATGTGCCTTCTTTTACATACACAGAACAATATAGTGCGGCATACCCCATGTCAGCCTATGAATACTATGCCGCTTCAATGAGTGAAGCCCCCAGCACTACTTACTATCCTCATGTAGACGGTAGCCATGTTGAACCCCAGCCATCATCCTATTATGATCCAGTTACAGCAAATTCATTTGCAGAAGCTAATCTCGATGCTAATGCAACAGAACCGGTAGTATATTATGATGTTCCTGTTGAAACAGTCCCCCCAATATCTGTAGCAAGTAGCTTAGAAACCTCTGGGTTCTATATCCAGTCAGGGTCTGCCAGCTATAATAATGATAATAGGGAGATTCTTTCCCTTCACTGATACTTCACAATCTAGATAGTGATGTGTAATAGTTGATTCCTTACCAAGGGGTGTTTCAATGACTAAATCTATCCACTTCGGTTCCTTCGGCAGTGGATTGGCAAATTTCTTAGAGATAAAAGAATGTGATGCGCCAGTATCAAACAAGACATATGCAGACTTTGAGCAAATGATGAGTGTACCTTCCACCAGTCCGCCTTCGTCTTGTTCGGTCTCTTTTACGACATGGAGATGGGCACTTCTTGTCACTGGGCGTTTTCCATCTCCTAGAGATTCCTTCATCATTGGACAGTCTGAGATTCGATGATCTCGGCTCCCACATCGAAGACAAGCTCCCAGTTTCCTCCAAAACTCTTCGGCCTCGTGTCTGGCCTTATCGTAGTGTTTACACACCACGTTTGATGGGGTGGTGGTGATGGAGAATGGCTTGGATGTCTTCTTGATCTTCTTGTTCTGCGAAGACTCGCCTCCACTACCCGGTCTCTTCTTATTATTGAAGCTTGGCTTGTAGTCACTATACTCGACCTTGTTCTTTTCCCGCCCACGGATCTTATCGGATAGTTCTGTGGCATCTTCTAATAATTGTGATTGACGCACCATCTCAGAATAAGCTTGGATGTCGAGCGGAGCCAGTTGGGTGATATACTGGGGCCTCAGCCCATTCAGAAACCTTCGTGCCTTCATCTTCTCGGTGCTAATTAAATGCTTAGTGTACCGAGACAGTCTGGAAAACTGTGCCTCGTAGTCTGCCACCATGAGAGATCTTTGTTTAAGCACGGCAAATTTCGAGGCTTTCTTTTCCTGTACTCTATCTGAGAAATATTTGTTGTTGAAGTGTTCAACAAATTCTTCCCAAGTTACTTGCTCGGGATCTATAGTAGCTTCAACCGACTCCCACCAGCAGCGGGCGTCTCTCTCCAGCTGAAAAGTGGCTAACAAGACCTTCTCCTGGTCTTCACATTGCATAACTCTAAATATCTGTTCGATTTCCCTGAGCCAATGCTCGGCATCGTCCGGGTCCGTGGATCCCGTGAATTTAGGAGGATTCATACTCCTAAAGTTTTAATTGGGTGCACATACTTGACCACCTGGTCGTCTCTGCACTCCCGCTTATTGTTCACCAAGGGGCTCGAATGGGCCACCAGTGTCCAGAAATGAATGGAGCCAGACGCGCCTTGGGGAATTGTCGTCAGGCGGCCCCGAATGTCATACAGCCTCAGGGAGGTGGAGCTCGGCTCTGCACTCACAAATTCTAGCATCCGCAGCACCAGTCCCCAGCCCTGGACGGCACGGGGAGTGAACTCTGGAAATAGCGAACAGACCCACGCGTTGAAGAAGTGCAGTGGGAATACGAAGTAGGCCTGCCGCGGAATCTAGTGGATACTTACTTCCTTGAGCGTCTTGTATATCAAGCAGAGCGTGGTCGGGCACAGCGACAGCTTGATCCCCCATGCCATCTGGCACGCGGGGTAAATTGCATCCGGGCGAATGACGGTTTCATCCCTGTGTGGCAAAGCAAATGAACACAGCCAGTATGTGAGGAAGGCGACGCAGTGCATCATCGGATCAAGCGCTAGTGGGTTCATCCTCCCTAGACGCCCCTTGGATGGGATTTTCACATCTGACTTGGGCTTGGCCTACTTTTTGCTGGTGACGACTGTGCCCACGCACAGGAAATCTTCATACTTCTTCGGCCCGTCGAAGAAATACTGAAGCCATAAAGTCAAGCGGACCCTCTTCCGGTCCCCGTGGCGTGGCTGCTTCTCCATGTAGGCCAGCATATACATCTCCCGGTACGCCTTCATCAAGTATTGGTAAGAATATCCCAAAGAATAATAGCTGTCACCGTTGATCTCATCTTTGATCAAGTCAGGGAGACAGACCTCCTCGTAGGGCTCCCCGTCGATCGGCAGGCCACTCAGCTGGCTCAAGCTCCATAAATTCAATCAAGTCTCACCCTCCGCACTGTAAAAGGTGTTGGTCTCTGCGCTAAACACCTCCAGCATTCTGTAGCATAGCCCCTTGGAGATGGGTAGTCGTACCAGGAGGCGTAGACACTATGGTACACACCAGCCCGGATGAGAATGGGAGCATAGTTGAACAGCACATACTCGGCAAACTCCACTGCTCCCTCTCTGAAGCTGTGCACTTATGCAAACGCCTAGACTGACCATGATGCAAATGCAATATGCAGGCGAGAGAACTGACCATAGCATTGGCTGCGGCAGAGCGAGCCCGAGCAGAGGCGACAGAGGTACCCCATCTCCGGGAAGTGATCGAGCGACTCTGGGGGGAAGTGACCTAGTTGATTGGAGAGATGGTAGACATAGAGAGGTACTGGACTGAGGCTCGAGAGGCACGACTCCAGGTCCATGACTTGAGGATCGAGCTCCGGACCATGGAGTGGACTGTCCGGTTGATGGGCTGAGGATTCGAGCGGAGTGCGTCCCGGAGCGGCGCAGCAGGTGGCTCACGGAGTGCGGCACCGAGCGCATCGGTGGGAGATTATTTGGCTAGCTCCTCCGGCCGTCGGAGGAATGAGGAGGCGGAGCGGAGACGCCCGCGGGAGGAGGAGCATAGTGCCATGGAGCCACCACCAAAGCAGCACAAAGGCACTGGGGACAGTGGCGGCTCGGAAGATAAACCTCCCGAGTGACACTTTTTTTGGTTTTGTGTTTTTCTGTTGCTTTTGGTTTTGTTCTTTTTGACACACATATGTATGATTGGCATGTGATGGAATGGAGAAAATTTTTGGTTTGTGAAAAATGCGAATGTGAATGTGTGGATATGAAGGTGAATGTGAATGTGCGAATGGGACTGTGAATGCGACCGTGTGAATGGGAACGTGTGCAAATGGATGATTGTGTTAATGTAGACAGGGTAATAAATGTAGGAGTGATGGACGTATGTGTGGAATGCAGAAGAGAAACCGACAGGTTTGATCAATCAGAGAGGGAACAAACAGATCCTCGTCCTGCAATAGACATTTAACGGATCACCTTAAGACTGTTAAGTAAGCATAATGGACCATGGTCCATGTGTTATACTCTGCAGAGCGAAGGCGGTTGACAGCCAGAGTTTAACGGACTAGCTTGAGAGCGTTATGATACTGTAACGGGTCCACGATAGACCGTTAAATGAATCAGTAGCAGAGTTCAATCGGGACTCTCTAAAGGACATCCGAAGTTGAATAGAAAGAGGCCTAATCCCTGCTAGAACCCTTCTAGGCCTAGGAGAGTGGGGAAGAGAGAGAGCGGAGGTCGCCCCCTAGAGAGAGAGAGAGAGAGGAGAGAGGGAATCCACCCTAGAGAGGAAATCACACTTTTGTGTGGTATAACAGGTGGTGATATCTCCGCCAAGGGAGAGCTATAGGAGAAGGATAGCCCTACTTCCTCAATATATTTGGCTTCACTACTGCTGGCCATCTTAAATTTGGCTTGGAAAGTCGTTTCTTCAGGGTAGACCTACTCCCAGCACCTGCAAGGAGTTATGGCTTCTGATTCTGAGTCTCTTGATTGAGCCGACCCAACATGTTCAGCTTCAGTCGGGTATTCATCAAATGTTACCCCCAGTAAGCTGTCTCCTATTGGGAAGAAAGTGAAGATGGGGTCCACTTCATAGTGCCCACTGTAATAATATTCCTCAAGGGTGAAGCCTAACCCCGGATGTTGGGAAACACGTCTCAATTCTTTGTCCAAGTTGGCAGGATACCAAAGCCTTTGTAATGCTTCTTTCTCCTTGCGAGGCTGGCCGGAGGGGATATGCTACTCTCGGAACATCTTAGCCATCCGGTTTGTTGTGAATGTCAGCCCTTGAACGAGGACTAATAAGTTCTCTATATCTTTAGGGAGATGATAGTCGATGTCTTCCTTTGTAGGGTGTTCTTCAACCATGTAGAACAAGCTACTGGGGCCTTCAGACTGTGCCACCACCCATGCTCTAAAAGGCTCGATAGTGACATTATCATGATCGAGTATAGGCTGATAAGACCTTTTGGGATTTTGATGTGGCCGTGATGCTGATCGATCTCGGCTTCATTATTTTCAGGATAGGCGGCAGGAGGTGTTGTTCTACCTACGTCTCCCATGCTGGCGATGTGTGAAACCGTCTTGGCATTGACATACCCTGGTGGTGGTGGTGGGAAGCAGTCATTGTCGGAGGTGCTTTTTGGTGCCCTAGCTAGGGTCTTGGCTTTGGAGTTCTTCTGTAGCACCCCGGTATTGTATTGAATGAAAATAATAAGAAATTAATAGGAAATTCCATGGAAAATATGATAAGTAAAATTTTAACCAATTTATAAAAATATTAAAAAATTATATTCCCCGGGTTGGATAGGGTTAAAGTGGATTAACTCATTCCTAGAAAATAGGTGGAATAAGTTAATCCACCCAGATTAGGTGTTAGGGGTGGGGTGGGCTAACCCGGGTAACTTAGTCACCCCTAACCCAACCCGTTAGCAAAGTGGCCCTAATAGTTCAATTCAATCGAGCCCACGACGGATCACCCCAGTAGTCACTTGCCCATTCAATATGGCCCAACTGAGGGCCAAGAAAGCTTCGTCAAGCCACGGGCAGAATCACTGAGCACACTGGTTTCGAATGTCGCACAACTCACTAACAAACGAACATTATCAACACTATCATATGGCTCTCCCTGACGAGGACCGAGTCACACCTATGCCACTGAGATCCCCGCCATGAAACTTCCGTTCTGGAAATGGGCGAATATGCAACAGGCAACCTCCACGATCAATAAGATGTTATTGTATGATCTACACCATTTTTCGTCCGAAGAATGGCCAGCATCACGACATCCCATATAAATAGGTTTCCAACCGGACTAAAAGGCGGAGGCCTACAACCATACACACATAGAGAGACCCCCAGACACATACGCGCTTACTGAGATGCAAAGAGAAGGAGGGACGTCATGGTGCTAGGAGGGCTTTATGTCTAGAGCGAGAGAGAGAGAGAGAGACTTCTCCACGTAGCGATAAAAGGGATCTCCATCTGGAAAGTAGGGCCAGAGAGGTTTCTCTGAGACTCTTCTCCCTTACCTCTCCGAGTGCTTTCCAAACCTTCCGTCTATTCTCCGACCACTCTCTCCTCCACTTGGGCTCCTCCAGTTCACTTTCTTTGGCTCTCTCCTTTCCCCAACTCCATTTTTCTTTGCTTTGACACGTCTCTGGCTCTCCCTCCTTGCCCAGATGGTTGCGCTGCCCCTGTGCCTTTCTCTCAGTCTCCATTATCTCACAGGTCACCCCCTCTCCCACAGGTCACTAATGTTGATGGCCTCTCTCTCTCTCTCACCCCACTCAGACAGTTGACGCCATCTCTGACACAGTCGTGGGGTTGCCCGCATCGGAGGGGGTCTCCTCCTTTGACACCCTCTTCTTCTTCTCTCTCTCCTCTCTCTCTCTCTCTCTCACACACACACACACGCACACAAAAGAACTCCACTCTCTCTTTGGACACGCATATGACATAACCTTCGCTCCTCTCCATAAGAAAGAGAGGGGTATGGGCTGAGGAGGGAAAGTGGCTGGGGCAGCTCGGCTAGGTTTTGGGTTCTTGTTTCCACCTCCATATTCTTCTTCTCCTTCTTCCTCTCCCCTGCATCAGTGGGGGGTGTCGGTTGGAGGAGTGCGAGGAAGGCCTGGGCTTTCTCATGCGGGAGGAAGGGCCCTCTCTCCTGCCGAGGAGCCGGAAGGGAGACAAGGGGAGGTCGTCTCTGTTCTGAAGGAAGGGCGTTGGGAAGATGGCGATGGTGGTGCACCAGCAGCACCAGCTGGCCTCCCAGGGAAAGGAGGGCGGCGGCGGAGGCGGCAAGGGGGCGGCGCAGATGGACGCGGGGAAGTACGTCCGCTACACGCCGGAGCAGGTGGAGGCGCTGGAGCGGGTGTACGCCGAGTGCCCCAAGCCCAGCTCCATGCGCCGCCAGCAGCTCATCCGCGAGTGCCCCATCCTCTCCAACATCGAGCCCAAGCAGATCAAAGTGTGGTTCCAGAACCGCAGGTATAATACAACAGCATCATCACCCATTCACAATGGTCGTAGAAGAAGCAAAAATAGTTCTTTGCTGTTTAAATCTGGGTGGGGGTAGTAAAGAATGGGAATGGAAGAAGTGGAGGCTTCCAAGGAATGGAAAAAATGCTTCCTTTTTTCCGTCAAGACCAGCTATTTTTCTTTCTTCCTGGGGAAGTGAAAGGATATGGGGATTATTCGTATCTATCGACTGTGAGATGGGTTCCTCTTTCTGCGCAGATTTCTGGATCTTTTCATGCTGCTGCTGCATAATGCAATTCGGGCACAAAGTTGTTAGCTTTTCGTAATGGGTGTTTTCTTGAGTTGTTTTTTTTTGCTGGAAATGATGACTTTCAGAACGCCATGTTTCAGCCGGTTCTTCGGCATTTTGGAAGAACCTTGTTTGGTTTTATCTGATTATAAAACTGGTACCTGTTGTCTTTTCTTTGCATCTGCTTATAATTATTTTGTGCATTTGGCATATCTCGGCCACCTTCTACTGTAGCTATCCTGGGTTTTTTATGCTTTCTTTTTTTGGGGACTAAATCTTCCAGAAAAGGGAATGCTTCTGCCACCCCGTTATCAAAGGGGCCCTTAATGCCCTTTGTTTACCTGAGGTTCCTCATTTATCTCTCTGAGAAATATGTGTTCTTGGTGATCAATGTCGTTTCAAATATCACGTGTATATGTTGACTAGAATCCTAGGTGTTGGTCTATTTTTGGCTTCCCATATAGATTCATGCACGATGACTCTGTTAAATGATGGCTTTGAGCAGTGGAGTGTCTTCTAACATCTGAATGATTTCGGTGGAACAGGTGCCCGCTTCGACCCAGTGGTTTATTGTTTCCCTTTCTCACTCTCTCTTCTGATTAACCCAGATGCCGTGAGAAGCAGAGGAAAGAAGCCTCCCGTCTCCAGACAGTGAACAGGAAGCTGACGGCTATGAACAAGCTGTTGATGGAGGAGAATGACCGGTTGCAGAAGCAGGTGTCTCATTTGACGTATGAGAATGGTCACATGCGTCAGCAGCTGCACACTGTAAGCGTTGGATTACCCTGTGCTCATCATCTTGTCTGTCTTAGAAAGTTAGGGAGTTGGGTGCCCAGTTTCTTCTCTTGTATAATCTTCTGGCACTCGTTGGTAACTTGCCAATGTTGTGCACGTTGCCCCTTCCCCCAAGGTTACATGTGGACTTGACCTTTTTCTTTGCATATGATATGTAGTTTATTGAGAGGTAAATTCGTTTCCAACTCCTTGGTCAGATGTCTCTGCATTTTGTTGTCTGAGTTTGGCATGCTTTATTGTGTTCTCCCATTGTCGTGTTCGTGTCAATCTGTAAAATTTGTCATTGAAGTTGCTAGGATGTGGTTCCCTGCTTTTTGTGTATACCCCTGTACCTTCTTTTTTGTATTGTGAGCTAGTGCTGATTACTGAATCTGAAGAGGTTTAGGGTCATGCCAGTGTGGTTAGCATTGTTGCCATTTCATAGATTTGCCATTTCATAGATTAACAACTGTGCTTATGCAGGGATCTGTTGCTACCACAGACAATAGTTGTGAGTCTGTGGTGACAAGTGGTCAACATCAACGAAACCCAACCCCTCAGCATCCGCAAAGGGATGTTAACAGCCCAGCAGGGTAATAAATATTTGACTGTCCAACACACACTAGCTTTTGCCATTTAAGGTGGATCAACGTGTGTTTTTTTATGCATTCCTTCTGTGAACTTGCAGTCTTCTGGCGATCGCCGAGGAGACCTTGGCAGAGTTCCTCTCCAAGGCCACTGGAACTGCTGTTGATTGGGTGCCGATGCTTGGGATGAAGGTATCTGTTATACGGTCATTGTCTTAGCATTACTTGGTTGTTACTTTGTAATCATGTTCATTGGTTAGTTGATCCTATTGCTTACCTCGTTTACTATTTCACAGCCTGGTCCGGATTCTATTGGAATCTTTGCTGTTTCCCACAATTGTAGTGGTGTAGCAGCACGTGCTTGCAGCCTTGTGAGTTTAGAGCCCACAAAGGTCAGCTGCTTTCTCTAAAGATGATGATTTGAGATAAGCCTTCTGGAGTTGTGATTCCGCAAAACCTCCAAAACTTTGTTTTTCAGGTTGCAGAAATACTAAAAGATCGTCTGTCTTGGTATCGTGATTGCCGATGTCTTGATGCCCACACCGTAATTCCTATAGGGAATGGAGGGACTATAGAGCTGCTTTACATGCAGGTTGTTATTTTCTTCTAAGGATGTCATCTATTGGTTGCATGTGTTCATGAGTTTCTTTCATATTCCTTGCATTCATACTCCTCGCAGCAAGGTTTTGCCACCGATCTTTGATTGTCTATACTTCTTCTGTTAGACATATGCTCCTACGACGATAGCTTCTGCACGTGACTTCTGGACATTGAGATATACCACAGGGTTAGAAGATGGCGGTCTTGTGGTACACTCACTTGACCTTTTAATGTTATTTGTTTTTTAATTTATGACTGGCCTTATTGAATGGCTGTAATCTCTTGAAAGATATTAATACGAGTATTTCTCCACTTGCTATTTCTTTCTAGACAAGTGTGACATTGCTTGCGTAACTGGGAAGAGTGGGAAAGCCTTGCCACCTTCCATTTTCTGTCTGATTCTTAGTGCTGTTGACCAAAGGTTGACTTCATCCATTTAGAATGTAATGTGCATTGCATGTAGACAAAGGGGGGTCAATCATAGTCAGCATGTGTGATGCAGGACGGACACGCGGCTTGGGACTCTAGCTCGCGGGCATCCCTAGCGAGGGATGCGTGGGACCGTGCACGGTTAAGAAACCGGCAATGAGTCGGGTAGTTGGCTCTTTCGTGCTCAGATCAAGTCACGGGATGGGTCTCGCTCTCTCTCTCTCACGGCGGCGATAAAAAAATACGAACTAGATTAACCTATCATGCTCTCTAGCAGCGGCATATACAAATTTATATGGGTAAAGTAAATGCCGAGTAAGGTAGCGAACACGATACCTCCACACTCCTGGCATGGGAAGGTGATCCCGGCCAAATGCGGTGACTCCCGGTTAAACAATCGTTCAAAAATTTACAGAAATGATTTCTACTGCCCACTCCACGTAGGGAGGTAAAGGGCTACAAGTGGGGTCCGGGAGGACCGATCTTGGGTTGACGGATAGCACTTTGATCCGCTCCGTCTGTGCCGTCCAGAGGACGCTTGTTGCTAGTTGTGGGGCCCACGTGCTGCTCAGTGGGGGCCGAGTGGTCCCGGAGTGGTACCGCTGTGACGGTGGCTCCTGGAGAGGCATCTCCTGGGAAGGCGACATGCTAGTTCGGCTCGTGGAAGGCGAGGCAGTGGCCAGGCGGTCATTGCGGTTTGTTGTCCACGAGCTGGATCTTGCTATTTTACAGCGCGCGACCCGGCTAGATCAGCTGCTGCGATCAACCCTGACGTCAGATCGACGCGTGGCTGGTACCATTGGAAAGCTCTTTCAGATAGATACGGTCCCAGGCTAGAGAGAGAATTTTGAATGTCTTTTAGGTGGCCTTGGTCGATTTTACAATCTGCTGGCTGACAGACTCAGAAAACTCAGGATAGGTCAAAGTTTTCCTGAAAACTTGCATTGACCACAAATCAAACCTCAGATATAGAAGTTGAACTCTTCATCAACATTGTAGATCTTGAAGTCAGAAAGATGGGGATATTTTTTATATGGATGTTTATGGAGAACTCAAATTTCTGGAGGTTTTACAGTGCGCAGGTCAGTCTCCCCTGAGTCAGATCCGACCCTTCTCACCATTCTGGTTCTTGCGGTCTACTCCGACCTTCTCCGGCAGCCCAGTTGGTCTTCTTTCGAAGAAGACTCAACCACGATCACAACGGCTCTGGTCTCACCCTCAACAGAGCACGGGACTATTCGTGATGCCCCCGTCTTCCTGTAGCATCACTCTGTGAGCAGCCAGAACCAGAGTAGTCCAACCCTATTCCAGACCCTGCCCCGACCAGCGACCTCAGCAAGAAATTCCACAAAAATTTTGGCATCCTCCGGGGTCAAGTTAGAGAGTTTTGGCACCAGTTGCAGCCTCTTCTGAGCTTGGAAGAACCCGTGGTGGCGCCATCTTTGACTATCTATCAGGTTGTTCTCGAAGCAGGTAGAATCGACAGATCACGGCACTTCAGTTTCTAGCTTAACTCCCCCTCCCCGCCTGGCCGGCTTACAGCCCCTCCCTACGTGGAGGTAGTGTTTGGTTGTAATTAGACTTCTCCACCCCTAGTCCAACCCCTCTGTGAGGGAGTAGTGCATGCACTAGTAGGTCTTCGGTCGAAGCGTCATCGGTGTGGCGTGCGAGTGCTTACCCCCGCCTCCCCACTCACCATCATCTTCGGTCGGGATCAGCGTCTTCACGCTGATTAGGTGAACTGATGGTTCCCTCCTCTTTGCTGGAATACTCTGCTTGATTAGTATTGTTTTCAGCTCCGTTGGTGGTGAGTGAGCACCCGGTCCCAAATTCTATTAAATTGAGTGAGTACCGCGGGTTAGTTGTGAGAGAGACATTACATCCCACGCTCTTGGTGTGCTGGCCGCCCGCGAGATTGGGCATCCTAGGCCCCTTTGGGGTTCAACCTCAAGCTAGTCAAATCTCGTAATAGCAAGGTCCCATCCTGGATGTAGCAACCCTGGTAAATTAAAGGGCTGGAAGGTCCAAATAAATTAAAACCAATAAATAAACAAGGCCCAGACCTTGAATACAATCCTTTGATCCCCTAATGAGCCTTACAAAAAAGATCTCATAGACCCTACCCTTAAATTTTTAAGGGATTGTGAATATAACGTCATTTCTATGGCATTATTTTAGACCCCGATAGAGTAGTTTTCTCTTTCCTTGTGATGGAGCCACTAGTCGTATCCCAACGACCTGAGTGTCGGCCCACCTCGGGAAGGTGGAGGGGTGTTTCCCATTGACGGTAGCATTCCCCTTCTTCTTCTCCATTCCCCCACATTCTGGCACAGCCTTGCACATGCCCGACAGACTTCTTCAGACGCGACCATCGTCGGCCCCCGCTCACATCGATCGAGATCACCCATTGTGCATGGGGAACCAAAAACAAAGGCAAGGGTTGTCCTGTGTCAGGCATCGGTTGGGGTTCCTCGCATCTCCAGCAGCTGTCAGCTTCTGCTAGGTCTCGACCCTGCGTCGTCGTCCAGCGATGAAGGCAGTCATCGTCCTCCTCGCGTCGCCCCTTACGGCCCTCTCCTCCTCGCGTCGTCTCTCTCGCCCTCCCCTCTTTCCCAGCATGGAAAGATCCTTCCATCGTATGTTCCTCCCCCTTTCACCTTCTCTCGTCGCCGGCATGCGTCGCCGCTTCTTAGCCCCCCTTCCCCATTGTCGAGGACACACCAGGTCGAGGAAGGACACCCAGCCTCCATCGCTGCCATCGCACGGGGGCGCTGTCACCCTAGATGGTGCCGCCTTCACCAGTCGTCGCTGCTTCCTCGCCCTTCAGCAGCCACTGCTTCCCCGCCCGCCCCATCTGCACCGACATGCTGCCTTTCCCACCGGCCGCTGCTTCCCATCCGCCACGTCTGCACTAATGTGCTAGTGCATTTCGAGTTTATTATAAATTTCATCTTCGAGAGCTAAAAGGGTAGGTTACATTATCCCCGCTGGCAATTACTGTTTATAGACATATGTATATAGATTGGTCATAGCATCATGTTGTGATTACAGCTACCCAGCAGCCCATGCGGATGTTTAGCTAGAAAGGTGGCCCCATAACATGGCTAATGATATTATGCCCACCAGACATGGCATTTGTCTATTTGTAAACAGAGCATGGGATGGTACATGCCAGCCTATCTCTTTGGTTGAGTGCACATAGGCTATCCTCTCCTGTGGGCTGGGGACTATGTATCAGCCATCAACTGCTGCGCAGTACAGCTTGCGTCCGCTGGGGAATTACAGCTTTACCCGTCCAGAGGATACCACACCTCTGCTACAGCTAGGGATTACAGCTTAACCCGTCCAGAGGATACCACACCTCTGCAACAGCTGAGGATTACAGCTTAACCTATCCAGCGGAGTCCACCACTGCCTGCTGACTAACAGCTTGAAAGAAAATAATGAAAGGAAACAAAGAATGAATAAAACAGCAACGAAAAGCTGTATGCACGATGATCCCAGACTATGGCTTCCGTGGAGCAGATCTTCTCTCTTCTCTCTCTATCTCTCTCCTCTGTTCTCCTCTCCCCCGGGGCACGCGACTGTGGTGGAGGTGGACGAGGTGGTGATGCTGTGGAGACGACCAAGAGCGTGATGGCGCAAGAATTGGATCGTGGGGCTTGGTGAGATCCCGTTCTGTGGATTCGAAGCCTTGGTGGGGTTTTCGGCATGGTTTGGCCGTTTCAGCTCGCGAGATCTTTGGTGGAGGTAGGGGGATGAATACTCTACATGTTTCCTACTTTCCCTCGTGATTTTAGGCTGAACGGTGTGAGTTTGAGTGGGTTTTCCCTTGTTAGGGTGAAAAATATGTTTTGGGGGTGTGAGCCAGAATCGTTGTTCTAGGCGATGGTTTACAATTCAAATGGTAGAAAATGAACCCCTAGCTTGTCGGGATTCGATTCCCACGAGTTTGGCTGCATTTGCCCATGGTTTGGGGCCAGTAGGAGACCGGTTGCCCACGTGACTCGGTCTGGGTTGATTTGAGGAAATTGCCCGTTTTATAGCCGTTTTGTGGTTTGTTTGATCCCTTCCGGCATGTGGAAGGTTGATATTGCGTCTATGGATGTTTTCCCGTCGTTTGGGAATGATTGGGGCATGCAAAGATAGGGTTTTATGAGATTCTATGATTTTCGCATCGGAACGAGGTAGCGATCTACCAGTGATCGCTACCATTGAAGTTGACCCTCTCGGGACTGCTATTTGGTGTTGTAAGTCTGTTTCTGGTAGTGGTCCTGTGACCGACCGCAACTCGATGGTAGCGACCCTAGGGAGACTGCTACTAGGCTTTTTAGCCCCCACTCTAGTTGGGAATCCCAGACCCTTAGGGGTCAGCCTAAGCTAGCCTTGACCCTTAGAACGATTGGGTTCTGCCTTGGGCCCTCGCCATTATCGCCCGGTCACCTTCGGGGGATCGTGTGCGCCGTGAGAGCACACCGTTCGCGTGATCCCGTGGTCTTCGTTATATGCTTGCTGGTCTAGGTTCAAGGGTCGTCATTGCATCCCATACATCATAGGGCTGTGCCACATCATACACTCCCAGTGAACAGCTTCATGCCTAAGCCGCAAAACACACTCAAGTCAACCTGGGCCTTCCGCTTGGGTGGATGATGAAACCCTATGCCCCTTGCATTGGTGTTGATACCCCCACCAATGAGCATTCATCCACATCCGAGCATATGGGATAACGGCTCTCAAAGTCAAAGTCCCAGTTAAAAAAAATGAAAATGATTGATGATGAATAAAAAGAGAGAGAAAAGACAAGATGGGGATGAAAATAGAGATACTCCACCAGACTTGTTTAAGCATTCTGAACAAGGGCAAAAATTGCTAGAACCCGACTGTGGTGAAAACCCAAAAGGGTGCTGCAGGTAAAATTGGGTACCCCGTCACATGAAAATCGGAAAGGGCGCGCGGGCAAAAGCAAGAGGGGGCTGACTCCGGTGAAAACCCGAAAGGGTGCTTGGGTCAGTAATGTGGTAGTTCAAAAATTGCATCTCCCACCATTGATAAAACCTTCCATTGGTCGATCGGCTCCTTGCCCGATCAATGATAAAACCCATTTGCGATAGACCTTATGTCTATTCTAATAAAGCCTCTACACCCCGTTCAAACGCCCATTCCATTTGCGATACACCTTATGTCCACCGATGATGAACCACACCTGCATTCTCATAAACCAACTATTGATCGACCGGCACACTGTCCGATCAATGATAAAGCCCTACCTAGTTTAGACCTTACGTCTATTCTGATGAAACCTATAAAACTTCTTTGCATCAGTATAAATCCAATATCGATGATGAAACCAGCCGTTGATAGACCGATGCATAGCCCCAGCAATAAAGAGAACAGTCCAGTTTAGAACATACGTAAATTCAAAAATCTTAAACATGGCAATCGAAGGGGACGCGTTCTTAAAATCATGGTAGCCCCTGCAGACGCGTCTTCACTCAATTTTAAAATTAACCCCATCTTTGACGTGTTTGCCTTAGGGACACCTTCTTAAAAACATGTCAGCCTCCTAAGTGTTGTATCCCTGTGGTTTTGATGATGTCTAACAATATAAGTCAATTGAGTTTGCATGAAGAAATGGTCATTGCATCATCAATATGAAATGTCATATGTGCTGCATGCCTTTTGACCAAGTCAGGTCGATGCACCATTGATCTTCATGTTATCAGGTCGATGCATCATTGGTCTATGTGTTATAAGGTCAATGCTTCATTGGTCTTTCATGGTTGTCAGGTCGGTGCACTTAAGAGATAGGTCTATGCATCAGTGTCAGCTTATATAACTAAGGTCGATGCACTCAGAGTCGTTAAAGGAATAAGGTCTATGCAGATGGCTACAAAGTAAAGAAGACAGGTCGATGCAGAAAAGAGTTACGGTATATCAGGTCGAGGCAGATAGAGTTTGTGCTAAGAAAGCTCGATGCACAAGAACTTAAGGTCAATGCACATGAAGACTTGAAGCTCTTAAGGTCGATACACATGAAGACTTGAAGCTCTTAACGTCAAGGCACATGAACACGTGAAGCTGTCAAGGTCGATGCATCCATGCAACTCAAGTCATAAGGTCGGTGCAGCTATTTCATATCACCCAGTAAGGTCAATGCACCTCAATTATATCAGAACAAAAGTCGGTGCAGCAACTTCATCTCTGCTAGCAAGGTCGATGCACCAGTTCATGGATCGATACCTCAGTGGAAGCAATCCATCAAACAGGTCGATGCAGATCCTCATGGGCTAATATATCTAAAGAACCTAAACCCAGTTTTGCAACTAGAATTCAGATCTGTTTAAGAACACTAACTCTAGCGATAGAATGGCATGTGATTCAAGATGAGGTGGCATGCTTTTTTAGAGGATTCCAAAGGAAGAATATTCACTATGCCAAGTGGACCAATAAGATATCACTAGGTTTTCTACCTCATCCAATCCTTATAGATACCCTGTTCTATTTATTGACTCTTCTCCTTTTCCCTTCATCTTTTCGACCTTCTCTAAGGTCCGTTCACACAGATAGGCCCGTTGGACCATCCCTTCATAGGTGCGAATATTCTGGGTACCCAACCTGTTGAATATAACTGGGTCGTAACCCGTCCATGAACCTATTTGCTTTTAATAAATCGGTGCTGATAAGGTGTGGTGCATATGGGGCTAGCCGAGAAAACTATAATTCATATTCTGCTACGGACAACATCCCTTGACGAAGGGACACAAACTCCAGGGCTTTTCTTTCCTTGACGTGCTCGGAGAAATACTTCGCATGAAATAACATGAGAAACCCTTCCCATGTGCGTGGGGCATCAACTGGTGGTGCCGGAACTGACTTCCACCATGTCCGAGCGTCCTTGTTTAATTGGAATGTAGCTAAATGCACCTTCTCCTGATCAGTTCATTGAATTACATCAAAAATCATGTTCATCTCGTCGATCCAATTTTCTGCCTCATCTAGATTTGAAGAACCGTAAAAATGCGGAGGGTTGAGACTCTAAAAATTTTGGTGTAGACTGCTCGCTCTGGCTCCTGCGCCTGCCTGAGCCATTGTTTGGAGGGCTTGGGTGAGGCCAGCCACTGTTTGTTGCATGTCATCCCAATCTACGCGATGTGTCATTGAGATTGAAATGAGGTACCTGAGAGAAGTGCAATAATTTATTATTTCTTATGGAATTAGGGGAATTTGATTTCTATTATCTATCTTATCCCGGGCTCTATCCAATTCTCACATGGGTGTGGAAATTTCTTCCTTAGTTCATAGGTAGGGGTCCTAAACCATGGACTTATCTTATGACATGATTCTTTTCCCTAAGTCCTGAGATTTAGATTCAGGCTCTGATACCAACTTAACTGTCACGCCCTAAGCCTATATTTACAGCGGAAGACTCACTCGGGGAAATGCGAACAGCCGGCATGGTAAGTCTCTCGCAAGCAAGAAATAACCAGAGCGCGGAACAATCACACATAAGATGTAATTGCACAAGTATTTGCTCAAATTCAACTTCTATTCCATTGATAATCAAAATATTCAAATTACAATCACTAATTCACACATCAACTTGGGCCTGTTTCGAGCCCAATTAATGGTCCACTTAGTTCTCTTTGGGGCCCACGGGCTGTGAGCCTCATGGTAGTTGATTTCTTTTCACTATCATGACTCCGGAGGCGGCTTCACGACAGCATGTGCATATTTGTAGAGTCTGGATGGCCCATCTCCTTCGCGATTTCTTCATTTGAATTTGTTGTTGATGCTAGACTAGACAGGACATATGGACTTGTAATTTTACACATCTACAGTCATCTAGTTCATTTTTGGTCCACTCTTTTGTATCTCATCTCCTCTTTGTCCCGATCCGATATCAGATCTGGGTGTGATGATTATTTTCATCGGGTCGCGCAGATCTATCCCGTGACAGGCCAGCAGAAGCAACCCCCGGTTAAATCCTCTAAAAATATGCCGACTGTGATTTAACCACCGCTGACTTCAGGGATCAAAGAGGAACATTCCACTGACGCCCCAGCCAACCACCTCAGCCAGAAGTCGACCGGAACCCGGCGTCCCATGTGCCCAACGCGCTTGCTGTCCAATAGGTCTGAACCGAGCAAATCCGGACCAGCAACCCATCTCCATCTGAGAACCCCTCTTGTTTGCTGCCCGTCAACCCAAGATCGGAGCTCCTGGTTTACTGTTGCACCCTCCTGCATGGAGTGGGCCATAAAATTCATTGCTGTAATTATTTACATTTACTATACTAGGAGTCACGATTCTTGGCCGGGGTTGTCTTCCCCATGCCTAGAGTGTGGAGGTACGTCTCGCTCCTCTCTTTATCGCATTTACTCATTTTGTATGCGTTCTTGATGCCGCAGGTAGTGTGATAGGAAATCTAGCCTGTTAAATTCAATCACCACTGTGAGAAAGAGATTGTGACCCGTCCCGTGACTTGACTCGAGCATGTGAAAAGAGCCAACCACCCTTGACTAGATACATTGTGAGTGGTGAGCTAGAAGGGGAGGGGTTGAATAGATCACCCCTTGAAAATTTTAGCGTAAAATTTTAGATCACTTGAAGTTAAGATATAAGGAGTTGCAACAAAGTTGATCTAAGAGGCGCTCGATCAAGCAGACGTTCTGCACTGGTTTATACGCTCCCTCAACAATCCTCACTAACCCTTCAGGGGCCTCATCAGTCTCTTGGGTGGCATCCCCAGTTCTTAGTGACGATAATTCGATACTTGTATCGGGCTATCGGTACCCTGAGCTCTGGGACGTTACAGCTTTCATGTCTGATCAGATTACCTTCCTTGGGTTCATTGTGTCTAGAGATGGAGTCTCCACTGATCCGGAGAAGATTAGGGCCATCAGGGAGTGGCCTGAGCCCCGCACCCTCCACGACGTCTAGAGCATCCATGGCTCAGCGACAGTCTATCGCCGCTTCATTCGTGGCTTTAGCTCCATCACTGCCCCGATCACTGATTGCATAAAGAATGGGGCATTCATATGGACTAAGGCCGCAGCCATAGCCTTTCAGGACATCAAGGAGCGTATGACCCAGGCACCAGTCCTTACATTACCAGATTTTTCTAAAGTGTTTGAGGTCACATGTGACGCTTCTGGAGTGGATATTGGTGGAGTTGAGCCTGGAGTACCACCCCATTGCATTCTTTAGCGAGAAGCTGAACGATGTTAAACTGCGTTATTCCACTTATGATAACGAATTTTACGCAGTCATCCAGGCATTGAGATATTGGAGGCATTATCTTTTGCACCAGGAGTTTGTCTTCTTTTCTGATCATGAGGCCTTACGATTCCTCTATACCCAGAAGAAGCTAAACGCTCGCCACAGTCATTAGGTGGAGGATCTCCAGGAGTATACCTTTATGCTTAAGCACAAAGTGGGGGCAGAGAACAAGGTGGTTGACACGCTGAGTCGTCGGATGATGATGTTGACCACCATAAGTGTTGAGGTGGTAGGACTAGAGAAGCTGAAGGATGCCTATGTTGATTGCCTGGACTTCGGTCCGATCAATGCCGTCCTTCCGACCGGTCCCTCGCATGATTACAATGAGTTTGTGCTTCAGAAGGGTCACCTATTCCAGGGTGACAAGTTGTGCATCCCACGGACTTCTGTTCATGATTTTCTTATGTGGGAGATACAAGCGGGAGGTCTTGCTGGCCACTTAGGCTGGAACAAGACCATAGAGGCAGTTGAGCATAGATTCTATCCTGCATCACATGCTTCAATTTGCACACAAATCTAGCCATAGCAGAATGTTCCTACCTTAGAGCATTCCATGCTTGTCTAACAGTATTTATAAAATTCACCTCTCTGAACCAATATCTTTCCAATATGAAGCTAGGCTTTCTACCAAACTTCCAAGAAGTCTTCAACAAAATGGGCTTATGGTCAGACATTGGTCTTTCCAAGCAAGACGACTACACATGGGGGAGGTAGTCGACAGACACCAGAAATGTCCATCTGATAACAAGAAGAATCAATCCTCATATTGGATCCTGTGAATTGGGCATTCGACAATCTGATGTCAATAAATGCAGCATCAGCAATAAAATTCTCCATCTCCCTTGGCTCAATTATTTTTACCTGTCCTCTAGTTTGCAGCACTTGCATTAAAATCTCCTCCCACACACCAAGACCGGCCTGCAGAGTGATGGAACTGAAGCAGTTCCACCTAAAGGAGTCTTTTTCCTTCTCTATTCTGCAGATCATAGACCCCTGAGAAGTCCCAAGAGAGTCATCCATAACATTGCGGAAATAGAGAGAGACAGCCACTCTACCAATTTGTTTGTCCTCCATCACCTCCTCTACCTCAAACTCATTCCATAGTATCATAATACCTTCTAAGCTTCCCTTAGCTGGAGATGTCACCCCCTTGGATAGTCTAGACCTCCCAATCTCCCTCATAATTGCTTCCCCATCTCCCTCGTACTGCAGGCACAATATATCAATTTCTGCATCTTCTAATTAACTTCATTACCCTCCTCTTCTAAACCCCACAAATCCCCCTCACGTTCAATCCTCATTTAGATGAAGACAAGTTCCACCTATCCTCCTCCTATGCTCTCCTCCTCTCCCCCCCCCCCCCATCTTGACCCTCCAAGCCTACCTTCTTTTGGGACTTTCCTCATTTCACATCTCTAACCATGTTCATCAATCATCTTTTCTGTACTTTAGAAAATACCCCCTTGAGGTCCCGCTCCACTCTTGCAAAGGAAACTCCCACCTTCTCTGCCAACTCCCTCACCTGCTCTTCTATTAGTCTTTCCGCCATCCCCACCATCTCCTTCACCTCCTCCCTTCCTAGTGTACCCATGACCAGCTATCCCTCCCCCAAGATTCTGGCCTCCCTGGGGGTCACAAGGATGACAATGTCCCCTTCCTACTCTTGTTCCTCGACATACGAGGCTTCAGATGCCCCTATCTCCTGGAACTCCCTGCCACAATGAAATAAGGTATGACATTGTCCTGGGGATGTCCCTATTCCTGCCAAGAGCCTAGAGACCTCATGCTGCTCAAACTCCTACCCGAGAGACAGGCGAAATCTTTCAACTCCTTGCGGAGACGGTGCATCACCTCCAGGCTTCCTCCTCCTTCACCTTATGCAGCCCACAGAGGGCCTCCTCCTGGGAGCTGAACAAGACGGAGGGTGGGTGGGCACTCTGCCGTGTCTGCCAGTGGCAAGGCCCTTCCGGTTGCGGAGCCTAGTTCTGACCCTAGCATCGAACTGCCTGTGTAACATGGTATGCCATATGCCGCAAGGGGGATGGCCACCATAGCCTAATCTTGATCGCCGGAAAGGAGCCGCTGCTCGTTGAGGGAGATTTCCAGGTTCTTCCATTCACAGAGAGCATTGTTGGCTTGCTACAGTGTGTCTCCGCATAAGATCGCCTGAGATATGTCCCCCGTGGTAGGCTAATGGTCGCTGGAGCTCGCAGGTGTTAGCCGTCATTTCCCGCCGGCCTAAGCCTCCCTAGGCCGCAGAGGAGTGGCCGCGGCTTTTAGGCGAGGAAGATGGCTGATATTGGTCCCGTAGACCTTCTATCCCCATGACACCCAGATTTGGATAAGTCACAGAGTGACCCGATCGGGTCCGGGTCGCAGCCCGTTGAGCCCAGTCTTTCTGCTTGGCCCCTAGGCACTGTTGAGGCCCACCCATTACTTTGAGGCCCAAGGCCACCTGCATCCAGTTCAGCCCATCACCCGACCCACCAATATACGAGCCATCCGGCCCAGAAGGTTGACGGTCAAGGTTCAAATTTGAACCATGGGATGTGGGCCTGCCACATAGCCCATCGCCGTTGTCTTCTTTCTCCTCTAGCCTAGGGCAGCGATGCCCTAGATTCGGTCGCCGCCACATCTACTCCTCTGCGTGAAATCTCACCCTGACAACAAAGAGTTCCCCTCCAACCTCGACGGTGATCATTGGCGGCACCGTTCCAGTGCTGCTGACTCTGACCCAAACCTCAACGGCCGTCATGGAGCTTGCCATCACAAAACGGAGGCTCCCTGTCTCCACCGTGCCGAAACTCTGGATGAGAAAAGAAATGCCCTCCTCATCGCATTGGATGAGAGGGAGCCTGTCCATGGACGAAGTTGGATAACCATCAGGTTTGGAAAAGTCCCCCTCCCCATCGTCCACCGCCAGAGCCGAAGGAGAACGTCATTTGCGGCCAAATACCCCGCCTTCGCCACCACCTCCATGACCTCTTCCCGATGCCCGACAGCCAAGAATCCCAACTTGGAGACCTGACAGACCTCCCATCTGTCACCCCACGCGCCTAGCAACTCCCTTATCTTCGGCGCATTTACTTCCCCTTCCACAGGAGCCACCCATAGACAACGGCATAGCCAGGCTACCCTGTCATGGAGAAGCTCAAGGGGTATGGGACCAATGTCCACCACCTTTTGACGACCCATGGAGACTGGACAACACAAGGGCCTGACCACATCCACATACTATCTTCTTTGAGGAGGCGCCCTCCCACCCCCATGGTCTTGGCCCTCGTACCCGAAAGAAATGTTGGGTATGTCCTCTCCCCCTTGCACCGGAAGCAGATCAACCCTTGGCTAGGAGGCATCGCCGGCCTTCGTCCCATTCCCATCTGCAGCAACACCCCCATCCCCCCTGTACAATGTTGTACCGGGAAGAACCTCCATGGTCCCGGACCTCTGGTGGGGCCCCGGTTCACTCCAGAGGCTAGCTCCAGAGATCGCCCTCCCTAGAGTGCAGACAGGTTGCTAGTACCTCATCTGCCACTGGGGATATGATCAGACATGATCCAGGGAAGACCTTTAGCCCATGCCTTGCTGAACTTCTGATGCCATTCCATGTTAATAAAATTCTGTCCAGCTTTGATTGTGTCCCTTCTCCTTCATCCCCAATCCATGTATAAAATAAAGAGTTGATAGCTTGCATGAGTGTTACTCTAAAAGTTGGAGAAAACTCCATATACCCTCTTTTCTTTTCCCCTTGAGAGAGGAGAAGAGAGGAAAGAGAACGAGAGGGAGAGAGTGAACGTGAGGGAAGAGAGAGGAGAGAGGAGAGAGGGTTGTCGCATAAGCATCCCTCATATGGCATCTAGCCCAAACACCCATCTCCGGGAGATTTGTGTGTGTGTTTGCTAGGCTCACGCCGAGGGCATGCCGCATGTGCATCCCTCATGTCCCCTCAGTCGCCCAGTCAGCCACAAGCCCCCGTTCGACACCGCGGCCACGGCCCATCTCACGGGAGGAACTCTCTGTGAAACACACATGTACTCATACATCACACATCGACCCGGGGACCGGTTAGCACGTCAGAATTGTCTCGTAAAATAAAACTCAGGACCCACAAAAGCAATCCGAAAGCTCTTCGATCTAGATCTGAAAGAATCCAGGGTGTTACACTGTTCCTCTGTGAAGCAAGCTGTGAAGCTTAATCGTTGTTTGAGGATTCGTTCCTCATCATTCAAGCTGTGTGGCAACAGGAAGCCTCACTGGTTTAGTGAGGGATGGACATAAGTCTCACAATTGAGACCGAACCAACTTAAAAATTATGAGTCTCCTTGTGTGGTTTACTCTCTCTACTGTATGTGATTGTTTTCGTTCGATAGAAGCATAGGGCCGTTAGCATTGCATCGCTAACTTGACTTCAATTTGACGTTTATATCCGATCTTGCTTACTCTTTTATTTGCTTTAGCGAAAAGTGGGTGATAATCTATTCACCCCCTCTAGATTATCTATTCCACTACACAACACGTGGTATCAGAGCTTGGCTCTCCTATTTTTCGATCTTACAACCCAGAGAGATCTAGTGGAATGGATGCTAAAGGGTTAATGGCCGAAGGCCACTCTATTAATAGGCCTCCTTATTTCACTGGGACTGACCATAGCTACTGGAAAAATCATATGCAAGTCTTTCTTCGGGCCCAGGATCATGAAGTATGGAGAGTAGTCAGTAATGGTCCCTATCAGCTGCTAGAGGATGAAGATGCGTGGACTAGAGAGCAGATCAAAAGATCAAACATCAACTGGCAGGCTATGAACGTTATGCAATGTGCCCTGCACCCGAAAGAGTATACCGATCACAATAGGAGACTCCTCCAGGCACAAAGGAGTAAACATGAAATCCCCAGAAGGCATTTCAACAAGCAACTCACAAGTCATCTCAGAAGTCAGCTCCTCAATGCAGGCGATAAAATCTTCAGAAATAAATGAATGAGAAGCACCTGAATCAAAAAGAACACGAGCTACATGACCATAAATCATAATCGTACCTTCCACGAGATGGGACGCCACGGCTTCAGCACGGGTAATATGAGAAACCTTCCCTTTCTACTTTTTGCTAGCTGCAGAAGACTACTGAGAAGAAGCTAAAGCTTGAGGATAGAACTGCTAAGGTTGAAGTAGTGGAGGAGGTCTGAATTGCGATGGCTGTGGTTGAGAGAACTGAGAAAACTGCACCGGCTTTGGCCTCAGAGGACAGTCTCGAACCACATGCCCCGGCTGATCACAGCGAAAATAGACTGCCAGTAACGAACACGGCTTGCTTGGGTGGCTACCACCACACCTCGAACATTGCCTCGGTTGGCTCACTTCTGAACCTTGACGCTGTTGAGAAGAAGGCGCTGACTACTGAACAGTGCCTGAAGATGCCTGCTGATCAAACCGCTTCTTAAATTTCTTGAATATCCGCTTGGACTTAGATTTAGAGAAAGAAGTGCCACTAGCAGTAGGTGCGACAGACGGGACTCCTGTCACAGATGGCTGACTTGCCTGCTGATTTTACACACTAGGCTGAACAGAGCCAACTTGAGCACGACCTCGAGATCTTGCCATGTCAAGCTCTAACGTTGCAGTTGCCTGATACGTTGCATCCATCTCGGCCACACGAGTCGCAATCAATGGCTGCCTCAATTCTGCCCTCAAACCACGCAGAAATTGCTCAGTCTTCAAGGCTTCATCAGCAAGAACATGGGATGCATACCAACCCAATTCCATAAACTTATTCTGGATTTGCCACCAAAAGAATCGGGGAAGGTCTGAAGATGACACTGCTTCCAGGGCCCTAGTTTGCTACCTGCAAACTGCACAGGGTATGGTGGTGGAAGGGGATGATAGTGGGGAGATGAGGAGGGGGAGATGGAGTGAGAAGGGGCTGGGGCAAATTCACGCTCCTGCTTCTTCTCTCCACCCTTTGTCCTCTCCTTGGCCATTCTCGATGTGGGCCTTTGATATTGTCAGACCACTAGGTGACCCTAATGCTCAGATTAAATAGAAATCCTTCATCCTTATAGTGACCGAGTATTTTACGAAGTGGGCAGAAGTAGAAGCATATGCTGAGATCAAAGCTACCACAGTTTGTCACTTCATCATGAAGAACATTATTTTACGGTTCGAGGTGCCAAGCGACATTGTCACGGCCAAGGGGCCGTAATTTATTTCACAAGAACTCCAGGACCTCTGTAAAAAGTTTGGTATTTTATTACATCATTCATCACCTTATTGTCCTCAAGGTAATGGCCAAGCCAAGGCCACTAATAAAATCCTTCTTAAGATCATTAAGAAAACATGCGAATCACACCGCTACGTTGATTGGGTTGAACGGTTGATAGAAGCTCTATGGGCCTATCGCACCTCTGTCTGCACTCCCACGGGACAGACCCCATTTGCTCTCACTTATGGGATGGAGAGAGTGCTCCCGTACGAAATTTTGATCCCTTCCCTAAGGGTACAGCTCGACTAGGAACTTAATCTCGACGAACGTCGAGAGGCATTACTCGTCCAGCTGGAACTCTTAGACAAGAAGAGGTTGAATGCGGCCAATCATGTCTCTATTTATCAAAAACGTGTCTCACACCATTTTCAAAAGAAGGTAATTGAGCGAAAATTTGAAGTGGGTAATATGGTTTTGAAACGTAAGTTCATTCAAGCAGGTGGTCCTAGGTCTAAGCTACAACCAAACTAGGAAGGGCTGTTTATAGTAAAGCAAGTCTATCCGGGGAACGCATATCTTCTTATAAATGCCGAATGGGAAGAATTATCACATGCATGGAATGGGCTGTATTTAAAATGCCTCCACCCATAATAGAGTCTGGCTAAATAACTGCTGGACGACCAGGCAACCTTCTCTCTTGCCTCCGAGCATGATTCCGTGGCACGACCTATACACACACTACACGACATTCCCCTTGGCTAGGGCGTTCTCTCTCACACAGACACCATTTCTCCTTCGACCATGCCTGGTAAGGCACTTATTTTAAGAATAAGTGCACTGGCCTACATATTCGCAACCACTTCACATCGGTAGCTGTGGACATTAAAAAAATGATGATCATATGGCACGTCTCTGCATCTGAGAGCAAGTCAAAGATGGGAAGGCCGAATAAACCCCATGCCTCGCCCGATCAGGACGAGAACGCACCTGGTGGTTCACTACCCGATAAGGAAGCCCTTCAAGCAGAAGATATGGCCACGGCTCCCCAACTGAGTGTGTCGAAGGCCGAATTAGAAGAGACCACGAATTCGAACAAAAGTTCAACACGCACCAAAAACTACTCAAAGTCCTAAGCCTGGGCTCGGAGGCTTCGAACTAAACACCCCAGAGGCAGTGCATTGCAACTGGAGTGTTTCGAGAGCACAAGTGTTCGTCCGAACTGCCACGAAGCTAGGATAAAAGTCTCTTAACTCTTAACCGGTGCAACCTGCACTTAAACCGGCGTGCCCTGCTTTGGGTCTAAACCCGCACGCCCCCTCCTTTAGGCCCAAAACCGGCATGCCCCTCTCATGGGTCCAAAACCGGTGTGCCCCCCTTGTGCTGCTAATCCGGCGCACATAACCCCCGCGTCGGTTTAACCCAAAGCATCTCGTCCAAAGTCTGGTCCCATATTTTTCGTGAACAAGCTGATGATGGTTTGCCTGAAATGGACAAATCTCCCACATCTGACCGGTGGGCAACCATCTACGCTCCAGGAATGGGAATCTTCAAGCGCCGCACTGAACGACGCATCTCCTTTGGTCGCCATCGGCCAATCCCGTGGAGGTAGCTCCCCTACTCTACAACGCCCCTATCCGTAGGCCACTCAGCGTCTTCGAGCAGGGAGAAAGAGAAGAAGAAAATGAAAGGTGGTTTTGGGCATCGAAGGCCAACCCCATGTCCACTCCTATAAAAGGGAGGCACGCTCCACAGGCGATAGAGGTTGGGAAGAAAGAAGAGAAGCCGGCCGAAGAGAAAGGAAGCTCCATTCCCCCTGCGCCAGTAGCTAAAGAAACCAGAAGAGAGTGTGAGAGAAGGGAGGTGAGCGTGGGGAAGGGGGGGTTGTCCCTTTCCTCTCCTCAAGATTTTTATATTTCAAAATTCAGGGTTACTACAGTAACCATGATGGGACAGCTAGGAGTGCTAATGCATGCAGTGTGTGTGTATCTATATGTGTCGGTGTCGTGTCTAGTTCCGGTCAACTCGGGGTCACCCAGTAGTTGATAGGCAGTCTTGTTGTGTCTCAGCGGCTTTATCCAATTCGAGACATTAGTTCTGGATGCCTCGAGATACCATTCTACCTCGATTTATGTGTCCAGGTGTGCTGAGGGTTCTCGGTGTCCCCTCAGGTCTCAGTGTGTCATTTTCAAGAAGCGTTGTTTTCCCTGGCTTAGGGTTAGACCGATTGGCGGCTTGTCCCGCTATGTGCGATGATCCCGACTCAGAGTCGTAGGACTCAGGGATCGTTATAGTTGTAGGTCTAGTTGCCTTATCCTGAGTCTGTTAGCAGTCTCCTGTGCTGCCTTTGATGCTTCGAAGTACATGTTATTGGGCACTCTTGCATGTATGTCCTTCGGCACTTGTGTTTTGGAGTCCTTATCTTGTGAGCCTTCACTAGTCGTAGCCTTACAGCACGCTTCGGCATGACGGCATTTACAGCGAGGCACTTCCGGTTCACGATTTTTAAGCTAGTTTCCGTTGGCTCCCGCGGTTACCGTTGCGTCCTACGAGGGGAGAAAACTAGATAGAGACCTGGCTTAGGCAAACGTCAGTGTGTGCACACGTGGTTAGGGGCTTTGGACTGACGTCGACGGACGTTCCCCTATCTAGTCACTCCCGACTTGGTTACTGTTCTGGTTCTGACAGTGTCTTGGTCTCTGCCTAGCTGTAGGCAAAGCAGACGAGATGCTTGTAGGCGCAGCATAAGACATCAATGGACGCAGCTGGCTGTTCTGCTAGTGTGGGGCACTCCAGTCACGTGACACGTGACTCTTCGTGGTTCTTTTCGTGTTTCTCGTGCGTCGTGACCTTCTGGGTTAGCCCTTTTGTGGTTGTACTCGGGGTCAGTGTCTGTCGCTTGCACGACATTTCAGTTGTGTGCGTGGCAGTGTGCACGACGTCCTTGTCGTGTTGTCCGTCGTCTTTGTCGGTCATCTGTCTAGCCTTTGCGTAGCTTTCCTGCGCACATGGGTGCGGACCTACTTGGGAGTGGTGGAGAGCGTGACCCGAGTGAAACGATTTTATGCTGGTTACTGTAGGGCCCCTTGCCTTTGCAGCCCGAGTCCGACTGGGGGGAAAACCAGCTAGAGGACCTAATCTAGAGCAGATGGTCTGTGTGTGCACGCGTAGCTGGGGGCAGATGACATGCACTGATGAGCGCGACCCCAGTTAGTTCTTGTTCTGTATTACTAGTACGGTGTCTTAGCCTCCGCCTGGGGCGTTGTAGGCAGACACCTGAGGCTGCGGACTAAGTCATCAGTGGACGCATCCATCCTTGCTTCTGGTGGGCGGTACTCCCATAACGTGATGTGAGTTGTCGTGTCAGGGGGTTTTCGTTACCCATCTGTAAGACGGGATTTCGTGTGTAGTTCGGGTGTTTTTCCAAAGCCGAGGTCTAGGGTTTTTGGTGAGCGTCACCGAGAGCTTCTCCCTAGATAGCACAGAGTTCACGATGGCGAGGTCGTGATTGTGTTTCCTGGTCGCATGATTTCGGTGGGCCCTTGTCTGTGAGGATAGGCCTCCACGTCGGTAGCGTCATGTCATTTTCCTGGTAGCGTGACTAGGGCGGTCGTAGTCTGGTAGTTCGTGTCTGGTTGATTCCCCGACTGTGGGATCGGGGTGTTGGGCTCCATTCTGGTGTAGTAGGAGTAGCTGTAGAGTCGAAGTTTTATCGGCCACCGAGTCTTACTGTTCCTGCTGTTGTTGTTGTTCTTGTAGTTGCTACTTTCCATTATCGACGTTGTTTTTAGTTGGGATTCCGCGGGACCCCTACTGAGCCAGTGATGGGAGTCTCACCCCTATATTTTAGGTGCTACGATTCTTCCTCAAGGTTCGAGGGCATTGCGCGGAGGTTCTTAGCTGTCAGCTCGTCGGGCCGAGTGTTCACTTAACATGTGGTACATTTTACTACTTTTGACTGTACTTTCTGTTGGACTGGACTCTGTTGCAGTTAGGTGTTTATTTCTGTTATTATATATGTTATCCTGCTTTATTTTCTATTTCTATGTACACCACACCTATCTTTTTAGCCCTTAATTGGCAAAGTGGAATATTCGCTCTCTGGAATCATCTGTAAATGTGCCAGCCATCCTCGAATCACGTGCCAATCATTGAATTTAAATCCACGTGATTTTCATCAAGCGTTCCGTTGACTCCCGAGCATGATTGCCACAAGCTCCCAATCATGAATGCATCAACTCCTGAGCATGGTGTTCATAGGCGTCGAGCTTAGTTCAAGCTTCGTAGGAGTTTGGTCCAAGCTTATCCGAGCTTGACCAACCTTGTCTGTACTTGAGGTTGGTCTGAGCTTGTCTGAGCTTGTCGAGCTTGTCCATACTTGAACTTGGTCCGAGCTTGTCCAAGCTTGACCGAGCTTGTCTTTACTTGAGCTTGGTCTGAGCTTGTCCCAGCTTGATCGAGCTTGACCTTGTAAAGCGAGCTTGAATATCTGAGCTTGACGTCAGGCTCGACCTTGTAAGGCTTGAATGTACGAGCTTGGTGACGTCAGGCTCGACCTTATAAAGCCTGAGTGTCCGAGATTGACGTCAGGCTCGACCTGGACCTAGTTCCGAGCTTTGGCTTTCCTAGATGTCTGACACTTGGACTTAGAATTTGACTTCAACATTTTTCAAAAATGTATCCAATGACTCTTGCTGCTAGCTTGTGCTGCTATTGCTCAGCTATCTGAAAAAAGAACTTCTGCTGACATTTCTTCAGTTGGCCTGGCTAGTTCAAGAAGTCCGAGCTTTAGTTGCATCGACGCACGTCCATCACTGCGTCGACTCCACTCATGCTACAGTCACTCGGACAGAACTCTTTTTCAAAAAGAGTCGACCCTTTGAATCAACACTTTCTAGCTTTGGACATAAGAAATAATATTGCATCAACTCCACTTCAATTTGTCAGCTTCTCAGCCCTTTGTCTCCCATGCCAAGCTATTTGTCATCGTTAACCTTCATCTGTCTGCCATGTAAGCCATTCTTCTTTCTTGTGCTCTTCTTGACATTTCCTGACATTGTTTATCTCGATTGCTTCTTGTAGAGCTTTTTCTCAAGCATCCAAAGCCTGGTAGCATTTCCTTATCATGCAGACAACCTGAAACATTATTTGTTAAGCACTTTCCATGGGGGAGAAATTTCTTATCCCGATCTGAGTTTCATTTTTGTTCTTAGTTCTTCCTCCTTACTTGTAAATAATATTGTCAACTGTACTTCATCTTGAGACAGTGTTCCTCAGATCTTGCTTGGTAGAGCAAGGATCTGAGTTCTACAAGCTGTTAGGCAGTAGATTAGTCAGAGCTGGTTGATTGATTTATGGTTGCAAGTTGTAAGGCAGCTTTTGTAAGAGACTATCTCTTGTGGTTTGTGTGCTGATTGCACACATAGTGAAGCCTTGCTCTGTTAGAGCAAGGGGTGGACGTTGGTCAGCCTTGAATGGTGACCGAACCACCTAACAATACTGAGCACTGTGGTTTGATTACCTTGTCTCTACACTCTGCCATATCTACATTTACCGCATTATCTTTGACAAGATTAAGTCTCTCAGAATTGGTATATAAAAAGGCATGCTTACACCCCTTGTGTGAGGAGTGTTTCATGACACGAACCTCCGCCTCGTATCAATCTAAGTGACTTGTCTTCAGTGAAGCAATTCTATTGTTGAATGGTTGTTCAGCACAATTGACTATGTGTATTTTCATTGGAATCAGTTACATGTGTGGGATTTCTGGTTCATCTGTCTGATAGTGTGTTAATAGTCTCCATGCAATTTTTAATTTCTCAAGGATCTATTCACCACCCTCTAGATCCTGCATTCTGTGCTACACGTGGTATCAGAGCGGGTTTATCCATTGAAAAGGTCCAATGACCTGGATAAATCTAGCGGAATGGATCCTAAGGGGTATATAGTTGAAGGACACTCAGTGAATAGGCCTCCTTACTTTAATGGCACTGACTATGCTTATTGGAAAAATCGTATGCAGATTTTTCTCAGGGTTCAGAGCCATGAAATTTGAAGGTCGTAAGCAGAGGACCATTTCCTCTTTCAGAAGATGAAGATAAGTGGACTCTAGAGGAAATTAGAAAGTCAACTGTATACTGGAGTGCAATGCATATAATGCAGTGTGCGTTGCTTCCCACTGAGTTCTCTAGAGTTTCGTCATACGAGATAGTGAAGGAACTGTGGGACAGACTAGAGGTAATGTATGGGGTGCCCTCCTAACGGCACACCCTATTGTGCCCCCCAGTGACACGCTTCATTGAACCCCTGTCCGGCACACCCCTGATGCCTCTCAGCAGCACAGCCCCTGTCCGGCACACCCCTAATGCCTCCCCAATGGCACACCTTGCTGAGCCCCTGCCCAGCACACCTTGGGTGCCCTCCTAGTGGCACACCCTATTATGCCCCCCAGCGGCATGCTCCATTGAGCCCCTGTCTGGCACACTCCTGATGCCTCTGAGCGGCACGGCCTCCCAACGGCACGCTCCATGGGGTCCCTGGCCGGCACACTGTCTGTGCCCCCTCCAGCGGCACACCTTGGATGCCCCACCAGGGGCACACCTTCAGGGCCCCTCAGCGGCACGCCTACACTGAAGCTCCCAGCGGCACAGCGTTAGCCTCTTCACCCGGTGCAACCGGCAGAGGAAATCTAGGGCCATGCCCTAAAGTCCTCGACGCGCAGTGGGGAATCCCAGGGCTAGGTGAGGTGTCGCCTGCTGGTGAAGACACCCAGGCTACCCCTGCAGATCGGTACGGGACGGGGTCAACTCCCAATCAATGCCCTTCCTGCTATCGACGCTCCCGCCACGAGGGTTATAAAAGACCCCCTCTTTGCTGTGAAGAACACATGAAGGAGACACACAAAGGAAGCTCTCTCACGGGCTAGCTCTGGAAAGCGGCAGAACAAGGAAGAAGGAAGAAGAGAGAATGAGAGCCTGCCGCTCCGACCACCGCCGCCCGAGTGAAGAGAAAAAGAAGAAGAAGAGAAGAAGAAGAGCCTTCATGGCCACTCACTGCCGCCTGAGTGAAGAGAGAAGCCAGAGGAAGGAAACCCCTGCCGCCCCTTCGACGTCCACCATCTGAGTGAAGAGAGAAAGAGAAAGATTATGATGTATTATCCCCCTTGGGGCATCCCTCTTGTGAGAATAGAAGTAGAAGGCTTACGAATATTTTTTGATGTCTTCCCACAGACACCTCTCCCATGTCTGCATTCCTTATTCTTTCATTCCCTTCGTGGTTTTCTACCGATCGCTTCTGAGTACTATGGCTTCCCTCAGATATTCCATCCCCTTGGAGAATGGGAGGGGGGTTGTTTCTTTTTCTTTTTGTTATCAAACGGCTTAGAGAGAGAGAGAGAGAAAGAGAGAACACGGGAGGGGGGGAATGACAGCATCCATGGGGAGCGACGCGGCCGCCGTTGGGGTGTTGGACGGCCTCGACAGCGGTAGCGGTGGTCGCACGAGGCGTGGGAGGATTGGGAGGTGGGAGGCGTCCGACGGGTGTCAATGGAGGGGGTGCGGTTAGGGAAAGGGTGACGATGAGGCAGGGGCCTACATGGTGCATGGTGGCCGCTCGGGGCGGTGGCAACATCGGGCCGCGGTAGAGGGGGTGGCTGGCGGGCTCGAGCATGCTTGGTTGATGGCAGGGGGAGTGGGGCGTGGGGCATGTGTCACCGGGGACTACAGGTTGTGCTGTCGCCGCTAACGAGAGGAGTGGGGGAGGTGTGACCGGTGGCATTGCTTGTTCAGAGGAGGGCCGGTCGGGCGTGCTCGGGATGGTGGCCGACAGGGGATGCTCGTGGGCTGCCAACGTTCTTGGAGGGGGCGGCCGAGGTGTAGTCGCCACTGCAGCTGAGACGTCGAACATCGGCGGCCTGCCGGAGGTGCCCACGGTGGTCGAGGCGGAGGCCGACGATCATGGTGGCTAGGTGGACAAACCATGCCAGGTGTGGGCGCCGCGACATCCCATGCATGGCCACGGCGATGTGGAGCGTGGGCTGCCTGGGTGTTCCGCTTAGAGGGGGTGGGTGACCGGTGAGCTCCAAGGGCATGGCAGGTGGTGGACTGTGGAGGGAGGCCGTGAGGCTTGCAGTGCAGGTGGCGACTGCGGCCGGCCGGACGATGATGGCAAGGGAGTGGCTGGCGTCGGGGTGTGTTGCGGCTTCGAGGGCGCGGACCTGAAGGTCTCGCCCCTCCCTGCCATACTATGAGTAAGTGCTGATGATGGCGGTTATCCGAGCAGGGTGATGGCGATGGGTGTGGGCACGGAAGCTCCTGTGATGATAGCAAGGGAAGGAGCGTGTACTGCATGAGGGAGGGACGAAACGTGGGGGGGCTGTGCAGGAGGGATGTGCAGGGCCGATGGCGATCCGGAGGAGGGAATGTACTTTGAAAGTCTATGATTAATAAAAGACTTGGTTATCATTACTTGTATGCACTCTGCCTATGTGTGTCGAATACACTTAACGCTCTGATTGACATGATCAAATATAACTCATCACTCACTCTGGGTTCCTTACGCGCTCGGGGCGTGACAATATCGCTAAGGGGCAGCCTAGTGCTTGCAAGCCAACTGTCAGCCGCTCATCTATTTCTTTCAATTATAAATAAGTTAGTGTCGGCTGAGACTCCACTACCTGACATATCATCTCCAAATTGTGCCAAATGAAATTCTCTGATGAGGTAAAGACAAGAGAAACTGCTAAAGTTACTTCAAAAGTAACTTCACTATCAATAGACGCCCTTAAGCCAATGTCTGGCTCAGAGGAGGAAGATGGAATGGCCGTTGGGGTTGATGAACCGAGCACTTCAACAGCTTGTTCTTGTGCTATCATCCCTTCTATTGCCAGGCTCTTAGAAATTACTTCCTGTATGGGTGCTGGGGGTGGTAGAGGCTCTGATTTCATGGCTTGCACAGATGGAGTTGTAAGCTCAGGCGCAATGGTCAGTACGGCCGCTGGAATAAAGGCAGAACCACTGGATGGATCCACTTCGGCTCTCAGCTCTAAAGCTCACACTAGAGCAGGACTCTCCCCCAAAGAGCTCATCTCTAGTGATGACACCTCAGTTGCCGACTGTATCCTTACTGGCAAAGGGTGAAGTATAGTAACCACCTCTGGAGGAGCTACGATTGCAGGAGGTGGTATGTCTAAAGCCTTCGATGAAATAATGGCATCCGACCGTATTAACAAATGATCAGTGGCGCCAGGTTCCTGGAATAAAATTCCAATAAGCACCCAGTGTAATAATAATAATAAATAAAAGACTATGCCGCTCGACAAAAGGGGTGGGAAGAACTTACCGTGGTCGCAGAATCCATCTCCTCAAATGCCTGTACAGAGGCTAATAATTTCGTAGATAAGGCAATAAAGGGAGGGGTTATCTCCTCCACCATGTCAATTTTGGTAAATTCCTCTTGTGATGTTCCCTCAAACGACAGTGCCAGCAACTTCGGAGGGCTAAATATCAAAGAACCACTCAGTAGCGTAGGAGGCGTTACTACCCCTTCGCTGATGGTCTCATATGCTTCCTCCTCACCCTCAGAAGAACCATAGTCAACTTCTTCATCAGAAGGGGAAGTGGAGCTTCTAGAAGAAATGTCTATACTAGGTTCAGACTGGCTCCCCACTTTGGCTATTTTTCGAGTTGCTGAATGGGTGGTTATGCATCGCAAGGGGATAGTACCCTACTTCAACGCAGTCTTATGCCCTTCCCACAGCAGAGGGGCATCAACAGCTGGTGTCCTAACTTCAGCACTGACTACCTCTGCCACTACAGCACAAAGATATGCATAAAGTGGGGTCGAAAGGGCATCAAAGAAGAAGAAATATTGAGAAAAGCAAGGTCACTCAGCTTACCCTCAGCTTCACTAGCCAGTGTAGGCGAAGGCAGCCTGATATTCTCCTGAGCGGCAGAGGGACCCCCTTCTACGGCTTCGGTTGTCTCATTTCCCGCCACCATGGTCATGATAGGGGGTAGTCTCCCTGTATCCTCTGGTACCTTTTGACGCGGGACGAACCCGGTCGAGACACTGGGACCTATAGCCTACAAGACAGTGAGCACAAACGTCTAGGTGACAAGATGAACACACGCACGTATAGCGGACTCCACAAGGGACTCATAGTGATGGCTAGGTGAGCAGCGGCTCGTGAGGATGCTAGACACAATCTGAGCAGCAAGGAGGGTGGTGGAAGCCACCCGGGGAGATAGTAGTGGGCACTGGATTCAACCGGGCAGACCGATACCAAGGGAATCAGTTCAATCGGATGCTCAACTCACCAGCAGCAATCACTCAAAGTAGGTGGAATATTTGGAACGAGCACTCTTCTCACCAGCACAGCAGTTGGAACAGATACTAAAAGAGCAAGTAAGGAGTGGTAGTCATACGTACCTAGCTGTCTGAAGGATCAGCTCCGATTGGAGACATGGGTGTGTCGGGGAGCGTGCGCACCTGGCAAGCACGTCGCGTCAGTGAAGCTTGTGGTCGGCCCTGCTAGTACATGCACAAAACAACCTCCACGCAGGGAGGGGGAACTAGGGGAGGGGCGCAAAATAAAATACTACTCTCACGCAGGAGGGGGAACATGGGGAAGGGGAAGATGGGCCCGTTGCCCTATGTCTGCCCGGCTGGGTAGAACCGACTTGGCTCGGACGATATGTAGCACACGGGGGTCAGAATGGGATGCCGCTGGCACCCAGGTGAAGATGATAAAGTGTAGGGGCACTCCTAAAGTTTGGCATCATTCTGAGGTGGTGAGAGGGTGGAGCCAATCACCGATGATGACTTGCATGAACCTATCCCTCAGGTTCAGTCTATGCAGTTGACGTGCAGGGGGCGGTACGCTCTCCACCAAACTCCAAATGAGGCAGGACCTGTGTGGTTTGAAAGATGACAGGAAGACTTACGTGCCGGTAAAGTTTTGCAGGCGTCGGAGCTCGGGGCTTGCCATGGTCTCTTTCGGGATGGAGCTCTGGTTTCTGGGTGAACAACAGGACACAACCAGGGGCACACAGTGGTACAGGCATCTCCGAATGCCAATCGTGACAAAACCACCTAGCGTGGATTCAAGACGTCAAGAGGTACGACTTTGATGAAGACAGCTCAGCCCAAAAACCAGGATAGGAAGGCATTCTAGGGCTGACGATTCTGCTGCAGGTTCTGGGCAGACTAGGTCACACCAGTCAGGTGCAGTCACAGGAGAATGGGTGCGACGGGCTGTGCTGACGTCAAAAAGGGACGGGACCACCTCTGTATTGACGGGGCCTCAAAGGTTAAGAACTCTTATGGCCTCTGATCCCTTCCTTGATATCTTTTGTCCTTCCATCTATCCTCTTGCCCTTCCTCCTCCTCCACCAGACTCTCCTTCATGCTACATGCTCTCCACTGACCTCGACCAAAAAAAATGTCAATTTTGAAACTGAGATTTCAGTGGAGGATTATGTTGTGTTCTACCCGACTTCTTCCCAGGGGCATGAGACCCCTGCTTCTCTGTCGCTAGATTTCCTATCCCCTAGGATAGATGTACAGTCTATTGAGTCTCCTAGGGTTGTAGAGTCAGTTGGAGTAGAGTCTAGTTCCAGTGTTTCTAGCCCTTCCACCCTTGCAACACGCCTGATAACACGTCATTCTAAATCTGTCCCCGATAGGAATTATAGTTTTGTGGTCATTTTCTGGCCTTATATGTGTTTTGTGATTTGCTCTGATTTTTCATGACTGCTCACTGTCACGTTCTAAGTAGTTTTCACTGCTATCGGTTCGAGGCATGACATTAAGACGGGATTACGTTGAGGCGAAGAATAACAGAAGACAAAGAGAGAGGGAGAGTGAGAGTGAGAGTAGAGCATACAAGCCTAAGAGTTGGAGTATGGTTCCTGGAGATGCTTGCCGCATTCGACAAGTACTCGAAGAGTGCTCACTGGGTGCAGGGCCTGCTCAGGGGCTTCCATCTTCTTATCTCTATGTTCTCCTCTGTGTGTGTGTGTGTGCCTGTGTATGCCTCTATATGTCTCTTCGAGTCTGATTGGAGACCTATTTATATAAGTCGCCTTGGCGATAGAGGCTTGTTTCCTAACGGGGAAGGGCGTAAGTCATGAGATAACGGCCCCTTAATCGTGGGTGGAGTTTCCCATTGTTCTCCTGCTTAATCAGAAAGTGTGGCCTCAGGGTGTGAATCCTAATGTAGTGGGTGTGACCTCATCCCTGTTAGAGAAGAGGCCTACAATGGTGGGAGTAACGTCTGGTCACCGGAGAGTCATCTGGCCCCCGGGGCGCCCGCATTGATGTCTCCGGTGGGCTGGCGAATCCTTGATATGCTTTTATTGGGCCGTCAGGTTTTGGGTCGCAGGCTGTCGGGTGGCCTGCTTCGGTCTTGACCAGACTGGACTGAAGTGGGCCCAATGCTGGTGGGCCTTGATGGACTTGGCAGGTTTTACCCTCCTCACTTACCAATTCTAACCTCCCGACTTCTGAGAGAAACTTATTTTTCCATGAATCAAGTCTCCTCTTAATCTTTTCCAAAATGGCTAGGCTCCTTTCTTTAGAGCGGATTAGAAAATGGGAAGGCCAAGGTACGGTACTGGGAGGTTTCCTTTCGAAACTCCTAGGGCCACTTTGGTAACGGGTTAGGTTAGAGGTGGGTGGCTTACCTGGGTTAGCCCACTCCACTCCTAATCCTAACCCAGGTGGATTAACTCATTCCACCTATTTCCTAAGAATGAGTTAATCCACTTTAACGATGCTGTTATTTGCCAGATTGTTCCATTTCCCATTTTACAGAATAGTGTTGAGTGCAGGGACTGGCGACCACTTATTGTTAGCCATGCTTAATCTTCTCACTATGTATTAGTGTAGGGGGTAGGAGACCAGGCTTACCCTATTTTTGAGCATTGGAACAGAGGACTGGGTATGGGAGATGGTGTCACTGGATTTTGAATACTGGAGGCTGAGTGTTGGGTACTGGGAAGTAGGGGAAAAGACCCGACGCTGGGGGTCAGCCCCTTAAAAAAGGGAAAACCCATGTCGTGTAAGGTTAGCGTAGGCCCATCGGGACATGGCAGCCAACGGGGTTAAGGCTGGGAATTGATTTTGGCATGCTTCAGTTGTAGGTTGACGCTTGAGTATTAGCTGTCTTTATGTCGTTAGTTGGCAATGTAGTTCACATTGGCTTGAGAAACTGGAGCTGGACTGGCCGAATGGCCTTGGGAGGCATCGCAGCCGAAAGTTAGGATTAGGAACTGGAGTTGGCCGGCTGACCTGCAACGGGGTTATAGCCAAAATGCTGGAGCCAGATGCTGGTACTGGGTCTAGGTGACTGGCCCTGGGTCAGGGTAACTGCCCCACAGATGCGCTGTAGTCGAACTGTTGGACTGGCGATCGGCACTGGACCCAAACGGCTGGCTAGCGGAGGCATGGTAGTTGCGATGTTGGGCCTGGCAACTGGTACTGGAACCGAGCGACTGGCCTGTGGAGGCATTAAAGCTGCAATGCTGGGACTGGCAACTGGTATTGGAAATGAGCGACTGGCCTGTGGAAGCGTTGTAGCTACGATACTGGGACTGGTCGACCGACCGTTAAGATAGGCAGCCGACCGCTAATGCCAGAATTGGCGTTGGCCAGCCCTCAAGGGGTGTAGTGGCCATTGTTGTTGTGGGGTGGTGCTGAGGTCACCGTCGGGAGGATGTCATGGTTGACAACCTTTGTCAGTAAGGAGTAGAGAAGGAGAGGGTTCTCTCTTTTTATTTTCTCTCTTTACCAGCTCTACCGCCCTTTCGAGTTTTCGCCAGAGCTGGCCCCCTTTAACTTTTTCTGGTACGCCCTTACCTCTCTCTCTCTCTCTCTCTCTCTCTCTCTCTCTCTCTCTCTCTCTCTCGTTTTCTCTCTCTCTCTCTCACGATCGCCTCTCTCCCACTCTCTCAGTTTCGACGCAATCGGCTACAGATCGAGACGCGGGAGGTACCATCGGGAACGGCTCGTCGCGAGGAACGCGTGAGCGCTGACCTCATCTCGATCCGTGGAACGTGGAGGCGCATGGGGCCGTGAGGACATCGTGGCTCCTGTCGTCCGTTCGGCACTGAATTGCTGTCTTCGTCACGCAATAGGTAGGGGGATGGACTCCTCACCTCGCTAGGATCGCACTAGCACCACATGCACCGCCATCCGACGCCATTTTCCTAAGTTTTCGTGCAAAATTTCATGTTAGTGTAATTTAGCCCTAATTTCAACATGGCCATCGTTTTTAAGTTTTAATGGCATGTATAGGTGTGGAATAGCTTGTACAGCATGGCAGGTTAGTTTATTTTTCGATTTCATTCATTTTGAGCCCATCAGGAGAGGTTTTGGCCCAGGCTAAACCCGACCCGCCGTCATGGTACTATTATGGCCACCATGTGACCGTTTATCCTTGTGCGGTCAACTCTAGACCATTTATCCCCTATAAGTGGTTCAATTTGGACTGCTTATGACAATGTGCGGTACACTCCATACCGTGCATCTCTCTGGAACAGTAGGGCGGTATAACTAGAGCGGCTTCCCTTGGTCCGTTCATGCCCTTTTGAGCTGTTAGACCCTAACCGCCTAACCCATGAGCGGCCTATCCGCCGCCGCGCATCCCTTTAAACCCCGTCTGGCATTAGTGGAAGAGCGGCTCACTCCAATCCGTTCAACCCCATGAGCGGCCTGATCCTGACCGCCCAAGCCTGTAAACCATGCCGATGTTAACAATTGTGCGGCTAAGGCCCGACCGCTCTAGCCTCATGAGTGGCCCAGCCTCAATCGCCTATCTCAATGAGCGGCTAGAATGAAACCACCCATCCCTACAAAATCCCAATTTAGCATGTTTATTCCATTTATGCATTTCATTATTGCATCTTGTTATGTTTAAAGTATTTTTATAAACTGTGACATTATATTTTATCCCTTTTTTGGTTTATTTTTTATCATTATTATCATTATATTTCTTTTATTTACATTTGGGGTGCGCATGGAAGAGTGAGCCATCAAAGGGGCTGGGAAGAGGTTTGTGCGAGCCTAGACTGGGTCGGTGCAGACTGAGGGTTGGGGTCGGTGCAGGGTCGAACTGGGCTAAGGCAGGGTCGGTGCAAAGGAGGGTGCAAGGTCTATGCAAGGTTTAGCTTGGGGTCGGTGCAAGTGGGCGGTAAGGTCTGTGCAAGGCTTAGCTTGGCTAAGGCAGGGTTGGTGCAAGTGAGAAGGTCTGTGCGAGGTTTAGCTTGGGGTCAGTGCAAGTTCTGCCTGGGCTAAAAGCAGGTCGGTGCAAGTGAGGAGCGAGGTCTGTGCAGGTTTGAAGTATGAAAGGCAAGGTCGGTGCAAGGTTGGTGCAAGGTCTGTGCAAGGTCTGTGCGGGCTCAGGCAAGGTCCGTGCAAGGTCTGTGCAGGGTCCATGCAAGGGCTGTGCGAGGTCCATGCAAGGCTTATATGCAAGGTCCGTGCAAGTGAGGGTTAGGTCGGTGCAGGCTTACCCAGCCCAAAGGTGGGTCGGTGTAGGGTTTGTGCGGGCTGGGCAAGGTTAGAGGAGAAGGTCTTCTAGGTGTACCGGGTAAGGTTTGAATGGGGTGTGCCGAGTGAGGCAAGGATAGGTATGCCGGGTTGGGTTGTGTGTGGCGTGTGCTAGGTGAGGTGCGGGTAGGCTGTGCCGGGCTAGGGTGGGGCTAAGTGTGTGTGTGTCGGGGAAGGCTTGGGTAGGGTGTACCGGACTAGGCTAGGGAAGAGGTGTGCCGGATATGGCTCAGGAGAGGTGTACCAGGTAAGGCTCAGGGGAGGTGTACCGGGTAAGGCCAGGCATGGTTTTCTCCTCCCCTTCTTAGATCTATTCTTCTCTTTCCCCTCCTTAGTTTTATGCAATGTGTGTGAGCCTTCTCCCCCTCTTTCTCTTAATCTTTTCCCCTTCTTTCTTATTTGCATGGCCAATGTTTAAATTCACTTGGTTAACGCCCGGTCTGATTTTCTTCATATCACCTGTAGTTCACCTGTTTTGGCGTCGACGGCGGCCCCGGCCTCCCTCGGCCTCATCCCCGTCGTCGACATTGAAGTTCCCCTTGTTCTGCTGCACCCAGACTGGTAGTAGAACCATTGATAGAGTTCGCAGCATTCACACCTCTACCTACTGCATGAATCAGCCCGAACACCCTTCTGTGAGATCATTCTACTCCGAGTCCTCTTCGCAGCAGAGGTGGTTTTGTCACGTTTTGTCAACGGCGTCAACCGCTACAGCTATTTCCATGCAACTGTGCCCAGACTGTGCTTGTTTCTGAGTGGCCCTTGGCAATGCCAACGCCGACTTCTCCTGTGCTGATCGGCCAGATCCCCCTTCACGAGAGTTCTTCCCCCTAGAGTCTCATTCGACCATGAGTTGGTCCCGTCCATTTTCGTTGTCAGCACAGCCCAGGGCGTCCATTCTCCCACGGGTGCGCCTGACTGGTGCAACCCAGTCCGCCCAGAACGTGCAGCAGCCACGACAGCATCAGCACACCTCCCTCTGCTAGTTTTCGGCCCGAGGTGTCTTCACCAAAGTTGCAGCACTCGGCGATGCAAAAACATCCCTGGTGGCCTCGCCCCGTTCTGACATCGGCACCAAAATTTCCACTGGGGCCGTTGTTGGCCTGTCCTGCTGTTCGCCCAGAAAGTTGATGCTGACCGTCTGAGTGACCACGATCGGTGAGAAGATCTGATGGCCACCATATTTTGAGGGTTCGCATAGCTCCCTGTATGATACGTCCACGACTTGGTCCTGCCACATTTGGAGTTTGTCAGCGTGCGTACCGGCCACTGCACCACGACTGCGCCATCCTGTCCTGCGCGGTAGAACTGCACAGGTCTCCAGCTGCAACCACCTCCTCCATCCAGCGACATTGGCTCGACATCGAACTTGTAGGCATCCTTCGGCATCCCTCAAGCTTTGTCCAGGCATTGACATCACCTCGAGTGTATGTCGGAGCGAGGTGCACGGTCGTTGTTTGGTTTCCCCTCCCTTCCTTCCCCCCTCCTACACGAGGGTAGTGCGTGTAGTGAATTGCCCCCATCCCCGTGATCCCCCTCCCTGCGAGGAGTGTAGTAATTGTAATAATTTATATTTCTTTTTATGTATTTTATCTAAATTTCCCTAAATTTCATTCATTCTTATTTTTTTGTATTTTATTGTGGAGGAGTGGGCCGTTGAAAGGCCAAGGAAGGGGTGTGCCAGCGAAGCCTGGCTGAGCACTGGGAGAGTGTACCAGCGAAGGTGGGGATTGGGCATACCGACGAGGGCATCAAAAGGTGTACCGGGGAGAAGCAGGGCAGGTGTACCAGCGAGTGAGTGGGTGAGGCGTGCCGGTGAGGGCATCACATGGTGTACCGACGAAGAGTTGAGAAAGGTGCACCGGTGAAGACAGGACAAGTGTACCAGCGAAGGGCATTGGGAGTGTACCGGAGAAGGCTGGGGTTAGGCGTGCCGACAAAGGCACTAAAAGAGTGCACTGGTGAGGGCAGGAAGGGTGTACCAACGAATGACCAAGGATAGGTGTGCCGGGGGAGATCTTCAAGGCGTGTGTCGGTGAAGGGCTAAAGGGGGTGCACCGGTGATGGTCTGGAGGGTGTATCGGTGAAGGACAAACCCCGTGCAGGTTTCAACTAGGCTGGATGAAGTCCGTGCATGTTTAAGGGATCATGGACAAAGTCCATGCAAGTTTTTTAAGCAAGTCCGTGCATATGCACGGGGTTGAAGGACGAAGTCCATGCAAGTTTTGGGCAAGTCCCTACAACATGTATAGGGTTCATGCAAAGGGTGAAGGCAAAGTCCATGCAGGGTTGGACAAAGTCCATGCAGGCTGTTCATGCAACTAAAGAAAAGTCCATGCATGATGTATGTAGGTTAAGGGTGAAGTCCATGCATGTTTAGACAAGTCCGTGCAATTGGGAGTGAAGTCCATGTAAGTTTGGACTAAGTCTGTGCATATGCACGGGGTTGGAGAACAAAGTCTGTGCATATGCACGGGGTTGAAGAACAAAGTCCATGCATATGCATGGGGTTGAAGAACAAAGTCCATGCAGGTTGTGTACGGGGTTGAAGAATAAAGTTCGTGCAGGTTGTGCATGGGGTTGAAGAACAAAGTCCGTGTAGGTTGTGCACAGGGTTGAAGAACAAAGTCCATGTAGGTTGTGCACGGGGTTGTCCGACGCTTCCCTCGCGTGGGACGTACCCGAGCTTGCTTAGAGTCCCAGTCGGTGTCGAGTCTCGTGGGTCCGTCTCGCATCACCCGCCCTTGGTGGGGGATCGGGGGTAGTTGCTGACCTTGCACCGGAGGGATGTGAGCTAGCCAGACCATCCCAGCAGCTTGTTCAAATCTTCTCCCTACTGTAGGGATGTTAGCTTGTCGGGCACATGCCCTAAAGGTGGCACGACGCAGAGGGTCCATGACTGTCTCTTCTTTCCTTCGGGCGACGCCCCTCTCATTCCTTTTTCTAGTCTCCATGGGCTTGGGATAGTGGCGACGGGGTGCGCCTTAGTGAGCAGGTTGGATCTTCTTAGGGACGCACACCTATTTGACTATCTTTGGCCTCAGGGCCTGCTCTCTTAGGCCTTGACAGCTGGCTTCTTATTTCTAAGCTCTCCTTCCAGCCAGGGCTTGGAAGGAGTTACGGGTCGATACAGCAAAGACCACCCAATTTGGGATCACTTGGGCGTCGCGGCTGTCTAGGAAGACTCAGACGCCGCCGATCAGGATAGATTTGTCGGACACTGACAGCCGTCCGGTAATGGGAGCAGCAGCTTTCCTTCAGGAGTTCCCTTGACAGTGACTCCCAGGCTTGTTGTGGTAGATGGGGCGGGCCCCCTAAAGTACATGGTGCACCATGCAGCCAGTCAATTGAATCTTGCCTGTTGGTAGTCCTCTGCAGCTCCAGGTGATGTGAACCCTAGGCTTCTTGTTGATGCTTCCTTCAGCTAGTTTCAGAGCTTCTACCTCTAGCATGTCAGTGAAGGCCACCCCCAAGAAGTTAGGGAAGCCAACCACTGGTGGAAAAGAGCTGAAGACAGTTGGTACCGCTAGGTACTTGTAGACGGCATGGTCGGCCATGATCATGGGGTCGAAAGTTAGTGCAGCAAATCCAACAACCATCGTTATTTCCTGGAGTCACAGAAACAAGCAAATGATCAGCCTTCCTTGGGAGGGTCTCGAGGCCCATTTACCTTGGCAAAGAGATGAAGGGAGACTCAAGTCCCACCAGGCGTGCCAGACTATGGGAGTGAGATTTTATGTTTGCTGAATGTGATTGGTTGTTTACATTATCCGTTTACATACGAGTGTGTCGGTGAAACGAGTGTTACATTAACTATTCATTCAATCATCGTTGTCCGAGTGATACCATCATACGTTGAGAGTTGTAAGTGCTTGTATGCATTTAATTGTGCATTTTAATCTAGCTGGATTTAGTGATTAATTCACCATCTTGTGCTTTAGTTTAATTCGGTCTAAATTTGTTGAAAAGGGTGGGCAATCAATTCACCCCCCTCTCGATTGCATCCTAACCCAGGCCAACAATATCATATTAAGTACCCGATAGTGGATCTGCCTCTTCCTGGTCAACAGCCTTTTGCGAGGACTGGGGATTGAGTGTAGGTGCACCAGTGGTAGGATAGTTCCGATGGAACAAACGCTCGCTCCGTAGGGCAAGGTTCTAGGCCAGCATGGCATCAGCTGGGCTCACGGTAAGTGGCTTAATGGGCCCGGTGGGGTGGATAAGCGATGTAGGGGTAAGCGTAGTGGTAGTAGCCGGGGTAATGGGAGTAATAGGGGTACTGGGGCCTGCTGGGAGGATGACTGGTGGAGGATTGGAAGGCGTGGTGGCAATAACAGGCAGAGTATGCGGTTGCGGGGAAGTGAGGATGGGTGGAAGGCAAACTTGCGGGGGAGCAGGGATGGGCGAAACAACGGGAGCGGTAGGATGAGGGGTTTATGGGGAACAGGAGGTGTGGGTGTTGTAGTGGCGGTGGCCTGATGATTAGGCGGGAGGATGATGGGAGTAGAAGGTGGAGGAGGGTTATGGTAGGTGTGGTGGAGGGACATGAGCTTTTGAACCGAAGATTCATCATCATATGACCCCCCGGCGTTGGGAGCCGGGCACTAAACAAGGTTGACCAGAGCCAGTGTCGGTGGCTGTGGCTGCGGAGCGGGCAAATGATTTGGCATGGGATTTTGGTGGATCCCCATATCCTACGCAGGCTGCTGCTGCGGCTGCGGTGCTTGCTGCTGCACTTGTTGCCTCGGCGCCTGCCGTCTCTTCTCTTTAATTTTGGTAATGACCTTGTGCATCTCGGCCCAATCGATGTGCTACCCCTCATGTATAAAAGACCAAGACTATCCCATGGGTGCCCATGGGCCTAGCTCACTAGTTGGGCCCAATTAGCTAACATAATGGCCTAATTCCCTAATGGACTGACTCAAATACAGAAAGAGGATACACACATGACTCAATTAAAGCAAAAATTACATGATATAAAACCCAACAATAGAGATAACATGTGAGAATCATTGTCGATCCACCTCACAGTGGACCAGGCAACCCGAGCCAGAGAGAGTGGCGTGAGATGTCCTCATCAGTCTCAGTGCTCCGATTGAGAGGAAAGGCCGAGGAGGAAGCAAGCGATGCAAGTGCATCAGCAAGGATATTCTGAGATCGAGGGGTATGGATATAGATCAGTTTGCGAAATTGCCTAGCCAAGAGAATGACCAAATCTTGATATGGCTTGAGCTTCAGGTCACGAGTGTGGTATGTGGGCAGGACTTGCCGTAGAACAAGCTGAGAGTCTCCTATAATGTTCAAGTAACGCACGCCCAAGAGATAGGCGTGCTTCAATCAGGCCAGGAGAGCTTTGTACTCAGCAATGTTGTTGGTAGCAGAAAAAGAGAGCTGATATGCAAGAGGAATCGTCACCCCCTTTCGGAGTGAGGAGAACGGCACCTATTCCTCAGCCTTGTGAGTTGAGTGCACCATCAAAGTGATGTGATAGGTGCGCCGGATTCAGAGGGGGGTGGATGAATCCCCTTCTTAAAATTTCACACGAAACAAGAAGACTACTCGATTACCAATCAATTTATAAGAGCTCTGTGGAATATGGAACTATAGACCACAGATCTTGTTCTCACAACTCGAACAATGGATCATTTGACCTATAAACTCAATCACCACAGAATTCGTATGCGGAATTGATCGAGCCTAACCATTCTGATGTGACACGGACTACGGATGCAAACGTACCGATCGAGCGAGCCTCGGACCTAGACTTGCAAGCATACTTTTAAGTTGGCGGACTCGATGTTGGCAGACCGATATCGCAGTACAACCCTTTTCTCGTGGTGGCTAAGTGATGGTAGGGTGGGTCCGAGGGTCTAAACCCTGCTGGTTGGGGTGATGGCTTAGCCCAATGTGCAACCCCCTCTCTCCCCTCTCATTTCTCACCTTCCCTTCTCTCTCTCATTTCTCTCTCGTCTCTCACCCGTTCGACGCGGGGCATGCACCGTTGCGGCGCTGACCGAGGCAGGGACGCGGTGGAGAGATCGGTTCGCGGGATAGAGCGGCGGTTGGAGCGCGGTGGGCGCGATCCCTCGGTGTATTCCAAGATGATGTCGTTCACGTTCTGGGTGGTTTTCGACGTGGTTTAATCACTTTGGCACACGGTTTCTTCGGTGGAGGTAGGGAGATGGAACACCACTTCGTTCTGCTCATTTTCTCTACCATTGCACGTTGTTCGGCGTGGAAATGACTGAGTTTGGGTCTGTTCTAGCGAAATTATAATTTTGTAGGTTTCGTAGGGTCGGTCAGAAAATGGCGATGATTTTCGGATCAGTTACTGTCAATGGACTCCCTGGGACGTAGGCGTTCCATAGTCACCGATCTCGTCTCGATTGGTGGTCCTGTTTGGCCGGTAGGGCTCCGGGAAGCCGTGAAACCCTTTTTAGGTAACCTCGGTAGAATCGCCCGTTTCTTGTGATTCATGCGTCGTTTTGACTCTGGTCAGAGTCTATGCGATTGTATGTGTGCCCAGGGTTGTTTCCCCTTTGTTTTGGAACGAACGGGGCGTGGGAAGGCCTCCGTCGGGCCAACCCCGTGGTTTGCTCACCGTAAGGTTGTGCGGTCAAACCAGGTGCCGCCTATCGGTATGAGCGGCCACCTGTGGACCGTTTATCGCTGGTTGGTTTTAGGGTTGAGCGGTCTGTCGTGCGACCGCTCAAGGTGGTGTGGTCAGTGGGGGTCTGCCCATCTTCCCCTGTGCGGCCAGCTTCCAGCCGCCTATGTTTTCCGTTGGGACGTGCGGTCAGGACCTCACCGCATATCCCTGTTGACCCTCGGTCAACATCTATGTGTCGGTGGGGTTGTATGGCTTGGTCAAAGCCGCATTGACTAGCACTGTAGTAGGTCAGTTGACTTGTGCGGCCGACCCTTAGCCGCACAATGCCTTGGGTGGCCGAGCCCTGACCGTCCTTCCTACCCTTGGGTTAGTCCGATTAGAGCCTTCGCAGTTTGGCATCATTAAGCTTCTCGCTAAAGAATGCAATGGGGTGGGACTCCTGACTCAACACTCCACCAATACCCACTCCAGAAGCGTCACAGGTGACCTCAAACACCTTAGAAAAATCAAAAAGTACAAGGACATGTGCCTGGGTCATGCACTCCTTGATGTCCTGAAATGCCATGGCTGCGGCTTTAGTCCATACAAATGCCCCCTTCTTTATGCAATTAGTGATTGGGGCAGTGATAGAACTGAAGCCATGAATGAAGTGACGGTAGAACGTCGCTAAACCATGGAAACTCCGAACATCGTAGAGTCTGCGAGGTTCGGGCCACTCCCTGATGGCCCTAATCTTCTCCAGATCAGCGGAGACTCCATCTCTCGACACAATGAACCTGAGGAAGGTGATCTGATCGGACATGAAAGCACACTTCTTCGGGTTGGCGAATAAGCTCTCTCGCCTCAAGACAACACAAACCTGCCTAAGATGGTCTAAGTGATCCTCCCTAGTGCGGCTGTAGATAAGAATGTCATCAAAGTAGATGACCAAAAAGACCCCTATCATAGGGCGTAAAGTCTGGGTCATCAACCGCATGAAGGTGCTAGGGGTGTTGGAAAGCCCAAAGGGTATAACCAACCACTCATAAAGACCATCCTTGGTCTTGAATGCCATCTTCCATTCATCCCTAGGCCTGATCTGAACCTGGTGATAGCCACTATGAAGGTCTATCTTGGAGAAGATAGTGGCTCCCGATATCATATCAACAAGTCATCTAATCGGGGAATGGGAAAATGATACTTCACCGTGATCTTATTAATCGCATGGCTATCAACGCACATCGTCCATGTGCCATCCTTCTTCGGGGCCAATAATGCGGGAACAGCACAAGGGCTCTTACTGTCCCGAAGAGATCCCCGACTCATCAACTCCTCGACTTGCCACTGAAGCTCGGCATGGTCCATGGGGCTCATCCTATAGTGAGGAAGTTTGGGCAAAGATGAGCCCAGGACGAGGTCGATCTCATGCTGGATATCCCTCATGGGTGGAAGGCCTCTTGGGAGGTCTTTGGGGAATACATCAAAAAATTCCTACCAGGCAAGGCGCGCTGAAGCCACCCGAACATGAAAATCCATAGAAAACTCAGACACGGATGATATAACGCACCTATAGGGATGCGTTAAAGGACTATAACGCACCAGAGGTGGCGCGTTATGTCACCTGGGTTTCGTGACTCCGAAGCTCAGAATCGGAATCCCTTCCCAACCGATCGAAATCGATGGGGAACGTGGCGGAATACAAAACTAACTTATCCTGTCAACCCATACCGATCATTCAAGCCTACGCATGCCACTAGAAATGAAATACGGTGCCCATGGAATAGATTTTAACAATTAAAGGATAATTTTAGGCATTAAAGATTAAAAATTGAACTAAATAGAAACATGCACGAAATATGAGGCAACGGGCATCAGACCACGACGCAAGTGGTACCGGCGGTGTCCTAACGCGATAAGGATTCCATCCCCCTACCTGAATGACGATGAAAATGACGAATCGACAGCGAACCGGTGAGAGGGCGACACTGCGCTTCCCAGCCTGGCTCGACTCCACGCTCCGCGAATCGAGGAACGATGGACGTCAGCGTGATCCTCGCGACGCGACCAATCCAATGGTACCTCTCCAACTTCAATCAGCAGCCGTCTGGACCAGAAAATGAGAGTGGCACGTAATCCAAGAAATAAACCCCAAAATCTCCAAAAAGAGGAATTGCACAGAAAATGAGAAAGATGGCGACAGATGGCGATGCAGAGGGCGTCAATGGATTCCTGGCGAGATGAGGAGTCCAATCCCCTACCTTTTGCCCGGCGAAGACCACGAATCGGTGCAGACCAAGCGACGGGGGCCACGTTGTCTTCTTGCTCGCGTGCATCTCCACACTCTATGATCTGAGGCAAGAAGGGTACTGGCCCGATCCTCACATCGAGCCCATCCTGTCGCTACCTCCCATGCATCGATCGGGGTCCGTTTGGACAGCGAATCGAGCGAATGGGGGTGGAGGAGAGAGAACGTGTGAGATGGAGAGAGAGAGAGTTTCGATGGAGAGAGAGAGAGATTCGAGTGAGTGAGGAGTGAGAGAGTGGGTTGAGATATTTGTAAATATTTTTGATTTTCTTTTGCGTTATATCCCATGTTTAACTGTGGATTCTGATCATTCTGGTGGGCATAACGGCCCATGGGAGGTGCGCTATGTTCCTATAATGCCCCACCGTTGGCGCGTTATATCCCTTATTAGTTGTGTTGTGTGCCTGCTGACTTTAACACCCCTGCTCCCGTGCGTTATAGTCCTATAGCGCGCCTGCCCTGGTGCGTTATAGTCCCGTTTAATTGTGGATTTGAATGAGTTCCGTTAAGTATAGCGGTCCTACCTTGGTTCGTTATAGTATGTAACGGGGTGGTCTTAGTCCATTATATACCTGGAGATTTCAAAAGCATGTGTATATAATTTCTAATGTAATTCAAGTATCATATGTGCCATGTTTAAAGTATTTTGTACACTGTGGCATTATTTTACATCCCAAAGGCATAGCTTTCTCTTTCCTTGTGATGGAACCACTAGTCGTAGCCTGACAACGTCCGTGTCGGCCCACCTGGGAGAGGTGGCGGGGTGTTCCCATTGTATAATTTTTAAGCTAGTTTCTGTGGGCCCTCTTGCATTGTCAGCAACGTCCTGCTGGGAGGGAAAATTAGCTAGAGGCCTAGCTCAAGGCGATGAGTCAGTGTGTGCACACGTAGTCAGAGGCTTGGACTGACGCTAACGAGCGTTACTCTGACTAGTTACTCGGTGTGCTACTGTTGTGTCACTCGCTTGTCACGATCTTGACTACGAGGTGCTAGAGATGCAGTGTAAGGCGTCAGTGGACGCATCTGATTTCTTCTTTCTGGTGGTCATCCTTCTTCCTATCACTTGGTTAGCTAGGGTTTCCTCTATTGGTAGATTTAGCTCCTGATGCTATTATTTAATGTAATTCGTCATGTTTACCTATTTAGGTAGGCTTTCCTGCTTTGCTATTATTGTGTTTATCATGTTATTACCTGTTTAGGACTTAAATGCATGCTCTAATTACCTTTATTATTGTATACTTGTGTGTTTAGTGTGAGGTAGGGATCCGCGTGACCCCTACTGAGTCTGACTGTGACTCACCCTTCCTTCCAACAGGTGAGTCGTCCCAGCCGTCCACCGGTCCATCGCGTGTTTTCGGAGTAACGGACCTACTATGCACCGCTATACGAACTGCCTTACTAGGTCAATGGTCAACTGACCAGTCAATGATAAAATAATGGACCTAGAGGAGTCCGCCACAAGGGGAATAACGCACCTATACAGGCGTGCCAAATGACTATAACGCACCGGGGCAGGCGCATTATGTCATCTGGGTTTCAAGATTTCAGAGTTCGAAATCGAACCCCCTCTCGATCTACCGAAATTGATGGGGGACGCGGGGAAATGCGTTTCTAAACTACCCTACCATGCCATAACAACATTTAATACCTAAACATGCCAGTACAATTAAAAGACGATGCCTATGGAGACGATTTCAAGCATTAGGACTAAAAATAGACTAAATGAGAATATGCACGAAAAATGAGGAAAAGGGTGTCAGACCATGGTGCATGTGGTACCGGCGTTGTCCTAACGAGGCAAGGAGTCCATCCCCCTACCTAGATTACGATGAAAATAATGATTCGATACCGATCTGACGAGAGGGCAACGTGGCACCTTCTGGCCCGACTCCGCTCCACGCTCCGCGGATCGAGAGAAGATGGGCGTCAACACGATCCTCACAATGTGACCAATCCAACGGTACCTCCCTCGCTTTGATCAGCGGCCATCTGGACTCAAAATCGAGAGAGGAACGAATTTTGAGAAATTATCCCAGAATTTTACAAAATAGAGTTTTGCATAGAAAATGATGAAAATGGCGACGGATGGCGATGCATGTTGCGTCAACGGGTTCCTGGCGAGATGAGGAATCCGTTCCCCTACCACTTGCATGGCAAAGATCGCGAATCGGTGCAGATCGGGCGACGGGGGCCACGCCGTCCTTCCGCTCGCACACACCTCCACGCTCCGCAACCCGAGGGATGAAGGGTACCGACGCAATCCTTGCGTCGAGCACGTCCCGTCCGTACCTCCCACGTGTTGACCCGGGGCCGAATGGGCCGCGAACCGAGTGAAAGGGGGAGAGAAGAGAGAGAACGTGTGAGGGAGAGAGACAGAATCGAGAGGAAGAGAGAGAGTGTGATGTGAGAGTGGGGAGAGAGAGAAACATGAGAGAGTTTTAAAATTTTATAAAATACTTTAAATAGTGAAATATGATAATTAAATGCATAATTAGATTAAATATGCTAAATTGGGATTCTGCAGAGATGGGTGGTTGAATATTGGCCGCTCAAAGGATGGACGGTCTAGGGATCAGCCGCTCATTCGAGATACGTGACTGGATCACAGCCGCTCATGCAACATACTGAAACCGGTATACACGATATAAACGGCTAGGGCACGGCCGCTCAAGGGATGAGTGACTAGAGAGTGCCCACTCGTCTTACAAAATTCCTAAGAGTTAGGCGGCTGGGGATGTGCCGCACAAGGCTTGGGCAGTCTAGGGTCGGCCGCTCATCAAGATGACGAGTCCTATGGGCGATCGGTCGATAAGCCGTTCATCTGTCATGGACGGTCGGGGCTGGGCCGTTCTAGCTTCACCGTCTTACTATTCAAGGAAGATATACGGTATGGAGTGTACCACACATGGGCTTGAGCGGTCCATATGGAACCACTCAAATGGGATAGGCGGTCTAGAGTTGACCGCACAAGGATAGACGGTCACTTGGTGACCGTAATGCGTTCGTGACGACAGGTCAGGTTTAGCCTGGGCCAAAACCTCGCCCGGAGGGCTCAAAATGAGTGGAAATGAAAAACTAACTAACCTGCCAAGCTAAACAAGCCATTCCACACCCATTCATACCATCAAAACTAAATTACAATCAAATTCAAAAAATTAGGCTAAAATATCCTAACATAGAACAATGCACAGAAATCGAGAAAAATGGTGGTGCATGGACGTGCAAGTGGTGCCAAAGTGATCCTAGCGAGACGAGGAGTCCATCCCCCTATCTATTGGGTGGTGAGAACGTCGTTCGAGACGCATGCGGGCGAAGAGACGCCGCGGCTCCTCTCGACCCGTCTCGCTTCCACGCTCTGCGAACCAAGGGAAGGAGGGCGTCCACGCGATCCTCACGTCGAGCTCGTCCCATCGGTACCTCCCGTGACTCGATCGGGGCCCGTCTAGACCGAAACCAAGAGAGAGGGAGAGAGGAAGAGCGAGAACGAGTGAGGGAGAGAGAGAGAATCGAGAGAGTGAGAGAGATCGAGAGTAAAGCATGTACCATCAAATGGTGATTTCATGCTGGGTAGACCAAGTTTGCATGGCCTGTTGTCTGGGCAGGCATGCAAGTTCGAAAACCCTCCTTTTGAATTGCTAAAAATTCCCTCTTGATTAAACTAAAAATCCTGATGTTTAGAATGACTTGACTTCTGGTATATCGAAAGGTGTATGTCAGAGTGATGAGCTAAGCCTGTCAGGAAGATAGCACCTTGTGTGAGATGATCCTTGGATCTAAGTTCTCCACCTAGTAGTAGAATTCAGAACTTGATGTGCTTGAATCTGTCATGATGAGGAAATTGCCATGATAATGAATTGTTGTTAATGGCCTGCATATTTGTAGTCAGTCTGTTGCTACTCCCTCTTTTAGTAGCCATATGAGTCTTCTGTTTATCATTGTCAATCATTGCTTTTGATGATGTTTGTCATAGCTGCATATATTTCAATTCATCATTCATGTATTCTTGTGCGTGTTTGTCTTAACTTCCAGAAGCATTGGACTAATGGGGAGCTTGTGAGTCTGCATTTCAACTTAGCCTGCATGTCTATGGAAATTAAGCATCATCGTGTAGTCACATGCACTCCCTTGCATGTCATGCTAAGGGCTCCAACATTTGCTCCATGCCTTGCATACTAGAATGTGTTGCACCATCATGGCATGACCCGTTGGTATATAGAATGGTGACTTGTGGAAAGTTGGATCAAGTCTGACTAAAAGCATTCACTATGCATGAGGACGTACCTCCATCCAGTACCATGGGTCAATTGCTCACATAGGTCCTAGGCTGCATACCCCCTCGGTGAGTCTCACTAAGATATCTTCAAATTCATGTACAAGTTGAGGGGGCGTTATCATGAAAATCCAATTGACATGATTTCATACTATCTATTTTTAAATTCATCATGTTAATTGCATATTCTCAGGGGGAGATAAATCGATTTTAACAAATTGTTCATGCTAGCTATCATATGCTTCGTGACTATTTTTTTGGGGGGGGAGATTCAACCTCAAGCAAATTGAAAAGCATGTTTTAATGCACTTGTTTATGCGTGTTTTCTGGTTGACTTGCATGAAAAATATGAGGAAGCGTGGGTTCCCCACACGCCGCGGTGATGAAGCTTCAACCTGCTCAAGAGTGTACAACACTACGCCTCATGCTAGAGGGGGGTCTTGGGGTGGGGGTTAACTTGTTTACAGTCAAAATTACCTCCTCGCAGGGAGGGGCAGTAAGCCGGCTAGGCGAAGAAGGGAAGAGATGAACAAGAAGTCCCAACGAATGTTGATTGTCAATTCTGCCTGCTTCTAGAACCGGGGATAGGTGGACGTTGTCGGTGCCACTACAACCACTCCCGAACTCGAGTTTTGATGAAACCAGCGGCCAACTCCTCGTAATTGGACCAGGGTCTTGATTGATTTTTATGGAACTCTCAAGTTGTCAATGCCGATCGGGGAAGAGCCACAAACAGGGTCTCAGCATCTGGGTTCAGATAGCTACAGGATCATAGTAGCAGCAAGCTGAGGCCGTCACGAATAGTCCCAAACTCCAAATCAAGTACGGCTAGAGGCATTGGGACGATTGACAAGTCGCCTTCGAAATGTGATCCACGAGAATGCCAGCTGATGTCGGAGTAGGCCAGAGAAGCTCAAACAGTGACAGGGTGTCTATTCAGTCCAAGAGGGGATAGAACAGCACACCCTGGGGAGAAAATTAAGAAGTTGCCGCTCCGGATGCGAAATGGAGTCCTGCTTCTTGGAGAGGGAAGAAGACTCGTTGTCGAAGGTCCCAGCCAGGCCCCTCCTCAATATATTCAGGTGGCTAGTCATGGCAACTCCTGCAAACAGCCTTAGGTTGCTGGCCGGACCTCTTCTACGCAGTCGGGGAAGAATGACCCTCGCGGCTTGCTCCGAGCTCGGATGAGGATGAGACTGCCACCATTGCAAAGATGACTCGGAGACACTTCCGCCGGTACCTCTTTTCGCTTTAGAAGCGCCAAGATGAAGTCACAGTCAACTCTGTAAATGAATGGTTCTCTTCTGCCTATGATCTAAAGGTGCAGGTTGAAGATGAGAGGAGGGAAGAGGAGGTAAATGGGAGGGGAAAGGGGGTGGATCGGTGTGGAGGAAGCCCTTGGCTGTTAGGGGGTCTAAGAGGGGCCAAACCAAGAATAAGTTGGTGTTTAATCTAGAGGACTTGTGCTGTACAGTTCCCTGCTGCAACGTATTCTGCTTCAACAGTGGAAAGAGCAACATTGCGTTGCTTCTTAGATGCCCGAGACACTAGACAACCACCCAGATAATGACAATACCCACTAGTGCTCTTCCTATCTATCCTGCACCCTGCATAGTCTAGATCAGTGTAAGCCACAAGTTCAAACTCACACCTAGCAGGATACCATAGTCTTAAGTCAGGGGTGCCTAATCTATATCTAAAAATCCTCTTCACAGCACTCAAATGTGATTCCCTAGGACTAGCCTGAAATCTAGCACACAAACACACTGAGAATTGGATATCTGGGTGAGATGCAGTAAGATGCAAAAGAGATCTGATCATACCTCTGTATAATTTGGTGTCAACTAGTTTACCTTTTGGGCTAACATCAAAACTAGTTGATGTGCCCATAGGTGCAGTGATAGCTTTGAGGTTCTCCAACTTATATTTCTTCCGTAGGTCTTTGATGTATTTGGACTATGTGATGCCCCTGCGTGAGAAGAGGCTGCTCGTCTTCGACCGCAAGTGCTGACTACGCTCTCCTTCGCGTGATGCATCCAGCCGCGTGAGACCCGTGAGAAGTCCGACGCCTCTCGAAGCCCGCCAGCTTTCACTGTCGTATTCGCTGACCTCCCGAAGCCCGTCGAAGCCACGTGTGCAAAGAAGCCTCCACCTTAGCGCGTTGGCCGCGCTTTCTCTTCTGCTGACCTCCTACGTCGTGCCCAAAGTGAATTGGTCACCTTCTCTTCCTGCTGATCTGCCGAAGAAGCTGCTCGCACCGCGTGGGAAGAGGCCACAGGCCTTGTTACTGCCGACTCCGCCGCATGGAGAACACTCGAAGCCGCCCTCCTTCACGCGAAGACTGTCGAAGCCGCCTTGCCGCGTGGAGAAGCCTCCACGTCGTTGACCCGTCGCCATGCAGCCACGTCCGCTGGCCGCTTTGACCCTCGCGTGCCTGTGTGCGTTCGAGCCCGTGCCTTTGCGTCCGTGAAGGTCGCTCCCGAGCCGCCTGCATGCCAATATATATATGTTATATATATAAAGATGCACCAATTCCTAGATCTGGTCCAAGGTGAGATGACTGTGCTGCAGTATCAGAATAAGTTCATCGAGTTGGGTCGGTATGTGCCGCATATTATTACTAATGAAGCCTTAAAGATCGAGCAATTCCTCCAAGGTTTGAGAGTCGAATTAAGAGTGCCACTGCTCGCTACCCGTGTCACTGTCATGGACGATGCATATCAGGCAGCAGTCGTGGTTGAGCTCGATTTGGCGAGATCTACAGGGTTCTCTCAGTCCAGCGTTGCTCAGTTGGCTGCACCATTTCAGCAGTCTTTTCAACCGTCAGCACCTGGAGTTCCGTCTGTTGTGCCTACTTCGGGTGGTCCTTCGACGCGGATGTTTAGAAAGTCCAAGAAGCGATTTAACTATCAAGCATCTTCGGGTTTTGTGCAGCAGCAATCGGCGTCTTCTGATTCTGTCCAGTAGCCTGTTTCTCCTTTTCAGCAGCGCCGACAGTTTCCCGTGAGTCAGCTGAGACCGTGTCTGAGGTGTGGTGGCAGCCATCCCGGTGTACCATGTTCCTTGCCAGTGGTTTGTTATCGCTGTGATCAGTTGGGTCACGTTGTTCGAGATTACCCGATGAAGTCTGTTTCGGCGTAGTTCTCGCAGGTTACCCAGTCGCAGCAGTCTCCATTTCATCTTCCTGCACCACCTCTACCTCAGCCGTCATTTTTGCAAGTTCCAGCTTCTTCCCATTAATCTTCTGCAGCCCCTAGCTGGAAGTCGAGGAGTCAGATCACTCACATCACTCGTGCGGAAGCCATTGCGTCCAATCTCGTAGAAGGTACGATTTTGATTTTTGGTCGCTTAGCTCGCATCCTATTTGATTCAGGTGCCACTCATTCATTTGTTTCCGAGGATTTCCTTGCTCGTCTCGAGGAGCCGATAACTGAGTCGCCCTGTGAACTGCTCGTTGAGTTACCATCCGGAGATTTTATGTCCACTCCATTTTGCCTAGAAGATTCTCCTGTTATCGTCAGTGACCGGTAGTTGCCAGCGAAGTTGTATGCACTGCAGTTGGCCGATTACGATGCGATTCTAGGCATGGACTGGTTAGAGCGGTATCTCTGACTGGATCGATCGGTTCAAACGATTGGCCTGTGACTCGATCCCAAAACTAGGTTAGATATCCTACTTAGACTCGTTAGCACACCAAAACTCAGGAAAATCCAGTTAACCATAGTGGGTAATATATGACCCGCTCGACCCGATAAAACCCATGTGACTTGACTAGGTCTAGACCTATTTCATATTTTTATTTTTATTATTTTTGACTTTTATTTAGGATGTGGAGAGGGGAAGATTTGCGGCCCAATATTTCATGACCCAAAGACCCATAAAGACCTACACGACCCAATAAGTGACAACCCAACTCCGCATTGAGGGCCCGCTTACTATAAAATCAAGGGTCAATGGCCCAAAAGAGGGCCACCGAGTCTCGACACGATCACTCATGCAGAAGCATCCCCTGTGCTCGGGAGAAACCCTGGCGCACCATTGATCGAGACAATAAAAGGCGAATAAGATACTCCCTCAGGGATGCTTGGGGCTGGAACATCATGTTCGGAGCTTAGACCTAGAAGGAGAATATCCTTTATCCACCCATGGATCAGCCCTTCACTGGGACCCCCCACCCCTCTAGAGGACCAGAGTAGATTCCTCGCGACCGGGCACTTATCCCTTATAACTGTAAGCGAACTTTACGCTACCAACTGAGAGTGAGAAGTCCATGAGAATAAGGGGAGAGCAAGAGTCCTACAAAGGTAAGAGTTCACGTCTTGGATGTAACGCCCCCGCCCCACGGCCTCTCAAGATTCTCACTACTCTAAAGAGGTAGCCTACAACTATTTAATCCCAGGGATCCCCTCCGAAAAGGTAAGCAAATCCTAGCCTTCTCAACTGATGAAGAGCAGTCTCGTGCCCTACACCTCCTTTCCCTCCCTTCGCATCTCGCTCTTTCTCTTAATGACTTAAGCATCATAGGATTTCCCCAGGATTAGCAATCTCAGGCCCCCTAATCACTTTTTCCCTTTTTGTAGTATACCATGTTGAGGTGGCTTCGTATGATTGATCTAAGATCTACTTCACCTTGGATCTGATAGCCTGCGATTCAGCACGAGATCTCGCCTCTTCATCTGGCGTCGTCTGTGGGAAACTCGAACAAGAAGCCAACATGGTGCGTAAGAGTAACAGCAGGAGGTTGACTGGTGATAGGGAGAAGGCGTCGGAAGCCCTAAATCAGGTGCTCGTGCCGTACCATTCATTAGCCGACCCCGCTCCAAGGCTCAAGGCAACGCCCCTTCCCCACCACCGCCCCAGGGGGGACAACCCGCCGTGGTGGATCCTGACTCCTTCCGTTCCCTCAATGCCAAATTGGATACCGTTGTTGATTTGGTGAGGGCCCAAGTGGCCAGGGGAGGAGTGGTCCCAGCAGTCGTGCTCAAGTCCCCCTCGGGTAGAAGCCTCCCAATAAACGGCGAGAGGCCATTCATTATCCAAGATGGCCGCATCATCCGTAGTGCTGTGGGCGAACCTTCTCACCCCCCACCCTTTAGCTGCTGAATAGGAGGCTTCCTCCAACCCATAGAGGGGGAGGAATAATGCCCGGCAACCTGTTCCACCGACGGTGATCGTCGCTTCTGCCGTGTGGCGACGTGGCGAAGAGGGAGAGCATGCTGGGAGTCCCCTAGTTGCCTCTCGCAACCATCCAGAGCTTACCCTCAAGCTCCGAGATTTCGAGCAACTATTCGCAGAACAGGAACAAGCACTTCGAGCTCTGTAGCAAAGCTCCGTGAATAAGGAGGATGAGGAGCAATCCCCATTCTCCCTTGAAATTTTGAATGCCGGGTTGTCACCCAGGGTCCCACTCTCGGCCTTTAAATCTTACAATGGCCTAGGCCACCCGGCCAACCATTTTGACAGTTTCAATGCCTTGATGACCCTATAGGGGGCGTCGGACCCGATCAAATGTCGGGCCTTTGCCACTACTCTGGTGTAAGGGGCTCAAGCTTGGTTCTGAGCCCTCACCCCTGAAAGCATCACCAGCTTCTGATAGTTCACGTGATGGTTTAAGAAAAGTTTTGTCGGGAGCGGTCCCCCAAGGTCGATTGTGGGACCCATGGCACTCAAGTAGCCTCTAGGGGAAAAACTACGGGCCTATATTAACTGCTTCAAGGCGGAGGCCCTCCACATCTCCCGCCTTGACGTCACGTCTGCAATCACTGCCCTAACTAGGGGAACCGGCGACGAAGGGCTTCGGCGAGTGTTGGTGCTTCATCCTCCCACCTCCCTTGCCGGCCTTGTGACCTTAGCTATATAACATGCGGAGTGTAAGGAAGTTGTTGGGTCCCTTGGTGCAACCGTAATCAAGAGAGAGGGTGAATTGACTACTCCCTTTAATGACAACGAGTCACAAAAACTAAGATGCTAAATCTCATAAGAAACACACAGATGAAGCACAATGGAATCTTCACAAACTGGAAAGCTAACTATACTGAGTTCTAACTTGACAATAGGTGTGCAGAAATCTTGAAATGCAGCAGTGTGTGGGTTAATGTGGTCGAACACAAGTAGTGCATAGTACAATCATAGACTAGATTACTGCACACTACAAATAGTTGTAATATGAAACAGCTCATCCAATTACCTGTGAATGGGGATAGGATAATTGGAACAATTGCACAGACATTCACAGAGGCACAACAATTTTTAAGATGATTTGATTGCATCGCAGTGTCAACCTACGTTCACCCCTCACCAAACTCGGTGAGGCTTACCATGATGCAACTGCAGCAACACACACGGGGACAAGTCCCCAACCAACCGCTGATTCACAACTTTCAGGGATGAACCACACACACACACACACACACTGTCAAACAGCTTCCGGAGATAAACACCAAACACACACAGATTCACAGCTTCCACGGGTTTACGCCCTCCACACACACCCCCCTGTCCTCAGAAAACTGAGCATGTGCCAACATTGCACAATTACACACACACTGATGATAAGTTTGAAGTTCAGAAATAAAAATAAGAAATCAACAGACGAAGGAAAATAATGTAGCTTCCAAAGAAGCATTTTGAATGAATATCTGATGCTCTATTTTTCCCTTCTTCAACACCCTTGATCACTGTAGCAAAGTCTCTCTCTAAGCCGTTGGACAAATCTTCCCTTTCCCTCTTTTCTTCTCTCTTTCTTTCCTTAACTGCAACTCAGATGTAATCTCCACACACTTCTTCTTTCTAGTTGCTGCTCTCTTTTGTTGAATATGGACTGAATAGATCTAGAGGGGGGGTGAATAGATCTTTCCCCCTTCCCCTTCTTTGCGCTGGGCGTTGGAGGCGGGAACATGCGTATTAATGAGGATTTGACTTTGTTGTCTTCGGTTGGCAGGGGAGTAGGTAGCGTGCCATGCTCTCCGCTCGACACCTCGGATGGGCCACTGTGCGCCAAAGATCCCGTAGGGTATGGCATGAGATTTGGTCTGCACCGCTGGAGGGGCGTGCCATTGAGGAAGTGGGCCGTGTTGTTGAAGGGCATTTGCTTTGTGCCGTTGAAGGCTACGCAAGGCCTACTCTGAAGGGGCACATGAGTGTGCCGCTGGAAAGGGCATACTGGTGCGCCGTTGAAGACTTTAGGGTGTGCTGCTGAAAGGGCATACGAGTGTGCCGCTGAAGGGGCATACATGTGTACCATTGAAGGCTTTAGGGTGTGCTGCTGAGGGGCTGCAAGGTGTGCCGCTGAGGGGGCATATAGCGTGCCATTGAAGGCTACGCGAGGTGAGCTTTTGAAAGGGCACATGAGTGTGCCGTTGAAGGCATATTGGAGCATGCCATTGAAGGCTCTAAGGGTGTGCCGTTGAAGGCTACGCCAAGCATGCTTTGAAGGGGCACATGAGTGTGCCGTTGAAGGGTGCATGGCGCACCGCTGAAGGCTGCAAGGGCGTGCCGTTGAACAACCGCTGGGGTGTGCCGGTGGAGCAGCCAAGGCGTGCCGGTGAAGGTGCGCTCGGGCTTGCCATTGAAGGTAAGTCTGAGCTCTTTTCGAGCCCGATCAAGGTCCACTTGGTTCTCTTCAGGGCCCACGAGCTGTGAGCTTCCCAGGGGTTGGCTTCTCTTCGATGTCGTGATTCCAGAGACGACTTCACGGCAGTGTATTATTTATTTGGAGGATCTAGACGGGGCGTGATCCCCGTGATCTCTTCAATTGAGGTTGTCGTTGATATTGGATTGTTAGGGACATATGGGCGTGAAATTTTACATGTCCACAAATGCCCCCCACCTACGGGCAGCGCAGGCGAAGGATGAGCCAGGCCGTGCCGGTGGGTGCTCTGGTTCTTTAAAGCTGCCACGGAGGCCTATCGTTCGTGCTTGCGTGCACATATAGGAACATTCGTTGGCATATAAGGACATGTTGTCGGCTGATGGACCAAAGTGGTCGAATCGCTGGCATCGGTCACACTATTGTACATAGGCCGAGCAGTCATGCTGTAGAGTGGGCCACCAACAACCCTACCGAAGCAAGATCCTGGCAAGTGACCTTCCTCCTTGGTGCGCTCCGCAAAGACCTTCGTGGACCTCTTGCATCGCTCACCTGGCTTCGTCGGTACTGATGCACTTTAAAAGAGGACTGGAGAAGGATCTGCGGTACAGGGTGCCATCCAATATGATGAATCACCGAGCTTGGCATTTCAATCTTTGGGCCTCCCGAGGGTCATGGGGCTCCTGAGAATCCCGGAGCCACGACAGATAGGAGGTACGCCAGTCACTCAGGGAGGCCGAGTCAATAGCCGTGAGCTCCGAATCGATGCTCGGTCGCTCCAGCTCCTCAAGAAGGACCGATCGAGTACCCTCGGGGGCGAGGGAGGAAGCCAGTCGGGAGAGGGCATCCGCTCGAGAATTTTCTTCCCGGGCTTTTTGGACCACCTCGAAAACCTCGAACCATTGCGCTATGCTCTTGACCAATTGAAGGTATTTGACCATCGGTTCTTCTCGAGCCTCGTAGTTGCCGTTGACTTGGCGGGCGACCAATTGGGAGTCAGTGTGAATCTTGACTCACTCAACCCCTAACCGCCAGGCCATGCAGGCTCTCGAGATAAGGGCTTCGTACTCGGAGGCATTGTTTGATGCCTAGAAGTTAAACTTTAAGGCGTACTGCGGCTCTGCTTCTTCGGGGGATTTCAAGAGGATGCCGACACCGCTCCCGACCGAATTGGAAGATCCGCCGATGAATAATTCCCAGGTTGGCCCTGTTGGAAAGAATGGTATGCTCTGATACTAATTATTAGATCACAATGGTATGCTTTGATACCAATAGATGTGTCCCGAGTGGTGCAACCGGATGTAGAAGGCGGGGTTGAATAGATCTGGTGATAAACTATGGCCGATTTAAAATCTATGGGAACCACTGAGCATTAAACACTTCAATGAGCTAATGAAACTCTTAGGCACACAGCACAGCGGAATAGATAACAAGGGCACTAGAAGGAGCCTTAGAACCTCTCTCCTCCCTTCTCATTTTCGTGCACATCTCTCTCTCTCTCTCTCTCGTTTTCTCTCCTCTCTCGTCCTTCCGGCTCCGGCTGCAGACGGAGGAGGCTTGTGGGCGAGGTGGCAACAGCATGGGGATGATCGGATGCGCGATGGGACGAGGATCGGATCGATTTTGGCGTGATCTCGAACGGTGGATTCAAAGCCGACGTGATTTGTGTTTTACGATTTTCGACGTGGATTAGTCACTTTGGCCCACGGTTTCTTCTGTGGAGGTAGGGAGACTGATCACCTACCATTCTTGCACATTTTTCCTACAGTTTTACGCCGTTCGGTGCTAGAACGAGCTAGTTTGGGCTCGTTGTAATTTTTCAGTGCTCGTAGGCTTCGCCAAAAAATGGTGACGGTTCTGCGATCAGTTAGTGTCAATGGACTCCTTGGAACATCAATGTTCCATAGTCACTAATTTCGTGTCGATTGGCGATCATTCGGGACCGTTAGGAGCCTGGGAAGTCCAGTTACTCTATTTGGGTTAATTCCGTAGAATTGCCAGTTTCTTGTCGTTTCTCAGCCGATCTGACTCCTGTTGGAGTCTATGTGTTGTGTATGGCTATCACCATTGTATCCCCTTCGTTTCGGAACGAACGGGGCGTGGAAAGGCCACGATTGGGTTGATCCCACGTTTTGCTCGCCGTAACGCCTTCGCGGTTCAATGGCAACAGCTCAAGGCGCATGGGCGGCTGGTTTCGGACCATTTAACGTGTCTCGATTTTAGGTTGAGTGGTCAGTCGATGGACCGCTCCGGGGTTTGAGTGGCCAGGAGTGGTCTGCCCATCCCTCTGTGAGCGGCTGGTCCTCAGCCATTCATCTTTCCCGTTGGGTTGAGCAGCCAGGTTCTGCCTGCTTATCCCAGTTGACCTTTGGTCAGTAGTATTGTGTCAGTTCAGATGGGCGATTTGGTCAAAATCGTTCTGACCGACACTGTAGTAGGTCAGTTGGCTTGAGCGGCTAGTCCTCAACCACTCTAGCCTTTGGGCGGCCCAGCCCTAACCGTCCATCCCTTTTAGTGTCTAGGGGTCAGTTCTTTTGAGCGGCCCTTTCTGGAGGGCGTTAGGTGTTGGATTCACGCCCCTTTGAGGGGCGTCAGTTCTCTGTCTCATGGGTTTCTCAGAACCCATCCCGTGGGCTATGGAAAATGCACTGAAATAAAAATAAATAAAAATGAATGGAGGGAGGGGCATGGGGCACCTACCTTATTCCGTGGGGGGGGGGATTCCCCCACCGCGCATTGGCTACCGAGGGGGGGCTTCGCCACCGTCGCCGGCCTCATCCCCGTCACCTTCACCGTCGCCATCGTCACCTTCGCCACCATCTCCTTCACCACCGTCGTTGCCGTCTTCGCCGTTTCCTTCACCGTCACCACCGGCTTCATCTCCTTCCTCTTCTTCTCCTCCGTCTCCGCCGGATGGCCCTTCGTCGACGGACGCCGTCACCGCGGGAGGAGCTTCTTCCTCGCCGGCCATGGCAAGGAGGTCGTCTAACGCAACCCCTTCTCCGCCAACGAGGTCCACAACCTTGGGCGCCGTGACCCTCAATCTTTTGTAGGGGCCGGCCATGGCGTCTGTGGTAGGATTAGGGCTCCGGTTAGGGCTCGGTTGGGTTGAACGACGAAGGAGAGCACAGGATAGAGAATAGAATGCAATGGAAGAGGGAAGCTAGGGTTTTGTTTCGAAACGTTTGAATTTGAATAGCGCCCCTGAAAGTGGCGTAGTTTATTGGAATAACGACCATCTAAAAGGCGTCAGTTTAGTAAATAACGGCATAACAAGGGGCGTCATTTTAAGAGGCGTTTGGAAATTTGAACCATTGTTAGAGGAGTTAATGCTGAAGTGATTGATCCGATGTTTGTCATTATGATTTGAATTTAATTGATGACGGTTTAAGGGGCGTCAAATGTGGAAATATATAAATGCTTTCTTTTAAAATTGATCATAAACATCGCCAGTCTGAAGGGCGTCGTTTGGAACAACGTCAGTTTGAAGGGCGTCAAATTGGGATGTTGATCATTTTTCAAAAATCAATTAATGTTGATTGACGCCTGTGATAGGGGCGCTGTTTTTATGATTGACGCCTCAAGAAAAGGCGCTATATCAGGAAATATAGACAGAAACACATGGAATCTCTCTCTTCCCTCACGATCTCTCACTCTCTCCCTCGTCGTTCTCTCTCTTCTCGCCCTCTTTGCTCTGACTGCAGATGGAGGAGGCTCGGGGACGAGGTGCCAATGGCGTGGAACTACTGTGGAGCGTGCTGGCGTAAAGATCGAGGCGTGGCGTTGGTACGATCCCGTTCGTGAATTCAAAGCCAACGTGGGTTGTTCGAGCGATGGTTTTCGACATGGTTTAGTCGCTTCAGCACGTGAGAACTTCGATGGAGGTAGGGAGATGGATCACCTACTTCTCTTCTGCCTTCCCTCGCGATTGGGAGCCGAACTGTGTGAGTTTGAGTGGGTTTCATTACGTTTGGGTAAAATCATGCTTCGGGGGGTGTGTGGCGAGTTCACCATTCTTGGTGACAGTTCCCTACCAAATTAGTATCATTGCAACCCCTGGCATATTAGCATTCCATTTTCATCAGTTTTATCGCGATTGGTTGTCATTTAGGACCGGTAGGAGCTCGGGAACCCATGTGACTCAATTAGGGTTGATTCGGTGGAATCGCATATTTTCTGTCATTTTTGCATCTAATTGATCCCTTTCGGAGTGTGGAAGGCTTATTTCACCATTTGGGTTGTTTCCCCTTCGTTTTAGAGTGAACGGGGCGTGGAAAGGCCGGGTTTCGGCCAATCCCCTATTTTTCTCGCCGTAATGCCTTAGCGGTCCTTCCAGAGAACATTTGTGTCCTCAAGCGGTCCAGTATGTGACCGTTTCCCTTATGTCGGTTCATGTCTTCGCGGTCATGCGATAGACCATTTTCCTTGGCTCGTAGTCCATTATTGGACCGTTAAGCTCTGCCCAGCGGCCCATTAGTAGACTGGTAGACTTTAGTGGCATGTCAGTTTGGCTAAGCAGTCGTACGATAGACCGCGAGGCTAGCTTTAGCGGCCCTATAGTCGGTGGAGTTGCTCATATTCAACCGGCATAGGCTTGGGTCGAGGCTCATCTACGAGTGGAACTTGTTGCCTTGGATGTTGACCCACGTGGTGGGAGGTACTTGGGGAGAAGTGGTTGGGGGTGAATGGGTGGGACTGGTTGGAGGGGACTGGGGAACAAGGAGGAAACTGGAAGAGAAACTACACCTAGAAGTAGAAATAGGTAAACGAAAAGGACGGAATCGAATACCTAGGAAATAGAAAGCTGGTTTCCCGCATGGCTGAAAATAGACTCTCTTGGATCTGCAATCAACCATGGCACTATACTGCTCTAACCAGTCCATGCCTAGAATAGCATCATAATCGGCTAATTGCAGTGCATACAGCCTCGCTGGCAACTGCTGGTCATTGATGACAATAGGAGATTCTTCTAGACACGATGGAGTGGACATGAAATCTCCAGACGGTAACTCCACGAGCAACTCACAGGATAACTCAGTTATCGGCTCCTCAATACGAGCAATAAAATCTTTAGAAATAAAAGAGTAAGTAGCACCACCGACAGCAGGGATAACGAAAGGAACATCGGGTACGCTCGGTAAATAAACCTACTAAAACTGCCTGGTCGGCTGAGGGACTAGGTGATATTGCACACTTGACTGAGCAAATTCCACTTGGGTATGCTCTTGGGGTCTCACCTGCCCTTCAATCATTGGCGGATGGGATAGCAAGGATTCACTCGGCATTCCACCCTGATCACTCGGCAAACCTTCCACAATTGGAACGGAAGCCGCTGGAGCTTGACCAGGTGCATAAGCCAACACAACAACCACTGGAGGAGAAGTGCCACTTCCCTCCCTGGGTACACGTGCCCTGCTATGACGCGTCATCTTGAATCTAGGAAACATATGATGACGAAAAACCCATCAGTAACACGAAAAACATCCTAAGCCAGCAATAGATGACTCAAAGGGACTTACTCTGGACTCGCTTACGGAATTTCAATTCCTTATACAAATCCTCAACACCGCTCTGATACCAACTGTAATGACCCAGAGCTCCGGATACCGACATATCGATAACATCGATACACCGATACAAAGAACTGGGGACGCCACCCAAGAGGCTGATGAGGCCCCGTACGGGTTGGGAGAGTTTGTCGAGGAGATGCATAATGAATTGGGATTACAAGCACGTAACATTAATCATAGCAGCAAAATTAATATTAATGCAAAAGTAATTTAAAATAACATAGTGGTAAGAGAAGGGATGAGGGAACCGCTTCACCGCGTAAGCACACAGACCAGTATTTCTAGCCCAAGTGAGGAGGGGTTTGATGATCGGTATAGGGTGGATACCGAAGAAAAGAAACAAAGTTAATGCGCCGGCCTAAGGAAGAGGCCCAAGCCGACCGCCGGGTGAAACCGATCCCGAAAGGGAGTTGGTGACCTGGCGATCCCGGTAGGATATTTGTGTTGATTCAAGGCAAATTGTTTATTCATCGACTCAGATCGAAAGTCTGAGCCGAAGGAAAAGGAGGTTTTTTGTTCATTGACTCGGACGGAGGGTCCGAGCTAGTACAAAGGAGTTCTTTTTGTTCATCGACTCGGACGGAGGGTCTGAGCCAAAACAAGGGAATTCTTTTTATTCATTGATTCAGACGGAGGGTCTGAGCCAAAGCAAGGGAGGCTTTTTGTTCATCAGACCGGACGAGAGGTCCGAGCCGAAGCAAAGAGGGTTTCATTGCGTCAGGGTTGCCAACAATACAAGAGATCTTTTATTCTCTAACCGACGAAAGGTCTGATCTAGAGTGGAAGGGTCTTTTTGTTTATAGCCTTGGACGGAAGGTCCGAGCTGTGGGTTTATTCATCAGTGGGACTAGAGATTGAAAAATCGGGATGGTGTATTCATTGACACGGGGTTAGTGCCAAAGCAAGGGTCTTTTGGTTCATGGCTTTAGATGGAAGGTCTGGGCCATTGGTTTGTGCGTCGACGCCGACAGGGAGTCAGGGACTGATGTAGTTTGTTCATTGGCATGGGGTTAGTACCGAAGCAAGGGTCTTTTGGTTCACGGCTTCAAACAGAAGGTCTGGGCCACTGGTTTGTTCATCGATGTCAACAGGGAGTCAGAGACCGATGTGGTTGCCAAAGCAAGGGTCTTTTTATTCATGGCTTCAAATGGAAGGTCTGGGCCACTAGTTTTATGCGTCGGTGGGACAAGATGAAGTAGTGTCAAGCTAGAAATAAGGATTTTTGCTACATGGGATGTAGTTACTTGGTTATTCGGCCTAGATGCAGTGGTTTGGGCCAAAGGGGGAGCTTTGCACTCTGGTGGGACTTGATGAATGAAAACCTCCGCCAAGTACCATACCTGGATGTGTGACTAATTGTTGATCTGAATTGCTATATCTTGCTACACTCTGCCATTATTGTTGATTGATCAGAGAGTTATTCATTCTTGTTTACATTTGGACCTTTCTCTTACTGTTAGCTACTTTGCTTTAACTCTCTGATAAGCTCTAATCATTTAAACACTGTCTAATAGAGTATCTGCATTGGTTAATCTGCCATTTCATCACAGATTATCTTTCTGTTAATTCACTACTTTTTGCATTTGTGTTCACAACAATCTTTTTTTATTCCGCACTATTATCGATTGCAGTAGATCGAAAAGTTGGGGTAGATCTATTCACCCCCCTTCTAGATCTCTAGTTCATCTGTTATTTCCATCTCGTGGTATCAGAGCCTAACTCTCCCTTAGGGCTTTACATCCCAAAGAGGTTAGTTATGGATGCTAGAGGGTTAATTACTGAGGGTCATTCAACTAGTAAGTCACCATTCTTCGATGGAAATAATTATGCTTACTGGAAGAATCGCATGTATGTTTTCCTTTGTGCGAAGGACTATGAAATCTAGATGGTAGTTAGTAAAGGTCCTTTTGAGTTGCCCCAAGACGAAGAGGCCTGGACTAGAGAGCATGTTCACAAATCTACCTTGAATTGGAGTGCTATTAATGCTTTGCAATGTGCACTCCATCCTACCGAATTCTCCAGAATCTCTTCCTGTACCACTCCTAAGAAGATGTGGGATAAGTTGAAGGTCATTTATGAAGGGACGTCTTAGGTTAGGGAGACTAAGGCCAATATGTTAGTCTCTAAGTATGGGGCTTTCAAAATGAAGCCTGATGAGTCCATCTCTGAGATGTATGCTCATTTTTTGGTGCTCACTAACAGCTTGAGAAGCTTGGACAAAGTGTATAGTGAGTATGAGTTGGTCAGAAAAATTCTTAGGTCCCTGACACCGATTTGGCACACCAAGGCCACTGTAATGGAGGAGTCAAGGAACCTAGCCACTATGTCTGTAGATGAACTTATCGGTTCTCTCATGACTTATGAGTTGAACCTTAAGAGGGTCGATGAGACTGAGAAGAAGAAATAAAATCTTCGGAGATAAAAGAATGGGTCGCACCTGAATCGAAAAGAACACGCGCTGAGCGATCATAAATCGAAACCGTACCTTCAATCAAATTAGACGCCAACGCTTCCGCACGAGTGATGTGTGTGACTCTGGATGTTGGCGGATGGGTAGCTGCAGATGACTACTGAGAAGGTGCAGGAATTGATAGTTGAAACGATTGAGATTGAGGCGGAGGAGGAAGACGGAACTGCGACTGCTGCGATTGAGAAGTCTGCGAGAACTACACCGTCTACTGCCTCAACGGATAATTTCGAGAAACGTGCCCCGACTGATCACAATGGTAACATACAACCGGCAAGGAGGATGGCACACCCGGATGACTGCCACCACACCTAGAACATACTCTCGACTGAAAAGCAACAAAATCTGGACGCAGTCGAACAGAAGAACCGGACTGCTGACTCAGATCAGAAAATGACGGCTGATCAAACCTCTTCCTCTTTTTCTTATGATGGAAACCTCTGCCCTGAGATTGCTAGAAGGAAGCATTATCGGTAGGAGAGCAAGCGGGAGAAACTCTAGGAACAGACGACTGGTGGGGCGACTGATGCTACACGGCCGACGGAACTATTCCAGTCTGAGAAAACCCTCGAGTCCTTGCCAACTCCAACACTAGCGCTACGGCAGCTTGATATGCAAAATCCAACTCAGCTACACGGGTAGCGAATAGCGGCAGGCTCAATTCTGCTTTTAGTCCACGTAGAAACTGCTGAGTCCTCACAGTCTCATCGGTAAAGATGTGGGGTGCATATTGGCCCAACTCAATGAATTTATCACGATATTACAGCACTAACATCTCACCCTGTGTCAACTCCAAAAATTGATACATCTTAGCTAACTTCAGGCAGGCTGGAGTGTAGACACGCTCAAATGCAGTAACAAACTCAGCCCATGTGATCTGTCGAAGCAGACGGGAACGGAAGGCAATCTCCCACTCCAAAGTCCACCACGTGCATGCAGTACCTTGAAGTTGATAAGAAGCCAACATAACCCGTTCATCCTCGGCGCATTCCATGCATTAGAAGATGCACTCAATAGCATCTGACCGAGTGAGTTTTACCTGGGTTTGACTGGAAATTTGACTGGGGATTTGATTGGGGATTCGGGTTACCAAAAGATAGGAATGCCCTTATTATAAAAAGGAATTTTTTTCCAGGGGCTCTTCCCCAGGAAACCCTCGCTAGAAGTGCTGCCCCCTTGACCCCCGCACAGGTCGATCTGCGTGCGAGGACGCACGATGGTGGTGCATGACGCGATGGGTTGCTGGGAGTCTTGAGTCAGGCTCTGGCTTGCCATAGAGTGGCTGGAGCATACACGCCCATGAGGTGCTCGGGGAAGGTCCTGACACGCGTGTGTGGGGCCATATGAGGCTGCTGTGAGCTCTTGAAGCTTGTGGTTGGCCCAGATGGGTCTCTCTTTGACTTTAGAGGGCTGGAGGGAGGCGACTCAAGGGATAGAGCCTAGCCTCGTTGCTAGGTGCCACATGGCATGACTTGTAGTCAGGGTGCCCCCGGGTCGGCTCGGGTAGCTGTGTTGAGTGCGGGTAAACCCGCAAACTGAGTGATCGGGAGCGGGCCCAATCGATTGTTGATGTTGCCACAGGTCACGGCTAGCTAGTTAGGACCCTTGGTTGGGCCTGGTGACTGGGGCGTCACATGATAATGTCGTTTGACTGGTGGTTGGGGTGACCCTTGCTCTTTAGCGATGAGTCATATGATGCGGCAGACTGTTTTGAGACCCTAGTTAACCCAATCGTTGAGGTGCCGACGGTGTGATACCGTATGCAGGGTGTTCATGGATGATCCCCGAATCTCTTCAGGGTGCCGCTCAATACGGCAAGTTGTCCCGAGCCTTGGATCCGGCTCGATTATCGGGAAATTGATTAGTGCAGTGCCCTGTGCTCGGGTGCGATCCTCGGTTGTTATGTTGTGCCGCCTGGCCTAGCGACGCATCTCGATTTTTGAGGCTGACTCGACTGGTAGAGCACCTTTGGCATTATGCCATTTTTCTCTATTTAGGAAATATTTTCCTATGCTTAATTCTCAATTAATTTAGAGAAAATAAGCGGATGCCAACAACGGTCTATCGATCGACCGCATTCAGGGCCGAGATCCTTGCTTCAGCTGGGCTAAAGTCTATTCTTGTAATTTTCCCTTTAGTGAGTCATTATGTAATTTTCTTTATTTTCTTGAGTCTAGAGTCAACCTTATGTACTTTGAAGTATTATTATCAATAAAGAGTTAGTTTTGTAAATTATTGTGCATTCCTTTATGTGAATGTTATTGTGCTCTGATCTTGATTGCAAGCTTGAGGCACCTTGCCGACTGCTCACATTCCTGAGTGTCTTCCGTTGTATACTTATGGCTCGGGACGTGATAGTTCTGCCCTATCCTCTCACGCTTATCGCAGGAGGCTGAAGCGGTTGGTAGTGGGGAGCGTAGGGACGGCCACTCCCGAGGTATAATAGGTTCATCCCCGTCAAGGCGGATCTGCAGGTCACCGATAAGGATGGTCTTATTGGAATTGCTGGTTGCAGCGGTGAGTCACCTGCCTTTGAGGCCATGGTGACGCTTCTTCTAGGGAGCCGAAGAAGATTCCACTCCAAGGTGGTAGACCGAGAAAACTCAGTCCCCTATCATTGGCAGCACGAGGCCATTTTCTAAGAATACTGGGGGCGGCCCCAGGGGCACAAAGTCGATATCGGGAGTCGGTGGTTGGGTGGCTTAGGTGTAGGCTCTTGCCCGAGCCGATAGAAGTGTTGTCGATGCTCGAGATGACGCTCTTGCATCGGGAACCAACACCATAGGAGGTACTGGAGTGACAGCAACCCGAGGTCATGAACCTGCGTCAAGCGCTAATGGAGCAGGGACGTAGGACCGAGGGCCTACAACAAACATTGGAGTTGGCACGTCCCATAGAGGAAGGCCTATGTTACGAGTCGACGTTGTTGCCTGGCAGGGGAAAAAACCCGTAGTGAAGCTAAGAGGCCGGGAGCCCGATGCGGAGAGCCCACACTTGGGGACGACCTAGAAGAGTCCCGGGGTTGTGTGCCCGAGCTGGATGCTGAGGGGCCTCGAACTGAAGGTCGAGAACCCAGATCGGGGAATAGCTCGACTAGGACCCGAGGTTGAGAACCCAAGTAAAGTATTGACTTGGCTAGGGCTCGGGGCTGAAGCCCCGAGCAAGATGCTGGGGAGCCAGGTACCCAGGGATGGGTCACAGGCATTCGAGTCTCCTGGCTCTATCTTTTGCTTTGTCGCCTGATTCACAAACTTCTGGTCTATTCTCTCTTCTTCGGTCTTGTCTCTCGATCTGTTCTGAAGCCTATCCTTCTCAGCATTGTCCTCAGCCTTTGCTCAGCTCGTGCTCAGCTTTTACTTTATATCTCCATGAGAGGGCTTTGCCTCCTGAATTTGAACCTTGCAGTTCTGCTTCATTTGATCTTGAGCATTGATTCAAGGATGTGTGTCTTGCCCCCGTGTCATTATCGCATTATGTTGTCTTGTCGTTAGCACATCATGCTGCGTGTTATCTCGCATGTGTTGTGTTATCCCACCTATGTTGTCTTGTGCATATCCTTGTCCCACGTATTGTCTTGTCCCATCATATTATGGTGTTGTCCCGCATATGTCCTTTTTCATCATAGTAATGTTATCTTGTGTTCTTGTCCCATCCGCGTGTTCTTGTCCCAACCGTGTGTTGTCCCACCGCATGTTGTCATGCCCCACCATTTTTTTCTCCATTCTCATGCTTGTTATTTGTTCATGTGGTGCTTTGCATATGTTGGTATGTTAGTTCATCCTTCGTGCTATGTCGTGTTATTCTTTGTTCATTTTGTGGTTATGTTATTGCTATGTTTTGCTTATCTCTTTGTGTGTTTGTGTCATATAAGTCAGAAAATCTAAAAAAATATTATTTCGCCTGTGCAGGTAAGTCAGGTATGACTTTCTATCCCTCCTCATTGTTGCATTACTATATGGTATCTACCTTATTATAGCCTCTCAAGGACCGGCTGGTTGTCCATGTGTTCTAGGATCTGATGTTCCCCTTTAACAAAAATGATGATGATCTAGGAGCATACAGTTAATCATTGGATAGGTCGCTCGGTTGAGTTAGGTGGGGGACGATGGACTCTGTCTCGCACGCTGTGGTTGCAAGAAGACTCTTGACCCTGTCTTGGCTCGGTCTAGCAATATTATCCTTGAGTACTTTCTATTTTATGTTTTCTTTGCATTCGTTTTGATGATTTCTTTATTTTAGCCCAACATGCATCATGTCATTTTGAGCACTCATGTCTCGTTCTGTGTGGTGTCATGTCTGGTTCCGGTCAACTCGGGGTCACCCAGTAGTTGACAGGTAACCTTGTGTGTGTCTCGATGGTTCTATCCAGTTCGAGACATGGTTTTGGCTATAGTGAGGTATCACCTTACCTCAGTCTACGTGTCCAGGTGTGCTGAGGGTCCTCAGTGTTCCCTCAGGTCTTCGTGTGTCATTTCCTCCGTTAGCGTCATTTTCTCCAACTTAGGATTAGACAGATTAGTGCCTTTTTTCGCTATCTATGATGATCTTGCCTCCGAGTTATCTGACTCAAGGATCGTTACGTGAGTAGGTCTAGTTGCCTTGTCCTGAGTTGTCGACAGTGACTGTGCTGCCATTGGTGCTTCGAAGTACGTGTGACAATGCTCTCTTACCTATCTGTACTTTCGCACTCATGTTTTGAGTCTCCGTATCTTGTGAGCCTTCACTATTCGTAGCCTTACGTCACGTTACGGCGTGACGGCTCTTGTAGCGGGGCACTTTCCCAATATACAGTTCTTAAGCTAGTTCCGTGGGTCCCCAATCCAACCGTAGCGTCCTTCGAAGGTGGAATACTAGTTAGAGGCATGGCTTAGGCAGTAGGCCAGTGTGTGCACACGTGGTCAAGGGCTTTGGACTCACGTCGATAGGCGTGACCCTGACACGATGGTACTTTGGTTCTGGTTCTGATAGTGTCTTGGTCTCGGCCTAGTCCTTGCGGTGAGATACACAGACAAGATGCTAGTAGGCGCAGCATAAGTCGTCAGTGGACGCAACTGGCTATTCTTCTAGTGAGAAGGCACTTCAGTCACATGGCACGTGACTCTCGACGTTTCTTGTGCGTCTTGACATTTCTGGGCTAGCCTTCTCTTGGCTTTTCCTGAGGTCAATGTCTGACACCTGCACGATGTTTCGGTCATCTGTGGGGCAGTGTGCATGACGTGCTAGTCGTGTTGTCTGTCGTTTGTCTAGGCTTTCCTAGATTTTCTTGTTGTTCTTGTAGGTCTTCGCTCTAGGCCTGGCGTCTTGTCGGCGGATCGACAACTCCTGACTTCGTCAGATCAGAGTCTGCCCTTCTGTCATTGCTTGGGGAGATTCTCAGCTTGTGCTGTGCCAAGTTCTCTCTACCTATTGCACCCGTGACCCTGAGCTCAAACCTTATCAAGATTTGGTCACGCTCTTGGCTAAGTAATTCTGCAAGCTGGTTTACATTCACACCCCTCGGTCTCAGAATATTCTGGCTGATGCACTTGCATCACTTGCTTCTTCCCTCTCTTTCCCTCTCAGTCATGCCACTGAGAACATTGTGGTCTAGTGGTTAGACGCTCCTTCCCTTCTGGATTCGTGGTTCGAGAACCTTAGGAAGTCTGTAGAGAAGAAAGCTTAGTTGGAGGATTTGAAAGATGTATCTTTAACAGAGCTCGAGGAGATCATATAAGAAGAGGAATTGCCGTGGTATTATGAAATTGAGCACTATTATAGGGATGGCTCATTCCCAGAGGCGGCCAACGCCGAGCAGCGTAAGGCCATTAGAAGAGTCACCTCGAGATACACAATTATTGCAGGAGAACTATATAGGGGTGCTCTTAACGAAATTCTTATGAGGTGTTTAGATGATGACGAGGCTTAAAAGGTAGTCGAAGCAGCTCACTCGAGTGAGTGTGGATGGCATGTCAATGGTCTGGCCCTGACAAAGAAGATTCTTAGAAAGGGCTATTACTAGCCAACCCTAGAAGAGGACTGCTCCGCCAATGTTTGTAAGTGTCTTCAGTGCCAACTCCACGCTGATAAGATTCACACTCCTACTTCATCTCTCCATCCTCTTTCTGCTCCTTGACCGTTCTCCATGTGGGCTTTTGATATTGTTGACCCACTAGGTGATCCTAATTCTCAGACCAAACAGAAATCTTTCATCCTCACCGCTATTGAGTACTTCACCAAGTGGGCAGAAGCTGAAGCGTACACAGAGATCAAAGCCACCACAGTGTGCCGCTTTGTCAAGAAGAACATCATTTCGCGGCTTGGAGTGCCAAGCGAACAAAGTCTGATGTTCATACTTCTCTTTCGCCAATAATCGAGGCTCGCTGTGAGGCTTCGTCTATGATGAGTGCTCATTTCTTTATGATAATTTACATCACATACATCATTTCATGTATACATAATTAGCCAATTATGCGGTTTGCATGGGTGGCTGCCACCACACTGCGCACAACCCTTGAATTGGCTCTTAGTAGAACCCTGGCGCTACTAAAAAGAAGGAGTTGACTGCTGCACTGCACTAGACGATGTCTGCTGGTCAAATCACTTCTTCAACCTCTTCTTATTCTTGAATTTCCTGAACTGGGACTTGCCCGAAGGAGCAACACCACTAGCAGCTGGAGTGGCAGAAGAAAAACCTGGAACAGGAAGCAGATAACCAGATGAAAGCTGAATCGTCGGCTGAAATGACACTGCTTGAGAATAAGTCTGGGATCTCACCAAGTCCAACTCCAACATTACCGTAGCCTGATACACCTCATTCATATTAGTTACACGAGCAACAATCAACGGTTGCCTCAATTCAACATGAAGACCACGAAGAAACTACTCCGTCTTCAAATCTTCATTCGCTAACACATGGAGCGCATAATGACCCAATTCCATGAATCAGTTTCGATATTCAAGCACCGACATTCCTCCCTGGACGAGTTGCAAGAACTGGTGCATTTTATCCATCCTAAGGTAAGCCAGACTAAAAGTGAATTCAAAAGTGGCGATGAACTCAGCCCACGAAATCTGCCGGAGCGGACGAGATTGGAAAGAAATCTCCCATTCCATATTCCACCATGTCAGCGCCACACCCTGGAGTTGAAAAGTGCTGAGCATCACCTTCTCATCTTCCGCGCATTTTCATAGAGCAAAGTACGTGCTCGGTCGCATCTAGCCAAACCCTGGCGGCATCAGGATCAGTCTGGCCTTCAAAAGTCGACGGATGAAACAACAGAAACTCCTTCAAAGCACGTCCACGACTGCCAGGCACATCCTCTTGAGCTAGAATAACGGGAGCTGGAGCAGGAACATCTTGAGGGACACTACTCGCTTCCTGGGGAATTAGAACTCTATGACATCGAGGTGGCATCTTGAAATGACTAGAAAATACGAATAATAATCAGGAGAATCCATTAATCATACGGAAAACATCCTAAGCCAACAATAGACAGTGCAAATGGACTAGTTCTGGACAATAGCCGTGCAATTTCAATTCCTTACATGATTCCTCAACATGTCAACAAGTTAAGGTAGAACACCAACAATCTGTTGGTAAATTACACCCCCTAGACATTCCCAAGTGGAAGTGGGCAGATATTGGAATGGACTTCATCATGGGCTTGTCTAAGTCTAATGGTGGACATGATGGAATATGGGCTGTCATAGATCGATTGACCAAGTCGGCACACTTCTTGCCTATTAAGAGCCGATGGTCGGTTGATGTTCTAGCTGCTTTATACATCAAAGAGGTGGTTAGACTGCATGGAGTTCCTGTGTCGATTGTGTCTGATCGAGACCCGTGCTTCACATCACACTTTTGGAAAGGTCTACAACACTCCTTGGGGATAAAACTAAATTTTAGCACTGCATTTCATCCTCAAACGGATAGTTAGACTGTGATAACAAACCAAGTTGTGGAAGATATGCTCAAGGCATGCATCATCGACTTTGGTGGAAGTTGGCATGATCATCTACCTCTAGTCGAGTTCTCATACAATAATAGTTATCAAGCAAGCATCCAAACGGCACCCTTCGAGGCACTTTATGGAAGGAATTACTGTTCACCTCTATGCTGGGATGAGGTTGGGGAAAGACAGCTTCTAGGCCCAGAGATGGTGAGAGACACAACTAAGAAAGTTTAGATAATAGAGAAAGACTTCAAATGGCTCAATCTAGACAAAAATCTTATGCCAATACTAGAAGAAGAGACCTCGAGTTTAAGGTAGGAGACCATGTGTTTCTTAAAGTTTCCCATAGACGAGGTATTAGAAGATTCGGTATTAAGGGAAAGCTTGCACCAAGATATATCAGTCTCTTTGAAGTCTTAGAAAGAGTCGGTGAAGTTGCCTATAGGATCGCCCTGCCGCCTCAATTATCTAAAGTTCACAATGTATTCCACGTATTAATGCTCAAGAAGTATGTTCACGATCTGTTTCACATCATAGAACATGACAATCTAGTCATACAAAAGGATCTGACATACGAACAGAAGCCCCAGAAGATACTGGATCGTGAGGTCTGAGTACTAAGAAATAAAACTATCCCCATGGTAAAGATCCAATGGAGTGAAAATCTGGAGCAAGAAGTCACGTGGGAAATCTCAAATCTTGTTCAATCAGCACATTCTATCTCTTTATTCAAAATCAAGCATGTCAAGTTCAAGCTATCAATCTCTATACATCATGAAAGAAAAATCACTCAATCCTCAATCGGGCATCCCCGCGATGATGGATCTCTCGCAACTCTCTCAGATAGGCTTGATACTCCTCCTGAATCTCTGTCACATCGGCTGGAAGGATATGCACCCTGCTGACCTCCCACATAATCAAGGCACTCCTGACTGCCTGCTCATCCTCCTTCGTCCCAAGTCTCCTCGCTTGTAGTGCAGAAAGGTGGGATAGTGTTGGAACCGTAGTGCATGGAAGTCCAACCTATAGGAAGCACCTATGGGGGTTGTACATTGCCAACGTGGTGTTTCCCACAACCCTCAAGTTGAGCCCAAGCCGCCTAGGAAGCCTGAGGGTGGTGCCATGGAGGAAGGACGGGCGCATCATAAACTGGTCCAGGGGCAGAGTGTTGAGGTAGAGACGCCACTCATCCCTAGTCTTCTTGTTTGAAGTCTTGCACATGACCTGTTGGGGGAACCTGAAGGCGTCACCAACAAAAAAAAAGTGGATGGCTCCCAAAGATGCGGCTAGCAGAAGTGATATGCTCCCTAGGTATGAACTTTAGCCTAACCCCCATCCAGCACTCAAGTAAGATCATGGAACCAAAGGGGGGGCCTCCTAAGGCTGCTAAGCTAAGTCCCTCGTATAAGTAGGAAAGGATGGCCTGAGAAATAGAAAGACCCCACCATAGTCCACTAATAGTGCTGAGGTTGGGTATGTCTAGGACATGGTCAACAGAAGGGAAGAGTATGACACCGCATAGGCAGATAGAAAAAGCTTTGCCTATTGCCTCATCCCACCCACACTTGTTCTTACAATGAGGTATGACCCACTGGCTCAAAGGTAGCAAATGGATGTGGTGTGGGCCAACTATGGTGTGGGCATCCTTGGCACTAGGAATAAACTCCCCTAGGATGAGGGCAGGGTCTATAGGTGCAACCGTATGACAAACTAGGTCTTCCTCACCAACTTTAGATCTAGGGAGGGATAGATAAGTCTCTACCTCTTCTAGCAAGATGCCTCTGGATCCACTTTCTTCTAGTTGATCGCATCCATCCAGTGCTCAACAGTTGGTATCAGAGCGATTCTGATTCCCCAACAGATGGAGGATTGGCAGGGTGATGGAATGTCGGATTGGGGATTGTGGCGGACTGGTCAGTCGTCGGCCAGGGTTGTGGCCGTCCACTGATGGACTGGGCGATCAACGTTCTGGCCACCCAAACAGGTAGGCGACCAAGGTTTTGGCTGCCCTACTCTCAGGGCAGTGAAGTTGAAAATAGTTGTGGGGTATGGATTGATTTGGGTGAATGGACGATCTAATGGGCCTTTGTTTTCTTTCTATTGTGTGCAGGGCTGGTGAAGGATTAGAGCACGGGTATCATGGGATTTAGTGTGGGCTTGGTACCATGCCTTGCCTCCTGAGCAGTGATGAGAGTGGATCAAAGGGGTTTTGGCTCGTTCTTTAGGATTCGACCCTTCCTTGTCGATGTGACCTTCCTGGTGGTGCTACATGAGAGATGGGTGGATAGGTGCAGAGCTTTTATGATGCCGTGGGGACATATGATCCCCACACCTTAGGACGTGGCCTACTTGGAGGGATTGCTAGTGGCCGGGAACCCGGTGTTGGGTCAAGAGCTCAAAATCTATCTGAAGGAGGTTGAGAATTTGCTCGGGCCACAGCTGGCTCGGTCCAAGCAACCAGTGACCACCCTCCCCCTTGGGAGGATCAGTGCTGCGATGGGACTAGTGAGAGTAGTACGAGGACCACTAGAGGACCTGGATGTGTATCTAGGAAGGGTGACACAGAAGCTCCGAGCCCGAGGGAGGAGTGACTAGCAAGAGTTGCGGCTTTTCCTTGTATATTTCTTCGGGAGATTACTGTTTGCCGAGCGGAGACCCCAACTTGCATGGGGGAGAGCGATGCTGGTGCACCTCTTTGCCCATACAGATCCTATAAGCCTAGGTTCGGGGACCATGGGTGGCTTCACACCCTTCCTACAGGTACAAGTCTACCCCTTTACACTTGTTGATTCAAGATTTAATTGATTGGTTGTTTGTCCCTTGCATTTGCTTGCGTTTTTTCAGATTTGTGGGTATACCCGATTGATCCACAGCTTTGCGGAGATAGTCCCAGACTGCTGAGCCTTACAGCTTGCTACCGCTAAGCTTTATTACTTTACTGTCTGAGGTTTTACCCTCGCCCGCTGATACACAACTTGACAAATTCAGAAATGAAAAGAGGAAAGAACGAAAATGATGAAACAATGTAGCTCACTGGGAGTAGATTGACTCTGGATTTGATCCAAGAGTCAATTACAGACAATGACACTCACAGACTCTCTTCTCCCTCAATATTACGATACTCTACTTTCCTTCACCACAGGGCTCTCCTTCTGGCTTCTTCTCTTAGCTCTTAACTCTTCTTCAACTCCAACAGATTCTTCTTCTTTCTCTCTGTAAATTTGTTGCTCTCCTTTTCTCTATCTAATGATCAGGATCATCCCCCTTCCACCGATCTGGCCTTTTTATAGGCTCGTGGGAGACCGGCGTGTGGGAAACACGTTCCCGCCCAAAATTGGCACTCCGCTAGAGGTCCACGTGTTAGAAACTTAAGACGAGCTGTCCACGTGGCTTGATCATCTTTCTGAGCCTTGCTTTAGATCACATGCCCAATCATATTCATAAAGGAATTTGAGATCACGTGCCTCACTTAGGTCTCACGAGTGTCTGATCCAGGATTCCTTGTGCCTTTTTATGGTAGAGTCCCTGTCAACATAGTAAAGGACATTTCTTCAAACACCTTGTAATTATTTGACAGAAGACTAAATATTAATGCAATAAGATAGCCCAACCAGACATGTGCTCAGATGATCAGATCCTAAGTACAAGGGCTCTGAAATGGTCAGTGCAGTTGCACCGACCATATGTACTATAGTCAGTACAAGTGTACCTTCTTAAGTACAGATGAGCACTAACTTAGTTATGCAATAGATGAAATGTGCACTGACTTTCTATATGTTAAATGTAAGAAGTGCACCGACCTTGTATACATACGTGGCAAATATGCATGGACCTATACATGCATATGTCAGACTATGCACCGACCCATATATGCATACTGCAAAACCTGCACTGACCGTGTTTTGCCTAATGAAGGATGTGCACCGACCTTGTTTAGCACAAGGCAAATGCGCACTGACTTGTATATGCATAAGGCAAGACTTGCCCCGACCTTATGTGCAGTTCTACAAGAACATGCACTGACCTTATGTGAGACTGATGCAGATGTGCACCGACTTTATGTGCAGTTCTAGAGGAACATGCATCAACCTCATGTGTAGTTAAGCAAGATATGCACCGACTTCATATGCAATCGAACAAGATGTGCACTGACCTGGATGCATGAAGAGAAAATATGCACAGACCCTATGAATGATATGAAGCGAGGTGTGCACCGACTTCATATGCAATCGAATAAGATGTGCACCAACCTGGATGCATGAAGAGAAAATGTGCACAGACCCTATGAATGATATGAAGCGAGGTGTGCACCGACCTTATGACAAATTGCATGAAGTTTACTGACAGTGGTTCAAGTATAAGAATGGAAGGACTAGAGTCAGGATATACAATAGCCAACCATTAGGACTTTGTCAGTAAAATCAATGTTACAAATCATCAAAATTGAGAAATATATTATGTACTGAAATTGAGGTTAACAGGAACATGAAATACATGAAATGCACATTACCCCACTCAATCTCCTTACAACAACCTAGCCACAGATGAGTCGTACATGGGAAAGTTTTTCAGGTCCTAACTAACGGGGCTCGTATTTGAGTGGTATTCTAGCCTCCCAGTTGGGTCAATTAGCGGCTGGCTAGATATGCAAAGGAAGTTCAGGGAAAGGTTTCACATCACCGAGAGAGAGGTCACTATGGCTGAACTCTACTCAACCAGGCAAAGGGCGGATGAAACAACCCTCGAATATATGAAGAGGTGAAGGAACCTCAGAATGAGGTGCAAGCGGCCCCCACATCAAGAGGACGTTGTACAAATCTGCAAACAAAATCTTAGGAGGGAGGTACTAGAAAAGATGATTGGCATGAAAATCTGATCGTTCAATCGCTTGAACAATGTAGTGGCCGAGGTGGAAGCTTTCCTGACATGGCCTACCCCTATGTCAACCGATGTCACCGCACAGAAAGCAAAGGTAGTAGAGCGGTGCCCAACACTTAAAGAAGTAAACACTCTTGATATCAAGCTGTTTGAATGGCCAAGAGATAAGGGCAAGAAGGCAGCTGCACCTCAGCCTGCCAGAGCAGAAGAGAAGAAGGAGGGACCCTCGCTCAGGGACAAAATGAAGTAGGCCTATTCTTTCCCAAAGGAGAAGACTAAGGTTCCATTTGACTGGGTTTACCCAGTACAATAAGGTCACCCTACCTGAGCCAGAAAGGCCAGAAGACCTTAAGAGGAGGGACAGTCCAAGTTTCTGCCCTTACCATCAGATGCTGGGGCACCCAATTAAGGACTGCTATGTGTTCAAGGACATCATCGAAGGCATGGTCAAGAAGGAAGAGATAGAGTTGGGAGAGTACAAGATTGACCCTCCACAACCTCATGAAGCGCCTCTCCGGAGAGCTACAGCCAACATGATTTTCTTGTACTAAGCATTGCCCGAAGAAGTTGCAAAAGCCAGCACCCAGCACACTTTGAGGCCTGCATTTTGACACCAATAAAAGAACAATAGGGATGGCAGCAGGTCCCTACAAAGACTAAGAAGAAAGCCACACCTCGCCCGAAGGTGGGGGCACAAGTCAGTGGCACCACACTGTGACCTACTCCTCCAGTGCCACCACCAACTTGGACCAGGCCGTCTATAGTAGTCAGAATACATACCCACAACCAGAGAAGACAAAGTTCATTACCAGTGGCCAAAGAAATCAGTCCAGAGGCCCGGCGGCTGTAGGACTACATAGACGGGCTAGATAAATATGAACAAACCAAACTGAAGCTATTACTGATAAGAGATCATGTCCCATGTCAAGAATTGGAGCAGCTCTAGCAGGAACAAGAAGGAGAAGCTGGTAAAGCACCAAAAAAAGATGATATCCTATTCTGGGGGCAAGCGCCAGCCAGAGACAAGAAGAAGAAGTAAAGGAAGAAAAGAAGAGCCTGCAAGGTTAAGAGAGAGACAGTGCTATCCTATAATACCCTCTCTACCCACTTCAATCCGCCCAATGAGAAAGATGGGGAGAAAATATACTTTACACCCTCTACCGGGGCAAGCCAGGCCGAAGCCGCGACCGCTAGTCATGCAACCCGGTCAGGTCAAAAATGGGGGCGCTAGCCGCCCGCCAACCACAACATCCCATAAAGTTCCAGCCAATCCATACCAAGAATCGCGTCATAGTCGGCTAACTGTAATGCGTAGAGTCTCGCTGGCAGTTTTCGACCACTGATCATAACTGGAGAATTTTCCAAGCATAGAGGAGTAGACATAAAATCACCAGACAGCAACTGCACGAGCATATCACAGGAAATCTCATTCACCGGCCTCTCAATATGGGCAATAAAATCTTCAGAGATGAAAGAATGCGTCACACCTGAATCGAAAAGAACATGTGCTGTGTGATCATAAATCAAAATCGTACCTTCGATCAGATTAGACGCCAATGCCTCCGCACGAGTAATGTGTGTAACTCTAGCTCTCGGCAGACGAGTAGCGGCAGACGACTCCTGAGAAGGTGTAGGAACTGGCGGTTGAAACGGTTGAGATGGTTGAGATGGCGGAGGCGACAGAGGAAGACAGAACTACGACTGCTGCGACTGCGAAGTCTGTGAGAACTGCACCGTCTACTCCCTCAACGGACAGTTACGGGAAATGTGCCCTGGCTGATCACAACGATAACACACAACCGGTAGAGAACACGGCACACCCGGATGGCTACCACCACATCTGGAACACAACCTCGGCTGAGAAGTAACAAAATCTGGACGCGGCCGAAGAAACGAACCAGACTACTGACTCGGATCAGAAAACGATGGCCGATCGAACCTCCTCTTCTTTTTCTTGTGACGGAAACCTCTGCCCTGAGATTGCTGGAAAGGAGCACTATCGGCAGGAGAGAAGGTGGGAGAAACTCCTGAAGCAGACGACTGGTGGGGCGGCTGATGCTGCACGACCGACGGCACCGTCCCAGTCTGAACAAAACTTCAAGTCCTCGCCAACTCTAACTCCAATGCGACAACAGCTTGATAAGCAGAATCCAACTCAGCGACACGTGTAGCGAACAGCGGTAGGCTCAATTCTGCTCTCAGTCTACGTAAAAATTACTGAGTCCTCACAGTCTCATCGGTAAAAATATGAGGTGCATACCGGCCCAACTCAATAAATTTATCACGATACTGCAGCACCGACATCTCACCCTGTGTCAGCTCCAGAAACTGATACATAATCGAGAGTGGTCTTTTTCTCAGATATCACCTGGCCCCTTTGGCTCCAGGAGAGTGATTTTATCATACTTTGTGGCCCACTCGAATAAGAGTCGAGTCTTGTCTCGAGGGAATGAGTGCAACTTCTTCATTTTGTCACGAAGGGAACGACCTTCTTGTCAATCAGCGGGCTTGGCCGAAGGGGACTCAGCTACCACTTCTTTTTCCTTCTATTGTCCAAAGGTATTGAAGTCGACCATGTGCACTTCTTGAGATGCTAATCGTTTGTCAGCCGACCTGACCTTCTGCCTTGAAGTGGCAGAAGCGACAGAGTACTTTAAGAGGAATGCCTCGACTTCTACCATAACCTTATTCAATCTGTCAAACAACTTAATTTCAGTGCCTATCATTCTTTCCAGCACCTCTCTTTTTAGATTTTGCTTGCATATTTGGATGACATCTTCCTGATGCGACAGACGCCTGCACCTCATAATGAGGTTCTTCCACCTTTTAATATATTCCATGGTGGACTCATCGTTTCTCTGCCTGGTTTCATATAATTCTGCTATCGTCACCTCCAACTCGACAATGTGGAACTTTTCTTTGAACGTTCTTTACATGTCCAACCAATCAATAATGGACCTAGGCTACAAGCTTGAGTACCACTCGAAGGCAAGCCCCGTTAGTATGGACCCAAAGAAGTTTAACAGGTACGACTCATCTGTAGCTAAGTCCCCATTACATTAGTGTAGTAGGTAATGTACTCACGAGGAGACCCATGCCTGTTGAACTTCTTGAACTTTGGAGGTTTAGTGATGCCAGGGGGCAGCATCTTGGCAGCATGATGAGATGTGTATGGTACCCTGTATACATCAAATGAGGCGGAGTCGCCTTCGCTCCTTTCTGCCAACTTTATTTCTATCATCTACTCAACCATGAGCTTATTCATCACCGTCGGATCAACCGGGCTTGGGTAGAAATGAGCTTGTTGCATATGTGGCATTGTCAACACGACCGTGTGGGGCGTAGAAGGGGCCCCTTGAAATTGGAAGATAGAAGGTTGCGACGGCGACGCAAGTTGTAGTTGCGGGGGAAGAATGCCCCAGTAATTGTAGCATATTCATCCCATTATGCTTTTAATTGTTGCATTATCGCCATGTTTATGGTATTTCATAAAATTGTGGCATATTTTATATCCCGATAGAATTACTTTCTCTTTTCTTGTGATGGAACTACTAGTCGTAGTCCAGCGACCTTTAGAGTCGGCCCACTTGGGAGAGGTAGAGGGGTAGTACCGTTGTATGATTTTTAAGCTAGTTCCGTGGGCCCTGGTCCAACCGTAGCCTCCTACGGAGGGGAATACTAGCTAGAGGTCTTGCTCTAGGCAGGAGCTAGTGTGTGCACATGTGGTCAGAAGGTTGAACTGACACTGACGAGTGTTACTCTGACTAGTACTTGGTTCTGGTACTGTTACTGTTGGCCCAGAGAGATGGCTGAGAAGAAGGGGGGTTGAATTGTCCCCTTGCCGAGATGGCGAATTTTAAAAACTTTCTTTACAAAACACGGTGGAATTAAAATAAACAGTGTTGATTAGCCTAAGCAGACATGAGATCTAAATGTTCTCTCGATCTTTCTGATCCCACACGGCTTAACAATGCTAATAACAATTCAATCCAAACCAACCACGGATAGCAGAGGTAGTAGTGTGTGATAGTATAGCGAATTAAAAACCTATATAGTGATCCTGTGAATGGCGATAGAAGACAAGGACAATCGCACAGCCAATCACATAAGACACAGGGTTTTTAAGGTGGTTCGAGACCACAACGGACTCCCTACGTCCACCCCTCACCCAACCGGGTGAGGCTTCACTCCACGCTACTTTCGTAACAACAAGGGGACGAACCCCAATCACACACGCTGCTTCTACAGCAGTACACACATGGGGACAAGCCCCAACACGCTGCCACCGCAGCATACACACACACATGTCGGAGAACACACCCCGAACTTAACAACCACATGGAGACGCAGCTCCGCACACACACACAAATATTCCAATGTTAAGAACACCAAGAAGGATCTACAATAAATGCTCATAATATTTTATCACCTAATAAAAATATCACAAAGAGATGAATAGAAAATAAGGAATGTTTCCCCTTTGTTCTTGAAGGGCCATTTGATTGTCTTCTTCCCATAAGTTTCGTGTCGATCGGTTGTCATTTGGGGCCGGTAGGAGTCCGGGAACCCCGGTGACTCATTTAGGGTGAATTCGTCGAAATCGCCCCAATCTCGCATTTTATTACGTGCATGCGCCATTTTTCGACCCCAGGGGTGTTGTATGGTTATGTGCGTCTGTTTCCCCTACGCTTCGGCGTAAATGAGGTGTGGAAAGGGCCGATTCCGCCGTTCCCCTGTTTTGCTCGCCGATTTTATGTAACGGTCGTTCCAGTGATCGTCACACGTGTAACAGTCCCACGATAGACTGTTACGTTCGTTGGTCATTTCATGTTCTCCGAGGTTGGGTTGGTGTGACAGACCAGCCTAGGACCGTCACATAGCTGTAACGCGTCTATGGTGGTGTGTTACGTTCTGGGTGTGATGGTCCAGCATAGGACTGTCACATGACTGTAACGCGCCTAGCTTGGTGCGTTACGTGCTGATGTTTTCGAGGACTGTGGCTGTCAATCCCTCAAAGACTGTGTCTGCCTCGAAGACTGGGTCAGTCGATTAGCCTTGACAGACTTCCCCTTGTGCGTCACATTGTGTAACACCCCTGGCCTGGTGCGTTACATGGTTCGTGTTATGCTTTTAGGCCCGTTGGCCCTGACACCCCTGTCTTGGTGCGTTAGGTGGTGTAACGCGCCTTGGTTGGTGCGTTACATCGTTCGAGTCATAGTTGTATGCCTGGTTGCCCTGACGCCCCTACCCTGGTGCGTTAGAGCAGGTAACGTGCCCATGGAGGTGCGTTACAGTCCTGTTGTGGCCATGATAGCCGGTGTTCTGTTCTGTGTTGCTCGGTGTTTTATTCGGTGTCTATTCGTGTGTGGGTCTGTCTTAGGTTGTGTCTAAGGCGGTGTCTGTGTGTCGATAGCTTTCTAGATCGGTCGATTTAGGTGACTGGATGCGGTCTCTTCCCTGACTATGACAGTACCCTAACGACTCTATCTAGAGCTGCCAGTGTCGTTGTCCACCGCTCCGATTTCTGCTTGTCTTGGCTTGATCTCATGGTTTGCCCATGACCCGTGGGTGTCTGTTGACATCCTATGAGGGTAGTAAGATTCACAGAGTTCCATGTTCTGGGTACCTCTTGCCCCCCCAGCATCGCCAGTCAATATGCTCCTATGCCGAGTGCTTCAGTTACCCTGTATGGGCCTTCCCAATTTGGTGCAAGCTTTCCAGTGGCCCCCCTTGGGTCTGCTACACTTGCTCGTCGTAGTACCAAATCTCCAGGAAAGAAATGTCATTCCTTGACTTGGGCGTTGTAGTATTGGGCCAGCTTTTGTTGATATGTCGTGAGCCTGACTTGAGCGTGTGCTTTATCTTCTCTAAGCAGGTCCAAGTTTTCTCGTATTGCCTGGTTGTTTCTGGCCTCGTCGAAGTGTCCCACCCATAGTGAGGGGTTAGGTATTTCCACCGAAACTATCACTTCTATGCTGTAAGCGAGATGGAACGGTGTCTCTCCTGTGGCTGCTCTGGCGGTGGTTTGGTGAGACCACAGAATGCCCAGGATTGAGTCTATCCATGAGTCACCAGCTTGGTCCAGTCGGGTTTTAATGCCATGGAGGAGTGTTCTGTTGGCATTTTCCACCAATCTGTTTGTCTGGGGATGTCCCACAGATGTATAGTGGTTCCAGATCCCCAGCTCCAAGCACTTTTGCTGGAAGGCAGTGCTCGCAAATTGTCTGCCATTGTTAGTTGTGAGAACTCTTGGGATCCCAAACCGGCAGATGATACTTCGTAGTACAAACTTCTATGTTTCTTCGCTCGTAATCTTTCCTAATGGTTCAGCCTCAACCCATTTGGTGAAATAGTCAATAGTGACCATGAGGAACTTCTTCCTCCCTTGCGCTTTGGGGAAGGGGCCTAATATGTCCACCCCCAATCGAGCAAATGGGCGAGGGTCCATCAGAGCATGTAGTTACGTAGCAGGCTGGTGGTGTAGATGGGAGAACTTCTGGCATTGAGGGTATCTCCAGATGTACTCGAGGCATTCCTGTTGCAAAGTGGGCCACCAGTACCCTTGCCGTATCAGCGTCCGTGCGAGTGCTTGCCCCCCTACGTGACTTCCGCAAAGTCCTTCATGGACCTCTTGGATGGCCTGGCTGGCTTCCGTGGGGAACAAGCACTTTAACAGTGGGGCCCCCGCCTAGTCGACTAACCACCCCTCCCTATGTGGAGGTACATTTTGGTTGTAATCTAATTCCCCACCGCTAGTCCAACCCCCTTGCAAAGGGCGTAGTCCATGTAACTTGAATTTTCAGGTTGAAGCTTCATCGGTGCGGCATGCGGGTAAGCCCACGCTTCCTCGCTCGGCCTCGTCTCCGATCAGGATCATTATCTTCACACCGATCAGGTGAGTTCGGTTACCCCTTGTTGGTTTCATTCTGTTGCTGGTTTAGTATTGCCGCTAGTGCCATCGAATGGTGAGTTGAGTGCTCGAACTTGAATTACTTACATTTGAGTGGCCACCGCGGGCGAGTTGTGAGAGAGCCATTACATCCCACACCCTCGACGTGCTGGACGCCCATGAAAGTGGGCATCCCTGGACCTTTAGGGGTTCAACCACAAGATAGAAAAACCCCAGAGCAGCAAGGTCCCACCTCGGACCCTTCTGCCATCGCCTAGTCGCCTACGGGCACTAGTGTGTGCTATGCGGGTGAGTCCGCTCGAGTGAAGTCACCGGTCCGTTGCATTACTTGCTTGCTAGGTCCGAGGGGTCTTCGGTCTTGTTTCTATCACCCCAAGGTGGTGTCACATCAAATTTGTATCAGAGCAAGTTCAGACTTGTCCCCTAAGTCTTGTCCTAGGGCCATTACATTTATCCCCCTGATCATCATGGCCACTTCCTACTTAGCCTACTCGCTACCCATGGACTTCATTCTAGATAAGGATATTACCTTTGACAGATCACGTTCTAGTGATTATCTTAGGTGGGAGGCTACTATAGAAAAATACTTTGAAAGGATTATGGTATATGGATCTGTGAGAGTCTGTGTTGCCAAGGGGCAACTTCGGGGTCAAGTGAAGGAAAAATGGCGGAACATAGTGGGCTTAAGGGATGTTCAGAGGGAAGAACTAATTCACTCATGGGAGGAGATGAAGGAAGAACTTAGAAAGATCTACGCTCCCCGACATTCCCCTTCCTATCTGAGGAGCACTACCACTCCTCCATCCCCACCCAGCCAACTTGAGACCACCCTTAGGTCTCCACCCCCACCACTCCCGAGAACACCCACTAAAGGTGTTGCTACTAACCATTTGGGACCCAATAGTTCTTGGGTACTCAAACATGCAAAATGAGATTTGCTTTTGCAGGTGTGCCTTAAAGGAAAATAAAAGAAGGGGTTCAATAAATCAAGGCACCTGTGGTTGGTAAAAACCCCAATTCTACTTTCACTATTATAGTTTGATTTCCTATTGAAAGCAACATTTCTGGTTCTATCAAATTCATCTGTGAAAAGTTCTCAATTGATTAAATAATTCAGGGGGAGCTTTAAATTCTGATCTGTCATGTAAGCTTCTAGATTAGACTGAAAATCTGCTACTCACGTTAACTTGCACTTCACACACATCTTGAATCTGCATTGCATATTAACTGCATTTGTTTGCATGACACAATGAATGAACCCAATGGTATATCAAATGACAATATGTGGAAGGTCAAGTCAAGCCTGTCTGAAAATTATCCCCATGCATGATGGTGGTCTTCGGACCTACGTTCTCTGCCAGGTACCATAGGTCACAAATTGCATGTAGAATAACTGTTATGATCATGAGCTCAGTTCAATAAACCCCTGCATGGACTTCATGTCATACTTTGCTTAAGCATTCCCTCAAGCATAGTTTTCGTTTTGAAAGGGGGAGTCAATGATCATGCATACAGTGTTTTGGTTGCATATTCATGTGTCAAAAGCTCATCAAGTTCATTTGTAATGAATGCTCACCCTAGTGTTTGGTTCAAAAGAGACACATCTCTTGAAAAATTCTTGCAGCATGTGCAAGTGAGTCAAATCTTCCTTCAGCTGCATTGACCTATCAGTAGATTCCAATCCAAAACTGATATTCTGGGAAACTCTCATGCGTGGACCTCTAATCACAACAGGTCAACATAGTTAGTTCATGCTAATTGGATTTGTGCTTCTTAGCATACTCTTGAACAAGTTGATTGAATGGATTGAAAGTGTGAACTTATCTCATATTTCTGGAAATACTTTACACACCAATTGGTATCATGGTTCTTGATTGAATTTCTGAAATCCCTACACTAAACATTGGTACTTGATGATGTGGATCTTATGCCAGGTATTGCTTCCTTTTTACTTTTTCTTCTTCCTCCTCCTCCTTCCACCTCCAACGTGAGAGCCGCCCCCCTTTCTTCCTCTCCTCCATTCGGCGTGCTCGCGACGGCACCTTCCACCGGCTGCAGACGGCGGCGAGGTGACGACATGGCGACGACATGGCGGTCGTGGCGGTGTGCGGCTCGTGGGAAATCGTGGAGGTTAGGGAGTTCTCAAAGTGTTCTTCGTCGATCGGTGGTGATCCGGTGCGTCTCGTACGACCCCGAGGTAGGGTGATAGATCCCTAGCTCTGTAGTTTCCTTCCCCTCGATTTTTAGGCCGAGGTGAGGCCAATAGAGGGCCGTTCGAGCTCGGGGTGGGAAATTCATACTTTGGAGTTTTGAGCGCCGATCTAGTGATTTTTCTTGTTAATCGGTGGTTTGAGGGCACCATTGGGTGCCTAGGATCATGGGGACAAGCTTCCCCTTGGTCCCCCCCTCAACCGGGGTGATTTGGGATGTGGAATGGGATTTTTCGATGAGGTTCACCGTTCTCGAGTTGCCGGGATGTACACGGTCCTAACAGAGATAGTGTACACTCTTGCGTGGCCCAGAGATGGACCGTTTACGGCCCAAGAGTGTTGGTGGGGTACGCAGCCTATCGTTAGACCGTTTCACCCTTGGGCGGCCCATACGCTGACCGTTTACCCTGTGGGGCCAGTGTGACCCCTGAGGTGTTTGTGACCGTTGGGTTGCGACCGTTGCACAGTGTTAGGGCTACACGGTCAAGGTATGGCCATTTAGTTCCTTTGAACGGTCCCAAGCTGGACCGTTTGAGTCTTCAATGGTCCCAAGAGGACCGTTTGGGTTTTGTGCCGTTGGGTGACTGGACGGCCCCAATGGGGACCGTTCAGATCCTCAAGTGGCATGTCGATAGACCGTTTATGTTCTGAACGGTCTGAGGATGACCGTGTGGTTTCTCGCTCAGTCCAGAAGTTGGACGGTCCGTGGGAGGCCGTTCACTATCTGAGCGGTCCCAAGAGGGACTGTGTACGTTCTCCACGGTCCAAGGCTGACCGTGTAGGTCTGTGGTGGAACGGCTCATTGGTGACCATTCCATATAAGATAATAGTGAGATGTGATGGACTAATCAACAATTTGATAAGTTTATAGGGATTAATATGTAAAAATACCATATATATATAATATGGGGTTTGAGAGCACTTCTTTTTAAAAAGTACTTGTTATATAAAATATGTTAATTTTTAACTTAATTTTTGAAATTGACGACAATTAGTAACTATTCTTTGGATAAAAATGTCATAATTTTTAAATGTTATGTAGAATTGTTTGGTAGTCATGGGGTGCTGGGTTAGAGGAAAGAAGATAGGATGGAGCCAGACTGGGACGTCGAGGTCATCACATAAGGGAACATCGAGGTCGTCATTGAGGCATTCGAGATTTGCACCGGACCACTTGAAGGTGCCAGTGCCGGTGCCCGTGAAAATGGACCAAAAGACAGGAGGAGGATGGTGGTGAATTCAAGGCCCACAACTTGTCGCAGCCGTTTTAAAAGAGACCCTCGTCGGTGCTTGCACTGCCCCTGGGATTGACGAGAAAGAGGTGTTGAGCCCTATGTCGGTAGAGCTCTTAGGGTAGCAGCCACGTACATAGCTCCCTCCCCTTCCATCTCTTCTCCCCTTTGGAAGATGGAGTCGAAGAAGACGATGATGACGTGTACTTCTTGGGTTGCCGTGGAGTTGTCACGGCATGGCAAGCCGACTTTGCCCAGATAGAAGGGGTTGATTGTGCAGTCGTTATCCGTGCTGAGATAAGGCGCTCAATCAACCATTCAAGATTCTGCATAGTAACTAGGTCGACTATCCCCGTTTAACTTATATATCACAGCTACACAAGGAGATTGTTCCTTTGTACTTCAAACATCAACAAATATTGCTAGCAAACAACCAATAAGCATCCACGGACATTCACATTATTCACGAACATCTAAACACACCATCTCCAAATAACACCTTAAGATGACATCAGAGTATCTTGGGGAGTGACGCATACCTCAGGAAGGCGATAAGAAGATAAACCCACGACTGCTAGATCCCATGACGAGAGTGGCACTTCAACAAGGAAGACGACGTTTGTGCCAGTGAAGGGTGACAACTTCTTGTTGCACACACAACTTGAGAAAGAATTATTGCCATCTTGGACTATGAGTATTATGTTTAAATTTAAGTAGTGATAAATTATCTAGTCTTGCATGCACTCTGTCATTACGTCAAAAGAAAATTCTACCGCTCTAATGACACGAATGATATAGATGTGTCGCGCACCCAGATATCTTCCGCTCTCTGGGCGTGATAGCACGGCCCATGCATGACCGCACACGCACACCACCATCCCTCTGCTACAGCACCATCACACACATACCCTCTCCCGTCTCGCCCTCCGCCTACACCATCCACCGCGGCAACACCCCTTGCCATTGTCGCCCTCCCCCTCTCATGCACACACTCGCCCAACCCTCTCACCGTCGCGTCCCCCCCTGCATGCCTCTCTCTGTCACCCTACTTCCATCTTGCTTCCTACAGACACACCCTCCACACACACACGTCCCCCTCTGTCGGCGTCGACCTCTCTCTCTGATCTCTCTCTAACCCACACAACCACCGCAGCACCGCCTACCCCCTCTCGTAGCGTCGATGCTCCCTCCTCTCCTCTTCACACACACTTTGCACCGCACCACCGGTGCCGTCATTGTATGGTGCACCGCCCTCCCTCTTCACACGGTAGGCCCCCTTGGGGTTTCTTCATTACAATGACTTCTTCAAAGGGGCCAAGGCCCATGCTCCCAGTCGTGGTCCTCCCCACTTGGCATTCGCACGTGGGTGGGCGACTACCCCCTTGGCAATCTTCACGCGAATCCCTTATGATGACAACTGTGTTCTCCAATGTCCCATGCATACAACAGCACAATGTCAACATACCTTCATGTGGGCTTCGCCCTCCCTAACATGGCGAACGGCCCCTCCATCCTAGCGCCATTCTCAAGAGGCAGCCTCCCTCCTTTGTGATGTCAACACCGCAGTCACCCCCCAAGCAATTCTCACATGGAACAACAGCGGCAAGGCCCCCGAGCCTCTTCAACATGGCCTTGGCGAGGGCCCCTGTAGCAACCCGGGATCCGAGTACCGGAAAGGAACCAGTGCAACTCGAACCTCGGCCCGCCTCCCACGAGCCCGAAGACTCGGAAGGGATAAAAGGATAGGTGTGGTGTACATAATGTATATAAACACATATACATACATAAATACCCAGTCACACATGTAAGGACATCACACGTTGGGTCAAGGCCGTCGTCTTCCCCGGACGATGGGACCTCGAGTCCAACCTCAAAGAACCAGTACACCCACGGGTACCGCCCGGATCATCCTTCGCCCGCGCTACCCGTGGGTGGGGAGCATTTGTGGACGTGTAAAATCACACGTCCATACGTCCCTACCAGTCCAACATCAACAACAGTTTCAACTGAAGAGACCATGGAGAGCACGTCCCACCCAGACCTTCTGAACAAACAACATGCTGCCGTGGAGCCGTCTCCGGAATCGCAACAGCGAAGAGAAACCAACCCCTGGAACGCTCACCATTCGTGGGCCCCCGAAGAGAATCAAACGGATCATCAATCGGCCCAAGACAGGCCCAAGATCCACCTTTTATCATGCTCCTGGTGCTTCTTCAACGGCACACTCATATACCCCTTAAAGAGAGCTTGGCGTAGCCTTCAACGGCACGCTGCAAGTGCCTTCAACGGCACACCCCAACAAGCCTTCAACGGCGCACCATTCATGCCCTTCAATGGCACGCTATAAAAGGCCCTTCAGCGGCACGCTTCTAGTGCTACTCAACGGCACACCCAACAGCCTTCAACACCCCCCCTTAAAGCCCTCAGCGACACACTACCTTTGTGCCTCCCCTCTACCGATACGCCCCTCCTGGGCTGCTCAGCGGCACACCTCGCCTGCGCCCTCACCGGCACAACCTGCAAATGCCTCCCAGCGGCACAGTCTGCTGGCTCCTCAGCGGCGAGCCCTGAATTCCCTTACCCGGTGCATCTGGCGGGTGGACGACGTGATGCCCATCCCCTACGGTTCGCGACGCGTAGTGAGCTGGTTGAGGTGTCTCCTAGGGGGAGAGCCACACTGCCTATTCCCCTGCCACCGAGGACGGGAGGTCAAATCCCATTTAATGGGGATATTTCCCGCCACTCGACCACGTCCGCTGCGGTGGGGGTATAAAAGCCCCTCTTCTCCGGCGAAGAAGAGACACACAGAGACGATAGAGAGGCAAAAAAGGGGAGGATGACACACACAGGAAGAGAGAGACACCTAGAAGAAGAAGAGAAGAAGAGAAGGAGCCTGCTCCGCCACCACTATCCGTGAGAAGAGAAGAAGAAGAGAGAAAAGAAGAAAAAGGGGGGGAGCTCATGCTCTGTCCCTCCTCCCTGTTGCATCTCCTTCCTCCTGTGCCTGCATGCATGTGGCCGTCTGTGGCCCTTCCTTTTCATGAATAAACTCCCCTTTCTTCGAGTTTCTCATCCCCCTCCGTTTGAGTTTTGCGTCGTCTTGCGTTTGGGTTGACCACCCCGCTCTTTTCGTAGGTCTCCATAGGGAATACCAGGCCGCAACATCAGGTAGTGCGACCCATCGCAGCCCTCAGCTGTGCTCTCCATCTACCTCGTCTGCCACAGGGGCACCATCGCCCCCGTGGGTTTTCCTCAAAGTTTCTCGACGTTTTATAAAGGTGTTGCCGTCTCCGGATGCCCACCTCTAATAAATGGATTCCGTCACTCCTTGTGGGCGCGTTCCCTGTACTTCCGTTACGTCCTGGGTCGAGGGGAGGTGCTGCCAAAATTTTGTTAGAAATAATAATATGCTGAAGAGCCAGGAAGAACGATGAATGAACTGGGTGGTTAACTCTAAAACATCCTAGTTGAGTTTAAGAGATTGAGAGCAACGGGGAGAGTAAGGCAACAGGAATGGTCACAAACAAGAAGAGAAAACTCTCCTTTAATTCTGCGAATCGGTCGACCAACGAAAAAGGAGAAGAAAAGAAGAAGAAAAAAAAGGCCTTAAAATCATCAGAAGAAATGGGCCTTAACTCCTTCACCGGCACGCTCATCCTCTCTTCCCTTTTCCTTGAAGTAATTCCTGCACGCATTACGTTTTCTCATGAAAATTGCACGAGGTTCCTCCCCTCTTTGCAAACCTGCATGGGGTTTATCCCTTTCTCTGAGGAGCTGCACGAACCCCCCCGTGCCTTCTTGTCATGCCTCGTGCAGCCTTCGCCGGCACACACCAATCCCCCTTTTCTTCTCTCTTTTCCCCTTCTATTTCAAAAGTTACACGAGCCACCCCTCCTTAAAACATGCACGAGGTTTAACCCCTCTTTTGAAAAGCTGCACGGGGTTTACCCCCTTCTTCGAAAATCTGCACGAACTACACCTTTTAAAGTCTGCACGAGGTACACCTTGGCCCTCCCTTTTTCTTTTGAAAATCGCACGGGGTTTGACCCCCTTTTTAAAACCTGCTCGAACCATTCCCTTACCTCGTGCAAACCTGCACGGGGTACGCTCCTCAGCCTCGTGCACCCTGTGCACAAGGCACCCTCCACCCCGTGCATGGTGTGCACGGGGTATGCCTTCACCTCGTGCAGGTTATGCATGAGGTGCACTTCTTACCTCGTGTATAACCTGCACGAGGTATCCCCCCCTCTCTCGCTTCCTTCCTCTCTCTCCCCCCTTTACTCTTTTCCCGTTCGCCGACACACCTGCACCCCGTGCAGGTGTGCACGAGGTATGATTTCATACCTCGTGCACATACTGCACGAGGCACTTCTTCTCCCCGGCTCCACCTTCTTCCTTGCTCGCCGGTACACCCAGTACCCCGTGCAGGTGTGTACTAGGTATGCCTTCATACCTCGTGCACACTCTGCACGAGGTCTCTTTCTTCCTCCTTCCCGCTTCAAAAAAACCCCCACCCCGTGTACATTGTGCACGGGGTACGCCTCATGTCTCATGCTGACGTGCACGAGGTATACTCTTAACCTCATGCACGCCCTGCACGAGGTCCTCTCCCCCTTGTTTCTCCCCCTCCTCAGAAACCCCTACCTCGTGCAAGGTGTGCACGAGGGATGCTCAGCCTCGTGCACATCCTGCACGAGCTTCTTTCTCTCTCTGCCTCACCTTTTTCCCCTCGCTCACCGGTACACCCCCTACCCCGTGCAGGGTGTGCACGAGGCATACCCTCAACCTCGTGCACATCCTGCACGAGGTTCCTCTCTCTCACCCTTCAATGCCCCTCGCCGGCACGCCTCCAACCCCTTCAGCGGTACACGCCCTGCGCGTGTCCTTTGCCGGCACGCCGTCCGTCGTCACCGGTACACCCGTTTTCTTCGCCGGCACGCCCATTTTCAACCCCTTTCAGCGGCCCACTCTCCTCTAAAAAAGCCAAAAAAAGGATAATAATAGCAACGGTCAAAAAAGGGAAGAGTCAAAGTGTTTCACAAGTAGTTGGGTTTCATCCTGAGGGTTGCTGGGTTTTCCAGTGAGGATGGTGTAGGCCTCAAATGGATCAATCCTAAATTCAGACTCAAGTAGCCCATCCCGGGGTACACGAAGAGCTTTATGAAGAAGCTTCGTAGACAGTTTAATCAGTACCCCCTTAACTTTACTCCTAAGGGCTTTCTAATTCTTGTCATAGACTAAGTTCTTATAGAACTGCTGGACCAGAAAGGGATAGTATACCCTTGGAGTGGACATAAAACTCTTCCAGCCTTGGAATTCGATGAGCGGAAGTAGTTCAGGAAAATTATCAACTATCTGGTGGTCACCGAAATCCATATACCTAGGAAAGAGTATTCTGGTAGGGTCACTCTCCTCTTCCTGGAGTGTTTGAGTGGCACTTAACTGAGGAGGAGTAGGCTTCACCTTTTCTTTCCCTTTTTCCACTACGGACATGCATTTCCTCTTTGTCGGTTGCCCTTGTTACTGCCCTTCTTCATCCACGATAGCCCCGGATGAAGCATCTTTCCGTTTTGCCATTGCAGCAACAGCTGGTCTGTCGTGAAGAAGCTTAGAGCAAGGCTTCACCCTTGCAGTAGTTTGCACAGGAGCTCGAGCAGCGGCCTTCTTAGATGTTGCCACATCCTTCACCTTCCCATGGGTGACCGGAGGAGTCATGATTTGAGTGGAGAGAAGGAAGAGAAGGGTGATAGGGTTGCTAGAGTGTCGTAGAAGAGAAAAGGAGCTAGCTGGAGTGCTGAGATCCACTGCGGAGGGAGATGGAGGAAGGTGTCGACCTCCGCGTTGAGAAGTGCAGATGCGCCAGAGAGGGGTTTGCGAGGGAAGGGTTTAGAGTTGGTAAAGTGAAAACGCGATGTTCACCAGCCAGTTAAAAAGGTAAAGTTGAGAGTTTTTCTTTTAAAAGAATGCCCTTTAGATAAGTAAATGCTGAAATACCCCTGTTCTGGTATTAAGCAGTTTAAGGTATATAATCTCAATTTAGAAGAATAAATATTTAAGAGAAATATTTTTGCAACAAACAATAATATTAAAATATTTAAATAAAGTCAAAGGTAGAGACACATCTTTCAACCCTCCGAGGTCAAAGGGAGACCTAACTAAGTCAACCATAGGCTTTGGAGGCCCGCCGCATGCATATACGGTTCACACAGGTGTGTTTGGCATTCCGTCGAACACCTTGTGGGCGCGTATGTTCCAGCCCTTTTACATCAAACAACGGGCCGACCCGTGGCTCCGGCACCTCAATTGGGTCCTATAATGACCCCCCAACAAGTCGAGACCAACCCCGACACTCAGACACGTGGCAATAAGCCATTTAATCCTAGCATTTGGGTCAACCCGAGGCTACCTTGCCAACCCGCCGAACAATGTGACACACAGCCTGAGGCATGTCTCACATCCACAAAGTGTCACCCCTTAGCTCCCATGAGCTCCCATCGTCAACCCAAGGCCCACCATGCGGCACCTCAACCACCTACTCAAGTCGTTTGGCAATCCGGGGTGTGTCGGGCATTTACCCGAACACCTTGCGAGTGACTACGAAAACCCAAAGAACGACGGCCCCCACGGGCCCATTCCAGCCTCCCGGGGTTCAAAGTCCGTCAAAGGACACCCCCAAGCAACACAAGAAGATGCCTGGGGGCCATCCCCCAAGGTTACGGCTGGCCTGGGGCCAATTCACCCCAGGGGCAGCCGCGTGCCCTAGGGAGGGTGAACCTCCTAGGGGGTCGCACCCTCCCTCCAGTCTGATGGTCCCACGACCACACTCAACCCCGGTTCATCCGATTTACGGTCCTACAATGCGGTTCGTGTGCCGTACCAATATGAGAAGTCGACACATGGGCGCGGGAGCACAAAGCGGTAGCACGGGGGAATTCCTTAAGTCCAACACGCTCGCAGGCTTCCACGTAGCCTTCCAACCAGTTGTACTTTTCTTCTAAGTCAATTTAGGAAGAGAATAAAACCAAAAAATCAGATTTTATAGGGTGGGGACTGCAGCCCCTCACCCTTGTGCCAATTTGCCTAAACCCCTCGGGGAGGGGGTTTAGGCGGACCAGCCTGGACCCCCCAGGCTGGTTTGCCTAAAACCCCTGGGGAGGGGGTTTACGCGGACCCGCCTGACCCTCTCAGGCCAGTCCGCGCCCAGGGAGGGCGGCCAGTGGTCTGGCCACCCAGCCCTCTAGGCTGCCATCGGGGTGGCCACCTAGGTCCCTGGGCGGCCAGAGTAGTGGTCGCCCACACCTGAGGAGCCTAGGGGTGGGCGGCCAAGTGGCTAGCCTCCCAGCCCTATGGGTGGCCAGTGCAGTGGCTGCCCAGCCCCCTTCAGCCCAGGTGTGTGGCACACTTAGTTTTGGGGCTCCGGGGTGTCCGTAGGAGGGGTGGCCTTACGGAATGCATGTCCGCGTGATTCTGTGTGTTCTGCTGGTTCTAGATTAGTGGTGCGGGCCATCTGTTGTGGAGTGTGGAAAGTCCTTGTGTTGGGTTGCTCATGTCGACTATCCTTGCGAGAGTCCTGTGACTGCGGAGGGCATTCCCGCGTAAGGGCCATGATCACGGTTTGGTGTCCTTGTAGGAGTCGTGGACCGTGGTCCCTGCACTTTCGTCTAATGCTTGGTTGGTCTTCTATGGACTGCCAGTCATGGTTGGCTGTCTGTTTAGTGGTCCTTGGTTCTCATGCTAGTGGGCCACCTCGTGGTGGTTTGGTGTGGACCGGGGGCACTCCGGTGGTTTCCATAGTTGCGGCGAGTTCTTGGTGACTCTACCCACTTGACGTAGCTGACCTGGGCACGTTCGCGTGCCGACCCACCAGGGAGTGGTGGAGGCTTGTCCCGTGTAGTGGTTTTTAGGCCGGTTACCTGAGGGCCCCTTGTCTTTGCAGCTTGAGTCCGGCTGGGGGGAAAACTGGCTAGAGGACCCACTTAGAGCAGATGGTTTGTGTGTGTGTGCACGTGGTCAGGGGCAGTGGACGGTACTAACGAGCACGACCCCGACTAGTCCTTGCCTTATGGTTCTGTGTTGGTGTCTCAGTTTCCGCCGGAGGGCGTATAGGGAGACACGTGAGGCTGCGGTATAAGTCGTCGGAGGACGCTTCTGGTCTCATGGTCAGTGGGTTAGTACTCTCGTCACTTGAGGGGTTTTCAGCGTGGGTTTCCCCTCGATGTGGTTTACCGTGCGAGCAGTTTGGTCCGTTCCAGTTGGTATTAAGCGTGGTCTGCTAGTCTTAGCTATCACACTTCATCAGATTCATTTTTAGTTCATACAGTCACAACCTTTCAAATAAAATTCTGAGGTCAGCCAGATGGTCCTTCCTCTTCTTTGTTTTGACGACGAAGTCGTCAATATAGCATTCAACTTTGCTGTAGAGTAGCTCATCAAATATTTTTATCATTGCCCTTTGGTATGTGGCATCAGCATTCTTAAGGCCAAAGGGCATCCGTTAGTAGTGGAATACCCCTTTAGGTGACCGGAAAGCTATGTGGATTCTATCGTGCTTAGCTATCCAGATCTGATTATAGTCGCATGACCCGCCCATGAATGACAAGGCCTCATGGCTAGTAGTGGCATTGACCAATACTTCGATGATTGGCACTGAGAAATCATCCTTCGGACAGACTTTGTTCAGGTCCCAAAAATCAACACAAATCTAGATCTGGCCATTTTTCTTCTTGGTAGGCACAATGTTGGCCAACCATGTAGTGTCTTGGTTTTCCGCCATGAAGTCAACATCTATCAGCTTGTTGACCTCCTTGTAGGTTTGACTTATCAATTCGGGCCTCATTTGCCGGGGTGATTACTTCACCGGCTCGACTTTAGGGTCAATGGCCAGGATATGCTGGGCAACTGCAGGGCTAAGGCCTGCCATCTCCCTGTAATTCCAAGCAAAATAGTCTCAGAATTCCTGGAGCAGCTCTACATACTCCCCCCTCTCTTCGAGTGATAAGAGGGCACTGAGGAAGGTCGGCTAGGGATCATCCTTGGTGCCAAGGTTTATTTTGACCAATTCGTCGATAGTGGCTTGGCCGCCATCTTCAATTTTTAGAGGAGCCGACTGTAGGTCTACAAAGCCTTCATCATCATCTTCAACTTCGAGGGCCTCATAGATGTATTCTTGTCTTATTTCGCCTAACGGTGGGACTTCAGCTCTGCCTTGTTCTGAGCCAGCTCACTGCTGGTCGGGCTGGATGAGTAGCCCTGGTGTTGGCACCGTATGTCCTGTGCAGTTTGGGTACCGGCTTCTAGGTGGTGTGCCCTCAAGGGTGGAACAACTTTCTTCAACTTTTGACTCTTGCGAGTCATTGTTGGGTATTGTAGCAAGGTTATCACATTGTCTCACATAAGAATGCAGGCAGATCTATTATCAGAAATTCAAGGGCTACAGGATAACGACCCGGTATTGGTAGATATCAAGGGTAAGATTAAAGAGGAGCAATGCAATTTCAAGTTAGCGTCTGATGGAAGATTGATGTTCAAGGAAAGAACGTGTATACCAGACTGTCCCGAACTCAAGAAGAAGATCTTAGAAGAAGCTCATAGATCAAGGTACACCATTCACCCAGGAGCTACCAAGATGTACCAGGACTTGAAAAGAACCTTTTGGTGGCTTAACATGAAGAGAGAAGTAGCAGAATTCGTATCTCGATGCCTTACTTGTCAACAAGTTAAGGCTGAACATTAAAAGCCTGCCGGTAAGCTACATCCTCTGCATATTCCTAAGTGGAAGTAGGAGGATATCGGTATGGATTTCATTATGGGACTATCTAAATCAAGGGCAGGACATGATGGAATATGGGTCATCATCGATCGTCTGACTAAGTTGGCACACTTCTTGCCAATCAAGAGTCGATGTTCAGTAGATGTCCTTACTGCCTTATACATAAAAGAGATAGTTAGACTACATGGAATACCAACCTCGATCGTGTCTGATAGAGACCCACGCTTCACTTCTTATTTTTGAAAGGGTCTACAACATTCGTTGGGGACAAGACTTAACTTCAGCATTGTATTTCACCCCCAAACGGATGGTCAGACAGAAAGGACAAATCAAGTAGTGGAGGATATGCTCAGAGTATGCATAATTGATTTTGGTGGAAGTTGGCACGAGCACTTGCCTTTGGTCGAATTTGCATATACTAACAACTATTAGGCAAGTATACAGATGGCACCTTTCGAAGTCTTATACGGAAGGAGCTGTCGATCACCCGTATGTTGGAATGAAGTTGGCGAAAAATAACTGTTAGGCCCAGGCATGGTAAGGGATACTACTGAGAAGATTCAACTCATTCGAGAAAGACTTCAGGTTGCTCAAACAAGACAAAAGATTTATGCTGACACACGAAGGAGGGAACTTAAATTTCAAAAGGGTGACCATGTATTTCTTAAAATATCACCTGGACGTGGGCCCGTCGAGCCAATGCTCGTTCGCCCCCTCCCTCCATCAAACCCTAACCTTTAGCGGCTCCGGTGAGCGAGTGAGCGGCGACGACGGACCTTTGGTAGCCCTCTCTCTCCGTCTCCCTCTCCCTCTCCCTCTCTCGTCGTCTCCTTGTCTCTTCGTCTCCCTCTCTCGTCTTCCTCTTTCTCCATCTCCGTCTCCCTCTCTTACTCTTGCCGTCTCCCTCTCTTACTCTTGCCGTCTCCCTCTCTCTCCGTCTCCGCCACCCTCTCTTACTCTCGTCCTCTCCCTCTCTTACTCTTTATCTCTAACAGACTAACACACACACACACACACACACAGAGGGGCTTGGCCCTTCTCCCACTCCGTCACACTCTCTCTCCCTATGTCACTCACTCTCTCTCCCCCCCTCTTTATCTCCCTCATAGTGAGAGGGAGGGGCCGAGCCCCTCTCTGTCTCCCTCTTCCTCACTCTTTCTCCCTTTCCCTATTTCTCTCTCGTCGTCTCCCTCTCCCTCTCCTATTCTTTCTCTCTAGCACACACTAACAGAGAGGGGTCAGTTCCTCTCCCACTCTGTCACACACTCTCTATCTCTATATGCCTATCTGTCTCCCCCCCTCTATCTCCCTCACAGTGAGAGGGAGGGGCCGAGTCCCACTCCGTCTCCCTCTCCCTCTCCCTCTCCCTCACTCGGTCTCCCTCTCTTACTATCTCTCTCACTGTCTCACACACGCACACAAAGAGAGGGGCTCGGCCCCCTCCCACTCTCTCACACACGCACACTCTGTCTCACTCTCTTCTCCTTCTCCCTCTCTCTGTCACACAAACACATGCATAGTCAGAGAGGTCGGGCCCTTCTCTCACACACACGCACAGTCAGAGGGAGGGGTCAATCCCCTCTCGCTCTCTGTCACTTTGTCACTCTCCGTCTCTCTATCTCTCACAGTGACGATCAATCGTGCAGGGCAATCAGTGTCGGAGACGACAATGGTTTTTGTTCTATTTAGACTTTGGAGAATTTCTACCAATAAAAAGTTTGTAAATTACATTTTAAAAATATATTGTTTGATTTTATTTTATTTTATCCTCATCAATTCGGGCTGCACATATTCATCTAGCCCATCTATATAATTTTGCAGCCACCGGGCTTCGGGACTAATCTCCTTGGCCATTGGCAGTGGAGTTTGTCTCCTCTGATTGTGTGTATGTATTCTGATGACTGTGGGTGGGTTGATCCACACAGGTGCTGCCACCAGCAGAGTGGGCCGTGGTATGATGCCACAAATATATGCTCCCACTTTTGGGTGAGGTGCCTTCTTTTTCCTGTTCTTTGTAGGGACTTGCCGCCATCCCTGTTGTTCCTTTATGGGTGCCGGGAAATAGGCTTCATAGGTATGCCGAGTGTTGGCTTTCGTGACCTCTTCAGGCAATGCCTGATATAAAGAGACCATGTTGACTGCAGCTCTCCTTAGAGGCACCTCATGCGGTTGTTGAGGGTCCACCTTGTACTCTCCCAGATCTATCTCTTCTATCTTTACCATGCCTTCAATAATATCCTTGAAAACATAGTAGTCTTCAATTGGATGCCCCAGCATCGAGTGGTAAGGACAAAATCTTGGACTATCTTTTCTTTTTAGGTCCTCTGGCCTCTTTGGCTCGTGCAGGGTGACCTTGTTATATTAGGTAACATAGTCAAACAAGATCCTTGTCTTCTCCTTCGGGAAAGAGTAGACCTTCTTCATCTTGTCTCGGAGCGAGGGACCCTCTTTATTGTCTCTGACCTTGACAGGCTGTGGGGCAACTGCCTTCTTGCCCTTATCCTTCTGCTGTTCAAACAGCTTGATATCAAGCGTGTTTGCTTCTTTAGGCACTTGACGCAGTTTTGCTACATTGCCTTTTTGTGTAGTGGCAGCAGCTGATGTCGGGGTGGGTCTCGCCAAGAAGGCTTCAATAATATCCTTGAAAACATAGCAGTCTTCAATTGGATGCCCTAGCATCTGGTGGTAAGGGCAAAATCTTGGATTGTCTTTTCTTTTTAGGTCCTCTGGCCTCTTTGGCTCGGGCAGGGTGATGTGACACACCCTATAGCTCTGATACCAATTGATGTGACACAGGTAGTGGGTGAATGCCGCAAGTAGTGTGTTCCCTCGGACCTAAATCGCAAACACAATTGCAAGATGTGAAATTTTCTCAAAATAAAAATAAATTCGGAGTAATTTTGTTTTTAAAGTGACGGCTCCAACTTCTCGCATGCGCCGGCCCCTTCCTCTCCCTCCTCCCTCCCTCTTTCTCGCGATGGAAGGAGAAGCTCCCTTCTCCGGAGGAGCTCACCCCCCTCTCCGAGACCGTGATTACCCCCGACCTCGCCCTCGCCTTCGACATCCCCACCACCCTCACAGACCCCTCCTCCAACATCTCCATCCATCACCGGGACGACGACCCATCTCTGTCGCTGCCTACCCCCCACCCCCGGCCCCTGTAGCCGGACTTTGAGCCGCCGGAGACGAGGGGGGGCACCGCCCCTGAGAACGAATCCGTCCGCACCCTGAAGCGGCCAAGGCTGGTGTGGACGCCGAAGCTCCACATGTGGTTCGTGGACGCGGTGGCGCAGCTGGGCATCAAGAACGTCGTGCCCAAGACCATCATGCAGCTGATGAATGTGGAGGGCCTCACCCGCGAGAACGTTGCCAGCCACCTCCAGAAGTACCGCCTCTACCTCAAGCTGGTGCAGCAAGGCCCCCCCGGCAGGCTCCGGCGCCGGGTCCCTCTCCGCGGCCTCTCCTCCTCCATTCCCCCTGTTCTGCCGGCCCCCTGCGTGCGGCGGCTGCCTCTCCCCTTCCCCTGCGTGCGGTGGCCGCCTCTCCCCTTCCCCCTGCGTCCGCCGGCTGGCCTCTCCCTCCCCCCTGCTTCCGCCGGCCCCTCCCTTCTCCTTCTTCTCCAGGTGGCACGGCGGTGGGGCAGCGAAACTCGCTGTTGTGGAAGCGGGAGGTCGGCGGAGATCGGTCGTGTCATTCACCATGCCCAGCACACCACTTGCAACAGCTAGAACTCCAGAAGCCACGGCCACGCCCAGCAGCATGGCGAGTGCCAGCAAGTTCTACAGCCCGCCTCAGAATCAGATGCAACACCCCATGTGGAGGAGGTCGAAGATTCCCACCATGGCTTCACCTTGGCGAAGGCTCCGGTTCATCTCGAGCCCGAATGACCAGTCGAAGATCCCAGCAGGCACACAGGCTGCTATCGGCAGCAAGATGTGCTTCAACCCTCCAAGCTCCACCTTAAACCCCCTCCCCTACCACCCCTACATCCCCTTCCACAATACCACCATCTCCGATCACCATTCAGCAGCCCTCCACCCCATTACATGCTCTTTCGGATCTGCATCGGTAAACTGGTTCTCAGCTGAAGACTTGAAGAACTCCAGTAACTTGCAGCGCTGGTCACATCTTCGTCCTGGAACCCCTGGGAGCAAAAGAGGTACCGTTGGAAGCGTTGTCCAGTCTACTTTTCAACAGAGGTGGTCTTGACATCATCTGATTTCGTGGCTGCCCGGAGGAGTCTTCGCCGCCAGACTGTGCAATTCCTCCCTGCCAAACTCTCAACTGTGACTTGCAGAGTCTGCCACAACCAGTACCTTGAATATCTTGGAGCGGCGCTTGGCTGAAGACTTCCACTATGAGTCCTCTTCCATCTCCAAGAAGTAGGACCCCATTTAGATCACAGAACATTAATTTCCAAATTTTCTACCTAGGGCGCGCTGGATCAGTTCCCTCTGGGACTCATCTGACACCATGTTACTGTTCGTGGCCTCTCTGTCTGCTCCAACCCCCGCCGGTGCCCCCGTGCATCTCCATTCGAAGAGGACTTGACCATGAACGTAACGGCTCTGGTACCACCCTCTTTAGAGCATGGGAGCGATCGTGATGTCCTCTCCTTCCAGAAGCAGCGACCCAGGAACTGCCAGATTCAGAGTGAAGCCACCCTGATCCCGACCCTACCCCGACTGCCATCGTCATCAGGAAATTCCTCAGTAATTCTGACGTCCTCCTGGGCCAACCCAGGGTGTTTTGGCGCTGGTTTTGTCACCAACAGAGTTCGGAGGGCCTGTGGCAGCATCGGTAGTGACTGCCTATCCAGCTGTTCGTGAGAGCTGGCAGAACCTATGAACTTCATCCATTCGGCTTCCAGCTTAGTTATTCCCCACCCCGTCTTGCCGGCTTACAGCCCCTCCCTGCGGGAGGTAGTGTTTGACAATAACCCCCTTTAATTCCCCTCCCCTTGTTCAACCCCCTTGCTAGGGGAGTAGTGTTGTAATCCCTTAAACAGGTTGAAGCTACACCGACGCAGCGTACGGAACCCTACGGTGAGTTTATTCCTCAGTTCATCGACTCGAGGATGCTATAGTTGCGATGTACTCTTTGAGAGGATCGTTTCAACTATTTTTCCATATTTTTTTGAATTAGTGTATTTTTGGCACAAATATCAAAATTAGGAAAATTCTTAATTTTCCTTCTATTTAGACCACCTCACCCTCTCTCCTCCCTCATTCTCAACCTCCCTTTCTCTCTCTCTATTCTCTCTCGTCTCTGGTCCGTTCGGTGCGGGGCACGCACCGTTGTAGAGCTGGCCGAGGAGGGGATGCGCTGGGGAGATCGGTTCGTGGGATGGAGCGTCGGTTTGAGCATGGCGTGGCGTGATCCCTCGGTGGATTTCGAGAAGGCGTCGTTCGTGTTCCAGGTAGTTTTCGGCGTGGATTAGTTGCTTTGGCACACGGTTTCTTTGGTAGAGGCAGGGAGACGGATCACCTACCATTCCTGCACATTTTTCCTACAGTTTCACATCATTCAGTGCTAGAATGAGTGAGTTTGGGCTCATTGTAATTTTTCAGAGTTCGTAGGCATCGCCAGAAAATGGCGACGGTTCTGCGATCAATTAGTGTCAATGGACTCCTTGGAACGTCAGCATTCTATAGTCACTGATTTCGTGTCGAATGGTGGTCTATCGGGGCCGGTAGGAGGTCGGGAACGTCATTAACCCCATTTGGGTAATTTTGTTAGAATCGCCCGTTTCTTACGATTCGTGCATCGTTTTGACTCTGGTCGGAGTCTATCTGATTGACAAGGTGATTGTGGCTGTATCCCCTTCGTTTCGGCATGAACGGGACGTGGAAAGGCCACGATCGGATGAACCCCATGGTTTGCTTGTCGTAACGCCTTCGCGGTTCAATGGCAACCACTCAAGGTGCATGGGCGGCTGGTTTCAGACTGTTTAACGTGTCTCGAGTTCGGGTTGAGTGGTCAGTTGATAGACCGCTCTGAGGCATGAGCAACCAGGAGTGGTCCGTCCATCCTCCGTGAGCGGCTGGTCATCAGCCGTTCATCCTTCCCATTAGGTTGAGTGGCCAAGTTCTGCCCGTTTATCCTAGTTGACCTTTGGTCAACAGTTTTATGTCAGTTTGGGTCAGCGGTTTGGTCAAAATCGTTCTGACCAACACTATAGCAGGTCAGTTGGCTTGAGCGGCTAGTCCTTAACCACTCATGCCTTTGGGTGGCTCAGCCCTAACCGTCCATCCCTTTTAGTGTGTAGGGGTCAGTTCTGTTGAGCGGTTGGCTCCCAACCGTTCATCCCCTTTGAATGGTCCATTCCAGACCATTCATCCCCTTTGCATGGTCCATTCCAGACCATTCATCCCCTTTGAATGGTCCATTCCAGACCGTTCATCCCCCTTGAGTGGTCTATTGTGTACCATTCTTCTTCCCTTGAGTGGTCCGATCCAGAGTGGCCTAGTGTTGATCGCCCATGTTACTGTGTTCGTTGAGTTGTCAGTTGGCTGTGATGGCCTGTGCTGTGTCCATCTGTCTTAGGTTTGTGTCCTAGGGCGGTGTCTATGTGTCGATGGTGCACTAGATTGGTCGGTTGAAGGTTGACTGAGTATGGTCTGTTCTCGGACTGCCGTAATTTTCCTAACGACTCAGTCTAGGACTACCATTATGTGCAACATCGTTTCTCGATGTCTTGGTTTCCGTTCATCTTGGCTTGACCTTGTAGTTTGCTCATTGTCCCATGGATGTCTCCCGATGTCCTATGAGGGTTAAAACCATGATGTGAGGCAGCCAAGAGTGTTCGTGTGGTGAGCAGTATTCCGTATTGCTTTTATTGTCATTGTCTGGTTCTGGTCAACCCGGTGTGACCCAGTGGTTGACAGGTGACCATGTGTGTGTCTCAGCAGTTCGGTCCAATTCGAGACATGGTTCTGGATGTCGTGAGGTATCATCTTACCTCGTTCTATGTATCTAGGTGTGCTGAGGGTTCTCAGTGTTCCCTCAGGTCTCTGTGAGTCATTTCTTACGGTGAGTCATTTTCTCTAGCTGAGGATTAGACCGATTGGCGGCTTTTTTCACTTTGTATGGCGATCTTGACTCCGAGTCGTGAGACTCAAGGATCGTTGTAGTTTCAGGTCTAGTTGCCTTATCCTAAGTCTATCGATAGATTCCTGTACTGCCATTGGTGCTTCGTAGTGCATGTGATAGTGTTTCTTTACTTGTCTGTACTCCAGCACTCGCATTTTAGAGTCTGTGTCTCATGATCCTCCACTAGTCGTAACTTTACAGCACGTTTCGACATGACGGCCTTTACGATGTGGCACTTCTCTATTTATGATTTTTAAGCTAGTTCCGAGGGCCCCTGGCTCTTTATCGTAGCATCCTACCGGGGGGGAATACTAGCTAGAGGCCTGGCTCTAGGCACGAGCCGATGTGTGCACATGTGGTCAGGGGCTTGGACTGACGTCGACGGCCGTTACCCTATCTAGTCACTTACAACTGTAGTTCTATTCTAGTTCTGACAGTGTCTTGGTCTCGGTCGTGCTTCTGGCGACAGGCAGACGAGCCACTTGTAGGCATAGCATAAGACGTCAGTGGACGCAACTGGCTGTTCTTCTAGTGAGGGGAGTACTTCAGACACGTGACATGTGACTTCCGTGTGACTCTCGTGTTTCTCGAGTGTCGTGACCTTTTTGGGTTAGCCCTCTCATGGCTTTGCCCGAGGTCAGCGTTATGTTGTGTGCACGACATTTTAGTCATTTTTGGTCTGTCTAGATCTCTTCTCGGCTTTTGTCTTTTCCTTTTTTCCTTGCAGGCCTTTGCTTGCCTGGTATCTCGTCAACAGATCGGCAACTTCTAAGTTCGCCAGTTCAGAGTTTGCCCTTCTATTGCTATTAGGAGTAGCTTGGGAGCCGAGGTTAGTTCGGCAGCCGCGCTCATTTGGTACAACTTTTTCCTTTTCTTTTAGCTTCCCTCTTCCTTGCTTGTTCCCTACTCATGCTTCCTCTTCTTTACAGCTTTCTAGTGTAGTTTTCCTGCTTTGCTACACCTGCTATTTTCTGTTTCTGTGTTACTGCATATTTTTTGGTGGGGATCCGCGTGACCCCTACTGAGCTAGTGACACGAGGCTCACCCCTGCTTTTCAGGTGGGTGGCGTCATTCTCCTTCCGCGGTTCCTGGTGTGACCTGTTTGTAGCTGCTAGCTGTACTTGCATCGGGCTTCCCCCGACCTCAGTGTACGTCTTTCTTTTCTGTCGACTGTACTTGGACTGCACTGCTCATCTTTCCTTTGGATTTTTAAATTGGTCAAATAGATCAACCTATTCACCCCCTCCCCCTCTAGCTTGATCTCCGAGTCTCCCAACATGTATCACCTTCTCTGGTCTCCTGTCGATTTCAACCTTCATGCGGCATGCCAGTCGCTATTCTAGCAAAAACCAGTCCCAATACATCTCAGGTCCCCGTCATTACACACTCCTGTATTCTATATATAGTCTAGTACCCCCAGTCACATTTGTCCAGGGTGATATATCCCTCGGTCCCATAGTCCCATGACTCGCGAGAGCCCCGGGTAGGGGTGAAACCATGCCTGATTGCCTAGATTCTCCAGTTTTCAGATACATCCCTTAATAACATCTTGCTACGGACAAGGATCCTCATAATCAAAAAAAATATCAAAATGGAGTTAAAAATAGAGATACCCTGACGGCCTCAGTCGGCTCCCGTTACGGGACCACTGGGGCCAAAAATTACCATCAACCCAACTGAGGTGAAAATCCGAAAGGGTGCCTCAGGCAAAATCGGATGACCCCACAGTCTGAAAAGTCGTAAGGGCGTACCGAAAAAAGCTAAAGGGGGCTAGCTCTGGTGAAAACTCAAAAGGGTGGTAGAGCTGGTAAATAGAAAAAAAGAGAGAGAACTCTCTCCTTCTCTACTCCTCACTATGAAGGTCGTCAACTACGACATCCTGTCAACGGTGACCTCAGCATCACTCTACAGGGACGGTGGCCTGATGCGGGATGACAATGAGACTCGATGTTGTGGACGCGCTCCTTGGACTTCTACTAGACGATGCAACTAGAGGATCGACGAGACCAGCAACTACACGACCAACTCAGCACCTACGTGGCTCCTGAAGTGGCAAGCATGTCTAAATAAGAATCACTCGCTCACGGTCACCCCCGGCAAGGGAAACGAGGCGATCTGCTCAGTTGAGAAACCGACGATGAGTCTTGGGTGATCAACTTACTCTCATACTCAGAACGAGTCACGGGACAGGTCTCGCTATCACAACTCACAGCGGTGATTAAGATGATCAAGCTAGGGACCTATCATGCTCACGAGCAGCGGCGTCAAGAGCCTATACTAGGAAAGCAAGTTGCACTTTCTGTTTTCTAGTCCGTGCATGTTTGCATTGCATCCATGCATGTTTCTGTTCAAGCATAAAGTCCATGCATGTTACATTTTAAAACATGTGTCCATGCATGTTTTGGACTTTGTAGAGAAACTGCATCCGTGCACATTGTGCATCGGTGCACATTGTGCATCCGTGCACATTTTAGGCTTCCACGCAACTAACTCCGTGCATGTTTAAAACAAGTCCGTGCACATTCGTTCATTGTGCATCCGTGCACATTGTGCATCCGTGCACATTATTTTGAGTTCAAGTCCTTGCATATTCTTGTAAACAAGTTCATGCACGTCTGTGTACACCTTCCAACTAAGTTCGTGCACGTTGTGCACATTTCATGTTATAAGTCCGTGCACATCCGTGATTAATGTTCGAACATGTTTCGCCAAGTCGGAACATGTTTTGCCCATTCACTTGAAGTCCATGCACATGCTTATACCAAGTCCGAGCATATTATAAAGTTCGTGCATGTCCCTTATACCAAGTCTGTGCATGAACAATGTCTGCATATGAATCTCATGTTTATTCTATGCTGACTGAATGTTTGTTAAAATGACATGGATTTCATGATTTCTTGGAACGTCGATCTGAAAAGGAATTAGGGCACATGATCTGAGAGTGTAGGTCCCTGACACGTGGCACAGAGGGCTGATCGGTTCTGAAAGATTCCCATGGCGAGAAGCGTGGTCTCCACACTCCATTCTCTAAGCAAGCTCATATATAAAGAAGGAGCTCGTATGAACAAAAGATGAGATGAAGAATCAAGACTGAGAGAGAGTGAGATAGAAAAGAAGGGAGAAGGACTGAAGAGAAGAACTGAGCCGATTGTCCTTTATCCATGCTGAAGAAAAACTCCACTTCTAAGAAAGAGAGAGAAGAGTCCAGAAAGAGAAGAGAGAGCCCGATTGAAGATCTTGGTCCTTTGTTGTCTCTACTTCTACAGAAGCTACATTGCCCTCTTGTTTGAGAGTTCGATCGATTGTTTCTATTTTTCATCTTCAAATTTTCTTTCCATTTCATTTTCATACAGTCTTGTTACCCTCTGAGGGTGTTCGAATGATGTTTGTTGGAAATGTCAGATTATGAAATAAAGATTTGATTTTGTCTATTTGTTATTCGTACTCATTATCTGAGCCTCTTGATCGACTCGCTTATATAACTGTTCACGCCTTGATATTTTCACCTTGTTCGGGACGTGACACTGAAAATGTCAAAAATATTTTTTTCCTCTATCTCTCTCTCTCTCATGCGCGTGCGCGCCCAAACCAGTCGACTGCCCCCTACGAGAAGCGACCGCTGTGGGTCGGCATGGTCTGCACTGAAGTCATCGTCATGGGCCTCGATCCTCCTCGGCAGCAAGGGCCTCTCGGGCACCCTCAATGCGATCTTTGGTGGGCTGAAGTTGGCGACAGTGCCACTGTTGTCGGGTAGCAGCATCAGATAGGTGCTCTCAAACAGGGCGGTGGGGCTAAGATCCGGGGTTCCCATCAACCCACATGAGGCCATCCCGTTGAAGTCCCAAGATGCCACCCTCAACGGCCCCATTGCCGCCCACCCTGCTGCTGCCCCTATTCAGCAGTACGGGGGAAGGAATCCTGACATGTCGTAGCCGAGGTTGAAGGCGACGGCATTGAAAGGGTTGGAGCAGACGACGTTGAGGTCCTTCACATAGTACTCTGCAAACCCGCCTAGTGCGAAGTCCCTGGCCTCCATGTTTTCTCTGTGAACAGGTCCGTCAACCTCGACCCTATCGCTCTCGCCCCCACTGTGACGGGAAAGGCCCCCAGATCGAGCCTCACCTGTCCCGTGAATGGTAATGCCTCGCTTATCCCCAGGAGGGTGGCCGACTCCATGACCTGGTTCGCAAGCTTGGCGTGCTGCCCGTAACGTGGCCCGCCCATGTGGGTTGGCTTCCCCATGATCTCGAATAGAGGGGACATCCACTCTACAACCCCATCATCCCCTCATGCGAAGGTCGCCATACGCCCCTCCCTTGCCCCGACGTCGGCGCCCGAGACAGGGGTGCCCACCGACCAGGATCCCCTCGACTGTGTCACGTTTGTTGTTGGCCCGGTTAGGAGGCAATCGAGAGGGGGGTGAATTGATTGTCCACCCTTTTTCCCAGATTAAGAACACAGTTTTCAAGGGGCTGACCCTGTCTCATTAAACCAAGATGGAGGGGCCTTAAATTCTGTGGCATTAGGTATCCCCATGCCTTTTCTTCTTTCACCTCACTAATTGCTTCATCATGTCACATGCTAACCATTATTCTTCTTATGATTTTCATACCCAATAGGGGGAGTAGAGCCTCAGTGGAGATTCGGGACGCCTTAACCTCTGATGACTCCCTAGCCACGAGGGCAGAAACTTTCAAGTCTTCCTTGCTAGATAAACCTTCGGAGGCTCCCACTATCTTAGGTAGTCATTTCTCTTTATATGTTATCAAGTTTGTTGTTTGCCGTGGGTTCAAAAAATGGGGATTATAATCATTCTTACTGTTTCCCTCTTTCTTTTTTTTTGTGTTTTGACAGCTTCTTCAAAGGAAACTCTCCCGTTGACGAAGGGCTTCCCCTCGCATGGGATTGAGTGGGCTGATGGCCCTCAGATTGCGCCTTTTGTGGGGGCGGCCCTCATGGTTGATGCTCTGATTTGCGGCGCCTGGAGTTTGTTCCAGGGAGCCGAGCTTCCTCCAGTCGAGACTGTTCGCAACACCCTTACGGCTGCTACGCGAAGCTATCACGGGTTAGGGTTGCCAAAAGAGCCTTGGATGGCGGCAGTGGACAGTGCTTGGTAGGAGTTTCAATAGCTGTATGAAGCCTCACATTGGAAAACCCAAAAATTAAGGAGCAAGCAGCTGGAGGATGAGATAAAAATAATATGTGACCAGATCCGCGAGAGGAGATCCCAGACTGAAAGGGTTCGAGATCGCCGCCAACTCCCTTGAGACTACCATTGCTGAAAGCAGGAGTCAGGCTGCCTCCCTTCAGCAGACCGTGCGGACCATTTTGCAGAGAATTGCAGTCTTGGAAGCTTCAGCTGAAACGAGTGCCAAAGCGGCTCAGGAGGCGTAGGCTGAGGAGAGTTCCCTTGCTATAGAGTGCTCAGACATGGAGAAGACCCTCGCCATGAAAGAACAAGAGCTCGCCGATTTGATGAAGCAGAAGCCCTCCAATCTCTGAGTCTGTATATTTCTTTTCTTCAGCCTATTGTTAGTTTCATGTTCTTTCCCTCTCTCTCCTCACTCTCTCGACTTCTCTCTCTCTCCTCTCTCTCTCCCTCACATGTTCTCTCTCCTCTCTCCCCTTTTCACTCGGTTCGCGGTCCAAACGGACCCCGGTCGAAGCGTGGGAGGTACCGACGGGATGGGTTCGACGCGAGGATCGCGTCGGTACCCTTCATCCCTCGGATCGTGGAGCGTGGAGACACGTGCGAGAGGAAGGACGGTGTGGCCCCCGTCGCCCGATCTGCACCGATTCGCGATCTTCGCCGTGCAAGAGAAAGGGGAATGGACTCCTCGTCTCGCAGGGAATCCGTTGATGCCACATGCGTCACCATCCATCGTCATCTTCATCATTTTCCGTGCAAATCTTATTTTGGGTGATTTTGGGCTAATTTCTCGATTTGCGTTCCTCTCTCGATTTCTGGTCCAGACGGTCGCTGATCGAAGTAAGGGAGGTACCGTTGGATTGGTCACGTCGCAAGGATCGCGTTGACGCCCACCTTTCCTCGATCCGCGAAGTGTGGAGTCGAGATGGGTCAGGAGGCGCCACGTCACCCTCTCGTCGGATCGGCATCGAATCGTCAGTTTCGTCGTAGTCCAGGTAGGGGGATGGATTCCTTGCCTTGTTAGGACACCGCCGGTACCACTTATGCCGTGGTCTGATGCCCTTTGCCTCATTTTTTGTGCATATTCCTGCTTAGTTCATTTTTAGTCTTTAAATGCTTGAAATCATCTCCATGGGCAACGTCTTTCAATTCTAGTGGCAAGCGTAGGTTTAGAATGATGGTATGGCATGGTAGGATAGTTTAGCTTTGTGTTTCCCCGTGTCCCCCGTCGATTTCGATCGATCGGGAGGGGATTTCGGTTCCGAACTCCAGAGTCGTGAAACCCAGGTGACATAACATGCCTGCCCAGGTACATTATAGTCATTTGGCACGCCTGTAGAGGTGTGTTATATCCCATCGTGACGGACTCCTCTAGGTCCGTTATTATCTATTAACGTCCCAGTATGGGTGCGTTATGTCATGCGTGAACCTGTGACTTTTCTGTGGATTTTTGAGTTTGGGTGCCTTTAACGCGCCTCGTCTGGTGGGGTTTTAAGGGTCTGGGCGACCCTCTTGTGTTCTAGGCTTTCGTGTTATGTCAGATCGAGTCATCGTGAGTTGAAATGAGTGTGGAGGGCCTTCCCCGTACGACATGGATTTCTCCGAAAGGTGATTTCTGAGTGGGCCATGTGTGTGGCCTCGGACTGTGAGTCCAGATAACCGGCCTGGGGTTGGAGATTTTTCGTGCATCCCTTGGATGAGGGATCAACTCGGTAGCTTGTAAGCTACCTTGGGAATCATGTCATCGTGATTCCAGACCTAGGGATTAGGCCAGATTGACTGCACTGTGTCGTCACGTGCGACGGTCTTGACCCGAGTCTCGTGACTCAAGCACCGTTGAATTTATTAGGTCTAGTAGGCTGTCCAAAGTCGAGTGGCTCCGAGCCACCTGTTGCTTCAAGTTACTCATGATGGGTGCGTGCGTGATTTTCAGTGTTCACGTTTAGTAAGTCCCCACTAGTCATAGCTTTCCTGCGCACGCGTGTGCGGACCCACTTGGGAGTGGTGGAGAGCGTGATCTGAGAGAGATGATTTTTAGGCTGGTTACTATAGGGCCCCTCCACATAGCCTGAGTCTGGGCTTTGGGGAAGAACTAGTTAGAGGATCTGACCTAGGGCGTATGGTCTGTGTGTGCACACGTGACTGGGGTCGTCAGACCCGTGCTGACGAGCGCGACCCCAGTTAGCCCTTGTTCTGTGTTCCTAGTTATTATACGGTGTCTCGGTCTCCGCCTAGGGTGTCGTAGGGAGATGTCTGAGGTTGCGAACTAAGTCGTCAGTGGACGCATCCGGCCTTGCTTCTGGTGGGTAGGTACTCCCGTCACGTGACGTGAGCTCGTCATGACTCGAGTTTTCATTTCCCAGTTGTGAGACGTGATTTTACGTGCATAGTTTTTAGGTGGTTTCTTGTGACCGAGGTCTAGGGTTTTCGGTGAGTGTCACCGAGGGTCTTCCCTAGATGGTGTAGGGTTCACAACGGTGAGGTCGTGACCGTGGTTTCAGACCGCGTGGTCTTGTAGTGGGCCTTCGTGTGTGAGCATAGGCCTCCATGACAGAGTTGTTGTGGCATTTTCTGCCACGTGTCAGAAGCAAAGGCTCTCGGATCATGTGCCCTAGCCTCTCTTCAGAAATTAATCAAATCCCTATCCAATTAACCAACACCCAATTAATCATTAATGTTCAGAAGCAGAGAAGAGAAATATGCACGGAGTTAATACATAGAAATGTGCATGAGCTTGTTTACTAGCAGAGCATGCAAGAGCTTTAAAATGTGCTCAGACTTGAATTGAGCACGAACTTGATAGACAAGTGTAGAGTCTGCATGGGGTTTGACGTGCACAGACTCTGTGAAGGAGTATATGGAGTTCGTGTCAATGAAAAACCTACACGGGGTTTTGATTGCACAGACTTGTCAAACATTAGAAAAATTGTACGGGGTTTTGTATGCACAGACTCCATGAAGGAATGGAAACAGTCTGTGTCAATGGGAAACTTGCACGGGGTACAACATCCACGGGGTTCTTAAAAGCGTGCAAGTACTTTAAGACTTAAAGAAATGTGCACGGGGTATCATGTACACAGACATGAAGTGCTCGAGGTTTCAAGTGCACGGACATGAAATGTGCACTGACTTCTACATGCTTAGACCTTGTAAAGATTTGTGCAGACTTCAGATACAAAATCTGCACAGACTTAGTTTCAAGGAAATGTGCACGGACTTCATTGAAAAACATGCACGGGCTTCATTGCTGAAAAACTGCACGGACTTTGTTAAGAAAAATGTGCACGGACTTTGTTGTTGAAAACCTGCACGGAGTTATAGAAAACATGCACGGGCTAAAGTGTGCACGGACTTGAAGAAACGTCCACGGATTAGAATGTGCATGGACTTCATTAAGAAAGATGTGCACGGACTTTGTTAAGAAAAATGTGCACAAACTTTGTTAAGAAAAATGTGCACGGACTTTGTTAAGAAAAAAATGCATGGACTTTGATAGGGAAAATCTGCACGGACTTGCAATAGAAGATGCATGGACTTTAGCTTAGGCTAAAAGCAAGTATGCATGAAGGCAAAGTCTGCGTGGACTTTAGCTTGAACTGAATGCAAGTATGCATGATGCCAAAGTCTGCACGGACTTCATGTGGCACAGATGCACAGTCAGACTATAACGCACCTCAACAGGGGCGCTATAGGACTATAACGCACTGGCATGGAGGCGTTAAAGTCAGCACGCATTCAACGCACGGCACAGAGAGTATAACGGACTGCCAAGGGGGCATTATACTATACATAACGCACCTCTAGTAGGCCGTTATGCCTTCCAGAACATCTAAACTCACAGAAAACTACGGCATATAACGCACCTATATAGGGGCGTCATATAATACACGACGCACAGGGGTAGGGCCGTTAAGGACAACGGGCCTTTAACCAAAAATAGAGGACTATAACGCACCACCGGAAGCGCGTTAAAGCCACCCGAATGATAAAATCCACAGAAAACATAAGACACTATTCACATAACGCATCACTAGGAGTGCGTTAAAGGAGTATAACGCACCGGGGCAGGCGCGTTATATCATCTGGGTTCCGTGACTCCAGATTTCAGAATCGAAAACCCTGCCCGATCGATAGAAATCGACGGGGGACACGACGAATTACAGAACCTGCAAATCCTACCAACCCATACCAATCACACGAGCCTAAGCATGCTACTAGAAATAAAATACAATGCCCAATGGAATTAATTTAACAAATAAATGATAAACTCCACATTAAATGAACTAAAATGCATTAAATAGAAAGGTGCACAAAATATGATGCAGAGGGCGTCGGACCACGGCATAAGTGATACCGGCGATGTCCTAGCGCGATAGAGATTCCATCCCCCTACCTGGACGATGGCGAAAGCGGCGATACGACCACGAACCGGCGTGAGAGAGAAACGACACTTCTCGACCCGACTCGAACTCACGTCGCACGAACCGAGAAACAGAGGATGTCAGCGCGATCCTCACGACGTGACCATTCCAACGGTACCTCCCCGACCTCGATTAGGAGTCACCTGGGCCATGAAACGAGAGAGGCACGCAAATCGAGAATAAATCCCAAAATCTCCCAAAAGAAGAAATGTACAGAAAATGAGACAAATGACGATAGATGGCGAAGCAGAGGGCGTCAATAGATTCCTGGCGAGATGAGGAGTCCGATCCCCTACCTTTTGCGCGGCGAAGACCGCGAATCGGGCGGACCCAGTCGTTCCCCTCTATGAGGACGCGATCGGGGGCATGAAGGTGCACAACCCGACTGAGGCAAAAACCCACAAGGGCGCTTCAGGCAAAATTGGGAAACCCCTCGATGTGAAAACCCACAAGGGCGCGTCGAAAAAAGCTAAAGGGGGTCGGCTCCAGTGAAAACCCGAAAGGGCGTTAGGGTCGATAACGGGAAAGCTTCTCTTCCCCGCCAGTCAGGGTGGTCTTTACCTACTCTCTAGTAGGCTGCGAAATCTTCCCGCATCAATCGGTAGTCAACCCACGGTTCCACGCCAGTGGCTCGACACCTCCCAGCCTTCCTCTGCATCACTCGCTCTAGTCTCCTGTTGATATCAGCCGGCCCGCGGCATGCCAGGAGAAGCCTGTTCCAGCCAATCCCAAATCTCTACCATCACATAATCCTATACTCTACATTTGATCTAGTACTCCCTACCACACTTGGCCAGGACAACACATCCCTCGGCCTCACAGGCCCCAGAACTCGTAAAAAGCTAAGGGTAAGGGTAAAATCATGCCTAATTACCTACACCCTCTAATTTTTAGATGCGTCCCTCAACAGCATCCTGCTACGGACAACCATCCTCAAAAAAAAATAATGTCAAAATGGGGTTAAAAAAAGTAGAATACCCTGGCGGCCTCAGTCGGCTCCCATTACGGGACCACTGGGGGTAAAAATTGCCATCAATCCAGCTGGGGTGAAAATCCGCAAGGGTGCCCCAGGCAAAATTGGGTAACCCCTCGGTATGAAAACCCGTAAGGACGTATCGAAAAAAGCTAAAGGGGGCCAGCTCTGGCGAAAACCTGAAAGGACGGTAGAGCTGGTAAAGAGAAAACAAAAAAAAACTCTCTCCCTCTCTACGTCTCACTGATGAAAGCCGTCAACCGCGACATTCCACCGATGGCGACTTCAGCATCACTCCACAACAATGGTGGCCACTACACTCCCGAGGGTCGGCCATCGCCAATTCTAGTTCCAATATTCCGGCTACAACGCCTCCACAGGCCAGCCGCCCAGCTCCAGTTCCAGTTTGCAGCCCCAGTATTCCGGCTACAACGCCTTCACAGGCCAGCCGCCCAACTCCAGTTCCGATTTCCAGTCCCAGTTTTTCGGCTACAACGCCTTTATAGGCCAGCCGCCTAGCTCCAGTTCCAGTTTCCAGCTCCAGTACTTCGGCTACAACGCCTTCACAGGCCAGCCACCCGGCCCCAGTTCCAGTCTCCAGTCCCATCATTTTGGCTACAATGCCTTCGCAGGCCAGCCGCCCAGCTCCAGTTCCGGTTTTCAGTCCCAGTTTTTCAGCTGCAGCGTCTTTACAGGCCAGCCGCCCAACTCCAGTTCCAGTTTCCAGCTCCAGTACTTCGGCTACAACGCCTTCACAGGCCAGCCACCCAGCCCCAGTTCCAGTCTCCAGTCTCATCATTTTGGCTACGATGCCTTCGCAAGCTAGCCGCCCAGCCCCAATTCCAGGTCCAGCTCCAGTATCCCGGCTACAACGCCTTCGATGGCCAGCTGGCCGGCTTAGGTTCTAGTCTTCATCACCGGTTACGATCCCAGTCCCAATGACAAGTTCCAGTCCCAGACCCAGTTCCAACCTCCAGTCCTTGTCCCAGCCCTAGTTCTTGGCCGTAATGCCTTCCCCGGCCAGCTCGGCCCCAGTTTCCTAGGCTAATGTGAATTACATTTCCGGCTAACAACATGACAATAGCCGATACCCTATCGCTCGATCTACAACCGGCACACTCCAGAATCTCCTCAGTAGCCCTAACCACGTAGACCATCACATCCCCATGGGTCTATGCCGGCCTCATATAACACAGGCTTATATCCTTCAGAGGACTAGCCCCCAACACCCAGTCATTTTTCCTACCTCCCAACGCCAAGTCCCCAGTCCCCAGTACCCAGTGCCCAGTCGCACCATTTTTCATGCTCAGTCCCCTACACCTACACCCGAAATCGGATAAGCCCAGCCCTCTGTCCCCTGTACCAACACACAATAGAAGAATCAAGCACGACTAACAGTGAGTGGTCACCAGTCCACACACGCAACACTGTTCCATAAGAAGGAAAGTGGGACAACTCAACAAATAACAAAAGTCCGGCAAGTTGTCATTAATACTCTGTAAAGAAGCCCAAGACATGCCCTTGGGGTAACAAAATGCGTACAACCTGGATGACACAATAAAAAGGGGAAAGTGGTGATATAATCATATCCCATGCTTGCTCCCCTCCAGTGCCGCCAGACGAGACTCAGCAGCTGCAAGCTCCGCCTCTAAGGTCGACATGAGCTGAACACTAGCCTCGGCCGTAGTCTCGGCAACCTGCCGCTCAGCTCTAGCGAGCTCCGCGGCTCGCAATTGCTCCTCCAAGGCCTTCCTCAAGGCCTCAACCCGGCTCTCCGCCTCGCCTAGCTGCACGGCGCGGTCTCGGGAAAGCAACACGGCTGCCTCCACATGGCCCCTCTGTTTGGCTACGGCTGACACAAGCCGGGCCCACTGCTCCTGTGCCTCTCGGATGGCCGCCAGCTGCCGAGCCCTCTGCTCCTGAGCCTCCCGAAACTACAGGTACTCTGCCTATATCCCAGCCAAACCAGACATCTAAAGCTCGTGCGGAAAGCCGAGAGTGTGATAGCCCTGGGTACACTCCCTCAACCGCTGCCTAAGCTCCTCGGGAGAAGGTAGAGGGTCGCCTTGCAGGTAGCCTCGGGCTCGTTGGAGCAAGGCGGCGCCCACACTCACATCCAGTAGCGGCTCTGGCGGGGAGGCAGACGTAGGCCACTCAATCCCTAGGCTCAGGGAAGAGCCGCCCATCTTGGCCAGCACACCAGCGGAGCCTGCGCAATTCAACCACACATAAAGGGAAATAAGCAACACATCCAAAATTTCCCGTGACAAGACAAGGTGGAAAACCTGATGAAAGTCCCAGCTCTTACCCATTGCAGCTCCTGCCACGCATGTAGCGTCTCCTGCTGGGGTCGGTGAAGGCAATTTCTCCACGCCTGTGGCATCTCCCGCCGGGGTCGGAGAAGACAATGACTCCTCCGCGACCCGGTCATCCTCAGTAACCATCGGCGAGACAGAAGGCTCCTCCCGGTTGCTCTCGCCAGGAGCCGACGTGCGCTCCTCTCCAGACTCCAGCCCTGTTCGCAGCACGTTAGCATCAATATCCGGTGATAAAACTCAAACAAGGGCTAAGTGGGGAAGGGGAGACCCCCCACATACCTCCTGAAGCAGCCTCCATATTGTACTTCATTATGGGTCTGTCTAAATCTAAAAGAGGACATGATGGAATATGGGTCATCATAGACCGATTGACCAATTCGGCACACTTCTTGCCAATCAAGAGACGATGGTCCGTTGACGTCCTTTCAACTTTGTACATCAAGGAGATAGTTAGACTACATGGAGTTCCTGTTTCAATCGTGTCTGACCGAGACCCACGTTTCACTTCACACTTTTGGAAGGGTCTACAATATTCGTTGGGAATGAGACTCAACTTTAGTATTACCTTTCATCCTCAAATGGATGATCAGACTGAGAGAACAAATCAGGTAGTAGAAGACATGCTCAGAGCTTGTCTTATTGATTTTGGTGGAAGCTGACATGATCACTTGCCTTTGGTCGAGTTTGCATACAAAAATAGTTACCAGGCAAGCATACAAATGGCACCGTTTGAAGCTTTATATGGTAGAAGTTGCAGATCACCCTTATACTTGGATGAAGTTGGCGAGAAATAACTATTAGGCCCAGACATGGTAAGTGATACCATCGAGAAGATTCAGCTCATTAGAGAAAGACTTCAGGTGGCTCAGTCTAGACAAAAGGCTTATGCTGATATAAGAAGGAGAGATCTCGAATTCCAAGTCAGAGATCACGTATTTCTTAAGATATCACCTGGACGAGGAATTAGAAGATTTGGTGTTAAGGGTAAGCTTACATCAAGATACATCAGACCTTTTAAGGTATTAGAAAGAGTTGGCGAGGTTGCTTACCGCGTCGCTTTGCCTCCTCAACTGTCTGACGTACATAATGTATTTCACAAATTCATGTTGAAGGAATATGTGTATGATCCGTCACATGTCGTCGATCATGGAGATCTGGTGATAAAGAGAGATCTCACTTATGAACAAAAGCACATGAAGATCCTTGATCGCGAGGTACGTGTATTAAGGAACAAGATAATTTCCATGATCAAGGTGCAATGGAGTAAATGCTCAGAACAAGAAGTCACATGGGAGATCGAGGAGTCCATGAAGAAGTAATTTCTCCACCCTCCACATCTATATACGATTAAATTTGGGGACCAAATTCTTTTAAGTGGGGGAGGTAGACTTTTGAAAAAATTCAGGAAACACAACAATAAAATATTGACTCATGAAATTCAATGAAACACACACAAAGAACCAGTGCATAACTAAGACAATTACTGTAAGTAACTTATAGTGTATGACATCATCAAAACCATAGAGGATGTAACACTATGATAACTACTCTAAGAGCCCTTCTCTCCGGTGTCCTCATCCCAGTTCGGGTTGTTCATATCAGTTCTCCGCGGATGTTAATCTATCCCCCCTTTCTGCCCTTTGATCTGCATGCTAATCACATCTCCCTGCGAGTGTTAAATCTCTTATCCTGTGAGCATTAACATCTTCACCCCGTGAATGACAATCTAGTGGTTGATTGAATGCGTTGCATACCGTGCATCTTTTTACTTGTCGCCTGTGATTCGCGTCTGTTTTGGGGGAGGCTAATTCCATGAGTTCTGTCCCACTAATCTGGGGAGGGGGAACACACCCCACTGTTCTATTGGAGCCGTCAATTGGTCAAAGGGGTCTATCTGTAAGTGATGGATACCCCATGGGACCTAAGGCGAATATCAACAGGGGCTTTAGCCCAATATTTAAATCCACGGTCCTCAGGGACACTGTGGTGGCTGTGGGTTGTGTGCCCCTTGCAGGCTGGCCCTCGGAGTTTCCTTCCCTACCGGTCGTCTCGACGCGGATGTAGTGTCGACTCGGGTCACGTGCCCCTCGTAGGCTAGCCCTAAGGATTTTCGCTTCCTCTATTAGCCACCTCATCCATCCATTTTCATCCACGGACTTGGTGCCCCTAGTAGGCTACTCGGGGTCTTCCTATCCATTCGGATTTGCCGGCCGCCGTTGTGCCACCCGGCTCTTAGGAGTTTACTCCGCTACGTGAGTATTTCCCCGCTTCTCCCCGACAATCCTCCGGGATGGGGAGATGCTGCCAAAATTTCGGCACGAATAAGTCAATAAACCACTTAATAACTCTAACTTAATAAACTTGTTTGAATCGAAACGATCGCCGCGCTTGAGTATGAACCTCACGCGAGCCCATGACTCAACTTCTGGAAGGCCCGGGGTCGATCCGACAAATAATTGACTCAGTCAACCATCCTTCGCCGTAATTCGCTTCACCATTTTTGCGCGAAATAAGACTTCATCATTTTGGCCCGCAAGGGAGGTCCCTCTTGTTGTTGACATGCCTGGTCGAAGGAGGGTTGTGAATGCCTTTATCTTTATCTCTTTGCAACTCGAACGTCCCGAGGTCAACTGTGTGAACTTCTTCGGGTGCGGGCCGTTTATCGGCTAATTTGGCCTTCTGAATTGAAGCCACAGGGGCAGAGGAGAGGAAAGCCTCGATTTTTGTCGCCACATTGTTCAATCGGTCGAAAGACTTGATTTAAACTCCGATCCTCTTTTCGAGGATACCTCGCCTCAAATTTTATTTGCAGATTTGCACTGCGTCTTCTTGATGTAGTGGCCGCCTGTACCTCATGCTAAGATGGCGCCATCTTTTAATATATTCGAGAGTAGTTTCATCATCTCTCTGCTTGGAAGCATATAATTCGGCCATGGTTATTTCTCTTTCGGCAACGTAAAATCACTCCCAAAACTTCCTTTGCATATCTGGCCAGCCGTTGATAGACCCGGCTGGTAGGTTTGAATACCACTCAAAAGTGAGTCCTATAAGGGAGGACCCAAAGAACTTGAGTAGGTAGGATTTGTCAACTGTCGGGTCGCCCATTATGTTGACGTAGTAAGCTATGTGCTCTTTCGGCGAACCTTGTCTATTAAACTTCTCAAACCTCGGTGGTTTATTGATGCCGGGAGGTAGCCTCTTGGCCGCATGATGGACAGGGTAAGGTACCTTATATACATCAAAAGCAGCATAATCATCATTGCCTCTATCGACCAGCTTCTTTTCGATCATCTATTCTATGATTATTTTATTCGCCATCACCTAGTCAGTCGGGCCTGGGCGGAAGTGGGCCTACTGCATTTGCGGTGTCGCCGTTGTTGCCTAAGGTGTTGTGGCAATCCCCTGGTGTGGAATAACCAGGGGTTGCATTGAAGTGGTATGTTGCTGCTGGGAGGGAGTGCCCCCTATGTAATCAGGCGCCGGCTAAGACGCGATCGCCTGTGGTGAAGCTTCAAGGGTTTGGCCCTCGTTTCCTGGGGTTTCGAGAGGAACTTCCAACGCTCTCGAGTGTTTAAATTAAAAAATAATAATAATACAACACAGCGTGCGTACTTTATGTTCATACATTGCATGCCATAATTAATTAAGATTCGTTCATTCCTCCTCCTTCCAAGCCAATTAATGAAGCGACATGGATGGTCAGCATGAGGGGTCAAGAAGATCCGTTTCTCCAAGACGTGCGTGCGTACGCACCCCACCTCTTGTTTTTAAGCATATTGCATGATGCACGATAGGTGTCCATGTCTTAGATCTAGTCTTTCATCATCAAATTAAGTTTTACTAGAGATGTGACGACTTCCGAGTAGGCGATTCTTTCTCTTTCGTCAACACGTATTCAAAGAGAGTTTTACAAACCTCTACCTTGCTCTACAGAAGTGAAGAAGAAGAAAACAAGAGCGTTTTATAATTGCAGTAGCATCATGGCGTCCTTATTTATGCGAATGACCACCCATGGTAGTCAATTTATAGGGATTTGTGGCCCGATGAAAACAAAGTAACAGAATCTTCAAAATACAATGGCGACGATCAAATGGAAGGCGATCGTTCGCGACGGTCGCTCCTCTTCTAAGTTCAATAGACACATCCATCCATCAATTATTGGTGGTGTTGAAATAAGAAATAAGCAGAAATACTCAAGTAGGAAAAGATTATTACACCAACACGTGACAGTGCGCAGTTAATGCACCTTCAACTGTTATTTCTAGTTATTTATCGATGCCATATATATATATATATATATATATGGCATAGTACACGCAGATATATGTGTGTATACATACTGCTCCACACCATGTGTGTACGGGTGCGTTGTGTTTGTGTGTCCCAAACAAAAGTCTAGCGAGAGCTTAAATACTGTTCCCCTCGTGAGTTGACAGGGAGGATGCAGAGAAGAAAGCATGTTCTCCGGGCAAAAGCTTCCAACAGCAAACGATAAGGACATATATACGTGAGCAAAGGAAAGGTAATCTGGATGATCAGTACAGGTGATGACAAGGTGGATCATGTGGTGGGGTGATGATATCAGATATCGACCTTCGATCATACATATATATATATATATATATATATATGATATATTCTCGTGGTGCTCCTCCGGCCTCCGGTGGCGGTGCTCCACCGCGCACGGCAGCTCAGGCTTGGAGGGCAGTCAGCAGGCCTGTTGGCCCTTCGGTGCCTGTCGCGTCCGTTGGCAATCCAATGCCCGAACCATTGCCTTCCTTGAATCCCCATGTTAATGCAGCTGTTTTGTCCACTCCAAGTGCTGATATGGATGTGATTAATGTGGACACTAACCTTGCTGTTGGTGGAGCCCCTCAAGTTGCTGTTGGTGGACGATCAAGTTCCTTGAATGATCAAGTTAATGTTGCCCTTTTGTCTCCTCAGTTTGCTGGTTTTGATCAAGGGGATGCTCATGCTACTGTTGGTGGAGCCCTTGGTCCTCAACGGATGCTATCCTCTCATCCTCCCGGAGTTAATGCACATGCTGCCCCCTCCACCCAAGCCGATGCTCCATTTGAGGGGCCTACTCCTGTTGTTTATGCGTCCGCAATCAACGCCCCAATACTGCTAGCTGTTGGCATTCCTGCTACTTCTATTAGTGATTCGGCCCCACAACCATCCACTCAATCAAGGACCGAACTCTCGCAGTAACCTGCTAAGGCTACTCTGGTGCTTTCTCCTGGCTCTCGACCTGTGAGTCCCCACGTTCTTGTTACACCTGCTGGACCCGCGCCTATCTCATCTGCTAGTTGTTGTTCCTATGAAGACCCGGGTGTCTCTCCCTGTGGGCCTATTCTTGCTGCGGATGCGCCACTCACCAAGACCCCTCTTGTCTTGCAAGTTCTTGCTGCGGCTGTGGATCCTATCATTTTCAACTCAGATGCTACTCATGGCAATACTTGTGATTCTGTTGGTTCTCTTCCACCTGCCGAGGCTAATGCTCCGTTACTTAACCCTACGGCTACTCCATGGCACCCTGTTAACATTGCTGCAGCTCCTTCCCCCTCGATGGCACAGACTATTCCTGCTGGTGATCCCATTGTTGCTGTTGTATATGTGATTTTGATGATTACAAAATGACTGTGTTACTAGGACTTTGTGCTTGAATGGATCCTTATGCTTGAATGGTTCACTATGTTCTCATGTGCTTGAATCATCTTTGTTCTATGTTCCTAAGATACACAAATGTTCGTCTCCATTTAGAACCCTTACGGAAAGTACGTTTAGAAAATGTCTCTAAATCAAAAATAATTTATTAAAAATACATCTACAAAACTAATTACTTCTTTATTCCACGATGATCTCTTCCGCCTCCTCCATCTCTGGATTATTCCCCAACCGTTTTCTCCCATTCTGCCCCGGACCCCCGAGCCACCAGTTCCTCCGCCACCCCCACGCCCTCGCTGGAGCTGCACGACAAGGCGGATCGCAGCAGGAGGAGGAGGAGGTGCCCCCTCCTTCGCGCTGGTGAAGATCGTCGTTGGCTTCCCCTCGAGGAGGAGATGTGGGAGCCTCTGGTCGGCGCCCTCCCCCTCCGCCTCGAAGTACAGTATCTTGTCTATTAGGGTGTGAGAGGCCGTAGTGGATGGAGTGGAGCGGGAGGTGGGGGCGAGCGCCTAGAGCTTCTACGAGCTGCTGGGGATCTCGTAAGGGGGGCATCATCGCGGAGATGAAGAAGGCGTACATGGAGATGGCCCGGTCCTACCACCCCGACGTCTGCCCCTCCCCGGACCGCACGGAGTAGTACACTCGCCGCTTCATCGAGCTGCGGGAGGCCTACGAGACGCTCTTGCACCCTGGTCACTGCTACCGCTTCGAACGCGACCTCGCCCGTGGCCTCCGCGTCGCCTTCTCTGCTAGGCGGAGGCCTCACCGCTGCTATCACGACGAGGTAAACAGGATTGGGTCCCCCGAATAATCTCCATTCCCTACAAACTTTCCGACACGCAAGGAAAATTCCCTCCCGTGTGTGATGCTCCTGCTTAAATTTGATCCCGGTTCTGTTTGGTTTCTAGTCCTTCCAGAAGATCATGTAAATCTCCTCCTTGGCGTTAGGTGCTACCTATGAACGTGATGGGTTTCCTGGTGTGTTTGAACCCTTAAACTTATATGATGCATCTTGAAGACTCTACATGCACTCTAGTCCTGTGCAAAGGAAAATTTGCACAGATGCATGTGATGTATGAACTCAATAATGCAAGAATCAAAAACATGCATGGACTTAAGACAAACTAGCATTGACCTTCTATGTGCAGGGGGAAACGAGCTAACAACCGCGCACCGATATGTAGTGGCCACTCAAGATGCAGCCACCTCCTGGAAGAGGACCGAAGGATGCTGACAGATGCCTGAAAGCCTGGTGTCGATCTGACGGTGCAGGGTGGGGACAGCGGCTGCTGCAGCAGGCCGGCGCGATTATGGTCGGCTGGACTGGTCGGTGCAGAAGTGGTGCGATGGCTGGTACGGGCGCTGCCAAACTCCAATTGAGGCGGGGCCAGGCCGGGGACGTCGCTGACTGGGAGGTCTGAGAGGCCTTAGAAGGGGGCAGCCGGCAGATCAACTTGCTGGGCGTGGTCACTGGGACGGTCGGCGTCTGATTCCTGGGTGCACAGCAGGATAGGATGTCAAAGATTGGGGCAGAACTCCTGGTGCTGACATCGGAACATGACGAAACCACTTGATTTGGTTTCGTTACATCGGGGACTGCAACTTTGGTGAAGACATCACGAACTGAAACGGAGAGGAAGAAGGCGTTTCGGGGCCGATTTGACAGCAGTCAATCCTGGGGGAACAGGGGCTCCGAATCTGGCGCGCCTGTGGGAGTTTGGAGGCCAAGGGCAGAGACAATGTCGAATGCAGGTGGGACCACCTCTGGTACGTCGGTGCTTCAGGGGAGCAGAACTCTCCTGAAGAGATCTCGGGCTGAATCACGCTGGGGCGGGCTGTGGAGTTGCTACCATTTGGGACTCAGGTTCGGACCTAAGCTTGACGCAGTTTCACGAGAACAGGCGGTACGTGTAGTGCCGAGGTCGGATCGCCGCGGGATTACTTCGGGAACGAAGATAACTTGATGACGTACGACTTCCCAGAAGGAAGTTTTGGCCGGTTTGCACCGTGGAGGCCGGAGTAGTCTCTTCTAACTTGACCTCTGCTGCAGGTGGGTAGCAGAAGATAGTAGCAAGTCCTTCTCGATCCGCGGGAGGTTGTAGAGAAGACGGGGCATCGCCGGAGTGCCGCTGATGCTTGGAGCTATGGAGGGTGGGGTTGAGTTCAGGTGGAATGGGGGCTGGGGCGTGGGGTGCAGGGGCTAGGGTTTGGGTTGGTGAGGGGGGGCGCAGATGCGATCACTATGGATCTTGTGACCGGGTTTCCGAGATCAGCAAAAGGTAATGACTCTATATGGGTGATTGTGGATCGATTTTCAAAGTCTGCACATTTTCTCCCTATGAAGGTGAAGCAATCAGTGGAAAGTTTGACAAGACTATATATAGATAACATCGTCAGACTTCACGGGATTCCAAAGTTGATCATCTCCGACAAGGATCCTCGGTTCACATCCAGACTGTGGCAAGGATTGCAGGAAGCTTTTGGTTCGGGGCTCAAGCTCAGTTTGGCTTTTCACCCACAAATTGACGGTCAGTCCGAAAGGATGATTCAGACACTAGAGGACATGCTTAGGACTTGTATTCTTGATTGGAAGGGCGATTGGGAGTGACATCTACCTCTTATAGAATTTACTTATGATAATAGCTTCCATGCAAGTATAGGCATAGCTCCATTCGAGGCACTATATGGCAGACATTGTAGATCTCCATTGTGTTGGGAGGAAACAGGGGACATGTAGCTTGTGGGGCCAGAAGTTATACAAGAAACATCTGAAAAGATCCAGGTGATCAGACAGAGATTGACGACAGTACAAGACCGATAGAAGAGCTATGCTGATAACCGAAGGAAGGAGCTGACATTCGAAGTTGGTGATCACATTTTCCTCAAGGTATCTTCGACAAAAGCAATCGTTCGGTTCGGCAAACGTGAGAAGCTAAATCCACGATTTATCAGACCGTTCGAGATTCTGGAGAAATTAGAGAATGTGGCATATCGGTTGGCTTTACCTCTGTCTCTGGAGGGAGTACATCCGGTGTTCCACGTGTCCATGTTGAGGAGGTATGTGCATGATCTGGCGCACGTGATTAGTCCTGAGCAGATGCAGTTTCAGCAGAACCTATCTTATGAGGAGCAACCTATTCGAATTCTGGATCGCAAGGAGCAAGTGCTGAGGACTAAAGTCATTTCACTTGTAAAGGTACTATGGAGGAACTTCTCGCAGGAGGTGGCAACATGGGAGCTAGAACAAGAGATGAAGAAGAAGTACCCCTAATTATTCGGTATGTGATCTAACCTAAACTTCGAGGACGAAGTTTTCTTTGAGATAAGTGGCGTTACCTTTGATCGTGCACTCCCTGACTTAGGAGCAAGTGTGAATCTTCTATCCACCTTTGTCTATGAGCAATTTGATTTAGGGGAGCGTAAGCCTATATCTATCATCCCTCAACTTGTCGATAGGTCTGTCAAGACTCCACTGGGACTCATAGAAGATGTCATAGTCAAGGTCAATGATTGCTATTTCCCCATGGATTTCTTAATTGTAGACATGACGTCATCCCAAGAGCTTAGTCATACTCCTATCATTTGGGACGTCCCTTCCTCGCCATAGTGAAGACCAACATCAATTGTGCTACGAGGATGATAGACATATCATTTGGAGGCCAAAAAATCTCTTTAAACGTGTTCAAGACTTCACAATACCCAGACCAAGATGAAGAGTGCCATTCCATAGATATCATCAAAGAATTAATGGAAGATGGTCCAGGTGTTGTCCATGACTCTTTAAAGAAAGCAAGTGTATTGCATGATTCTCCAAATCTTCCTATGTCATGGTCTACGATCGAACCTTTGCCCATGCTACAAACTGAACATGCTCTTCCTTCTCTAGAAAATCCTCCTCAGTTTGAGCTTAAACCTCTCTCAGATTCCCTCAAATATGTCTTCTTAGGCCCCGACTACACCTTGCTAGTTATCATCGCTTCTAATCTCACATGTACTCAAGAAACTCAACTACTTGATGTCCTTATAGGTTGGATGATGACTGATCTTAAGGGAATTAGCCCTTCCACTTGCATGCATCATATCTATTTGGAAGAGAATGTCAAGCCAAGTCGGGAGATGCAAAGGAGATTGAATCCGAACATGAAGGAGACAGTGAAGAAGGAGGTTGTAAAGTGGTTAGATGTAAGAATCATTTATCCCATATCAAATAGCAAATGTGTGAGCCTAACTCAAGTGGTACTAAAGAAATCTGTGCTGATAATGGTGAAGAATGATCAAGGAGAGGAGGTATCCACTAGGCTTAATACAGGATGGAGAGTGTGTATAGACTATCGGAAGCTCAATGCCATGACTAAGAAAGACCACTTTCCACTCCCATTTGTTGATCAAATTCTAAAAAACTTGGGGACGGTCGCAGACAGAGAGTAGACCATTTTTGAAATCTTGTGGCAGATGGACGTGCCTTTGTCCAATGTATAGAGAAGCACATACCACCTGACTAGTCCTCTCTTAGGATAGAAAAGACAGTCTTCTGGCAGAGAAGATTTTCGCAGATTTGGTCCCTAGCATAGTCTTCTTCAAAAAGATGTTCTGAGGTGACATAATGAAATGGCAGGACCTCTGACCTAGGAAACTTCCACCATACCTCAAAAAGCATGTTTTTGGACATTTATGTCTACATTTTATATTCTCTAGATGTGCTTCGAAAATTGTGCAGGTTTAGTAGAAAATGGCTTGAAGTGCTTCTGGTGCGTCGACGTAGTAGTGACCTTGCTTCGATGCAGCTTCATGTATCCTTGAGTCTTCAGGCGAGCTGGCCTTGATGGCGTTGACGCTGGATGGACAGTGCGTCAACGCATCCTTTGTAAAAATTACCATATGGGCCATTTGTCATCGATAACACCTATTTGTCACCCTTATCTATCTATTTGTCACTTGTAATGCCTATTTGTCAGCCTTGTGAGGTATTTGTTAGCCTTGTGAGCCATTTAACACTCTTTATCATTTTTCTTAGCTTGGCTTGATTGCTTCGATGCAATGAGATGATGGGGTCGACATAGCTGATGAAGACTGCTTGAAGACTTGCTAGAGATGCTCTGGAGTCGACGCATCAGTGCATATGGCATCGACGTAGCTAACTGCCACTTGGGCTTTTCTTCCTTCTATGAGCAGTGGGGTCGACGTTGCGACACCAAGAGGTCAACACAGCCTTTTGCTTCAATTCTTCTTTCTCACGCTTCAACGAGACCGGAGTCGACTCTAAAGCCTTGTGGAGTCGACTCTCCTTCTGCATTTTCCTTGTTTTCAGCATGGTCACTTATTTTTCACCCTTACCAAGTTATTTGTCACCTCGATATACCTATTTGTCACCTCTATCAGGCTATCTGTCACCCTTACTTAATTATTTTGTCTGTCTTGATTTTTCATTTGTTTGAGCAAGAGGGTGAACTCCACTTGGCTTTCTCTTCTTAACTTCTTTCTTTTTGCATCAAGCCATCGGCTGTTATGACTTCGACTCTCAAGACAGATAGACGGTCGCTCTCGTGGTCTCTCTATATTCACTTTGTGAAGGGGTCCACTGAACAAATTGGAGAGCAAACCACTATAATTACTTCTATTTTGGATAGTCATGATGTGCATTCACGTTAGTTTGCTCACCACCTGGCGCCACTAGTCACTTACAAGGCCATGGAGTCTTTAAGGCTATTCAAAAGAAGAAGATGGATGATCCAGAATGTGAATGGTATCGGTGGTTTGATATGAATGATATCACCAAAGCTTTGAGTGAGTTATTTATGCCAACTCACCCCGAGTGGCCACCGCTCATCCATGATGTGATAGAGAAGCCGACGGTGATTACTTACAAGAGGCAGCTGCTTAGCAACTACACCGACACTGGAGAGCCGGATGTGTGCTTTGAGGAGGGCTTTACTATAGATAGGCTGTGGGCCGGCCTATTCCTTGTTCATGCCTTGCATCCATCTGTGATTACATTTTTATGCTCCAAATTTTTTACCTCAAACATCCCTAGACCACCCGCGATCTTGATCTCATTATCTCATGATCTTTTTCAAGACTCTCTAATTCCTCCTCTGCTCATTAAGCAATTCTCGCAATTCTCCATCTTGCCCCCTCATGGTCAATCTTTTATCCAAGAATTCTCCAATCTCTCGATCTCAACTCTGCCTTCTACTTCTCCCTCTCATTGCTTCACCATTTTGAAAAATGAAAAAAAAACGTCAATTTTCAAACTTCCCAATCCTCCACTTCCATCTCTGTTGAAGAGACCTCCTATCTTGTTCATGAGTGTGTCCCGACCCAAGGGCCACTCATTCAAGGTCTGTTAGTGGATTTTCTCTACTCCTCCAATGAGGGGTCTCCTTCTGTACCTTCTCTTGTACCTGCTTCCTCTTCCTCCTCTTTAGGATCTAGTGCTCAGGCTAGTTGTTCTTCTAGTTCTTCCAACAATAAGAGTCTGGGGGTAGTTGCCACTAGAAAAATCAAGGGTAAGCAGGTTCTCCGTAGGTTCTTGTAAGAATTAGCGAGGAGGTGTCGAACTTGCTTAGCAATTCCCCAGTTTTTAGAGGATCTGATGCTTGTACTGGATTTGGAATGTGAGGATGCATGTGCTTTCGACGAAGGGTTTGGTGTTTATGAAAATATGAATGATGAAGACCCTATCAAAAAGGGGGATGAAGAGTACGACGAATATGAGGATGAGATTGACACTTTTGCCAGTGGCATGAGGAGATTCGACGAACCGTCAGCCTCAATAGAAGAACCTACCAAAGAAATTAACTTGGGGACTGAGGAAAATCCTAGGATAGTCCTCATAAGAAAAAAATTGTCGCCATCTGAAGAAGTGGCACTTATTCAAGTTCTCCAAGAATACAAGGACACATTTGCATGGAGTTACAAGGATATGCTGGGTCTGGACCCTGTGCTAGTCAAACATCGCCTAACACTTAAGCCAGGGTCTGTCCCGATCAAACAGAGTTAAGACGTTTCCACCCACATATGGCATTAAAGATGAAAGAAGAGGTCGATAAGCTTCATAAGGCTAGATTCATCAGGGTCATCCTATATCCTAATTGGGTGGCTAACATTGTCCCGGTAATGAAGAAGGGTGGAAAAGTAAGGATTTGCATAGACTTCTGGCACCATAACCACGCGGGTCCTAAGGATGATTCCCCCCTCCCTCACATCGATGTTCTCATTGATAACACGACAGGGTATGTAACTCTCTCTTTCATGGATGGCTTCTCCAGTTATATTTAGATTCACTTGGCTAAAGAGGATCAAGAGAAGACTTCTTTCACTACCCCGTGGGATACGTATTGTTATGTTGTCATGTCGTTCGGACTCAAGAACTCCAGAGCCACCTACCAATGAGCCATGATGACTATTTTTCATGATATGATCCACATCTATATCGAGGTGTATGTTGGTGATCTGGTAGTGAAATCAAGGATGAGGATTGAGAATCCTGGCGTTCTAGCCAAAATCTTGCAAAGGTCGTGAGAGTATATTCTTTTTTTGTTAAAGCCAAGTCATCAAGTGGGAGTAAGGGAGAGTGCACCCCCATTCCAAAGGAAGGGAATGTTCCCACTCCACCAAATCACCACATGATGCTTTATTTTATTGATTTTTTCAAAGAATTACATTTCCAGAAGGCATTGCCTTTGAAGTACAATGATAAAACTCAAAAAGCCTATACAAGCCTTCTACGAAAATTAGGAAAGCCATTGGCGTCTGCAATAGCATATCCTTTTGCTATTGTTGGCAGCTCCCGAATTGAAGTAAATTCCAAGTTGCATCCGGCCTCCACAGCATGGTTGGCAAGCGCATCCGCAAGCTGATTCCCCTCTCTATATGTATGGAGAATAGGACAATGGAATGAGGAGAGGATTTGTTGCAAAGAGTCCCACCACGGGAGTAAAGACCAAGGAGGATCATTCTTATTTTCCAGCATCACAATCAATGCTAGAGAATCAATGTAAATGGATGATATAGAGATATTGTGGCGTTGAGCAAGATGAAGACCATCAAAAAGGGCTCGCCCCTCTGCCAGTAAGGGTAACCCGGGAATATCTGGTGGTGGTGGATGTTTCAGAGATCACTATGGTCAACTAAGGCTTGGATTTACTTATTTCTATGGGATTGTGTTGAGTATATGGGCCTGTTTTAAGTGGGCTCATTTATCTGGTTAATATTTAGGTTCCTAAATCAAATTAATTAGCCCATAATTCACTAAATAGCCCATTAAGCCTTTTTAAATGATTAATAATTCTATTTAATGCATGAAAATTTCTAGAAAAATCTAGGGGTGCTACAGTACTCCTCACTATCTTGCATGTGTGACTCCACGAGTGTGCCACCCCGTTGTCAGTCTTCATACTATTCAGGGAAGCGCTCCTGCAAATCAACACAGGTTGCTCTCCCACGTGTCTTCCCCCTAACGCAAGGTGCCGCGGTCATATCTACCCATTCTTGGGCAAGTCCTAAGGTCCTCGTAGCCAATCGTAGCCGAAGTGGCTCGATTTCATTCATACAATGGATCCACTGTTCAGGAAACCATGGAGTTTTGTCAATTGGTGTGAGAAGCATAAGGTTTGACAACTCCACCCAATAATTAGGCATGAGGTATAACTCTCTTGACAGATGAGCAGAATGAAACAACGAGAGAGCAATGCATAGTGTTGATGTGGCTGGCTTACTGACTGGCCGAGAGAGATTGCATAAAAATTACAAAATGTCTGCCCAAGGGATGAGTTTCCTAGGCAGTGGAAATAATCTTGGACTACTTTGTCCATCGCTTCTTGACTGTGCCTCGGGGGAATAGCTTGAAGCTGTAGGCAATCCCGAGTCATCGGCTAGCGAGCCAGTCTTGATATTTGAGCATTCTGGTACATCTTTCGAGGGTATCAGAATATATCTACCTACCTAGCATAGGTTCTTCGCATGGGCAGAGTAGCCACTGGGGTGACCACCTCCACTTCTTTCTCTTCCATTTGAACTTTCTTACCCCTTCTCCTGGGGTGCATAGCAACAGCTTCTTTCTTCTCAGGGGCCGGTGTCGAGCCTCAGACTTTCTTGGGCACCCAGACCTGTTTAAACTTCACTGGCATGGGAGCCAGTGGCTTCTTCTCTTCCCTTTATATGTTGGCCCTCTTGGTGGCCAATACTTGGAACTTGTTGTAGGTAGGGACTGCTAGAATGATGCGGTCGGGTAGTGCCTCAACCGGGTGACCATTGAGGTACACCCGTATTCCTCCAACTAGCACAGACTTCCCTGAGGTCGACAGGCGCCCTCGAGGAGCAGCAGTCCAGTCTCTTCTATAATTCCTCTTCCCTCTCCCGCCAGCAGCAGCAGGAACAGTAGCCTTCCTGTCCAAATGATGGACATAGCATGGAACGACAGTGCATGAGGCAACAGTCTTCTGTGGTTTCTTCCTTTCTAGTACATTCGCAACTTCTACCACAACAGTCTTCTCAGTTTCACTATCGACCTGGAGCAGGTCGATGAATGCAAGCCCCAAGCAATTTGGGAAGCCTACTACCGGTGGCATGGACCCGAACATAGTTGGTACCGCCAGGTACCCATCATGAACATGGTTGTCAATGATTTGTTGGCTGAACTTGAGAGAAACCAATCCAATCACCATTTGAGTTCCTACAAATGAGACCAGCACACAGTCAAAACTTTGGGGGAGGTATTGAGGCTGTTGTGTCTCTATGATTTTGATGATGTCAATATTCATAAGTAATTCCTTGATAACTCTCTTAATGACCTTTGAGATATGCTGATAATGTTTTCCTATTTGAGTGGTCCATGCTGTTCAGCATGAAGTTTAGCCCATATGACAATCTTGACCCATCTTAAAGCCAAAAATACAAATACACACCAATACACTCAAAATAAACATAAAGAAGTATCAACACTCAGGTAGAGACTCCATACTGTCACCCAGCCACAAAGATGTCGGCGTTGCTTGAGTTGTGCTGCGTGTCTAGTACCGGCGGCTAGCTCTGGTATCCTCACCAATTCTCCCCAGGTGGGAGAAGTTTGATCCCATCGAGTAGGGATCCGGGTCACTCTGGTATCGATCTAGCAGATCTGGATCTATCCTTTGTAACTCTGCCTGGGTGATCCAAATGTCATCGGATGTAGGTCGTCCCCTTCATCCCACCAAATAGCACTGGTACACCCCACCTCGAGTAGTCATTACCTACTCATCCAGTATATGCTCTATCTGCTCATGCTACTAAGATAATAAGGCTGGAGGTGGATGCTCTGGGGTTGTGTCACTCACAAGGGGTGAAAATGGCTCACTAGGTATCACCGCTGGGTCCCTATAAGCGACTAGGTCTGAGATGTTGAAAGTGGAGCTAACCCCGTAGCTCTCTGGCAGATCTACAACATATGCATTAGAACCACCTTATTTCACTACTCGAAATGGACTGGCACCGCGAGCTTGTAGCTTTTTTACGATTCCCAAGGGAAATTGTTCAAGTCTGACCCTGATCATGACATACTTGCTCTCCTTGAATTCACGATGGTGCCTGTGGGCATCAGCCAACTCTTTGTACTGAGCGTTGCTGGTCTCAATATGATGATGTACATCCTTATGCAACTGGCTAATGTGATCAGTGAAGGACTCTGCTGACTCGGACACACGGGACTGGATGGGAGGTGGGAACAAGTCTATGGGCTTCCTAGGTCTACGGCAAGTAACAATTTCAAAAGGGATCATGCGTGTAGACCTATTGACCGAGTCATTGTAGGCAAACTCTGCTAGTGATAAGACCAAGTCCCAATCCCTGACACGATTATGGACTAGACACCTAAGAAGATCCCCCAAACTCCTATTAACAACCTCAGTCTGATCATCGGTCTGGGGGTGATATGCAGTAGAGAATTTTAGCTGGGGCTTCAGAAAATTCATTTTCTGGGCCATGTGATTTCTGGTGACGGAGTTGCATTGGATCCAGCTAAGATTGAGGCTGTTCTTCAATGGCAGAGACTGAGAACTATGACAGAGATCAGGAGTTTTCTGGGTCTTGCTGGCTATTACCGAAGATTCATTCAAGACTTTGCACGGATTGCTGCATCGATGACTAGACTGACACGTAAAGAGGTACCTTTCATCTAGTCAGATCAGTGTGAGTAGAGCTTTGTTGAATTGAAAAGGCTTCTCACTTCTTCTCCAGTGCTGGCGTCGGGTGGATTCATGGTTTGCACGGATGCTTCTCGAGTAGGTCTGGGTGCAGTGCTTATGCAACATGGTAAAGTTATAGCATATGCATCCCGACAACTAAAATAGCACGAAGAGAAATTTCCAACACATGGCCTAGAGCTTGCAGCGGTAATCTTTGCACTGAAAATCTGGAGACACTACCTGTATGGTGAGAAATTTGAGATCTTTACTGATCATTAAAGCTTGCAGTATGTGTTTTTCCAAAAGGATTTGAATCTCCAACAGCGCCGATGGATGGAATATATGAAGGATTATGACTTTACTCTCTCCTATCAGCCAAGTAAAATGAATGTTGTGGCTTATGCTCTGAGTAGGAAAGTGCAAATCAGTCATCTACTGATTCGTGAATGAAAATTGTGGGAATAGTTTCCTAGTGAAACATTCAGCGTGGACATTCCTTCGGATCCGATGACTGCTGTGTGCACCAGTCTTGTTATGACTTCAGTTAAGGAAGCTCAGCAGGCAGACTCTGATTTGTCCTGCATTGTAATGATGCATGACATTGAATTTGATGATGAGTTGGTGGTCAGCTTCCGTGGCAAATTGTATGTTCTAGCTGTTGCTGAGTTGAGAAATGCAATTCTGAGTGAAGCCCATGGATCCCATTTTACTATTCACCCCGGCACTACCAAGATGTATCAGAATATGAAAAGGCAGTTCTGGTGGCCAGGTATGAAAAGAGATATGGCTGAGTTCGTCTCTAAATGCTTGACATGCCAACAGGTAAAAGTTGAGCATCAAAAGCCTAGAGGAATGCATTCAGAGGAGGGGGTTTACGCAGACCATCCTTGACCCTTAGGCTAGTCAGCGTAAACCCCCTCCAGGGGAGGGGGTTTAAGCGGACTAGCTCCAACGCTTAGGCTAGTCTACGTAAACTCCCTCCATTCACTAGGTTTACGCGGACCAGCCTTAACCCATTGGCCAACCCGCGTAAACCCCCCTTGACCCTTCAACTTCCCCTATAAAAACCCCTTAGGGGCTCAAGGGGCAACAACATGCATCCAGAATCAGATCAAGACTTTGTCAAGGGCACTTGACCTCTAGCATCCGGCAGCTCCAAGGATTCAAGCGGGCTCCCTGCAACGAGCCAAGGAGAATTGTGTGTGTGTGACTTGTTAGTCGGCCTGGCACGCCGAGGGTACGTCTTTTGCACTTCCCTTGTGTGTTAGCTAGTCGTGGCACACAAGTCCACACCCGCCTCATGTGAGATGCTATGACAAGGGTAGACACCCCCTCATGCCAGGGTCGCCCCTCACGTGCCCGTCGGCCACGACCATGCGCGCGTCATGACGTCTTGCTCCCTCTCAGTAATGAGGCCATGTCGACCACTCGACTCGAGCCGTGATCGACCCTCGTCTAGATACCGGATCGATGTGTCCCCTTAGTCGCCCAGTAAGCCACAAGCCCCCATTCGACACTGCGGCCACGGCCTACATCACGGGAGGAACTCTCTGTGAAACACACATGTACTCATATGCCACGCATCAACCCGGGGACTGACTAGCACGTCAGAATTGTCCTGAGGCATGCCCCTGTTGTACCCAGGCCATCACGGCCCGCCTGTAAATACATATACATCTCAGTGTTACATCGCCAATTGGACGTATGCTCTCGCATCCACATTCGGGCCTCCAGCTACCCTCTGTGTCACCCAGTGTGAACCCTCAGCACCCCTCACCCCCAGCCAACATGACCCAGTCTGAGACAAACCTAAAGCTGTAAAGTACTCTCGGGTCTTCATCTCGGGCTTCAGAAATACGGACTCCACTTCGACATGGAACGAAGGTCTTCGGATTCAATCCAATGTAAATAAACACCGACTGCTTGCGGTCAGTGGGGAAAGCTTTGAAGCTCGTGGTAGAAGAGAAAGTGGAGCGGCTTGAAGAGAGGATCAAGGAGATGCTCAAATCGACGCCGTCTGACTTCCCTCCGACCTAGACTTTGAGGAATCTTTTTCAAATGTCTTATGGAGCTCAAGGGGAAATATTCTACAACCTTCCATCATCTATCTACGATGTTCTTCATTATTTACATTTTGGTTTGAGTTGTATTGATCATATTTTTAAATTTTTTGAACTTGAGAATACTTTGTGGGTGGACCGTTTGCATATGGTCGTGTGGATATTGCTGCGATTGGCACAGCGTGTGTGTGTGTGGTTTGATCCCGCTGTAGGATTGTTGTGAAAATGAAGTATCCGTGTGTGTTGGAGTTTCTACTCCGTGTGCTTCTTGCGAAGCGAGTGAAGCCTCACCGGGTTTGGTGAGTGGTGGACGTAGGGAACCCATCGTGGTCCCGAACCACCTTAAAATTCCTTATGCATTGTGGTGTGTGCTAGCTCATTTTTATCTATTGTCTTGATCGTGTGGGCTCGGCAAGATTGAGAGAATCTATTTCATTCTTATATCGCTTATTTTCCTCAATCTTGTTAGTCCTGCAAGTTAGTTTAATATTGGTCATCGTGTCTGGGGGATAATTCAACCCCCCCTTCTTGTCCGCGCGCTTATAGTGTGTGTTAACAAACTCTATTGACTATAAACTATAGTGGATGTATATATATTACATGACTCAATACCTGGCATTAATGGGGCCCGGTCTGGTCTTGGGAGCACCCGAAAGTACTTGTCCCTTAGGAGCTATATTGACCATGGTGTGACATTACACCAAAGTGCATGACTTTCTAGATTTTTCTATGGCATTCCACTCTCTTTTGTGACATGAACTTGACAAGAAACTTGACATGAACTTGACATGACGTGCTTGGCCGAGAATGGGTAATCATTTGTTACAATTAAATAGCCAATAGCTCATGACATGACTTGACAATTACATGCTTGAAACCCTTGTTAACTTTACATGATATTCTAGCTTCATCTTGAAATCTTACTAGTTCAACCATATTGATTCCTATTGATCCTTGTTCCATATTATGTAAAGCAAGTCAAGAATTAATGGCACGAAGGATAACTAAAAGGCGGTAAACAAGATGCTAGATACATTTATGAAGTGTATAGACAAGGATAACTAGAGAGTATAGCAAGAACTTTTATGACGAGATATCAAGTACTACTCATGACATAGCATTCATGAGGTAATGATAAAAATCTTTTCTTTATGACGATCATTACCACAAGGGCTGTCAATAACACTAGTACAATAATATCTTTGTGACAACGCTATCACAAGAGCTTTCATGTAACTAGTACTATGATGGATTGGCCTTACGTTAAGGGGTACTCACGAAGTTATGATTGCCCCTCATGGATTAGCACTAGGTAGACTTTGGTTACACACTTAGGAGTTCTCACGGCGCTATGATCGCTCCTAGATGCCGTAGACCGAGTTGGTGAATGTCAGCACCCTATCATCATAATACTGGTACATATTTGGACTTTGCCTCGCCTGTGGGATCTGATCCGGACCCCATAACACTAGCATTTAAATGTCATTTAATTGGGACCCATAGCCCCTGATATTTGACTAGGCTAACTCCACTTTAATGGCCAAGAATTCCAAGGATCAAGCATGTACGAAGAATAGGGTAGATTTCATTGAACGGAGTTTCGAGATAGATGGCACACAAAATCGAGATAATTCGAGAAACCTGTGAAATTGGCGTCCACTGCAGTAGCCACAGATTAGAGTTCGCGTCCATAGCAATGGGCGCTTATTCTGGAAATAAACTAAAGGACATTATGAAATAGCGTCCATTAACTAGGGCGCCATTCATGATTAGCGTCCACGATTCTGGATGCAAATTCCAGAAAGGGATTATATTCTCATAAAAGCCAGAAATAGTATTTTATGAGGGCTAGATAGTCATGTTTCTTCAGAGGGACATGGCTGTAAAACTGTGTAATGAGTTTTTAGGGTATAACCTGCTCGGCTGCCTTGAGAGAATCCAAGACTAGCGTAGACTTATAGAGGTCTCTAAGATGAAATTGCTAGTCTGAAGGAACAGAATGTCCAACAGAGAGCTCAATCATTCCGGAGAGTTGAGGGTGATCGATATAAAATTCACACTTGAAGTTTCACACTTCGTGCACAAAAACTTAGGCTTCACACTTCATGCATATTTTTTGCTTTGGAACCTAGAGCATGAACAGTGTTCATACCTCGTGGAGGTTTTTGTGTGACGAGGTCTTACTTCGTGCACTTTGGCACATCCAGTCTTTTGTACCTCATGTTATTTTTCCAGTTTTCATACCTCGTGTCATTTTTGCGTCTTTTTATACCTCGTGCCATTTTTCATGTTCGAAATCTCGTGCAGTTTATTAACTACATACCTCGAGTAGGTTTTGCGTCTCATCGTGCACCTCGAGCAGACTCTCTGTCATTGTAGCACCTCGAGCACATTTCTCCACTTTATGGTTCGTGCAGATTTTGTTTGACGAGGTGTTATTTCACCAAGTCCATACCTCGTGTCGTTCTTCATGTTTCATACCCCGTGCAGTTTCTGAACAGTTCATACCTCGTGCAATTTTTGCACTAACGAGGAGATATCCCGTGCAGCTTTTGCACTCAAGGCCTTACCTCGAGTAGTTTTTCGAGTCTCATACCTCGAGTAGCTTTCTAAAGCCATACCTCGTGTTGTTTTGTACATTTTTGTTAAGAAAAAAAACAACCTCGTGTCATTCTTGTTGTCACTCTCACACCTCATGCACTTTCCTGGGGTCAACAACCTCATGCATCTTGTGCCCAGTTAAGAGAACTACTTCGTGCATATTTTTTTTGCGCATTTGATGGAATGTAGTTCGTGCAATTCTCTGAAATTTTCTCGAGCATAACATGTTCATCTGTTAAGGCTATCCCGTGCATATTGTGTGTGGTTGCTAAACTGACTTCATGTAGTTCTTGTACCTACTGTAATCTATACCTAGTGATTATTTACATTGCACTTAACATGCCACTCCAAAATACTATCTAAATATTTGATGAAATGTCAGGTACCTCCTGACCTGTTGGAAGAATTACACCCCAATGATGTGGACACGTGATCCGAGGTTTCATCCCTCAGACACGTGTAACAGACGTGCAAGTGTATCTGGAAGGCCCCAAGGGCGTGGAGCATGCCGTCCACACTCCCGGTGACCTACTGTAGCTATTCGTTGTCATGTAGTGTACTGACCAAGAGAAGGTTCATCTCGCCACATTTCAGCTGAATAAAGGTGTCCGTACCCGGTGGAAGTCTAATCCTGCACCATCTGCAGATGCACCACATACATGGGATGGATTTCTAACTCTCTTACGAGCCAAGTACTTCTCTGAGCATGTCAAAGAGAGGAAGGTAGCCGAATTCGTGTCACTACATCAAGGTATGATGACAATGGCAGAATATGATTTACAGTTTTCTCGCCTGGAACCCTATGCTAAGCATCTAGTGAGCACGGATCTTTTGAAAGTGAATCACATTATGGATGGGCTACGGCCTATTTTCATCCAGCACCTTGGCCCACAGAATATTCGGACCTACGCAGAGATGGTCCAACGGGCACACCTATGTGAACGGACCTTGGAGAAGGTTGATAAACTAAAAGGCAAAGTGGAGGAGCCAAGCCGAAAGTCTGATCGGTGAGGTAAGAAGCAGGAGAAATTCAGCATCACCTACAACTCTCGGGATAAGAAGAAGAGATCTCAGAGTTGAAACAACAAGGAGGATCGCCAGAATAAGAAGGTTAAAGAAGATGAAGACAAGCAAGTCATGGCAGCTTGCTCATTTTGTGATAAATTCGATCATGCGGCCGAAGAATGTTGGAAGCGTTTGGGTGCATGCCTACGGTGTGGAAGTCGGGAGCATCGCATGCCTGACTATCCTCTTATGAAAGAGCAACCATCCATGAGGAACAATGTTGGGCGGAAGCGGCAGGCTTGATTGAATGTCGTATTGGAGGATGAACCAACCAAAGATGGGTAGCTCATTGAAGGTACCATTCATATTCATTCCCATCCTGCTTTTGTGTTATTTGATATAGGTGCTACTCATTCCTTTATTACTAGCTCCTTTGTAGAAATATTACCTATTTCACCTATTCCCTTACTATCAAATTTAACCATAGTTACTCCTTTAGGGTCAGGAACGGAATTGAAAACCTATTTTCCCAATAGTGAAGTCACTATAGAAGGGCATAATCATCCCCCTAATCTTGAGTGCCTTGATATGGAAGGGTATGATGCCATCCTAGGAGTCAAAATAATAAATCACACAAGATCCATTAAGGATCCACTAAGGTACGGGTCTTACAAGGGGCGTCCCTACCGATAGCTGTGGTAGGGACCCAGACGCGTCTCCAGCAACAAGGGCGACCAGGCTACCTGTCACTCCTGGTTCGCCCTCGAAAGAGGGAAGTGCCATCGATGTTCCAATACTAACTAGCTCTTGGATCATCTCTAGAGTAGCAGTCGGGTCCTCACCTGGCAAACCAAGTCATAAATACAGTCAGCTACCTCAGCCTATCAAACGCCAAACAAATAGAGGGCAACCCTCCTCATAATGGTTCGGCACTTACCCAAGTCATCCCAGATCACTGCTGGTTCTTGTTCCTCAACCAGGAGGGGCACTTCACCTCTCGCCTTGGGAGGGGCCATGGCCCCCGGCGTCCCTGCCATCTCTGCATGAAAGACATGGCTATGTTAGCCTCCAAAAGCAAGCATAGCCATAATCAGAATATATTCAGACCTAGAAGACACTACCTGGTTGAACGTCCTCGGAGGCCTTCCATGACTCAAAGTCAGGGAATGTCTCGACATTTGGGCCAGTCTCCTCTATCATGCAGAGAGCCTCATCTATGTCGAAGTTGCACTCAACCTCATCGTTTGGAAAAGGGTCGGCCTCCAGGGGCGGTGAGAAAGCCACCTCCGCCCAAGTCTCCAGCAGAGCTGCAAGAAAACCAGTCAAGCAATGCAAGGTTAGTCAACCATAATGGCTAAACTAGCAAGAAAGAAAGGGTGGACATGGCACTTACTCAAAGCTGGTTCCGCATCTATATGCTCATCTGCCCTGAGTCCTTGAGAGGGCTCGCCAGCCTCCACCGCTCTGGTATCCACCTGGTAGAACATTTTTTTATTTAATCTATCAGTTTATTTACGTAGGCATGCCAGTCACTTAGTGACAAGTTTATTACACTCACTGTCTGACTGATCAGACGAAGATAGGTGATCATGTCGGGACTCAAAACCCACCACACCATAAAGGCTACGGCATTAATTACGTCCCTCCGAAAGAGGGACAACCCTTGATTAATCGCCAAAATAGAAGGACTTTGGGGCCCATAGAATGCGTGTGATGGTCTAAAACGTCAACGCAGACACTACCTGCGTAGACGCTGCGACAGAGTAACAACAGAGCTTCAATCAGTTCAAATTTAACCAATCTGAAATACTAGACCATCAAAATACCTTCCAAGGAGGCATGTATTTGGTTAAGTTTAATTGGCAAATGCATACAGGAATCAACGAACCTCCTGCAGAACTCAGCACATTTATATCATGTCTGCAACATCTGATCTTCCTCTTTAAATTTGGCATTGGACTACACATTATCCAGAATCTAATTACGACTCTGCTATCATTCAGCCATTTTAAAAATGGTTTCGAATGTTATCCATTAGTAAACAGAAACATACATAAAGTTAAGAATCTTTTAGCTCTTAGAAATGATGATTTTTACCAGATTGTCAATTGAGAACAATGCCACAGATGTTTAAAAGAGACTTGGAAAACAGCACACACACACACACACACAGAGAGAGAGAGAGATTACCTTCATTCTCTTATTTGAAATGCTCAAAGTTCCAGCCAACTGTGGGGCCACCATTAGTTGGTTCAGTTTTATCCCTGACAAAGATACTTCCCCGACAAGACTTCTTGCCTTTTCCGGGTCAGCAGACTGTTCACCTGGTGCATTCTTTTCAGAGCCAAGTACCCTCTCCTCAGAAAGACTATCAGTAACCCTTCCTTGAAACTTGACTCTTCCTGTTGCTTTCAAATGCATAGGTCGTGGTGAATACAAAGAAATAGAAGAAATCAAGTTGGCAAACTCAAATCCACGCATCCGTAAATCCAAATCAACTCCCTCAACAATCAAAGGCATGGCTCTCTTAAAGTCTAAATGGTCTCCATTCTGCCGGTAATCATCAGAATAAACAGTGTGAACTTTCGTATACAAGTCAAAAGCAACTGAAGATGAATTGATTGTGATATGCTCATGTGCAATAATGATATTCCCACGTGCATCAGCAAATGAGTCTTCAGCTTTTGGTGCAGACCACTTTATATCAAATCTCCTGAACAAGATCATAAGGGCAGATATCGTATAGCAATGGTGTGAGGTATGTGGCTGATAAATCAGAAAAAAATTGCATGATTACTAGCATTAATGATCAACTAGAAACAAACTTACGGTCTCAAAAGGGCCCCTGATAGTTTGGTCTCTCCATTTAGTTCCCCAATCTTCAGAGGAATCAGTTGGGTGCTTGGTAAGTATCGAAGGATAACTTTGTCAAAGGATATAGTGCCTGACAAATTTATATCCATGGCTGAATCATCCTCTTCCCCCTGTCAAAGATCAGATAAATAATAGAAGACAAATAAGACATTATAGACCGCTCTATTTCTCTAGGAAATAAGCAAAGAACATCTTGCAATGAAGATGCACAGATTCTCCATATATACTTAAGAGGCTAAGTGAAGAAGCATTTTCAGAGTCTTGACTCAACTGAAACCACGTGCCTCCCATGTAATGGCAAAAGGTGAAGATATCTTGCATGCATGTGAAATCCCTTGGAAGCTATGTAGAAAAATTGCAGAAGAGGCCGAAGTTAACATGGCCGATGAGTTTTTGTTAGAGGATGGTGTAGTCGTCATGGAGGGCGTGCCAGGCGATGATAGGCTTGGAGCCGTTCGTTGCATTCTGACCCAGCCGAAGAAGAGTGACGACTGGCGCCGCACTAGGTTCTTCCACACCTACAACCGCCTAGGTGGTAAGGTGTGCAAGGTCATCATTGATAATGAGAGTTGCATTAGTGCAATCTCCACTGGTACAGTCACGTGCCTTGGGTTGAGGCCTGTGGATCACCCTCGCCCCGACCATGTGTCTTGGGTGGACGCGACTTCCATTCCCGTTCGATCGAGGTGTCTCGTATCGATACGTTTCCACCCATGTGAGGATCAGATTTGATGTGATGTCTTATCTATGGAGGTCAGAAGTATTATCTTGGGTAGGCCATAGAATTTTGATGTGACCCTCTATGGTCGATCCAACACGTGTCTTCGAGTATGACGGTCAGCGTGCACTGTTCATCCCTCCCGACCCTCTACAGGTGTGCCACTGCTGCTACTGGTGCACCATAGCTGCCCACCACTGCTGTTCCTAGTACCACGCAGCAGGGCACTGCTTCCACCTCCACAGCTCCCCAATCTAGTAGCAACCTTATGCCTCATGTTTCTATTTTAGGTGCCCCGGCTTCTAAGACCTTACAATTAATCACCACTCGGGAGTTTGAGCAGGAGTTTCCCGAGTGTGATATTATCTATACTATAGTGGAGAGAGAGATTACATATGAGATCACTGATGAGGCACTGAGCGAGCACCCCGCTGAGGTTGCCTCACTCATCCAGGAGTTTGTGGATGTCTTCCCCAAGGACCTTCGGGATGGATTGCCATCGATGCATGACATCCAACACGCCATTGGTCTGATTCAGGGATCCACATTACCCAACTTGTCACACTATCGCATTAACCTGACTGAGCATGCCGAGTTACAGAGACAGGTTGAGGAGCATCAGAGGAGAGACTATGTGATAGAGAGCATGAGCCCTTGCGCCGATCCCGCACTACTGAATCCAAAAAAAAGATGGCACTTGGAAGATGTGCGTAGATAGTCGTGCGATTAATCGCATAACGGTGAAGTACCGTTTTCCATTTCCCCGCTTGGATGACATGTTAGATATGCTAGCAATAGCCACAGTGTTCTCAAAGATTGATCTAAAGAGTGGTTATCACCAGGTCAGGATCCGACCTGGAGATGAGTGGAAGACGGCCTTCAAGACGAAGGGCGGGCTTTATGAGTGGTTGGTCATGCCCTTTGGGTTGTCCAACGCCCCTAGTACTTTCATGCAGCTGGTGACCCAGGTTCTACGACCATTCATTGGGTTGTTTCTCGTCGTATATTTTAATGACATTCTTATCTACAGCCGCACTAGAGATGATCATGTGGACCACCTGCGCCAGGTGTGTCTCACCCTTCGTCATGAGAGCTTGTATGGCAGCATCAAGAAATGTGCCTTCATGACTGATCATGTTACATTCTTGGAGTTCATTGTTTGTTTCCAGTGAGGGTGTCTCCACTGACCGGGAGAAGTTTAGGGTGATCGTAGAGTGGCTAGAGTCGCAAATCATCCATGATGTGCGTAGCTTCCATGACTTGGCTACCTTCTACCGTCGATTCATGCGCGGGTTCAACACTGTTACGGCTCCGATCACAGACTGTATTGGAAAGGAAGCCTTTGTTTGGACGAAAGTAGCTACTTTGGCATTTCGTGACACTCGACCGAGCCTAATCTTGGCTCGGGAGTAGGAGGGGGACAAGTGGAGAGGGGGATTTCTGCTGCCCAAATAGAGTGGCCAAACGAGGTCCCAATGGACCAAATGAGGCCCAGCTCCCACAAGTGATAGCCCTCCGAGGGCCCACTAATCCCAATAACTCACTCGGATTAAGCGCTTCCTAGGCAACCTTCGGGTTTAGAAGTCTGAGCGTTAGGTCGATCGGGAGGCCTCTACGAGGCCCTATGCATCTCGCCCGAGCCTTATGCCTATCGCTCGGGGAAACCCCCAGAAGCCAGCGCCACATGCTCGGACCGATTGACGGAAGCTTATCCATGCGACCGTTGCGTGCCCTTTAAGAGCTAGGAGATAGTGGGGATAATGGTGATTAAGAGCCCTCGCACCTTAAACGAGCCCATGAAGGAGACGTAACCTCCTCTGTAACTCCTCGCTTTGTAGGGCTCCTATGTTCATGAGTCACTATATAAACCTGGGAAATCCTCCTGCAAAGGGTAAGCGCTATTAAGCAATATCAACCCTGAGCTAAAGCCACTTCACCACTTGGTGGAGAGGAATCGCGCACCCTCATGTCCTTCCCTTCGCACTAGAGCTCTACTACAGTCGCTGACTTAAGCATCGGAGGGTTTTCCCTGGGGATTCATCCCTAGGCACCTCTGATCCATTTTCCCTTCTTACAGTTCTAGCACTCGTGGACATCATCCTCAGCTCAGGTACCGTGTGAGATAACCCCTCTTCAAGGGTCTTGTTCCAATGTGGCTTCTACGGACTCCCACCAGAAACGGGCATCCCTTTCTAATTGGAAAGTGACTAGCAACACCTTCTCTTCGTCCGTGCATTGCATGACACGGAATACCCTTTCAACCTCTCTGAGCCAGTGCTCGACATCTTCGGGGTTAGATGAGCCAATAAACTTCGGTGGGTTCATATTACAGAAACTCCGATGGAGTTCACCTGCTCCTCGATTTGCTCCGCCTTGTGCTACTTGTTGTAGTGCCTGAGTAAGGCCTTGTACAATGCGTTGCATGTTACGCCACTGAGCATGTTCGGCGGCCATGGTCCTATAATTACTCAAGAAAAGGAAAATACATAAGCAAAAATAAAGATAATCATGAGAACCACATCTCCAAGGGGCCATGAGGTCCCCTGCTCAGCTCGACTTCACCTCGATAGTGCCTGGCAACATTTTGGGAACCACCTTCGGAGCATTTTCTTTAATTTTAAATTAATCTAGTATTTTCTAAATTGACGCCAGATCACTACCTTGAGTGTCGTATCATGGCTTTCTGGCTGCTTTGGTCACCAAGCTAAGCTGCTGCTGAACGGTCTGGGCATGTTAGCTTGGCTCTGCTTAGACAGGGGGCGAAAAGCGCCTTGATAACCACCCTTGGGGTGTTTTCTTCAAATATTGAAGTGATCCGACGTAACTTTGCACCTACGTAGTACCATTCTGTTGAGTCAAATTAGCGTCGCATCAGGCCTTTTAGACAGCTCCGGCCACCAGACCACAACGTCTTCAGGCCATTGGGGATCGCCCGACATGGTTCCACCTGAGCGGAGCTTTGAAAAATATTTATGGCACCATTTTGAGATATTTTCTTGTAATTTTGCCCTCGTTCGGCTTGGCAAGACTCATTGCTCTCGATGCCAAAATTTAGGTGTCAAGTGTCAACAAATACCCCCCACGCGCAGGTGGCGCAAATGAGGGACGAATGAGCAGGGCCTGCGGATGCAGCCTCCCTCTCTCCTTGTTGCATTCTCTTTTTCCAACAAAAACCTGAGCTAGCCAGACTTGAGCTTTCCCTTCTGTAGGCATATTTCCCTTTGATGAGATTTTTCGAGGCCTATGATGCCCCAAACCATGTGACTTCTCTCTCTCCCTCTCTCGCGCACGCGCGACAGCCAATGTATGGCAGGGGTATGCCCCGAAGTGCATGTAGTACAAGCTCTGGGGATTGAAAGCAGGCTTCCTTGAGATATAACACAGAATTGTGTGAGAATGACCTCATTTCATTTATTTGTATTATTATTTTTTAACTTTTTTTCACAATGAATAGTCAGAGCGGGGGTACAGGAGAGCGCTCACCTCTCCAGAGAAGGGATGAGGGGGTCGCTCCACCATACCGACCACAAAGCCCACTGATTGCACAGAGGCTATTTACAACCCACTTTAAAATTTTATATCTCACAGGATAAAAATGGTTAGGAAAATCTAACTTTTACCCATTAACCACCTCGATTTACTCTACTATGAAAAATTATCAAATAAACTTTTGGCCTTAAAAATGAAATTGAGTAAATAGTAATAGTCAATAGTTGATTGTTACTATTCATACGGTCAAAAATTTGTTGCTTACTGCAAAACCTGCACCGACTTTGTTATGACCTTTCCCTACGTATGAATAGTGATTTGTACAGACTTCAGCATGCACAAGAAAACTAGCACGGATCTTAGTCTGAGTCTCTGCAAACTAGCACGGACCTTAATTCAAGTCTGTGCAAACTAGCGCAGACCTTAGTTCAAGTCTGTGTAAACTAGCACGGACCTTAGTTCAAGTCTGTGCAAACTAGCACAGACCTTAGTTCAAGTCTGTGCAAACTAGCACGGACCTTAGTTTGAGTCTGTGCAAACTAGCACGGACCTTAGTCTGAGTCTGTGCGAACTAGCACGAACCTTAGTTTGAGTCTATGCAAACTAGCATCGACCCTTGTTATGCATTTCTACATGAAAAGTAGAAACACTGCCTGGCTTTGACCAACTGACACCTTTGACCAGTACCATTGACTTGACCACTAGTGTTGACTTTGATCAATTATGTTGATTTTGACTAGTAGTGTCGACTTTGACCAATAGTTGTGTTGACCTTCTTTAACTAACTTTTTGCTATCTCCTTAACCCCGATTTGCTTATGTGTCCTGCATTTTAAGTAGATGGTCATAATTCATCATTTACACTCGAGATGTCCTCGAACTCTATTCCTGAAAATCTACCTAATGTTCCTACAAGGTAAACTTCTTGAAATTCTATATTGGCTATATAAATGAGAGTGGATGTGAAAAGCATACATGAAATGCTATGCGTATAGGGCCCAGTCTGGTCTTGGGAGGAGCACCCGAAGGTACTTGTGCCCATGAGAGTTTATTGACCACAGTGTTTGACATTACACCGAAGTACTTGCTTGACTTGAGACATTCCCACTCACTCTCTTGTGACATGCTTGACTTGCTTGACATGAATTGTGCAACACTAGCGAACCGGTGCTGCCTACCGTAGTCCCCCGAGAAGCTCGGATAGCTGTAGAAGGCTACACCATGCAAGCTATCCCTACCAATCAAAATGGCCCTCTCAAGCCGGCGACGGGCCCCTGGAATCTGTGAGTCACCCTCCTCCATGCCGGGAGGGACATAGCTTCGGATGAACTCAAACAGGTGACGATCCAAGGGGAACCCCAATGGATATCCTCTGCTCCGGTCATAGTTGTACAAACCATCCGCCTCTAGGATCCTAGCCACCTCCACGGCCCTTACTCCAACCACTCCCTCACCAATCAGACCCTCAGCCACTACCGTGTGGCCCCGGTCCAACTGCTCTACACCAGCCGCCGTGATCCCTGGTGCGCATAGAGGGGGCATCTGTCAATCAATCTGCCACACCCAGCGATCCTCCTCTCGAGCCACGTGCCTCGAGACTCACCCATCTCTACCAAAGTGGGCCATAGCTGCAAGATAAGGCCCACAAAAGGGTCACAACACTAGCAAATCAACATATACCACATAGCAAAGTAAAGGCACATGGAGTGTCAAAATACAACTACATGGAGTGACGCAGGACAAAGGTCTCACGGGCCGTACGCCCTCGTCTCCACCTCCGACGGATGCCCCATGGGGGGTATTTATTGTACCCGGACTATTTCCTGGCAAAATGACAAGAAGCAAGCATCCGGGCATTTCCCTAAACACTTTCCAGGCTTGGGCTACCTAGCCCTTTCTACAACTCTGTGGGTCCCTACGAAGGCCTTGACCAGCTTGACGTGACACACGGTGACACGAGTAACTGTCCAGAGTCAACTCCGGCCACTCACATACGAGCCTTACACATATCCTACAATGCCGCCTGGGCCAACCCGGGGGCACCCCGATATTAAGGCACGCCACGTGGCACCCAGTGAAAAGGGCCGAGGGCCCACCCTAAAACTGATGGGGGCATCTCTCGCCCTTCATATTTTTTCAAGACCCCGGTTGCTCGCCAACATGGCTCCATTATATCCGTCATATTTTTTTGAGTCGAGTCGTGTAATTTTCATATTTTATTTGAGTCTTATCATTGCATATGGGTATATTTTCTTGGCATAACCACTCTGTTTTGTAGGAATTATAGAGTTCGGTAGACCAATGGAGTTGGGTCGGTAGACCAAATTTTCCAGCAAGTTGAACTCTGAAAATTTATAGAGTTCGGTCGATCGAAATTTCCAGCAATGAAAGGTTATAGAAGTTATAGAGTTCGGTCGACTGTCGGGACTTTTGGTCAACCAAACCCTTCGAGGTAGCAAATGTTGACTTTGTTGTCTTCAACGTGTTCAAGCATTTTGTTTTGGACTTTTGGGTTCCAAAGCCACCATACATGCCAGGATTCGTGGATCTGTGTTTTGGCATGTCCCTTGACCAACCCAAGGCTTATAAAAATATCTCTTAGGGAAAAGTAACCTAAGGACTCAAGGGAGATCAAAGGAGGCTACCAAGGGAAAAAAGCGAGCTACTACAACACCTCCATGAATAGTACTTCATCCAGAAATTCTTCATCCATCATCAAGGTTCTCAACATCAAGCTGATGCCAATCAACCTCAAATCAAGTGGAGAAGCAAGCCTTGTTCAAGATCCGAATCATCTACTCAGGGGGAACTTAAATCAAAACTTTTACTTTGTGTTTATTCTTCTAATTTCTTCGAGCTTCAAGTGTGCGTCATTTGTAATCTCTAAACATTCATGTGTGAATGGATCTACCTTGATTCGTGTGTGTGTGTGTGTGTGATTTCAATTAGATTCGTGTGTGCTTCAGTGCGCTTGCACCTTCGTGGGAGTTTCGAACTCTTCATGAGTGTCTGTGTGTGTGTTTTGATCTTGTAATACTTTACAAGATAGTGTGTGAATCCTCATAGATCATGAGGGGTGGATGTAGGTTGCTATTGTTGCATCCGAACCACCTAAAAATCGATGTCCATTGTGTGGTTTGATCCTTTTCCTCTATCTCCATTCTTGCTAGCACGCACGTATAATATCTCCTTTGTATTTCTTCACTAAGATCTAGTATAATTTATCATTTTCACATTAGATCTTTGGTATATCAAAAGGTGGGTTTGGATTGACAAGGCTAACCTTGTCAGACAGATAACACTTTGCGTGAGCAGTTTCTTCTTAAACCCGACCGAACACGTCGAGCTAAGGCGGCAGATCGAAGAGCTCATCAGAAAGGGCTTTCTTAGGATAAGCAATAGCCCGTGCACTGTTCCTACTCTTTTGCCCCCCATGAAGGATGGGTCATGGTGTATGTGTGTTGATAATCGAGTCATAAATAAGATCACTATCAAATATAGATTCCCTATCCCTTGACTTGATGATATATTGGATATGTTAGTTGGGGCCACCATCTTCTGCAAAACCGATTTAAAGAGTGGTTACCATCAAGTCCGGATTCGACCTAGAGATGAGTGGAAAATCACCTTCGAAACCAAGGATGGGTTGTATGAGTGGCTTGTCATGCCATTTGGGCTCTCGAATGCCCCTAATACCTTCATGAGGCTCATGACCAAAGTGTTACGGCCATTCGTTGGAGTTTTTCATGTTGTCTACTTTAATGGCATACTCATCTATAGCAAGACCAAGGGAACCCATATAAACCACCTTAAGCTAGTTTGTGAGACTCTGCGAAAGGAGAGCCTATATGCCAATCTCAAAAAAAGTCATTTCCTCACTGACCGGTTGATTTTCCTAGGATTTGTAGTGTCAGCTCAAGGGGTCTCGACGGATCCCGAAAAGGTCAAAGCCATAGTGGAATGGCCCGAACTGATGACCCTCCACGATGTCCGCAGTTTTCATGGCTTGGCCGCATTTTATAGGAAGCTCATTAATGGATTTAGCACTGTCGCGCTCCCAATCACTGATTGCCTTAAAAAGGGTATGTTCGTTTGGTCCAAAGCTGCATCCAAAGCCTTTCTAGAAATCAAAGAGCAAATGACCTAGGCCCCTGTCCTCTGCCTGCCTGATTTTTCCAAGGTTTATGAGGTCACCTGTGACTCTTCTGGGGTTAGCATAGGAGGAGTTCTTAACCAAGAGGGGCACCCTATTGCCTACTTTAGTGAAAAACTAAATGATGCCTGGCTTAAAAACTCAACATATAATAAGTTCTATGTAATAGTTCGGCCTCTGAAGCATTGGAGGCATTACCTCCTTAAGAATTTTTCCTATTCTCCGACCACGAGGCCTTGGACTATCTCAATTCTCTGTGTGCGGCGTGGTGTAGTGGAAGATATGGAGATCAGGAGTGGTGGTTTTGGTGGGTTAGCTTGGTGAAGAGAGAGAGAGATGAGGGTGGAGAAGACGTCTGCCGCAGAGGTGAAATCGGAGGAGAGAGAGGGAGATGAGTAGAGAAGGAGGCCAGAGGGAGTGTAGCCGTGACGGGGGGACTTGGAGGATGCCGATGGGGGTGCTGCCAAGGTGATGTATGGGAAGGTGAGAGGGAGATTAGAGCCTGAGAGATAAGAGAGAGGGGGAGTGCGATGGTGGGGAGGTGCTCACGATTGGGAAGGGCAGAGAGAGAGAAAACTAATGGAGAGAGGGGGGAAAGCTGGCATTACGTGTGTACATAAAGGGGGAGGGAAACTCACGGGAGGAGCGTGTCCAGTGGCCGGCGCTGTAGTAGTGTAGGGAGCACAGAGGAGGGTGAGGACATGGTTGAAAGCCGTGGAGGAGGGGAGGTTGAGGCTGAGTGAGGGTATGCACACAGGGAGAGGGAAAGGAGGCTCGGCAGTGGAAAGGGCGAAGTGGCCGTGGTGGGGAGGTGAGGACATGCATGGGAGTGGAAGAGTGAGAGCGTGAGTAGGTGGGAGTGGAAGAGTGAGAGCGTGAGTAGGTGTGTGGACACGTGTGAAAGGCTAGAGAGAGGGCCGAGGTGAGGAGTGGGGGTTCGCGATGCAGTAGCCCGGTGGTGCATATGTAGGTGAAGACAGTCGAGGGAGAGAGGTGACGCGGTGCCTGCAGAGAGGGGCTGAGTGAGCGTGTGCGTGAGAGGGTGTGATGGCGACGGTAGAGAAGAGAGAGCTCAAAGGGAAGGGGAGAGGTGGTGGACGCCGCCGCTGCTGCCTGCGTTTGCGTGTATGCCCAAGTGTAAGGAGAGGGAGATGAGAAGAGGGAGAAGAAGGAGAGCCACATCGGTGGGAAGTGTCTATGCGATCATGGATGGGAGAGGAGAGATCCGTTGGAGAGAAAGATGTTGTGCCCTTGTGGTCATTTATATCTCATGATTTTGATAATGGCTAACACTATAAGTCATTGTTATTTTCCACTCTCATATGACTGACATACGTGATGACATGGGCATCGCATATGTAGATGTGGGGAGCCCACACTTTACCTGTTTTTGACCCAAAAACTAGTCCTTCCTTCCTACTATGCTAGACTCCATGCACAAGCACAATCCAACATGGGATGGCCCATGTCCTTCACGGCTATGCACACGTCAACATTCTCTCACTTGAAGACATGTTCAGCCATCAATCAAATCACCATCAAGAGAACCCACCATCAGTTACTAAATTGGGCAACTCCAAAACCAAGAGAAGCTTTGCTTGTGTTAAACTTCTCTCCGATCACCAACTTCGTCATGATTTTCGTTTGTAAGAATTTTGTGCTGAAGGATCACACCATCCTCCACCACATCATGAACAAAGTGATATTGAGTGTCAATGTGTTTGTTCTTAGAATGAAAAGTAGGATTTCTAGCTAGATATAATGCACTTTGACTATCACTAGACCTTCAACACATCAAGTTTCACCTTAAATTCTCCACAAAGTTGCTTCAGCCAGATTGCTTCCTTACATGCATGCATAATTGTCATGTACTCTATTTTAGTAGTAGACAACACAACAATAGACTACAACTTCGGAACCCAAGTGGCTGAACCACTTGCCATAGTGAAGACATAACTTGTGGTAGATCTTTGTTTGTCTCTATCACCCGCAAAGTTTGCATCAACAAAATCAACATACTTTAAATCCATGTTCCCAAAACACAGAATAACATTAGAAGTGCCCCTCAAATAGCAAAGAATCCACTTCATATCATTCCAATGATCACAACTAAGATTCGCCATATAATTGCTGCCTACTCTCACTATTTGAGCAATGTCAGGTCTTGTGCATACCATGGCAAACATAAATCTCCCTATTGCCGATAAATATGGCACCTAAGATATGTCTCTCCTCTCTGCTTCTATGTTAAGACATTGATTCAAGGACAACTTTGAATGAATAGGAAATGGAGTACCCATTGGCTTCGCATTCTACATATTGAAATGTTACAAAACTCTCTCAATATACGCATGGCCTTGCAGCAAGCATGGCAGATAGATTTTCTAAAATCGGTGTTGATGCCACTAATACAGCAGGTAGACACCAATGGATATTAAATGAACAAGAACTGAAATGAGAGCAAGGAGTTAGAGCTTACCCAGTCGGTGTGAAGACACCGACCCTATTCAGAGATGTGGGCGAGCAGGGAAGTGTGGGTTCCCCGCACACTGCGTCGGTGAAGCTTCTCCCTGTTTAATAACATACATGCACTACTCCTCATATAGGAGGGTTGGACAAGGGGTGGGGATTGTGGATTACAACAAACACTACCTCCACACAGGGAGGGGTGGTAAGCCGGCCAAGCGGGGTGGGGGAAGATAACTAACAAGGGTGCCGATTGGCTGTTCTGCTAGTTCAGTCCGCTTCTGGAACTACCTGACAGGTGGTCGCTGTTGATGCCTCCACAGGCCGTGCCAGACTTGGAAGCCGTCGAAACCAGTGCCAATTCCTCACTGACTAACCCAGGGATGTTCCTGAATTTTTGTGGGATCTCCCATCGTTGTCGCTGGTCGGGGCAGGCTCGGGAACTGGGTTGCTCTTTTCTGACTCGGACTGATCTCAGAACGCAGTAGCAGGTAGAGGAAGTCGCCATGAACACTCCCAAAGTCAAAATGGTGCGGAACCAAGATAGATGTGATCGTGGAAAAATCCTCTTCGAGCTCCAACCAGGAAGGCTACCAGGGGAGGTCAGAGTAGGGAGGAAGAGGATGTAGAGTGGAGGAGTGTCTATGCTAACTCTGAATGGACTGACCTGCGCACTTGGGGAAGATTAATTGGAACGGGAAGCTCCAAGCTCCAAACGATGCTCTGCTGGCTGCATTAGATAGAAGACTGGTAGTAGTTCATCCCAGTCAAATGGCTCACCAAGGGGAGCTGGGTGAGGATGCTGTAGCTTCTGCACTAGGGTTCTGATCTCCCTTCGGATGCCAGATGCGCGATCTGACGAAAATGATCCTCCAAGACAACCCCGAACTCGGATTAAGGTGGGATCACCTCGCCTATGAAGCTGACTTGGAGAGCTTTCCAGCAATGTAAAGTGGACCTCCAAGAACTCCAGGCTGTAGTGGTGTCTGACGCTGCAACAGGTAGGGACTGAGCAGGTCTTTAGCTGCGCACAGATGAGTAGACAAGATATATTTTATTAAATTAAATAATAAAAATATTTTATAATTTTTTGAGAAAATCTCGGACACTACACCGCGGGAGAGGTGGGTCGACTCCCTGATGTTTGTGAGTGCAGTGTGTGTGCGTTTGTGCGATGGGAAGGGAGAGAGAGGGGCAGTGTGTGTGGGCTGTGTGTTTGTGTGCGTAAGAGGGTGAGAGCGAGAGACAGATAGAGAGGGGGACGAAGGGCCACGGCAGTGGATGAGGAGGAGAGGCAAGTCGGGGGAGAGGGAGGCTATGGCGTGTGACTGTGCGAGTGTATGCATGCAGGCCCTACATGCAGTGGAGAGGGGAGAAGTGGGATGAAGGTGATGAGCAGAGGTGAGAGGTGGAGGGAGGTCGACGCGGTGATGGGGTTAGATGGGAAGCGAGAGAGGTGAGTATGGAAATGGGCAACGGCTGCCGTGGTGGGGTGCGGTGTGCGGCTGCAGCAGACAGAAAATGTGAGAGAGGGAGACGTAGAGAAGCAAGAAAGAGAGAGAGTATAAGAGCTGGAGGGGGGAATGGAGACAGTTGAGAAACGGAGGCCGGTGAGAGGTTCCCTACGTGAGTGTATGCGGTAGAGGAGAGAGGGGGACTGTGTGTGCGCCAGTGGTGCAGAAAATGGTTAATAGGGATAGAGAGAACGACCGGGGGAGAGGGATGGGAGGAAGAGGGCTGTGTGTGGTATGAGCAGAGAGATAGGGAGAGAAAGCTGCTGTGAGGTGTAGGGTGTGTGAAGTCGACGTGAGATGAGTGTGTGTGGTGTAGTGTGTGTGAGACGAGGGAGGTGAAAATGAAGGAGAAGTGGTGTGTAGGGGCCGCGGTGGAGGGTTGTGACAGAGATAGGGAGATGAGATGGGTGAGAGTGAGACGAAGAGAGAGAGAGAGCAGGAAACGAGGGAGACGAAGGCTGAGAAGAGAAGAGGGACTTAGAGAAGGAGTGGCCGCCTGTTAACGCTACTCCAGCTCACGATCAAGAAGGCAACTGCACAGATGCGACCAACTGCACGTCTGCCACCATTACTACTCCAGACGTGCGAGATGCTCCTCCTTAGTGCGGCTAACCACCTTAAAACTGATCAACCAAATTTGACAAGTAGTGTTGAACATCATCAAGACACACCCCCACATCAGTCTAATCAACAACAATCAATCATTACCGAACACTCCATCATAGATCAATCCTTGCTTTATTATGTGGTGTCTCATTATGTTATTATCATCAAAACATACATCACACCATCATCAAAGCACAAGGGGCACAACACTTACTAAGTGCTTAGCATACCTTGACAATCGAGAGAATTGAACCTCGTACTTGGCCAACGATAATGTTCGTTGTTTGAGTGTGACGAATTCGGTGGCCTTCTTCTCTTGTACTAGGTCGAAAAAATACTTGTTATCGAAACACTCCACAAATTCAGCCCATTTGACATGATCTTGGGCTATGGTGGCTTCTACGGACTCCCACCGGCAACAGGCATCCCTTTCTAGCTAGAAAGTTGCCAACAGAACTTTCTCTTGGTCCGTGCACTGCATAACTCAGAAAATCCATTCAATCTCCCTAACCCAGTGCTCGGCATCATTAGTGTCGGTCGAGCCTAAGAACTTGGGAGGGTTCATATTGTGAAAACTCCGGTGGAGATCTCCCACTCCATGATTCGCTCCTCCTTGCACTACTTGTTGTAACGCCTGAGTGAGACCTTGAATGGTCCTTTGCATGTCACGTCATTGAGCACATTCGGCATCAATGTTCCTACAAGATTTTAATAGCTATATTAGTGTATAGTATCTATGAATTGAACTTCCTAGATTATCTTAGCCCATGGTTCTACCCAATCTCACTATTTATAGGTATAACCTAACCTTGGACTTGGGTTTCCTAGGGATTGAATATCCTAGGCTCTGATGCCATAAAAATTGTCACGCTGCGAGTGCAGAAGGAACCCAGAGTGCGTGACGAGTTATATTCGATCATGTCAATCAGAGCGTAAGTGTATTCGACAAACATGGACAGAGTGTGCAAAAGTAACAATAACCCAATCCTTTATTCATCATAACTTTGAAACTTCTATTACAATCTTTTAATCAAAGAGCTAGGACTTAATAAAAGAAAATTACAATGGAATTGACTGAAGAAATAGAAAAGACAAGACTAGATAACACTTTGACTGTTAGGATGCCTTTAAGCTCTTCACTCTTGTTCATTCCCATCCGATTGAGTCTCGTCATCGGAATTACCAGAAAAATGGGGAAAACACTAGGTGAGCGAGCGCTCAGTAGGAATTATATCTCAAGTGCTAGCTGACTTTAAGTAAATTACATGTTATATGAATGCAAGTATAGTTTTGCATGTTTGCGTGAAACGACACTAGAGAGAGTATAACAAGAGGTAACTGAGTGAACTAGTAAGTCTTTCAAGAATTCATGTCAATATGTATCATGATGAACAAGCATGTATGTTTATCAAGTCATGTCAAGCATTGACTATCATGTTATCATGCAAGCAAATAAATACCCTTTTCAGGTCACGCAAGTCATGTCAAGTCAACTCAAGTCAAGTACAAGATTATGGAATGTCATTTATCTAGAACGACGAGTACTTCGGTGTAATGTCACACCGCGATCAATAATAGCTCCCATGGACACAAGTACTTTTGGGTGCTCCTCCCAGGACCAGATCGAGCCCTATATGAAGTCCCACGATCAATGACACCCAAGACGGGGGGGTGAATTGGGTGATTATAAATTTTAAGAAAACTTTTACCCTTTTTAAGAAATGTGATAAAACATCGACTAGGAGGTTCAAATCTGTTTGACTTACAAGTTGGGTTACAACATACGCTAACAATCACATAGAATGGAGGTAGAAGAAGTGAACTAAACCACACCAATCAAATCACAATGCATAGTGATTTTTAAGGTGGTTCGAATGCAACGATGGCAATCCTATGTCCACCCCTCACCAAAATCGGGTGAGGCTTCACTGCTGTAAAATAGCACAGGGATAAATCCCCAACACAGAGATACACTCCAACCACACACGTAGGACGACGCCTACCCACACACATGGGGACGTGCCCCGACACACACACACACACGAAGATGAGGTCTCTAACACGATCCAACAACTGGATCAACAACACACACATATGTTGTGACAGATGCAGCACTCTACACAAACAAACACTTGGATCTCGATAGATCCACACACACGCGCGTGGATCTAAGAAGATCTACACACACACGTGAATAGACATGACAACCACACACGATCACGGATCCAAAACGATCCTCACACACACATGAATGTTTATAGATTTCAAGGAAAAAGACTTAAAGCACAAAACACCAAGACGAGTAAAGCACGGTTTAGAAAACTCCTGATTTTAGGCTCCCCCTGAGTGTGCTACTAATCTTTTGAATAAGGCTTCAATCTTCTCTTGAGGAGTGCATGATTTCAGATGGATCTTGAAAGACCTTGTTCTTTCATCCTTTGGCAACCTTCCTTTGAATCCTTGTTGCTTGCTCTTTCTTCTTTCTCGCTTCGACAACCTTCCCTTGAATCCTTGCTTGCTTGCTTCTTCACTTCATAGGAGGTTGTTGGCTTCAGATATACCTTGAATAGCTTGGAGCTGGATGATGAACCCTTGCACAAAGTACTATTCACAGAGCTACAATGCTCTTCTTCCTCCTTGGATAGCCTCCCCTTGATCTCTTGAAGTTCTTAAGGTTTATGACCCCAATAGAGTGTTTTTATATCTCTTGAATGGTCAAGAGACATGCCCCAGACCAGATCCACAATCCTTTCCTTGATTGATGGTAGTAGGTTTAAACAATTAGGGGAAGATCTCTCTCCACGAGCTTGAAACATGAAGTCAACAAAAGGGGCTTTGGGGAGTTCGGTCGACCGAAGGCACTGGGTTGGTCGACCAAAAATTCACAGGGTGAAGAGTTTTCGGTTCTGGAAATTTTGGTCGACCAGCCACTGCCCATCGGTCGACCGTTCTAAGAAAAACTGTAGATTTTTACTTGCTGAAAATTCCGATCCACCGCCCCTGGTGTGTTGGTCGACCGAAGTGACCTAGACCTGCAAAACTGAATTGTTAGCCCAATGAGATATATCCATATATTCAAGGTTTGGATTGAATGTTTGTTGGCATTGATTTCAAGTTCATTTGAGCTTGTTTTATCCATTTTGAAGGCTATGAGAATTTAAGCATATGTCATCATGAAATTAGCCCTTAATTGCATGCGGAACGTGCTCTTAGTCAATAATACATGGCACGTGACAAGGTATATGTCTGGGGTTTTCTTATCATCAAAATCACATGGAGATACGATGCGCACCCACGGAATCTCCTTCTGTATCAGAGGGATGCTTCTTTTCAACAAGAGCATGTTACGCATTTTTTCTTTGTAAAATGTCGTCCAGAAAATACATTTATTTTCAAAAATAAATTCCGTGATCAAACAACTCCCCACCTCCATTCGCCCAAAACCCCTAGTTAACAATGAGATCCTCGCCTGATCACATAGAATGAGGGGGACTCTTGAGAAAGTCACCTGAAGCTACATCTCTCTCAGGCTGGGAAATGTCCCTCTCACCAGGTCCCGACGGTTGACCTGAAGGAAAGCTCTATCGTCCACCAAGTATCCGACCTCCATCACCACGTCAGCCACCTCTGTTGATCGAGCAATGGCTAGGAAGCTTCTACCGTGAATCCGATGGACCTCCCATCGACCCTTCGCATCCCACTAAGCATTGAGGCGCGCCTTGACTGCCTCCGGGTTGAAACCTCCCTCTACCGGTGACAGCCATATGCACCTTCAAAGCCATTCTACCTGTCCTAAGAGAAGCTCGGTCGGGATTAGGCCGATGTCCTGGCACTCCATGCTTTTTTTCTAGACTTTGGAAACACCCCACTCCCTCGGATTGCGTCTGCAAACGACCTCGTTCCCCCTACTGTTGCCAAGCACTCCCTTTGCAGATGGCACTTTCTCCTGCATTGGAAGCAAGCAGGTCCTCCTCATTGCGAGGTCGGACCTCCACTCCACCCTATAACCCCTAAGCTCCTCCCGTCCGCCATCATCCACCTTACCCTCCGGTCTCCAAGTTGGAGGCATGCAGGGAAAAACCGGCCATAGTCTGCTGCCTCCCAGGGGGATGCAATTCGACCCGGAGGTGACCGCCAGCCCTGCCCGCCATGGCTGTTGTGCCCTCAAAAGTGTTTCTGAGTGTCTGTCATACAACATCAACATCCATGCCCTTCTGAAATTTGAAAGACAACCGTCTTGTGGAAGAACAAAAATTCCTTTTGTGATTTACCATGGCCACCGTTTAAATAATCATGCGGAGCTGTCACGACAGGATCATGAACTGGAACGATGGGAGGAGCAGGCATGATAGGAGGAGGAACGCTGGCCTTAGCCATAATTAAGCAACGATCACTGAGGAGTACAAGCACCCTAATCAATCACTGGAGTTCTGAAAATAATTGGGCAGCATATCCCCATAACAGAGGATGCTTCATCTGTCAAATAGGTCAACACATGGGGGGCAACCGATGTTAAGTGAGAGGTCCCAGATGGGATTATCACAGAACCCGAGGTCAACACATCGTGAATCCTGAGGGCCAGCCTACTAATGATTTGTGCCGACTTGGGTGAGGCTGTCAGAGGGTCTGTGTGTTACCGAGCAGATAACATCCTTTTATGTCTTACCAGTGCAAGGGGGCTTCCAGGGGAACATGTCATTAACCGACAGACCCCCTGGAACCCATGATGAGTATAGGTTCGAAAGACTGAGATATGAACAATTGGATTGTACCCTCCCCAGGTGATTGGTCTGTAGTCTCAATCAGGGATAGAGCATAACCCTATTGAGAAGCACTTCCCTATCTAATACTAGAACATGATCGAACGAGGCAATCGGAGCGAATAATCACTGTGTCCCCGCTAAGCTAGAGTGAGCAATCCTGGCCCATCTGGTTGGGCTCATGCTTGGTGTGGGGATATCTGGGAGAAATGAAATCTATGAGTGAGCACAATCTTGCCGAAGCACTCTATCGAACACTTCGAGGGGGGAACAGGGTAGCATGCCAGGATGGTTCGACAGAAGGGCTGCCTGAGGCTCCTACTACTCATTCGGGAGAATGAGAGGGCACTCAAAGGTTGCCCTTACCGAATCATCCATTCGATAGCTACTCGCGCACACTGTTCAATCAATCTATGTAAACACATGAATTGGTCGGCAGTAAAGAGAAACCCCAGGGAGGGAATTTGATGTCGCCGCACTGGGCGTGGCCACAGGCCTTCTCACGAACGAGAGGGAAAGAACAATTAATCCCATGGGCCTTCTTCCCCCTTTTTTTTGAGCGATCACAGAATCCATTAGAATTTAGCCCTTGAGGGCTTCCTCACGCTCGGGGGGAAAAACTGGGAAGCTCAAAATAGAGTAAACGGAAAGCGAAAGCGGCACAAATGGTGGATTGAAGCACGAATACTGCCACCTACGGACATAGGTGGAACAATCTTCTTCTAGGGTTGGCTAGTAATAGCCCTGCCTAAGAATCTTCTTTGCCAAAGCCTGACCATTAACGTGCCCTCCACACTCACTTGCGTGAGCTGCTTCAACAACTTTCCAAGCCTCATCGTCATCTAAACACCTCATAAGAACTCTGTTGAGAGCACACCTATACAACTCTCCTGCGATAATTCTGTATCTTGAGGCGACTCTTCTGATGGCCTTACGCTGCTCGACATTGGCCGTCTCCGGGAATGAACCATCCCTACAGTACTGCTCTATCTCGTGATACCACGGCAATTCCTCTTCTTCCAGAATTTCCTCGAGCTCAGTTAATGATATTTCTTTCAAATCTTCCTTCTCAGTCTTCTTCTCTACAGATTTCCTAAGGTTATCGAACCACAGATCCTGGAGGGAAGGGGCGTCTAACCACTGGACCACAATGGTCTCAGTGGAACGACTAAGAGGGAAAGAAAGGGAAGAAGCTAGCGATGCCAGTGCATCGGCAAGAATGTTCTGAGAACGAGAGGTATGAATATAGATCAATTTGCAGGATTGCCTAGCCAAGAGCGTGACCAAATCTTGATGGGGCTTGAGTTTAAGGTCACGGGTGCGATAAGTTGACAGAACTTGGCGCAACACCAACTGAGAGACTCCTATGATGTTCAGGTATCGCGCGCCTAAGAGGTAGGCGTGCTTCAGTCCGGCAAGGAGAGCCTCATACTCGGCTATATTATTAGTGGCAGGAAAAGTGAGCTGATAAGCGATGGGGATGGTCACTCCGTCTGGAGTGAGGAGAACGACGCCGATCCCACGGCCCTGAGAATTAAGCGCGCCATCGAAGCGCAAGGACCAGAAGGGGAGATGAGTAAGTACAGCAAGGTGTTCATCAGGAAACTCCTCCTGGATCGAATCAGTACAGATCGTACCATGCCGAGATCTGTGGGCTGGTTAGCTTTTCTCTCTCCATCCGTGGTTAAACCTTTTGATTCTCCTGCCATTTTCTCCGCAGTTTCTCAACCAAATGAGGTCCCATTTGATTTGGGCGAGAGATTAGAGTTTTATCTACGAGATAGCCCACCGGGGACAACTTTTGATGAATACCCAGCGAAAGCTGAACATACTGGGTCGGCTCAGTCGAGAGACTCAGAATCGGAAGCCATGACTCCCTGTAGGTGCTGGGAGTAGGTCAACTTGAAGAAATGACTTTCCAAGCCAAATTTGACGCGGCCAGCAGTAGTGAAGCTGAAGATATTGAGGAAGCTGGGCTATCCTTCTTCTATAGCTCTCCCTTGGTAGAGATATCACCGCCTCTTATACTGATCAAGGAAGTTTCTTCTGAAACTGATCGGGAAATGCCCACTGCTAGAAAAGTGCGGGCCACCTCCACTGGAGGCAGGGTGATTCAAGGAGGCGAGGTGGCAGAGTTGTCTTCATATGCCACAAAGTTGTAATGGTGCTCCTTCAGCTCAGCAAGAAATAACTATCAATCTTTCAAGGCTACCGACACACCAGCAGAGGTTGAAGTTGTTAGCGCATCTGGTAAAACCATAGCCCCAGAGGGCCTGTTGACAGAGCAATTCATATAGCTGCCTGTAGCTGAATTAGAAGCTCCTGACGAGGTCCAGGGGAAACAAGATGAAGGGACCGAGGTGCTCGAGCTCGAAGATGACATTTTAGATTTTGTTGACCTCTAGCCAGCGCCCCTAGAGATAGAAGACGGAGGCCAAGCCACAATCGATGAGCTGATAAAAGTCAACTTAGGAAGTGAGGATGAACCTAGACCGACTTTCCTCAGTGCTCAACTGTCCTTTGAAGAACAAAAGCTGTATATCTAGCTACTATAAGAATATAGGGATTGTTTCGCTTGGACTTACAAGGAGATGCCAGGATGAACTAGCCATAAACCCTGAGGCTGAGCAAGTAAAGCAGTCACCACGACGCATGAGACCAGAGCTTATCACTCAGATATGCAAAGAAGTAGACCAACTCTTCGACGTGGGTTTCGTCAAAGAAAACCAGTATACCACGTGGCTGGCTAATATTGTGCCAGTGAAAAAGAAGAATGGATAGATTCAGATATGTGTAGACTTTTGAGATCTGAATAAAGCATGCCCCAAGGATGACTTTCTCGTGCCACTCACGGAAGTCATGATCACCCGTAAGTCGTCACCTCTCTCCTCTCACCTGTCTCACACTATCTGAGAATTTACATTTTCATACATTCATGCATAGCATAGGAAAATCAACAAAAAGAAAACCAAACTAGGTTACTATCATATCACATCATGTACAAGTGTCAGAGTACAAAGTAAAATCAGGCCGCCCCTTCTAGCTTGTCACTATCACCTCCTCCCTCCTGCCTCTTCGATGGCGGGCCCATCACAAAGGTCACACCCTCCTCCTTCTCTCGTCACCAGCGCCGGTCCTCCTCCTCATTCCTCTGCCATTGAGAGGAAGTCACAAGGAAACGCCCAACAGAGCCGTGAGTAGCCTGACTCCCGCTCGGGGCCGCACGGCTACGACTAATCCCGTTGCGGGAACGACTCATCTCCCTATATGCCCGCACCTTGCCGCACAGCTCGAACGCCTCCTGTCGATATCACTCCAGCTCCGAGGTTGCAGTCTGGAGTTGCTCTACCTCTGCCAGAAGGAGTGCCACCTCCACTGAGTCTGACGGTCTAGCCTGTGCTAACTGCTGCTGAAGGCAGGCTGCCTCCTCTTGCCCCTCAGCCTGGCCTCGCTCCGCCGACTCCCTCGAGTGAATGCTCTACTATAGCTCAACTCGTAGGCGCTCCGTCTCTTGCCCCGAGTGAAGACTCTGCTCCAGCTCTCCCCGCAGGCGGGTCGCCTCCTCTCTCAGGTCGTAACTCTACGCCAGCTCCTCCCGCAGATGGGCAGCCTCGTCCTGCGCCAGTACGAGCTCCTTTCGCAACTGGTCACCCTCGCCTATGGCGGCAGTCAGCTCCATTACCTGCACACATGCATTCACCATTAGTCAACTGTATTTTAGTATAATAGCATAATTCACAAGGGAAAGTGTAGGATGTACCCGCTCAGCAAGCGCTGCCTCGGTCGCCTTGACCCGCTCCACCATCTGCTGGAACTCTGCCTCCCGCTCTACTCGGTCGGTGCGAATCTGGGCTATAGAAGTAGACGAAGCGTCGGCCCCCTGTCTTTGGGCCTCCTCCCCCCGCTGCAATCAAAACTCCAGGTCAGTCATGTCTCAGCATAATAGCAACTCTTTTCCCCCCTTTTTATTCTATTATTATATTTCTTTTTCTTTTTTTCTCTTTCCCCCCTTTTTCTCTCCCCCTTTTACCTTCTCCCTTTTTTTACCTGGGCCTATAAATAGGGCGGGGTGGCGGCTCGAACCGTCACCCCTCCTCATTTCAAACGAACGCCCTTCCCTCTCCCTCTCTCTCTTCCTTCTCTCCGTGACCGGACGGGCCTCCCCTTCCTCCTCTTCATCTTCCCCACTGTCGTTCGCCGCCGCTGTCGCCATGGTGAGGAGACGGGCACGGAGGCCTTCTCCTCCTTCCTCTTCTCGTTCTTCCTTCTCCTTTTTCTTCTTCCTCTTCTCGTTCTCCTCCTCCCCCTTCTTCTTCCTCTTCTCGCCCTCGGGGCGACGGAGCCCTAAATGCCCCTCTGCCCTCTTCTTTTCCATCTTCTTCCCCTTCTCTTCCCTCCCCTCCTCTTTTCTCCCCTCTCTTCCTTTTCTTCTCCGGCGTTGGGGTACGCCGCTTCGGGCATCACCGGTGGTGCCGGTGAAGGAAGCATGCCAGGGGGGGGCGTCGTTAGGGTGTGCCGGGGAAGGCGTGGTTAGGGTGTGCCGAGGAAGGCGTCGTTAGGGTGTGCCGGCGAGGGATGATCATGGCATGTGTCGGTGAAGGCTGCTCTAGAGTGTATCGGGGAAGGCCCTTGTGGGTGCACCGGTGAGGCATGATCATGGTGTACCGGCGAAGGAGATTTGGGACACTTCAACTGGAGGACTTCTGGTGTTGCCCTGCAGGGCCCACCACCACTTTGTTGGGGCTGTCACTCCTTGTGGACGTGCACCCGTGTTTCCCCTTACGCCTCTGGCCTAGGGGAAACTCTGCCAAAATTTTGTCAGAAATCGACGGAGACTTGGTCATCTTCAGGAGTGGCCCCCCTTATAGATTCCAAACTTCATCACCTTGTTTACTGTCTCCCCATCTCACTCTTTATCCACTTGATTATTGGGCTTAAGGCATTTGTTGGGCCTCTGCTGAGGCCGAATGACTATGGCTCCGTGGGCGTGCCGGGGAATGGCTTGGAGAGCGTACCGGTGAAGACCCATTTGGTGTTTACAACCAAAACTACCTCCACATAAGGAGGGGCGGTCAGCCGGCCAGGCGGGGAAGGGGGGATCAGTCGAGATCAGTTTGTCCTGGTGTCGATTCAGTAGAGGACAGCAAGCCGAAGATGGAATCGCCACGATTGCCTCCGGGCATTAGAAGGAGTGGGGCCAGTGCTGGATCGTCCGGGGATGAGGTAGCAGGTCGCAGCAGGGGCCGAGGGCCGTCTGGAAATCCGACTGGGATGCTGCAGCTTGGTCTTCCCGCGCTGCTCAGGTGCTACCTGGTAAGACCCTACCTGACTGGGTGCCAATGTCGGGGCGACCACGAACTATCCCAATCACTGCTGGGGGTGAGACTTGTGCCAAAACATCCATGACTCCTCCAGGGAGGTGCCAGCAGAGTGTGGACCAAACAAAGTATGGCTGTGGTCATGGCAGGCCCAAGATCATGGCAGGTCTGGCTCTACTTGACTCAGAACCACAGGGGCCTGAGAAAATTACTGCCACGAGCTCCCCCAAGATCCGATGAAGGTGAGGCCAGTGTCTTTATGACCCTGGGGAAGTCATCTTCGAACAGGAACCAACGGGACTCTAAGAAAAGGTCAGAATAAAGCGCAGGAAGCATAAGAGTGATAGGGGGTCTGACCTGGTACTGTTGGAGTCGATCTGCGTAGCCTGGGGATGAAGGCTAGAACGAGGTGCTCCGAAACCCGAACGGCCTCCTTCTTCTTGGGGCTGGTAGAGGACTTGGGGAAGCTTGCCTCAACGAAAAATAAAACCAACATCTTCATAGGTCTGACTCTGGTGGCGTCTGCAACTGGCTTCAGGTGTTCTGCAGAAGCTCAGTTGCGCAGGCTGACGTGAATCGGCCCCCTGGTCAGCACAAACGTCGGATGAAGGTGGAAGAGCCCTCGTTGGAAAGCGAGCTCAGAGACGAATCATGTTTCTATTGTAATTTTCACCTAGATCTTCTCAAACGAGGCAGGATCGATGCTACAAGTTGCGTCCAGTTCTGCTCCAGTGGTGGACAGGGTGTTGGGTGGGGATGGGAGGTGCTAATGTGGGAAGTGAGAGGGGGAAATGGAGGGGAATAAAGGGCGGTAGAGCTGGTAAAAAAAAGAGAGAGAGAAGAAAAAGAAACTCTCTTCCTCTCTACTCCTCATTGATAAAAGCCATCAAACCTTGACATCCTGTTGATGATAAGCTCAACCTTACTCCACAACAATGATAGCCAATACACCCCTGAGGGTTGGTCATCACCAGATCCAATTCCTAGCATTTGGCTACACACTCCGACAGTCAGCTGACCAGTCCCAGTCTCCAGCTACAACACCTTAGCGGATAGCTGGCCAACTCCAGTTCCAGTTCTCTGGCTACACCACCTTAGCAGTTAGCCAGCCAGCTCCAGTTCCAGTTCTCCAGCTACAACACCTTAGCAGTCAGTCGGCCAACTTTAGCTCTAGCGCTGGCTCTAGCCCCAGTATTCTACTAATACACTTCAACAGGTCAGCAGGCCTAGTTCTAGAACTCGACTATAACACCTCAACGGTCAGTCGACTAGTCCTAGATATTCAAATGCACATCTCAACAGTTAGCTTACATCAATTACATTTTCGACTAACAACATTTCAGTAGTCAGTTGACCAATAGCCAGTCATTGGTTAATACACCTTAGGGTCATCCAACAACTCTAGTAACATAGGCCAACACACCCTCACGGGTCAACCTCTAGCCCCTAGGTTCTAGCCATTCCAACACGCCTCATCCAGGCAAGCCTCTAGTACTCAGTTCCAATATCCAGCTCCAGTCCCGAGCTTATAGTTTTCAACAACAAGACATCATGCCCCATCTAGGTAGGCCTCCAGCCTTCAATTCCAGTTTCCAGTAATAGGCCAGTACACCTTATCTAGGCTATCACACCGCAAGGGTTGGCTGACGAGGATTTTGAGTCGACACGCCTCACTAAGGCAGGCTTGCGTCTTCTGCAACAACAGGCCGATACACCCTATCGAGGCAACCCTCCTGTTGAACCTCTACTATTTTGTTCCTACTATTTTGATGGTGTCATACACTAACTGTCAACTTTTTAATTGATCTATCATTTAATAACAATTGGTGTATGTGCTTAATCTGAGGGTGATTTGCATTAAAAATCTAATTGTGTGTTCATCAGTATGCATACGAATTTAACGTATTGGGATAGGGGCGTTAAAGGCAACAGACCTTTAACTCAAAACACAGGCACTATAACGCACCAGGCGAGGCGTGTTAAAGCCACCCGAACATAAAAATCCACAGAAAACTCAATACACAGACGATATAACGCACCTATAGGGGTGCGTCAAATGACCATAACGCACCGGGGGTGGCGCATTATGTCACTTGGGTTTTGTGACACCGAGAAACTCAAAACCAAACCAACCTGTTAACCCATTCTGACATTCCAAGCCTACACATGCCACTAGAATTAAAATACAATGCCCATTGATATAATTTCAACAATTAAAAGATAATTTAATGCCTAAAAGATTAAAAATTGAACTAAATAGGAACATGCATGAAATACAAGGCAACGAGCGTCGGACCATGGCGCAAGTGGTACCGGCGGTGTCCTAACGAGGTAAGGAATCCATCCCCCTACCTGGATGACGATGAAAATGACGAATCGACGGTGAACCGGTGAGAGGGTGACGCGGCGCCTCTCGGCCTGGCTCGTCGCCACGCCCCGCGAATCAAGGAATGGTGGGCGTCAATGGGATCCTCGCGATGCGACCAATCCAATGGTACCTCTCCGGCTTCGATCAGCGGCCGTCTGGACCAAAAATCGAGAGAGGCACGCAAATTGAGAAATTAACCTTAAAAACTCCTAAAATAAGAATTACACAGAAAATGAGAAAGATGGCGATGGATGGCGACGCAGAGGGCGTCAATGGATTCCTAGCGAGATGAGGAGTCTGTTCCCCTACCTCTTGCGCGGTGAAGACCGTGAATCGGTACAGATCGGGCGACGGGGGCCACGCCGTCTTTTCGCTCGCACGTGTCTCCACGCTCCACGATCCGAGGGAAGAAGGGTACTGGTGCGATCCTCGCGTCGTATCTCCCACACGTCGACTGGGGTCCGTTTGGACCGCGAACCGAGAGAATGGGAGTAGAGGAGAGAGAATGTGTGATGGGAGAGAGAGAGTGTCGAGATGGAGAGAGAGAGATTCGAGAGAGTGAGGGGATATTGGACAGGTTCTCACCTCTGCTTCAGGTCACACTTCTAATACAGGCCAGGGACTGAGATTACTGGAATAAAATAGATCTGGGGGGGAATTATGACCCAGAACATAGTTGGATGCTGGGTTGACTGGGACACTTAAGTCTACTAAAATAGTTGGACAAATTGGGACAACTGTATAAACTGGGGCAGCTGGATACGATGGAGCAGCTGGATAAACTGGGATGACTAGATAGACTGGGGCAGTTGGATAAATTGGGGCTGCTGGGTAAACTTGGGTAATTGGGACAGTTGAATAAATTGGAACAACTGGGTAAACTAGAACAACTGGATAAATTGGGACAGCTGGGTAAACTGAGGCAGCTATATAAATTGGGAACAACTGGATGAACTAGGGTAGCTGGGTAAACTGGGGTAATTGGGACAATTGAATAAATTGGAACAACTGGATAAACTGGGACAGGTGGATAAACTGAGATAATTGGGACAATTTAATAAACTGGAATAACTATGTAGACTGGAATTACTGGGACAGTTGGATGAACTGGAACAACTGTGGAAACGGGTTAACTAGACAAATCGATGTCATATTCGAGAGTGGCCGGGAACATCTTGGCAACATCTTTCGGGGACCGAAACTCCCTTCTTATTTTATGATCATGCAAATATGCCCTAGAAGAAGGGCAGCAGCAATAAATACACAACAACAAGAAGTCGAAACAGCAGCACAGTCAACAATCACAACTCAGGAAAGCCTCAGAGAATGCCTTGCTCCAGTATGTGAGTGTCTTCAGTGCCTTCTTCGTCGTTTTCCTTTGCCTGTTGGAATTCCCTCATATTTATAAGCACCAGTGCAAGTATCACTAGATGCACTGGGGAGAGCCACCAGGTCAAGGTGAGGGCGCTGGCATGGGCCACCTTGTCCAACTGGGGTCTCTCCCAGTCCTTAGTCTGTCGAGGTAGGGACGTTGAGCACTACCAATCTGTCAAGGTGTGGCCTGATGACGACAAGCGCTTGTGGGGCTATTTTGGTCAGGGTGAGGGTGTTGAGTGCACCCATTCTGTCAAGGTGACAGCGTTGAGCGAATGGGGCGCTGGGAGAGCCAGCTCGGTCAGGGTGGGGGCGTTGAGCGCCCTCATTCAGTCAAGATAGCAGTGGGGGACGGCCATGGCGCTGGAAGGGTCCAATTTGTCAAGGTGGGGGCGCTGGGTGCCCTCACTGGATCAGGATGGCAGCGGGGGGCAGCTAAGGCGCTGGAAGGGGCAACCCTGTCAAGGTGGGGGAGCTGGGTGCCCTCACCCGGTCAGGATGGCAGCGGGGGCGGCTATGGTGCTGGAAAGGGCAACCCTGTCAAGGTGGGGGAGCTGTGTGCCCTCACCCGGTCAGGATGGCACCGGGGGCGGCTATGGTGCTGGAAAGGGCTACCTTGTTAAGGTGGGGGCGCTGGGCGCCCTCACCCTATCAAGGTGTCTTGGCGTTAGGAGAAGAGTTTTGGTCAGGGTGGGGCCGCTGACTGCCCTCATCCTGTCAAGCTGGCAATAGGGGCGCTTCAATGCTAGGAGAAGGGTTTCTGTCAGGGTCGGGGCCCTGGCCGTCCTCACCCTGTCAAGGTGGGGTCGCTAGCCGACCCCACCCTGACCCACTGACCGCTGTGGGCTCCCATCTTTGGTCCAGGTGGCTGTTTTAGTGCTATAAAATGTGACTCTTATAGAATTTCTTACTGTTCACACTTTGGCTTTGACTGTGACTGGCTTTGACTGCGCTTGGGTTGGCTTTGACTGGTGTTGACCACTTGATCGCAACTGGGTGCCGTGTTTCTGAATCTGGCCGACTTTCTCGTACGTATTCAAGACAGATTCAAATAATTTTAGCATCGTCAACACCTACCAAACATAGAAATGGAAAGCAACTATAAATATAAGTCTTCTTCTCCAAGCCATAGTGCAACTTGGATGGTGCACCTGTGATGACGGTACACTGGGACCGGATCAAACCAACAGTCTGATCTAGTATCCGCACCACCCTTCATGCTGACCCCCCTATTCCACAGCTAGTGATTTCATCTTTTGATTGATACATTCCTGATACCACCCTTCTGCCAGGGGATTATCTTGCAACTAGGAGCCTCCCTTGCCTCACAAGTCTATGATCTCCTTGTTTTCCTGATCTGCACAATACTCCACCCCAGTTCTGGGTCTTGATAAGGAAATGCAGACATCATGTCCTCCTGTCTTGTTGCAGCTGAAAACTCTATACCTCATTGCGCACAGCCCCTCCATCAGAAGTTAGTGGAGGGTTGATCCATGGCTCTCCCCCACCAGAGCTTGGTGACATCTCTGGATGGGAATAGCCTCATCCAGACAATCTTTGACACCGACTGACAATCCCAGGGCACATTCCTCCCCATGTTGTTTGCTGTATGTCTCTACCTTTGGAAGCATCTTCAATGCCAAATCTGTCATCAGTTGTCCAGCCTTTTGAGGGTGTTGCTGATGTCCCCGCACATGGCTGCCTTGGGATGATGTTGACAGGAAAATTTTCTCCCCATTGAAAGCTTAAGCCGTCATTTCCAAGGTCAGACTTGCACAGTTGCAGTTGCATCAGTGTTGCTGTCATGGCCTCTGCTTGTGTTGATGCAGCCTTTGCAAACATTGTCATTGTCACCTCACCTGCGTTGATGCTGCTGGGTGCCACCTCAATCTCATTGGGCTCAGTTGGGAAGCCTTAGGTGCAGGGAACAACTCGCCTGCTTGGCTGAAGCAACCCTCTCCAAAACGGGGCTTGATCTCTTCAAAGACAGGTGATCCAAAATGTTTGATCCTGACTCGCAAATAAGTCCCTTAGATCTCCAAACTCATCCACCCTCTTGCCCCTCCTCTGCCAGCTCTGACAATTCAGAATGAACTTTAATACAAACTTTGAAAAGACGGCATCACCATCCTCTTAAGTAATTAATGGCAAGTTGGGATTAAGTTTGTTTATACTAAGTTGTTACATATGCGTGGTTATTATTCAAGATTTTCAGCTTAACCCTCTCATTAAGCCAATGCCTTGCACTCCGCACATGATACCATATTTTGACTAGATGGAAATACTATATATGATTCTTTTTTGACTCTTCTAGAGTTCAGACTCCTACACCAGTTGCATGATAAGGAGATGAACATTTTAGGGTTCCACGTAAGTCAGACCTGTTAAGGACATGACATTAATGCAATCTATCATAAAACTCCATTTAAGTCCATCAGATGCCTAGGACTGTAGATCATAAGCCTTTCCAAGTGAATGTAACATCTGAGTTGAACCATCTGATCATTTTGCCAATAGGAGGACTCGTACATGAAGTCCTTGAGGTGAATGAAGGGATTGCCATTGCCATTGTACCTCCGGTACATAGGCATTTCAAAGGGAGGGAGGTGGAACACTGGAAGAATTGGCAGGGAGACCTCAAGTGTGGATTTTATGTCCACCATCCTTTTTAAATCCTGAAATTGTTCATCCATTTTATTCAATTTGTGGAGGAGTGATTGGGTAATGTCATCAGTGGGTGTAAGTGGCACCTACCACTGAGGGGGAAGAGGCATCCCGGGGGCCTGAGAAGGGAACCCCGTATGGGTGGGATATTGTGATTGCCTAGCAGCAGATGGACCAGGCTGAAGCGGCGTATGAGAAACCCCAGGGGCTTGCGATTGTGAAGGGAATTAGAAGGAGGGAGGCTGCTGACCCACCTGCCCGTGAAATGAGGGAGAGGGAATAACCTGTATCGACTCTTGGAGGGGCGTGACAGCTGAAGTTGGCTGTCGAAGAGGGGTGGCAATAGATCTGCCCTGGGCTGGCTCCTGGGGAGCGGAAGTAGTAGCGTGAGTTTGCTCATGGGGAGCGGGAGAAACAGACTTCCCTTTCAACACGGCCTGGAATGCTCAAAATTACTCTGGAGTGAGCTCCGTGTTGGCGAGGACGTCCAGCAAAGAAGAGGTGTCCTGAGGTGGGGAGACGCCCCCAATGATGGCTTGCACTTCTTGTAAGGGTTCGGAAGAAGGCCTGTGACCATGGCTTGGACATGTGGCTCACCCTCGGGGATGTGACCCGAGGGATACTCTTCGAAGGCTCCGGCCTCGAACTCCTCATAACCGTATCTGGCCATTTCTCGAGCTTCTTCGGAGCACAGGACTTTACCAGAACGCAATAACATACACCAACAAACAAGTGGTAGAGATTAGCAAACAAGTGAATGCTTTACGCCCTTTTTTTATTTTTTTATGTTTTTTGTGTTTTTTTGACAAATATGAAGTTCTCACAAGGTAGGAAGGACCCTAGCTGTAAATTTGATCACTGCCGTGTCGACTAAGGTCACTCGGCTTACCACAAATGGGTAAACTAGCTCCGAAGAACTTCAAAGTCCGTGCATATTTTAGTCTGAGCAAAAACATAAGTCCATGCATGTTTTTGGTTTGAACACCAAGTCCGTGCATGTCTGGTTTGACCACCAAGTCCGTGCGTGTCTTTGGTCTGACCGTCAAGTCTGTGCACGTTTCGCCAATGCACATCATGAGTCCATGCATGCTGTTAGTATTTTTCTCAAGTCCGTGCAAGTTTTGGAGTTAGAAAAAGTCTGCACGATGCATAGCAGTTTAGTTGCATTCAGAAGTCCATGCATGTAGAAGTCCATGCATAGTGTTCATATAAAGTCCATGTGCTTTTCCTATCTTACAAGTGAAGTCCATGCATGTTACCCTTGAAACAAAGTCCATGCATGTTGCATGTAACTAAAGTCCGTGCATGTCTTTTTTAAGCTAAGTCCGTGCACTTTTTGATCATAACAAAGTCCATGCACTTCTCTCAAAGCAAGTCCATGCAGATATAGTCAGTGCACTTTCTTTTGCTTCACTGAATTGAAAGTCCATGCATGTTTTTAGTTTATGTCACACTAAGTCAATGCATACATACTCCGTGCACGTTGGTCTAATAAAAGTTCATGCACTTTGTCTCATATTAAGTCCGTGCACATATAGAGTCCGTGCATGCATAGTCCGTGCACATTTCTCGTTTCACTGCATCTGAAGTCCATGCACGTTTCTTCCGAAGCAAAGTTCGTGCATGCATAGTCCGTGCACATTTCTCATTTCATTGCTTCTTGAGTCCATGCACACTTCTCTAAAGCACTCTGAGTCCGTGCATATTCCTCTTATGCACACTTCAAGTCCGTGCATGTTTATCTGCATATCAAAGTCTGGGCACATTTCTCATACATGAAGGCAGGTCTGTGCATTCTTCATCTCTGCATACTAGAGTTACAGATGTACACACGAAGTCCGTACACATAAGGTCTGTGCACATAAGGTCTGTGCATTCATATCCATGCATATATATATATATATACATTTAGACGGTTTTTTGAATCTGTGCACGTTTCTTCCAATAATCTAAACTCTGTGCAAACTTTCCATTCCTGCCTTATAAGCTTAAGCTGATTAAAAGTACGAGCGACGGACGGTAGGCGACCACTCATCCTCCTCATGCGGTCCGGTGAGGACCGTCTCTCTCCTTGAGGCGGCCCACCATTTGACTGTTTGTGACAGGGACGGTCTAGAGTGGACCACCACCTGGATTCTATCCGACCGATGCTCGTTTCTTGCCGATTCAAATCCTGGGTGAGTGGATCTCGATCTACGTGCTAACCTGTGGTCCGACGGATACTAGACATCGTGTGGGGACCATGTGTTAGGGTGCCGTGGGGTCCCGGGAGGTGGTGTTCTCAACTTGTGTCAACGTGAGTCGGTGTCGGTACGAGGAGCGGTCCTTGTACTTTGTCTAGTTTAGGCGTTATTTTTCGTTGGCTAGAGAGTCTACTCCTTCAGCGACCCTCCACTAGTCATAGCCTTCCAACACGCGTGTGGTCCCACCAGGGAGTGGTGACAAGGCTACCCCGAGAGACAATTTTTAGGCTGGTTACCATAGGGCCCCACGTCTTACAGCCAGAGTCTGACTGAGGGGAAAACCAGCCAGAGAGCCTGACCTAGGACGCATGGTCTGTATGTGCACACGTGGTCGGGGGCAGCGGACCCATGCTGATGAGTGCGATCCCGACCAGTCCTTGTTCTGTGGTTACTTGTACTGTGTCCCCGTTCCACTAGGGGCGATGAGGGGGCCACCTGAGGCGCGGTCTAAGACGTCAAGGGGGGCATCCGACCTTGCTTCTAGTGGGAGGTACTCCTGTCTTGTCAGGTAGCGACTCTTGATTGTCGTCGTGACGTGTGTCTCAATTTTCTCACTATGAGACCGATGTCAGATATAGCATGGCTTTTTCGTTTATTTACTCCTGTTGTACTCGGTTCTGCGTCTTGCGTAGTACTCACTTTTAACTGCTTTGCGTTGTAGTTTCTCGTTTTGCAAGGTGGGGGTCCGAGTGATCCCTACTGAGCCTTTTGTTATGAGGCTCATTCCCTGCATCTTTTTTCCGCGTTTCAGGTGAGGCGAGGCTTCAGAGGAGAGTGTCTGAGGCTCCATGTGGTTCTAGTGCCCAGGGTTAGTTGCCAGTTGCCAATTGCGAGAGCCGGGGTATGTCCTATGCAATAATGAAATGCATAAATGGAATAAACATGCTAAATTGGGATTCTGCAGGGATGGGCGGTTTCATTCTGGCCACTCATCGAGACAGGCGGTTGAGGCTGGGCCGCTCATGAGGCTAGAGCGGTTGGGCCTTAGCCACACAATTGTTAACATCGACATGGTCTACAGGCTTGGGTGGTTAGGATCAGGTCGCTCATGGGATTGAACGGATTGGAGTGAGCCGCTCTTCCACCAATGCCAGATGGGGTTTAAAGGGATGCGCGGCGACAGATAGGCCATGCATGGGTTAGGCAGTTAAGGTCTAGCTGCTCAAAAGGGCATGAACGGACCAAGGGAAGCTGCTCTAGTTATACCACCCTACTGTTTCAGAGAGACGCACGGTATGGAGTGTACCGTACATGGTCATAAGCGGTCCAGATTGAACCACTTATAGGGGATAAACGGTCTAGAGTTGACCGCACAAGGATAAATAGTCACATGGTGGCCGTAATAATACCGTGACGATTGGTCGGGTTTAGCCTGAGCCAAAACCTCTCCCGGTGGACTCAAAATGAATGAAATCAAAAAATAAACTAACCTGCCATGCTGTACAAGCCATTCCACACCTATACATGCCATTAAAACTTAAAAATGATGGCCATGCTGAAATTAGGGCTAAATTACACTAACATGGAATTTCGCACAAAAATTGAGGAAAATGGCATCGGATGGCAGTGTATGTGGTGCCAGTGTGATCCTAGCGAGGTGAGGAGTCCATCCCCCTACCTATTGCGTGACGAAGATAGCGATTCAGTGCCGAATGGACGACGGGAGCCACGACGTCCTCACGGCCCCACGTGCCTCCACGTTCCACAGATCGAGATGAGGTCAGCACTCACGCATTCCTCGCGACGAGCCGGTCCCGATGGTGCCTCCCGCGCCTCGATTTGCGACCGATTGCGTCGAAATCGAGAGAGAGAGAGAGGCGATCGAGAGAGAGAGAGAGAGAGAGTGATCGAGAGTGAGGAGAGAGAGGGGGTGACGATCTGTTAAAACATTTTATTATTATTATTTTTGTAAAAATTCATGAAATTGCATTTTAACCCGGGTCATTACAGTTTGTATCAGAGCGGTGTTGTGGTGATGTATAAGGAATTGAAATTGTACTAGTCCAGAACAAGTCCATGTGTACTACTACTGTTGGCTTAGGTTGTCTTTCCGTCATTACTTATGGTTCTTTCGTTATGTGCCTTCTCTTATGCTTAGATTGAGCTTAAATTAAAATGCCACCTAGATGGAGAGTTCGTGTGCCCCAAGACGTTCCAAGGGAAGAGAACGGTACTTCGCCTCATCCAGCGAATGTTCAAGGGCAAGGCCGTGTTGATCCTGCTCCTGGTGAAAAATTACCTCATGGTGGTCGTAGGCAAGTCCTAAAGGAATTTCTTCTATTTCACCCACCAACATATGAAGGGCAAGCGGATCCGGATGCAGCAAGAGTCTGGTTGGATGCAACCGAGCGTGTGTTCCGTTCCATGGAATGCACCGAAGATGAAAAGGTGATGCTAGCTACATTTCAGTTGTAGGGAGCAACACTCGCGTGGTGGACCACGGAGTGGGAAGTGACTTTCAAGTCTCGTGCTCTTCGACTGATTACATGGAAGGATTTCGTTACTGCATTTGAGCGTATATACAGTCTAGCTTATCTCAGAATTGATAAAATGTACCAGTTCATGGAATTGGCTCAAGGTGATATGACAGTCTTGCAGTATCGGAATAAATTTATGAAATTGGGCCGGTATGCTCCTCACATTCTTGCTAATGAAGGCCAGAAAACTGAGCAATTTTTGCATGGTTTGAAGGCAGAGTTAAGGCAACCTCTGATTGCAACCTGAGTGGCAGAATTAAATGTGGCGTATCAGGCAGCTGTAGCATTAGAGTTGGATATGGCAAGATCTCGAGGATGAACCCAAGTTGAGCCAGTTCAGTAGAGTGTGCAGCATCAGCAAGCTAGTCAACCTAGTGTGACAGGGGTACCATCTTCTGTTCCTTCTGCTAGTGGCACTTCCTCTATGAAATCCAAGTTCAGACGGATGTTCAGAAAATCCAAGAAGTTGTATGATCGGCAAGCTTCCTCTGGTACCGTGCAACAAGCAGCACCCTCTTCTTTTCAGCGACAGGGATCGGTGGCTATGGCATTTTCTGAGTTCAAAAATTAAATTTCCAAAATCAGCATCTAACCATGACGACGCTTATTCTTAAAATATTTTCTCAATGTAATTTCCACAAATGGCGTCTCACCATGCAGACGCTTATTCTTAAAATATTTTGATTTTTAAATTTCACATTTCCTCAAATAGCATCCCCCAATATAGGCGCTAATTCATTTAAATTTCCAAAAAACCAAAGTAAGCATCCACCATAGCAGACGCAGATTCTTTTTGAAACCGCTGCTGTAACAGATGCCCCCTCCTCTTTCCCTCTTCTTCTTCTTTCCCTCTTGTCTCATCTCATTCTCTCTTCTCTCATCTCATTCTCCCCTCTGCAACTTCCCAGAACCCACGAACCCTTCTCAACCTAGCAACCTTTCCCCTTTCCCCCCTTCCTCCTAACTCCGACAGTGTCTACTCTGGGCAAACGTCGCAGTGTGACGACACCCGACGTCGTCGTCCTCAGCGACGGCAGTGAGGCAGTGGTGGAGGCGGCGGAGGCATCCTCGATGGCGGCAGAGGCGTCCTCGATGGCAAAGATGCAGGCGACCGAGGAGATGGCGATGGTCGCAGAGGTGCAGGCAGTTGTGGTGGTTGAGGAGGAAGAGGAAGGAGAGGAGACTGAGACGGATGCAAGCGACAGTGAGGAAGAGGGGGAAGGAGAAGGGGAAGAAGACAGAGAAGGAGGAGAGGAAGAAGGTGAGGGGGCGACCGCGGCGACAATAGGCACAGTGGCGGTGGAGGAGGGCACCGCGACAGCCAAGACGACGGCGGCGGCCTCCCGTCAACGGCAATGGCCCCCCGCTGGCCACTACGAGGGGTGATGGACCAAGCGGCCCCGAAGAAGGTAACTGCCCCCCTCTCTCTCCCCTTTTATTTCTTAGAACAGTTACGGTGGGTGAGAGGGATGGGAGGTAGGAGATGAAGAAATGGTGTCACCTCTTGGGGACGTCAAAAATAATAAACGTCCACATGGGTGGACGCTAATTATTTTTATTTATTTAAAATAAAAAATAAAGAAAAATAAAAATGACGACGTTCAAAGTGGACGCAAAGAATGAAAGATGACCCGAAAACTAGTGAACCTGTGTCTTTTATTTTTCTTGAGTCTAGATAGTATTCCTATTAATTGTCTAGTCTAAGTTCACTAGCGTGTCTTTTGTCGTTTCTTTTCCTATTATGATGTAGTCGAGTCTCAAGTTTAGAATTTGAAATTGTAAGAGACTTATATTGAAATAAAATTTTATTATTACTCTAAAGTATTTGGTCTCATGCCATTGCTCTTGATCGTTCATGATTGTTTAACTGTTACGTTCCGAGCAAATGACACGTTCCGCTGCTATCGGTTCGGGGCGTGACATAGGGAGATTATGTCCTTCTACCATTACCTCACTATCAGGGTAGTAATTTATAAGTTTTGTTCCAGGGCCTAAAGGTGTAGTAATAGTAAGGTTTGATGGTAAGGGAACTGATGAAACTGGTAAGATTTTTGCAAAACCAGTGGATATAAAGGAATGAGAAGCACCGGTATCAAATAGTACAAATATAGGATGGGAACAAATTTAGATGGTACCTTCCATAAGCCCATCATCCTTGGGTGCTTCATCATCATCTAGAACAGCATTAAGGTGAGTCTGTCTCTTACGTCCACCACCAGATGATTGTTCATTCATGAGAGGGCAGTCTGGCATGCGATACTCTCGGCTGCCACACCTTCAGCAAGCGTCGAGGTGCTTTGAGCATTGTTTGGCTGAATGATCAAGCTTCTCACAGAAAGTGCAAGCCGCCATGACTTGCTTGTCCTCCTCCTTGACCTTTTTAATTACTCTTCTTGGAACCACTCTCGCTCCCGTTCCTGGACCTTTTCTTATTATCACGGGATTTGTAGGGCTCCGTGATGCTAAACTTCTCTTTCTTATTACGCCGATCAGACTGTCGACTTGACTCTGCTCCCTTGCCTTTCAATTTTTTGACTTTTTCCAAGGTCCTTTCACAGAGATACGCACGCTGGACCATCTCCGCATAGGTACGGATATTTTGGGTCCTGAACTGCTGAATGAAATCGGGTCTTAACCCATCCATAAATAAATTGGCCGTCAATAAATCGGTACTGACTAAATTAGTTGCGTATGGCACTAGTCTGGAAAACTGTAGCTCCGCTCGCTCCCCTGCAAAGAGGGCGTTAAGGAGGGGCATCTGTTGACACCCATTTTACCAATAAGTCGAATCATTCGTCTTACTCTCATTGGTTGATGCCTCGAGTTGTCCGTTGTGTGTCGAGATTATTTTCTGGTAATATTTGGGCTTATTTTGTGGAAGGCCTCCCCTCCCGGGCTGGGTCCATTTCAGTTCAGAGCTTAATGGGCCTTGGAATTACTTTTTTCCCATTTTATTACAAATTTCAGCGCCCCAACACTTGTGCGGCCAATGAATAGCCGCTCATGATTGATTTTTTGTTATTTTCACCATTTTCTGAATTATCACTGACAAGCATATGTGCGGCCTACTTTTGACCGCATTGTCAGGTTGTATGGTGTACATGAAGCCGCATATCCCTCAGAGTCCAACACCAGATTCTTCGGCCGGTTTGAGAGAATAAATTGAGGGCTTTTTCTAATTATCACCAACGGGGTTGGACGGCCCATTGTCGACCGCATAATATCGATGTGTGGTCTATCGCAAGATAGCACATCCCTTCGAAGATGGGATAATTAAAGGTTTTTTCTCTCCCATTTTGGGTATTTCACTCTAAAATTCTCCCGACGATTCCTCAGCGAATTCTTCACCATTTTTGATGCTATTTCATCCAGAGTTGAGATAACTCAATTATCTCTAATTTTTATTTTATTATCCTAGCATGAAAATGCCTAGTTATCCCCAATTCCGAGCTAAGACCTTGGGTGGTCTATAAATAGACCCTAGGGCTCAGCTTGAAAAGGGGAGGAGATCAAGGATCGACGGCGAAGCTCTATCGAATTGTCAAGTGATCCTAGCATAGGGGGGAGGCCTTCTACATCCTTACAGGCCTCCAGTTCAAGGGAGCAGTCCGTTCGTTGCATTGTCTATCGTCAGTCCTGTCAGTCTTTTCATCGTTGCATGCACACTTTCTCGTCATTGTCATTTGCTTCTTTTCACTCTCATTGTCATTTTCACACACCCACCCACATTTTCGGCACCCCTAGGGGTTTAAAAACCTCCAGGTGAACCCCCATTCATGTTAATTAGCTTTCGTTTTGTCATTTACGCTCCACGCAGGGAGGGGGGTTCACGGGGGTGGGGGCAATCAATTACACGCACTACCCTCACGCAGGAGGGGGGAATGAGGGGTGGGGAGGCCAAGCAGCGATCGTATGGCGCGCTCCGAAGTCCAATCGTGGTGCTGCCAACGCAGAGATGAAGCTTGAGGGATGCCGAAGGATGCCAGCCCGCCCGACGTCGAGTCGTTGCCGCTGGAAGGTGGAGGTGGTCGCTGCCGTTAGCCTACGTGTTTCTGCCTTGCAGGACTGGTTGGCGCAGTTGTGGTGCGTCGGTCGGTTCGCTCACTGACGAGCTCCAAATGCGACGGGACCAGCTCATGGGCATAGCAGACAGGGGGTACTATGGATCCTCAAGAACTTGCGGCCGTCTGAGCTCCTCGCTAGTCGGGGTCACCGAAATAGTCAGCATTAGATTCCTGGGCGGACAGCAAAATAGGTCGATGGTGGCCGGGGTGGAACCTTCTGTGACGATATTGGATCGAGACAAAACCACTTGCGTTAGTTTCGTATCGTCGAAAGCCGCAACTTTGGTGAAGCCGCCTTGGGATGAAAATGAGCAGAGGGAGGCATGCCGATACTATCGAGGCTGCTGCAGGATCGGGGCAGACTAGGTTGCACCAGTCAGGTGCAGTCGTTGGAGAATGGACGACCTAGGCTGTGCTGATGATGAAAATAGGCAGGACCACCTCGTGGTCGCAGATGACTCGCGGGGGAAGAACTCTTGTGAAGGGGGCTCTGGTCGATCCGCACAGGAGAAGTCGGTGTCGGCATTGCCAGGGGGCGCTTAGGAACAGGTGTAGTCCTGGCGCAGTTGCACGAAAATGACTGTAGCTGTTGATGCCATTGACGAAACGGGATGAGATTTCCTCTGCTGCGAAGATGACTTGGAGTAGAACGATCCCACAGAAGGGGGCTCGATCTAATTCGCACAGTAGGCAGAGGTATGGATGCTGCAAGCTCTATTGATGGCTCTGCTACCAATCTGGGTGTAGTAGAACGAGGAGAACTTCAACGCCGACGCCGGAGGTGATGCCGAGGGAGGCCGGGACCGCCGTGGACATTCTTGGAAGATGGCGATAATGTGTAGATATCGTCTAGGGCATGAAGCCTTGCGCCGAAAATTGTTTATTTGTCGACAAGAAGATAATGCCAACGCAAGGAAAGGGCTTATTCATCGATTCAGACGTATGGTCCGCAATGGCATATCGGCTAAGGCATGAAGCCTTGCCCCGAAAAAGGTTTATTCATCGACAAGAAGATAATGCCAACGCAAGGAAAGGGCTTATGTGCTGATTCAGACGTAGGGTCCGCAATGGCGATAATGTGTAGATATCGACTAGGGCATAAAGCCTTGTACCGAAACTGTATATTCACAAGTGTGGGGATAGCGCCAGTGCAAAGGAAATGATTTTTGCACTAATACAGACGTAAGGTCCGACATGGTGGTAATGTGTGGATATCGACTAGGGCATAAAGCCTTGTATCGAAACTGTATATTTGCAAGCGTGGGGATAACGTCAGCTCAAAGGAAATGATTTATGTACCAATGCGGACGTAAGGTTCGACATGTTGGTAATGTGTGGATATCGGCTAGGGCATAAAGCCTTGTATCGAAACTGTATATTTGCAAGCGTGGGGATAACGCCAGTGCAATGGAAATGATTTATGCACTGATGCGGATGTAAGGTTCGAGATGGTGGTAATGTGTATGTTAGCCGAGTGGGACTATGCAGGGTCTTCAGAACCCTCTAGGGTTTGTATATATTGGGGAGCTTTCGCAATGCGGGCCAATAGCTTGGGGTTGGCGTGAGCTGGATGCACACATTCAGGAGAGCTCGGCCAAGGCGGAGTGCCACTGGACCAAGTTACATTCGGGTCATTCTTCGGATGCGGGTAGGGCTGCATGATACAGCTTCAGGTGCTTCCCATTGAGAGGGGAGAATTGCACTGTCCCCTTGTGTTCTACGAGAACGTAGGCACCACCTTCATAGACTCGGTGGATGACATAAGGTTCAACCCAGTTTTCAACCAACTTCCCCTTGGGGTTGGAGGCCATTACTTCTCTTCTTTTGACCATCACTAGGTCACCTTTCTTGAATTCTTGCCCTTTGACCAGCTTGTCGAAAGTACGAGCCATGCGAGCTTGGTATAGTTGACTTTTTTGTGTTCTTTGATGGGTTTAGGCAGACCAGCCCCTAGTCCGCCTAAACCCCCCCCCAGGGGGGGTGGCGGGTTTGACTGTGGGATTTACTGTGGGTTTGACCGCCATATGTCAGGGTACCAAAAGATAGTAATGCCCCTTTTATAAACAGAAATTTTCTTCCAAGGACTCCGCCCCTAGAAACCCCCACAAGGGGTGCTGCCCCATTGACCCCCGCGACCTGATCGACCTGACTGCGATGGGTTTCTGGGAGTCCCGAGTTGAGCTCCAGCTTGTTGTAGAGTGCTGGAGCATACGCGCCAACCAAGTGCTCGGGAAAATTCCCGACACGCATGTGTAGGCCGTATAAGGGTGTTGCAAGCTCATAAAGCTTGTGGTTGGCCTAGATGGGTCTCCCTTTGACTTCAGAGTGTTGGAGGGACGTGACTCGGGGGTAGACCACAGCCTCACTGCTGGGTGCCACATGGCGTGGCTTGTAGTCAGGGCACCCCCGGGGTCAGCTCGGGTAGCTGAGTTGAACACGGGTAAACCCACAAACTGAGTGATCAGGGTGGGCCCGATCGATTGTTGATGTTGCCATAAGTCACGGCTAGCTGGTTAGGACCCTTGGTTGGGCCCAATAATTGGGGCGTCGACATGATGATGCCATTTGTCTGGTGGTCGGGGTGACCCTCGCTCCTTGGCAAAGAGCCATATGATGCGGCAGGATGTTCTGAGTCTGGAGTTAACCCGGTTGTTGAGGTGTCAGTGGTGTAATACCATAGGTAGGGTATTCGAGGATGATCCCCAAATCTTTAAAGAGTGTTGTCCTGTATGGTAGGTTGTCTCGACCCTTGGACCTGACTCGGTTGTCAGAGAAATTGGCTGGTAGTGCCCTTTGCTCGAGAATGATTCCCGCTTGTTATGGTGTGTCGTTTGACCCGATGAAGTGTCTCAATTTTCAAGCTCAACTCGATTGGTAGAGCACATTTGGCATTGTGCCATTTTGCTCTATTTAGGGAATATTTTTCTGATGGGAATCGACACCGAGCATGTATAGTTTATTTTACATTTATGTCCTTTTAGTTTGTGTTTATATCCTGTTCTTCTTCTTCCTCCGCTGTGATCGTGCCCCTCTCCCTCTCGCCCTCCCATTCGACCGCGGCGAGCTCCGTTTCGACTGCAGACGGCGGCGGGACGACGACGCGACGACGTGGGTGACGGCGAGGCAATCGCGTGGGCGTGCGGCGAGCGTGGGAAGCGCGAGAAGGCGGAGTTTTCAACGGCGTTCTTCATGGGATCGAGCTCGGATTGACGTCTCGTCGCGAACCGGAGGTAGGGTGACGATCCCTAGCTCAGTGTCATTCCATTCCCGTGATTTGTAGGCCAAGGCAAGGTCGAGTGGCGTCGTTTTTACTCCGGGAAGGGAAAATCATGTCGCGGGGTGAGTTCGCCCGATCCACCGTTTCACGCCGCGATTCCGCGTTTCAAGGGTATAGAAGCATGCTAGGGGGCTTGGGGGATCTTTTCCCATCGTTTTTCCCTTCGTGGGGCTCGATTTAGGACCGAAACGGGCAAATCCGGCGAGGTTCACCGTTTTCGTGCCGGTGAGCCATGTTCAGTCGAACAAGGGCCCGCACATCCCTTGTACGGTCCTGTCCTGGCCGCCCATCGGCTCGGCGCGCTGTGGGGTTGAGCGGTCTATCGTGGGACCGCATGTCCCTTCGAGCGGCCCCAAGGTGACCGCCCATCTCCCGGGATTTTGATCGTTGTTTGTGACCGCTATGCAATGCTTGGGGTGGGCGGCTAGGGGCTGACCGTATATCCCCACATGCAGCTAAAGTCTGAGGCGGCTCGTGGGAGATGGGTCGAGGTTCGAGTAGCGTCGGTTCCTTTCCGGTACTGGAATCTCGGGTCGTCAAAGCTGGTATCAAAGCCAGGTGGTGAAGGTGTATAAGGATCTGAAATGACTACAGTGGTCCAGAAGGTCCATGAATGTCCGTACAGTCAGCGACTGGCTTAGGGCCCGTGTGTTTTATTGATTCACGATTATTTTCTTGATGCCAGGTGCGTTATGGCGCTGTGGCCGCGGAGGAGGGCTCGTTCCCAGTAGGGGGAGTCGAGCAGTGGTCCAGAGGAGCAGAGTAGAGCCACGGTTCCAGAGAGTGCTGCTGGAGGTGCGCGAGCTGGTGGCTTGTGCCAACGGGGCCGAGCATGAGCTCGCGGCTCAAGTGAGCGTGATTTGGTTTGAAATTCGATTACACACTTCACCTACTTTTTCTGACCTTGTGAGATGATTGGATGTGGAAAGCAGTGGAGATCCAGGGCGTGTTAGCCCGTGCGGTCTGAGCGGAGAAGGAGTGCATCGCTCGGTCAGAGCGCGATGCCCGGACACTGGAGCTGGAGGAGGAGTGGCGACGACACATCGTTGAGGATCTACCCTGAGATGTCCTGGAGCTGAGGGTTTCTCCCCTGGTGGCGCAGAGGGATGCATGTAGAGAGGAAGAGAGAGGAGTGAAAGAGAGAGAGAGAGGCAAAGGGAGTGGGACGAGAGGAGGACTCTAGTGGACCAAATGATGAAGCAGAGGACCAGCCTTGGAGTTGCATAGCAAAGGCAGAAGGATAGCGAGGAGCACCACCAGAGGGGACGAGAGCGCATGGTGCGCCTTCGTTACTATGGCTCCTTCTTTGTTGGTAGCCTTGTAGTCTCCTCGGGCGAGGAGCATCGTCGGGCCACCGAGGCTGGTCAGGCGCCACAGGGTGAGGCAAGCACCGCCTCATAGAGCTCTAGGAGGCCTCCTAGTGACTCCCGCCTTAGGAGGGAGGAGAAATGACTAGGATGGCGATGGTGAGAGTTAGTGACCCCCTTACTTGTGATGTAGATGACAGTTTATATAGACGTATAGATGGAAGAATTTATTTTTGTGTCATTTGCTTTCTCTTTATGCATTCCTTCTCCTCTACGCCTCCTTTCTTGTACACCACGTGACATATTCGACGACGCTAATGGGAATTATGTCTCACCGTGGCCATTATTTTCAAAGGGAATCCACCACTAATTTCAACAATGCCAGCCCCCAGTCTCCCACATGACGTGTTTGTCAAAAGTTGCCTTGAAATGGTGGATCGTGTCTCCCATGTGTCCTTGTTGCCCTTCTTTTCAAAGAAGATCGATCATCGAATTCAATGACAGCAACCTCTTGTTCTCTTTTCCCGCATGAATGTCTCTCACACTCAAAATTATTCACAACATGACCATATGCACAGGGACTTTGTTTTGGTTATTTTTATATTTTTTTGAATTAGTAAATTTTCGGGCATAAAAATTGAAATTTCAAAAATTAGGAAAATTTCCTAATTTCTTTCCTTTTTATTTCTTCTTCCTCTCTCCTCCCTCTCATTTCTCACGTTTCTTTCTCTCTCTCGTTCTCTCTCCTCTTTGCTCCTCTCTTCGCGGGGTGCACACCATTGGTGAGCTGGCTGAGGTGGGGACGCGATGGAGTGATCGTGACGCGTGATGGGGCAAAGGATGGAGCGTACGTTGGTGCGATCCCTCGATAGATTCAAAGTCGGTGTGGTTTGTTCATTTGGTGATTTTTGATGAGGTTTAGTCGCTTCGACGCACGGAATCTTCAGTGGACATAGGGAGATGGAAGCTATACTTCTTTCCTATGTTCCCTCACAGTTTCACGTCGAACGATGTGCGTACAAGTGGGTTTTGCTTCAGTTTGGGCAAAGCATGCTTTGGGGTTGTGCATTGGGTTCATCAAAAAATAGTGACGATTTTAAGTAAATTTGGTGTCATTCAAACCCCTGGAATCTGAGCATTCCATCCCCACTGATTTCGTCGCGATTGGTGGTCATTTAAGACCGGTACGAGACCAGGAACTCATGTGACCCGATTTAGGTTAATTCGGTAGAATTGCCCGTTTCTCGCCGTTTACGCGTTGATTTGAGCCCTTCCGAAGTGTGGAAGGTCAGCATCATCATTATGGTTGTATCCCCTTCATTTCGGAGCGAACGCGATGTGGAAAGGTTGAGATCCGGCCGATCCCATGGTTTTCCCGTCGTAACGCCTTAACGGTCGTTACAGTGACCGTTTTAGGTTCTAACGCGGTCCAGTATGTGACCGTTTATATGTATGTCGGTTTGGGTCTTCGCGGTCACGCGATAGACCATCTTCTGTGGTCCGCGGTCCATTGGAAGACCGTTTATATCCTCTGAACGGCCCTTGGGTGACCATTTAGATTCTTTAGTCGTTTGGTTCAGATGAACGATCTCACGATAGACCATCTAGCTTGCTCAAGCGGTCCATTCCTAGACCGCTAAGCATGGTTGACTCTAGTCAATGGTTTTATGGCTCCATCATCACACTCATTCATTCGGTCACCGTTTCCGCCGTTACATCGCTCCCACCATCTCTCTCTCTCTCTCGCCTCCACCGTCTCAAGCCCCCCGTGAAGCCCCCTTCAACGGCACGCCAGCCCGTTGCCATTCAACGGCACGCTACCCTGACGCCTCCAACGGCACGCCCATGAAGAGTCCTTCAGCGGCACACCTTCGCGGTCTTGCCCAGCACACCCTCCACGGTGTGACTTCGCCGGCACACACCCGTGTGCCCTCTGTCCGGCGTGCTCTGCTGGGTATCTTGCCCAGCACACCCACGGAGGGAGTCCCTCAGCGGCACACCCATCCGTGGCTTCTGCAACGACACACCCAGCCTCCTAGTCATTCAACGGCACCCACCCGTAGCAGTTCAGTGGCACAAACCCCCTGGCCACTCAGCGGCACGCTTGGCGTGTCTTCAACGGCACACGTCACTGAGCGCTCCAACGGCACAGTTTGCCAGCCCCTCAGCAGCACAGTCTTCCAGCCTTCCAGCGACACGTCCTAAACTACACTACCCGGCGCATCCGGCAGACGCAATCTAATGCCCACGGCCTATAGATCCTTGGCGCATAGTGGGTTCGCCAAGGTGTCGAATGGAGAAGGTGGCACACAGGCTATCCCCCTGCCACCAAGGACGAACAAATCAAATCCCCATCAATGCTAGCCCGTTCCCGCCTTCGAACGCCTCTGTCGCTGGGGGGGTATAAAAGCCCCTTCTTCTCTGGCGAACAAAGAAGAGAGGAAGCACACTATAGAAAGGGGCACACACAGGCAGAAAGAGACACCCAGAAGAAGAAGAGAAGAAGAGAAGGAGCCTGCTCCGCCACTACCATCCGTGAAAAAAAAAAAAGAGAAGAGAGAAGAGAAGAAGAGAGGAAGGGAAAGGAGCTCATGCTCCGTCCCTCTTCCCCATTGTATCCCGTTCTCCCTCCATATTTTCATTCTTTTTTTTGAATGTATATCTTGATGTATGCGGCCGATCATGGCCATCCCCCTTTGTGAATGAAAACCACCCCCCTCTTGGGTTTCTTGTTACCTCCGTGTGTTTGCGTCGTTGCATAAGAGCTTTATTGCAGAAGAAAAAAAGCAGTGAGGAACACAGTAAATAAAAGCATGTTAGATAGCACATCAACTAAATTAGATCAACCAAATTTTGACAAGTAGTGTGTGACATCATCAAAATCGTAGGAATACAACAAGCAACGATCTTGACCCCGAGTCGTGAGACTCAAAGATTGTCATGGTTGCAGGTCTAGTTGCCTTGTCCTGAGACTATCGGCAGTTTCCTGTGCTGCCGTGGTGCTTTGTAGTACGTGTGGCATTGCTTCCTTGCTTGCCTGTACTCCAGCACTCGTGTTTTGAGTCTCTGTGTCTAGTGAGCCTCCACTAGTTGTAGCCTTATGACGCGTTACGGTGTGTCGGCTCTTGTGGCGGGGTAGTTCCCATTGTACGATTTTTTAAGCTAGTTCTGTGAGCCCCCGGTCCAACCATAGCGTCCTGTGGAGGGGGAATACTAGCTAGAGGCCTGGATTAAGCAGTGAGCCAGTGTGTGCACACGTGGCCAGGGGCTTGGACTAACACCGACGGGCGTTACCCTGTCTAGTCACTCGCGACTGTAGTTCCTGTTCTGGTTCAGCGTGTACCTCGGTCTCCACCGTCCCAGGCGTTCGTAGAGAGGTACTTGAGGCGCAGTATAAGACGTCAGTGGATGCAACTGGCTGTTCTTCTAGTGAGGGGGTACTTCCGTCACGTGACATGTGACTCTCGCGTTTCTCGCACGTCGTGACCTTTCCGGGTTAGCCTTCGTTTGGCCTTGCCCGAGGTCAGTATTGTGTCGTGTGCATGACGTTCTAGTCGTGTGTGTGTAGTTGTGTCTAGAAGAGCATGCACGGTAATCGAGTCATGTGTGCTTTAGGGCGCCTGTGTCTGTCTAGGTCTTTTCTAGGCTTTTTGCCTGTCCTTGTAGGCCCGACAGATCGGCAACTCCTGACGTCGTCAGATCAGGGTTCGCCTTCCTGTTGCTGCCCAGAGTAGTTCAGGGAGCCGAGGTTAGTTCGGCAGCCGCGCTTGTTCGGTATGACTTTTCCCTTTTCTTTTAGCTTCCCTCTCCCTTGCCTGTTCCCTACTCCTACTTCCTCTTCTTCCAAGCCACGGTCGATGAGCTCATCGAAGTTAATCTCGGCAAGAAAAGTGATCCCAGATCGACCTTCTTAAGTGCCCTTCTGCCTCCACAGGAGAGAGAGCAATATATAAAGTGGCTGCAAGAATTCTGGGATTACTTTGCCTGGAATTACAAAGAAATGCCCGGCCTTAGCCCCGCCGTGGATTAACACATTTTGGCCATTGATCCCAAGACCGAGCCAGTGAAATAGCCACCCTGACGCATGAGGCCAGAATTAATCAACCAAATTTGTAAAGAGGTCGACAAGCTCATTGATGCCGACTTTGTAGCTGAAAACCAATACACCACTTGGCTGGCCAACTTGTGCCTGTGAAGAAGGAGAATGGGCAGATCAGGATTTGCGTAGACTTCCGCGACCTTAACAAGGCATGCCCGAAGGATGACTTCTCGGTACCCATCACCGAAGTGATGATTGATGCAACCACTAGTCATGAGACTTTGTCCTTTATGGATGGGTCGTCTGGTTACAACCAGATCTGGATAGCGGAGCACGATCAAATTCATACGGCCTTCCGGCCACCCAAAAGGGTGTTTCATTACAAGAGGATGCCCTTCGGCCTCAAGAATGCTGACGCCACAGACCAGCGGGCGATGACTAAAATATTTCACAAGTTGCTGTATAGCAAAGTTGAATGCTACATTTATGATTTAGTCGTCAAGACTAAGAGAAGGGTGAATCACCTCAATGACCTTAGGGTTATCTTTGAGAGGCTGCGGCAGTATGAGCTGAAGATGAATCCAATGAAGTGCGCCTTCGGCGTCTCCAGCGGGAAGTTCCTCGGCTTCATTGTCCACTACAGAGGGATCGAGATCGATCTTGCCAAAATAAAAGCCATCCAGGAGCTGCCTCCTCCGAAGAATTTGGGAGAGTTAAGATCCCTGTAGGGCCGGCTGGCCTACATATGCAGGTTCATCTCTAACCTATCGGGACGTTGCCAGCCATTCCACAAATTGATGACAAGGAATGCACCTTTCTACTAGAATCAGGATTGTCAAAAGGCTCTTGACCAGTTGAAAGAATATCAGAAGACTTCGCCCGTGTTGGGGGCGCCAGTTAAGGGAAGGCCGCTCATCTTGTATATAGCTGCCACTGAATGATCCTTAGGGGCAATGCTTGCCTAGAACAATGATGAGTGAAAGGAGCAGGCTCTCTACTACCTCAGTCAAAGCCTGTTTAGGGTGGAGTCGAAGTACTCACCAATTGAGAAGGTTTGTCTCACACTGGTGTTCGCCGCCAAGAAGCTGAGGCATTACATGTTGTCACATGAAGTTAGGTTGATATCGAGGGCCGACCTTGTCAAGTATATTCTGTCCTAGTCGGCCTTAAAGGGTCGTCTCGGCAAATGGGCAGTGCTGCTGATGGAGTTTGACATCACCTACGTGCCGCAGAAGGCCATTAAGGGTCAAGCCATCACAGATTTTCTAGCAGCACACTCTGTGCCTAAAGATTCTCCGTTAATTACGGAGTTGCCCGAAGATGAGACGCTAGAGGTGGACCAAGTCCAACAAGCCACATGGCAATTTTAATTCGATGGGGCTTCGAGAACAGAAACTACCCCATCTGGACATGCTAGAATAAGAGCTGGAGCCGGCGTCATCCTTAAATCTCTAGAAGGAGAAGTGCTGCACACTTCGTGCTCCATCAGCAAATCTTGCACAAACAACGAGGCAGAGTATGAAGCTCTGATCATCGGCCTCCAGATCGCCCTACATATGGAGATCCGGATGTTACAAGTATTTGATGATTCAATGTTGATCGTCAAACAATTTCAAGGACAATTTGATGTCCAGAAGTCCAAACTACTCTCTTACCACACCAAGGCGAAGTGGCTCATGGGACAGTTCTACCTCATTGAGATAGGCCACGTCGCCAGGGGAGAGAACGCACAAGCCGATGCATTGGCAAAACTGGCAAGTTCATTGTCAATCCCGCCACATGGGTCACTCAGCATACGAGTGATCAACTGGCGTCGAGTCCCTAGCATGATAGAGGAACTTGAAGAAGAAGAGCACGAGGTCACCACGGCAGAAGCAGTCAGCTTACCCGACTGGAGGGAACCTCTTATGCGGTGGTTCAAATACTAACAACTGCCCAAGTAGAGAGAAGAGAAGATCAAGCTGATCAGAACAAAGGACTCTTATAAAGTCCGGAATGGAATTTTGTTTCGGATTATGGCTGACTCCAAAAGGATGGTGCTTCTCTGGTGCCTATCCACCGACGAGGCTTGGAAGGTCATGAGGGAGGTTCACGCCGGAATAGCAAGCGCGCATCAGGCGGGACCGAAGTTGAAAATTGAAATCAAGAAATTCGGCTATATTGGCTGACAATGTTTGACGACTGCTACAAATATGCCAAGTCATGTCAGAAATGTCAAGAGTATGCAACAGTCCCCAGGTGACCTCCAACACAGTTGCACATGATAGCACCTAGTCGGCCATTTGCCCAATGGGGAACAGACGTTGTGGGCTTATTGCCTCCATCCTCTTCAGGGGGCAAGTACATCCTAGCAATAAGAGACTATTTCTCTCGCTGGACGGAAGCTATAGCTCCAAGGGAAGTGACGGGAGAAATCGTAGCCTGATTTATCTGGAGAAATATAATATTTCGATTCGGCATCCCCAACCGGATCGTCTCGGACAACGGAAGTCACTTCCAAAACCAAAAGGTCTACAGATTGGCTGAAAGTATAAGATTGACTAGAGGACATCCACTCCATACAATCCATAGGCTAACGGGTTGGCAGAAGCATTCAACAAAACCCTCTGCACCCTCTTGGCGAAGACTATCAGTTCTAATAAAAAGGACTGGAAAGACAGGGTGTACGAGGCACTCTGGGCAAACCACACTGTCTACAAGACTCCAGTGGGCTGCTCACCTTTTTCCTTGGTGTACGGGAGATGAGGCTCACCCCTTATTTTAAGGTGAGGCACGTCACTCATCTAAGGTGCATCAAAGAGTTGGTCAGCAACTATAGCAGCCATTGTTATTAGTGGCAGGGTATGCCCCGTGACTGTGTACTTTTGTTACTTGTACTCTTATGTGGACTTGGACTTGTAAACTTTTAGATTGTGTAATACTGTGCTATTGTTCTATAATCTGTTATTGTAGCTTCTATAGCATAATTGTCTAGTTATATTATATTGTTTAGTGTATTTTTAGATTCTTATACTGCTCCACAAGCCAAAAACTTTAGGTTTCTTCCCAGTGCTGTAGAGAGACGATGGGCTTTGACCTTTGATAAAAAAAGGGGGGTAAAGGTTAACCTAGGGTAAGTAAGGTAGACCCTGGGGAAGAGAAGGTAGACCCTGGGGGGAAGCGAGGTAGACCTTGGGTTGAAAGAGGTTGATGCATGTGGGCTGGGGTCGGCGCGGGCTCGGGGCAAAGGTCGACACAGGCTTGCGGCAAGGTCGATGCATGTGGGCTGGGGTCGGCACAGGCTCGGGGCAAAGGTCGACGCAAGCTTGCGGCAAGATCGATGAATGGAGCGAGGTCGATGCACATAAGGTTGGAAGGCCAACGCATGATGAGGTCGACGCTTTTGATGGAGCGGAGTGGGTAGGGTCGACGGGAAGGCTGAGTCGGTGCCTTTGAAAGGGAAAAGGGATAGCGGGAGGTGGATCGACACCTTTGGAGGGAAAAAGAGGTATATGCACATAAGGTTGGAAGGCCAATGCACATGGGGTGAGGTCGACACTTTTGATGGAGTGGAGCGGGTAGGGTCGGCGGGAAGGTTGAGTCAGCGCCTATGAAAGGGAAAAGGGATAGCGGGATTTGGATCGGCGCCTTTGGAGAGAAAAAGAGGTAGCGGGAGGTGGATCGGCACCTTGGAAAGGGAGAGAGGTAGCGGGAGGTGGATCGGTGCCTTGGAAAGGGAAAGAGGTAGCGGGAGGTGGATCAGCGCCTTTGGTGGAGCAGAGCGGGGATGGTCGGTGGGAGGCTGAGTCGGCGCAGGGGACCGTCGACCCATGGCGATTCAGAGCATGTGACGCCGACTCCATGGTTTCAAAGGGAGTGCACTCTTCGGCCAAGGGACGAACCTGGGTGAGTCATGGGGTTTATTCAGGTTATGCTAAGCTTGAGTTGGAATTATAGGGAGATTAATTAAGAAGATTATTGCAATGGAGGCTTTGGAGGTCACCATTAACTTATAGTTTTAGAGCGTTTCACACTGATCATAAAAATGGGGGTGAATGGATTTAGCAATCTTCTCAGCGTTTGTCGCATCCAGATTCGCAACAGTCCATGGCCTCAAGTGTGAGGTTCATACTCGAACACCTGGGCAAAATTGGGCAGCATCTCCCCTCACTTTGGAATAAAAGAATATTTTTCTAAGAAAAAATAGGAAAAACAGAAAAAAATATAAAAAGGGAGAAAAATCACGATCTTCCTTTTGTCCCGCATCAAATTTGGTATAAGAGTCTCGGAACGAATTTGTTCTATCAAATTAGGGTCCTAGATAAACTCTTGCAACATGTCTTAAATTAATTTCAGCATCAATGTGTTCTTGGCAAACAAGGAATAGATGAAGATAATTTTAGATGAGCAAGCTCGAGATAATTATATTTCACGATGTATTGTTGAAACGCTTTTAAAGACAAGCAAGATCATTGTTAGGGATGAAAGAGCATTTGTGGAGTTCTATTGGCATGTTAAATGTGTCACCACACCGGAAGCTACTACCTATATTGATTGAGCTTGGTGCACCATTGATTCAATGGCTTTTTACATCCATCTGGGACAAGGGTGGATGGAAGAACAACATGACACCATAGACCCAGAGCAATCTATTTGCACGCGTTAGCCACCCGATTTGAAGAGTAAATTCCGTTTTGTCAAATCATGAAATGTGTTTGCTATTACCAAAACAAAGCCCCCAGACCGTGAGAGGCGGAGAGCCACCCGTGTTTGTGACGTTACTCAGGATGACCGTGTATCTGTAGAGCCTATGGTCGGTCTTGCGTCACCACCAGATGGTGTGAGATCAGAGTTTAATTGGTAAGTTTAGATTGGACTTGATTGATGACACATCATTTGAGGTTGGTCCGTCAATTAGTATGTCCGACGTGTTGTCTCGGGAGCTGTCCCCTATTGATGTTGTGTGGCACAATTTTTACGGGGCACATAAGAAGTGGCGACCCGAGACTCTTCATATGATTGTCCGCCTCGATCGCGCAATCTATCCCCGCGTGATCATCTTCATCATTCTTCGACACTTCAAAATTTGAGGTCAATTTTTTTCGAACTAGAGGCAGTTGACGCAGAGTGAGACTCGAGACATCGGACAGTGGGCCGCATTTGTGCTTTGTACGAGGCTGATATTTACATGGGACAATCGGAGTCGCTATAGAGTCATATATATATTATTATTTATTTTTATTTTAATTTAGTATATAGTCCATATTTTGTTATTTTTGAGAGAGAGAGAGAGAGAGAGAGAGAGAGATGGTCATTTGACATTTTGCCTCCCTCTGATATGCCAGCAGGGACACTGCCCTCTTCTCGTGCTCTGATCCAGGCTCAAGGAGGTGGACCATACTCTTGCCTTGGCGGGGATTGCACTTTCAATTTCCTGTGCTCGATGTTTTAAGGGCGTTGACTGTCTCATTCGGTCGAAAAAGGAGGGGAGATAATATTACAACTTTCCTGGAGGCCTTCGGGGTGAAGCATTACTATAGGCTACGTGACCTTCTTTGGATAAAACACGTGCGTGGGTGGATGTTGCTTTAACTTTAATCCGCGAAAGGCTGGGGTGGTCGGACAGGGCTCTCCACAGTTCTGGCGGATGAAGACTTGGTACTTACCAACCCTCAATGGGCCCTACCTTATCATGAATGGTGGATGCGATGACTTGACTTCATGGTGATCACTGGGTGTTGATTTTTAGATTTTTTTTATGTACAAGGTCTCACGAATAGAATTTCTTTAAGTACACTCCAATCCACGGGTATGTGAGTTCCCCCCCTCAATGTCCACTAACTTATATGCATTGCCTGAGTAGACTTCTTTGATAACATAGGGACCTTCCCAATTTTTGTGTAGTTTGGCTTTCGGACTGGTGGCCTTAGTGAGTTTCCTTTTTAAGACCAGTTCACCTACCTCAAATTTCCTCTAAAGAACCTTATTTGCATAATAATGTGTAATTCTCCTATGGTAAATTTGTGTATGACCAGCCGCGATCATCTGCCTCTCATCTAATAGTTCCAGTTGGCCTAGCAAATTTTCTCGGCACTGCTCGGGATCGAGCTTGAAATTCAGCTATACTCTTAGTGAGGGAACGAATATTTCATATGGGAGTACCACCTCTATCCTGAAAGTCAATGCATACGGGGTTTGACCCGTGGGAGTTCGGATAGAAGTGCAATAAGCCCAGAGGGCCTCGATGAGGTAATCTGGCCAATTAGAGTAGTGGTGAGATTTGCAAGTCTTCTTGATAATCCTTATGAGAGTCTTATTTGTGGCTTCAACTTGGCCGTTTTCTTGTGGGATTACATAAATGTCCTTCATAGGGAAAAGAAAAGGAAAAATAGGACTGCAGTCCATAAAGAACCAATAATTTGAAAAATACCCAAACTACCCTTAATTTCTCGTTTTGCTACACTCCCCCTAAGTTGAGTTTAGATATCACACATGCTCAACTTGCTTAAAGACAGTAAATTGAGCTTCAGTCAGAGATTTGGTGAAGAGATCTGTAGCCTGATCTTGAGACTTCACATACGACAAACACAACTCCCTAGAGTCTTCTCTCGAATAAAATGCCGGTCAATCTCAATGTATTTGGTCCGATCATACTACACTGGATTGTTAGCAATATTAATTGTTGCTTTATTGTCACAATAGAGTTTTATAGGCAACTCTACTTTAACTTTTAGATCACTCAGGAGAAGTCTTAACAATGCAACTCAGTCATACCATGTGCCATTGCTGTGTATTCTGCTTGAGCACTAGACCTGGCACATACGGTTTGCTATTTTGCTTCTCCATGTAACTAGGTTGCCACTAAGTGCAATATCCAGTAGTTGACTTCTATCATCTTTAAAACCAGTCCAGTTTGCATCAGCATACCCTTCAATTTTCAGATGGTTTGTCTTCTTGAAAAGAATACCTTTCCCTAGACAAGACTTGAAGTATCTCAGAATGCTCTCCACTGCTTTCATATGAGATTCCCGAGGAGCATGCAAATATTGACTTACTACATCTACAGCATATGATAAGGCAGGTCGGGTTAAAGAAAGGTATAGAAGCTCGCCGACTAACTCTTGATACAAACCACTATCCTCTGGAGAGAGCCTTTCACCATCTTGTTCCGTCAGCCTAGGATTGAGTTTGATTGGAGTGGCTGCAGGTCTGCACCTTAATTTCCCCATCTAAGCCAGTAAGTAAACAAGTTTTCTTTCACAAATATAAATCCTTCTTGCGACCTGGCCACTTGTATGCCTAGGAAATATTTCAAATCTCCTAGGTCTTTGACTTCAAACTCAGTAGCTAACCCATCTTTTAAACTTTGGAGTTCTACTATATCATCTCCTATAATGATCATATTGTCGACATACATCAGGAGCCATCCTTCCATCTCTTCTTTTTTTCCCTTTTCCTTTTTTTGGCATAATTTGTGGAATCAGGTCATAATGGACTATCCCTATTTGAGACCTCCTCTCATTGGGGTGTCTAGGTCTGTCATCTCTCCCATATTCACCACTTGCCTCTACACCTAGCCGAAGAGAGAAAAGTAGGGACCTTCCCTTCCCCTTGGGTATGGCTGGAGGAGAAATGGTGTCGCACAGGTGAGAAAAATCAGACCAAGGTTGCCATGTGGTGTGTGAATGTTGTGCATCAGGATCTTTTATTGCAAATAGGGTGAGCACGGCTAGAGGATCCATAGGGGGGGTGAATGGATCTGTCACCCAATAAAAATTTGCATCTAGCTATAGCAAAAATACTTGTGGAAATTTAAACACTGCTAGACAGAAGGAAGGCACTTAACGAAAGAGATACCAAAACCGATCTCTCACTGACCTACACAAACATCTACTGCGCAGTGAACACAACAAGAAGAAAATGCAAACCATAGAAGCAGTCGCACAGTAGATGAGAATTTTTAGGTGGTTTGGTCCTCCAGACCTACGTCCACCCCACACTCAATCCAAATATGACTTACTATTGCACAACACAGCTTGCATCCGCTGGGCCTTACAGCTTAGCCTACAACCGCTGAGCCTCACAGCTTGTTGACTAGAGAAATCCTTCTCTACAACCGCTGGGGATTACAGCTTACCCGTCTAATGGAATCCTCCACTGCAAACGCTGACACACAGCTTGAAAGACACGATTCAGAATTCAAATGAAAAATAAACAAAAACACAAACTGTATCCTTGCAAGGAATATTGCTCAAACAGTTGAGCGACCCCAGATCTGGTTTTGAACCAAAGATCTGGGAGAGGAGATTCTCACGAGTCCTCTATCAAACACCTGACAGACACTCTCCCTTTCCTCTCTCTTTCTCTTTCTCTTCCTCTTCTCTCTATTTCTTTCTTTCCTTTCTTTCTGGATCGAACGGGACTCTCTGCTCCTCTGCTCCCACTAATGGCTTGTTCAATATCTTATCTTCTCACGAAGGAGTTCTTTATATAGCAGTAGCAGCAGTAGTAGCCCTGGGCGGGTTGACCTTAGCTTGACAGGAGGTCGACGAAGAACTATTTCATAGAAAGATGAATTTGGGCAGATTGAGCTATGGTGTCGATGCACACTGATCAGTGCATCGACTCACTTGAGCTAGACAAGTGAAAGGCTTCAAATGCAGTAGACTTAATAATGAACCTATCTCAAGATGAACAACCAACTCCCCCTCGACCCATGGACACTATAATGTAGTATGTGAGTACCCATGGTACTTGGCGGAGGATCTTCTCATGCATAAAGGGAGCTTTCAGATAGGGTGTGCCTGTCCTTCCACACACCACAATTTCATATACCATAGGGTCATGCAGATGGGGAAAGCACTCTACAACCTATGAACAATGCAACCAATCAGACATGCATGATGGACTCCCCCTAACAGTAGTAACCAGTGACCCCTTGGACTTAGATTGGCAAAACCATGCAAGTGTAATCAAGTAGGAGGTCTACACAGACCTAATTCTCTCCTTAAGGGTGAAAATCTATCATTGCTCAGAGGTTTAGTAAAGATATCTACAATTTGCTTCTCAGTTTCAATGAATTGAAATTCAAAATTCTTTTTACTTACCTCATCTTGAAGGAAATGATATCTTATTTCAATGTATTTTATGCGAGAATGCTAAATAGGGTTCTTAGTTACATTGATGGCACTTGTGTTATCACATAACATGGGTGTGCATCCAAGATCTACTCCGTAGTCCTGGAGTTGGTGCTTTATCCACAGCACTTGGGTCCCACAACTATCTACTGCTACATATTTTACTTCAGCAGTAGATAGAGCCGCCGACTGCTGCTTCTTGGAAGCCCAAGAGACTAAGCACCCACCCAAGTACTGGTAATAGCCACTAGTGCTTTTTCGATCAAGTTTACACCTAGCATAATCAGCATCAGTATATGAAATTAAATCAAAAGAACATAATGTAGCATACCACAATCCTAAGTTGTGTGCTAGCAACAGATTTTAAGATTCTTTTTATAGCAATAAAGTGAGATTCCTTAGGATTAGCTTGAAATCGAGCACACATGCACACGCTAAACTGTATATCAGGCCTAGAAGTAGTGAGATATTTAGCAAGGGCAAGAGGAAGGAGCTATCTCCACAAGCCAGCGCGAGCTGCCCCTGCGAAGCCACCACCCATCGCGATTGCACCAACCCGCCATGTAGAACCTGACAGCAGGGACCCCGCCACTCCAGCAGCGTCTACACATGCCTATCCATCTCCCGTCGCCTGACGTTGCCACCTCCACAGTCTCTAACCACAGCCCCTACCGGCCTGGTATCAGTCCGCCCCCATCGTCATGCGCCTGCCCCATCTGATAACCCATGAACCCGTCGTCCGCCTACCCAACGAACCCGCTCGACCCCGAGGAGTTCCGGAGGCAGGGGCACATGGTCATCAACTTCCTGGTAGACTACTATCGGGACGTGCACAACAATCCTGTGCGCAGCCAGGTGGAGCCAGGTTACCTCCGCAAGCGCCTGCCGGACGCGGCACCCAACGGCCCCGAGCCACTGGAGGCCATCCTCGGCGACGTTGACCAGTTGAAGTTGCTGTTTGAGCTGGACCTGAGCAACAACCGGTTCGCCGGCAAGTTCCCCCGGGTGGTGCTCTGCCTGTCGGCGCTCAAGTTCCCGGACCTCTGCAACAACGAGCTGGTGGGACCGCTGCCGGAGAGGCTCTCTAGCTTGAGGAGCCTGGAGCAGCTCAACGTCGCCCACAACATGCTCTCCGGCAAGATCCCCAGTCCATCTGCTTGCTCCCCCACCTACAGAACTTCAGCTACTCGTACAACTTCTTCACGGGAGAGCCGCCGACGTGCTTGAAGGTGCCCGCGTTCGACGACCGCAGAAATTATTTGCCGGGGTGCCCGGTGCAGAGGTCGCAGGGCCAGTGTAAGTCCATCCTCTCTCGGCCGGTGGACTGCAACGCCTTCAGGTGCGCCCCGTTCGTGTATTCGCCTCTGCCACCGGCATCGCCGTCGCCTGTTTACTCACCCCCGGTCGCCGACCGCACCATCCACCATCGCCATGCAAGTAGCAGCTACCGCCCCCCCCCCTGCCCACCCGCGCAACTGCCCTCCGTCCCCATGTGAGAACCCAGCCTTCCCCTGCACCTGCTACCACCTATTCGCCCCCCTGTACAAGAGCGCGACCCCGTGCGAAGAAACTATTCTATCGAGCGAGCCGCACACGCTCACTCTCTAGACCCTTGACCCTCATAGTCGAGAAGAAACCACAACCTCGATGTTGGAGAAGTTCTATCATTTAAAATGGAACTACAACTACCCGTCAGAAATCACGACCTCGCTGTCATGAGGGCACTAGCCCGCAGAACCTTGTAACGCCTCTATAGTGATGGCCCGTTGTTCTACCCAAACAATTTCCTAGAGAAAATAACAAGAAACAAGGGTTCGAAAATTTTCTGAAACACCTTCAGGGCGTCATCTACCCAACCCCTTTTATGGCATGTCGGGCCCAAGCAAGGGTCCTACCCAGCCAGCCGTGACTCACGGCGACACCAACAATTGATTGGCGCCACCCCCGATCACCCATCTCATGGTTTTCCCCCCCTTCAACTGAGCCACCCGGGCAAACCTGGGTGCGCCCTGACCAAAAGCCACAACACGTGGCACCCAACAACGAGGCTGGGGTTATCCCCAAAATGCGTCCCTCCAGCATTCAAAAGCCAAAGGAAGACTTTTTTCAGTCAACCACAGGCTTTGAGAGCCCTTACCATGCTAATACGACCCATGCTCACGTATCAGAAAGTTTCCCGAGCACCTTGTAGGCGCATATATCCCAGCCATTCTACAGCAAGCCAGGGGACGACCCGCGGCTTGGACACACTAGCCGTATCCTACCGCAACCCTCCAGTGGGTTGGGGCCATCCTCGACCCTCAGACACGTGGTGACGAGTTGTTTACTTTCAGGACCCGAGCCAACCCGGGGCTGCATCGTCAACCCGTCACGCAACGCGGCACAACTCACTAAGGCTGGACCCACATGCCCAAGATGCCTTCTCTCAGCTCCTACGAGCTATCACCCTTATCCCAGGGACAAATCTAGGGCCCACCGGCCAGCTACCGGAGCCATTCGTCAACCCGAAGTGTATCGGGAATTTCCTCGAACACTTTGCGAGCGACAACAACTACACCAAATGATTGACCCCCACAGGCCAATCCTGGCACCCTGGAGCCTTGAGTCCTTTAAAGGACAACGCCAAAGAACGACACAAGGCCTGAAATAACTTAAACATGGCGGGTATGCGACATAGAATGCATTAGGAAATGAGTTTATAACTTTTAGAATGCCAGAGACTGTAACACATCAACACAGCCCCGTCATAGGCTGTGACGGTCTAGGGTAGGGGTGCTACAAGACTGTGACGCGCCACCCCAAGGCCGTTACGCTTACCTGAACAAGTGAAAAATTCACAGTTTTACAGGAATGTAACGCACCTATAGGGGCGCGCTACAAGGCTATGACGGTCGCATGATTGACCATCACGCCAACCACCTATCTATGTTAAACCAAGTCAAAGGGGCTGTAACAGTCTAATGATCGGCCGTTACACAAGCTATGCGCACCTCTATTAGTCCGCCACAGTAACGTAACGCACCCTATTAGGGGTGTTATAAGTGTGACTGTCACTGGGTTGACTGCCACACTGTCTGGGTTGCGAGTGGGTTCGGTTTGAAACTGAAACACCTCCCAGTCGACCGAAATCACCGGGAATCACCGTGAAACCTGTTTCCCTGCTAATACAAGCATCCACAACAACAATCTAATGCTAGAAAACTTAGCGACGATGTTCATGGTGGATTAAAACATAAAGAATGATGTTCATGCATGAAAAATGAGAAATAGACAATCGGCATGCTTAGAAGACATAACGACGATGGGCATGCTATAGGGAAGGCTCCTAGCAAGCTCAGGATTCCATCCCCCTACCTCGATCGAGCCGAAACGACCGATTAGACCGCATGCAAGGGAGGAAGACGCCGCCGTCCTCCTCGCTCCGTCCTACCTCCACGCTGACCAGATCGTGTCGAGGTGGGCGCCAACGCGTTCCTCTCGACGAGCCGGTCCCAACGGCACCTCCCGCGCCTCAGTCCGCCGCTGTTTGCACCGAAACTGAGGGAAGGGGGAGCGAGATGCGCATGAGAGAGAGAGAGTGAGCGTGAGAGAGTGAGATGGGAGAGAGAGAGTGAGTGACGAGAGAGTGAGATGGGTGGGGGGTTTTTGGGTTAAAAATATTTGATATATATTTTTTAAAATCTTATTTTATAATTTAACCCCCAAACTCTCAAAATTAAATAAATGCCTCCAATGCATGGAGTGCGCCGAGGATGAATGGGTTATGTTGGCCTCTTTTCAACTTCACGGTACTGCACGCACGTGGGGGACCTCAGAATGGGAAGTCGCCTTCCATTCCCGTCCGCTTCGACAGATCACTTGGGCTGAGTTTGTTGCTGAATTTGAGCATGTTTATACTCCAGCCTGCCTGAAGTTAGCCAAGATGTACCATTTTCTAGAGCTGACATAGGGTGAGATGTCGGTGCTATAATATCGCGATAAATTCATTGAGTTGGGCCGGTATGCATCGCATATTTTTACTGATGAGGCTGTGAGGACTCAGTAATTTTTGTGCAGACTGAGAGCAGAGTTGAGCCTACCGCTGTTCGCTACACGTGTTGCAGAGCTAGATGCCGCTTATCAAGCCGCTGTCGCATTGGAGTTAGAGTTGGCGAGGACTCGAGGTTTCGCTCAGACTGGGATGGTGTCGTCGGTTGTACCACATCAGCCGCCCCACCAGTCATTTGCTTCAGGAGTTTCTCCCGCCTTCTCTCCTGCCGATAGTACTTCCTTTCAGCAATCTTAGGGCAGAGGTTTCCGTCTTAAATAGAAGAGGAAGAGGTTTGATCAGCCATCATTTTCAGAGCCGAGTCAGCATTCTGGTCCGTTTGTTCGACCGCATTCAGATTTCGTTGCTTCTCAGTTGAGGTTATGTTCCCGATGTGGTGGCAGTCATCCGGGTGTGCCATGCTCTCTGCCGGTTGTATGTTATCGTTGTGATCAATCGGGACACATTTCTCGTAACTGTCCGTTGAGGCAGCAGACGGTGTAGTTCTCGCAGACTACACAGTCGCAGCAGCTGCAATTTCATCTTCCACCGCCGCCTCAGTCATCTCAACCGATTCAACCATTTCAACCGTCTGTTCCTATTCCTTCTCAGCAGTTGTCTGCCGCTACTCCTAGGGATCTAGGCTCCCATAGGAAGGGGTCATGGTAAGGGCTTCCTAAGGGGAGGAACTCCATATTCTCAAGATCCTTACAAGGTGGAGAGTCATCCTCCTCCCAAGTAGTTGGTACAAGGTCTCTAGTGGGTTGACCGTTCAAGGTACTTGGGAGGTGAGTCGGCCGCCAAATACGGCCCGTTTGAGTTGCGCATCGTGCTTGCTAGTAGGTCCTAGGTTGTGTCACATCATAGTCTCTCAACTCTTGGCCCAGTGCTGGGGCCCCAGCCACAGGTAGACCTATTAAGTAGGCCACATCCTCGAGTGTGGACCCACGGCATCACGAAAGAGCTATAACTGTCCACCCACCTCTCACGAAGAGCTGTCAAGAATGTAGCATCCACGGAGAGATGTGTAATTCAGAAGAAAGGAGTAAACTAGCCAATCACTCTCCACCTCTGCTCATGGGGGAGGGCATGGTACCACGCCCACACCAGGTCCCATGAAACACGGGCACAGATCCTCTATCGACCCTGCAAGCGCCATAAGAAACACGTCAACATCAGTCATAAATCATTTTCCTAAAACCCCAGCCCTGAGAACTGGGCGGCCAGGACCCTGGCCATCTAGCTTCCTGGGTGGCCAAGTCGCTGGCCGCCTAGCCCTCCTGCGTGGCTAGAAACCTTGCCACCTTGCCCTATGGATGGCCAGACCCTTGGCTGCCCACAGGCTCTCCCCCATTTCAATCCATCCCCATTTTGCATCAAACAAAAAATCAAATAAAATACCAAAAACACATAAAATGTACTCGTGGGTGTGGTGCATCGTCCCCTACCTCCTCAACCTTCGCAGGTGGTGAATCTCCCTCACTGTCTGAATCCCCTTCATCCTCCTTGTGGCTAGAATTATTGCTCTCGGAAGCCACGGCTGCGCCCTCGGCCTCTCTGTCACCTGACTGAGATGGAGGAGAGGTAGATAGGCTAGTTGAAGCCCCATCCATTGGCTCATTATCACTTGAAGACATCCCCTCATTCCCTCGACCCAAGGGAGCTCGTTACGGCCCCATCACGCCAAAGCTTGGGCACGGGAGGCTGGATGAAGGACCTAGCAGTAGGAAATCGAGGGGGAATAGCTCTATGGAGCTCTAGGTGCCTGTGGGGGAGGAGAGAATGGCTATTAGGTTGGCCGTCTCATTTGAAAAGAGCCTCCCTTTTATGCCCTCCTGCAAGGGGAGGCGGCTAGGGTGCTGGCCGCCCACCTGAACATTCCTGTCCTCTGGATTGGGGGTGCACTCTCCCTTGGCTCACTAGATGACTGAGTTTACATAAAAAAAAAAAAAGAAGTTGTGATTTATCAATAAAAGTTATATTTTTGCCAACTATTTTGTGTTCATTGCTTGTGTATGAATGTGACCGTGCTGTGATTTGATTGCTCGCTTGAGGAGTACTAGTCAGCTATTCACGATCCCCGAGATATCCTTCCGCTGTATTAAAAGCTTGGGGCGTGACACTGGACACTTGCACCAAGTGGCACGGGGGAAGGCTGGGACCTGAATGTGGATGTGGGAACTTTTCTTCCGGTGATAAGATAATTTATTAGAGCCATGTGGGCTTACAGGTGGGCCATAGCAGCCGAGGTACAACGGGCGCAAGCCGCGGGACAATTTTGACAAAGAGGTTGGTCCCCAGATCAATATGTGATGCAATGGATGTCCACGTATTTTAGAGAGGCTCTCCTCGATGTCGGGGCAATGCCCGATTCACCGAGGGAGGACTAGACTCAATGGCCAGAGAAGGCACAGGCTAGCGATTGGGCGAGGATCGAACACGGCTCAAGTCGAGCAGTCGGGTATGACCTCGTGACAGCGGGCAGTGCGATATCATGGCATGTGCGTGGCCATCATAGACGGGCATACATGGGCAATACCAAAATAAGGGAGTATTTACTGTTGTCATAATGCCGCACGTGTAGCGGGGATAGACTTGCGTGTCATGGCTAAACGCCGTATGAGGGGAGTACAAGCGACATAACCTCGGCGTGTGTAAGCCGATTCACAAGTCACTAGCATACACAAATCTGCTTGCTTCCTGTGCCTGTTGCCTTGTGCTAATGCCTTGGACGATTCTGTATTGCATGCCCCACCCCTTGAACTTCTAAGGGGCTTTTATAGGGGAAGTTGAAGGGCCATAGAATGGTTTAGGCGGACCAGGTTGAGGGGTTGGACTTGGTCCGCATAAATCTTAAGAAAAAATATTTTTTTTGGTTTATGGAGTGGGGGAGGGAGGGTTTGGGCAGACCAGCCTAGGGGCTGGGTCTAGTCGGCTTAAACCCCTCCCCCAGGGGGGTTGGCCCTTAGGGGTTCAATCCTAGGCTAGCCAACCTCCGGAGCAGCGAGGTTCTGTCCCAGACCCTCACTACCATCGTCGGATTGCCTACGGATATGAGAGTGCGCTTAGCGGGTAAGTCCGCTTGAGTGAAGTCACCGACCCGCGCATCACTTGCTTGCTAGGTCCGAGGGGTTTTCGATCTTGTGGCTACCACCCCCAAGGTGGTGTCACATCATAATCCCTCTCCTTAAACTTGGCTACATCTATTGACCTAGTGGGTTCATTTTCATCATCTGCAGGAGGGTTGGATTCTATAACAGAGAATAGAGCCAAAGAGGCCAGCCAATAACGTATTTTTTGTTGCCAACATTTGAAAAAAGGGCCAGAAAATTTATCAGGGCGAGCAACAATTTCAGGTGCCATTAGATCTGACGAAAAGGAATGACTCTAAACTGACAGAGAAAAGTGTTGACGGGTAGAGTTTTTCTACTAGATTTATGCACGGAAATCAAAGGAAATTAAGATCGAGATGAGCAAACAGGGGTCGAAGAGCGTAGTTGCTTTCTTTAGAGTCGTTCCACCCCTACTCCAGTGCAAATAGGCTTCTCGACGAAACTTCCCCAAGATACGACGACCCAAATCGGTGGCGACGTGAAGGTGAACTCCAACTCGCGTTGTCGGGGGTGAACACCACAGTGATAGGCGGCTCTTGCAGGAAGAAGAAGACGATCGGAGAGAGGAGTTCGAGAGAGATAGCTTTTGGGGTAGAGAGAGCCAAAAATTATACCTCTCTTAGGAAGACGACCCTCTTCAAACACCCTCTTTGAAGTGACCCTTGACCGAGTCACACACAACCGCCCAAAGAGGGGAATCTGAAGAGACACGAAGAGAATCCAAGAGACGCTCGGTCAAAACGGTCAAAAATAAAAAGAAAATAAAATAATTCTTTGAGAATCACACGCACGCACGACACGGCCACGTCAAGGCAAGGCAATTTGTGCGTGTGTGAAATAGAGGATACGGACCAAAGAGCCCACTAGCTCAAACGGGCCCACCTCTATAGTCTCCTCAAAAGAATTTACAACAAAAATACGGGTCCCAACAAGAAGATCTGCAGTCTGCTGTTCTTGGATCAGATACAAGATAGTCATGCCCCTAAGTGAGCTATTTTTGTTTTTAGTTCAGTCTGTTTGTTTTTCTTTTATTATTTTTCATTTTCCACTTTGTTCTTCTGATCCTCTAGTTTGAGGTCGGGTTCCTCTTGTGGTCTCAAGAGAAGGGAGACTTGGTGTCTCCGGTTGCAAGTGACTTGGTGTCACTTGTGGTTTCCCTCTAGGTATCAGAGGAAGGGGGACTTGGTGTCTCCGGTTGCAGGTGACTTGGTGCAACTTGTGGGTTCCCTCCAGTCTGGAGGAAGGGAGACTATGTCTCCGGTTGCTAGTAACGGGCTGTTACCAGTGTTCCCTCCGGTTAGAGGAAGAGAGGAGTGTGTTCCTCTGGTCAAGCTGTTAGGTAGCGTTTGTAAGCCAAGCTGTAATGCTCAACAGATGCATGCTGTGAGGCGCAACAGTAAAGCCACACTCTGGTTTGAGTGTGGGGTGGACGTAGGTCTGGAGGACTGAACCACCTAAAACTCCTAGGGCATTGTGGTTTGAGTGCTTATTCTGATTTTGCCAGATGCATGCTTAGGTTCACTCTCTTATTGCTTATCTATCAAACCTTGTTCCTAGATGAATGCTCAGGTCTATTCATCTAACCTGTTCAAGTTCTTTTGATGTCATAGAGTGGCTGAATGTTCATTGTACTTGCAGACCACCTGTTTGAGTTTGTGTTTCAATCTTCTATAGTCTGGTTCCTGCTACTTGTTGAAGTAAGCTGTTTGGTTGAGCTCATTAAGTGTTGAGTGAGATTCTCATAAGGTCAACTAATTAAATGTTTGAGTAAGAATCTCATTAGAACACCATCATTACTGAACCATTGTGTATTTAATTTCACAAGTCTTATAGGTTTAGTGTTAATTAGGCATTCAGTTTTAATCGGGCAAAATTTTATAAGGGGATTCATTTAACCCCCCCCTCTGAATCCCGGTTGCACCTCATCTATTTCACAACAGACATCACTTGGTGAACGGGTTGCCTAAATTAAAATTTGAAAGTGGCAAAATCTATGAGGCTTGCAAAACAGGTAAGCAGTAGGAGGCTACCCCATGCAGGCTGTCCTTGCCGATCAAAATGGCCCGCTGAAGCTGACGACGGGCTCCAGGAATCCGCGAGTCATCCTCCTCCATGCCAGGAGGAACATAGCTCCAGAGAAACTCAAACAAATGTCGATCCAGGGGGAACTCCAACGGGTAGCCTCCACCCCTGTCATAGATGTACATGCTGCCGACCTCCTGAATCCTGGCCACCTCCATGGTCCCGACTCCAGCGGCTCTCTCGCAAAGGGGACCCTCAGCCACCACTGTATGCCCACTGTCCAGCTGCTCTATACTAGCCATGGTAACAACCTGTGGGCCCAGAGGCGGCATCTATCGATCGGTCCTCCGCACCCAATGATCATCCTCGCGGGTCATCCGTCTCGGGACCCGTCCATCTCTGCCAAAGCGCGCCATAGCTGCAAGAAAAAGCATAGAGAAAGGGTCAGAACACCAGTAAATCACCAATCACAGCAAAAATAAAGGCATATGAAGTGTCAAAATACAACTACAATAGCCCGGAATAGGAGTCTCATGGGTCGTACGCCCTTATCTCTGCCTCTGACGCACGACCCGTGGGGGGCATTTGTTGTACCCGGACTATTTCCTGGTAAAATCACTAGAAATAAGGGTTCCAACATTTCACCAAACACCCTCCAGGCATAGGCTATCCAGCCCTTTCTACAATCCCGTGGGTCCCTACAAGGGCCCTGACCGGCTTCCCGTGATGCACGGTGACACAAGCAACTCTCCGGAGTCAACGCTGGCCACTCACATGCAGGCCTTGCCCGTATCCTGCATCGCCGCCCGGGCCAACCCGGGGGCGCCCCAACGTCGAGCCACGTCACGTAGCACCCAGCAAAAATGGCCAAGGGGCCCACCTAGAAGCACGTCTTTCAACCCTCCGAGGTCAAAGGGAGACCTAACTAAGTCAACCATGGGCTTTGGAGGTCCGCCACACGCATATACGGCTCACGCGGGTATGTTCGGCATTCCGTCGAACACCTTGTGGGCACATATGTTCCAGCCCATCTACACCAAACCACGGGCCACCCCGTGGTTCCAGCCCCTCAATTGGGTCCCGAGATAAATAAACCATGTCAGCTCCTGCCACTTTGGTGGCACCGACGAATGAACACATTATCCGGACCTTACGTTTGGATCAAGGCATAAAACCCTTTTTTTGCGTTGGCACTGACCCAGTGTTGATGAACACTTAAAAAGACAAATGAATCACGTTGGCTCCGCCACCCCGGTGGTACCAACGAATGAATGCCTTATCCGAACCTCACATTTGGATTAAGGAATTAAGCCCTTTCTTGCGTGGGTACTGACCCAGTGCCGACGAACATTTCAAGAGATAAATAAGCCATGTCGGTTCCGCCACCCCGGTGGCACCGGCGGTTGAACACCTTATCCGAACCTTATGTTCGAGCTAAGGAATCAAACTCCCCCCTTACGTAGGCACTAACCCAGTGCCAACGAATATCCTAAGAGACACATAAAACTGCATTAGCCCTGATGCCCCATCGGCGTTAACGAATGAATTTCTCACTGTCCCTTCGGGTGACGAATACCTCCTTTTGACTCGGACCCCTCATCCAGGTCATTTGAATCACCTCGGCCATGGCCTTGCTGTGCTTCTTCTGGACTGTGGCGGTACCGATGCAGGGAAAGTCTTCATACTGCTTCGGCCCATCATAGAAATACTTCAACCACAGGGTCATGCGGACCCTCTTTCGATCTCCACGGGGAGGCTGCTTCCCGCCACGAGCCAGCTGATATAATTCTAGGTACGCCTTCATGAGATACTGGTAGGAGTAGCCAAGCGAATAGAAGCCATCCCCGTTCGTCTCATCCTTGATGAGATTGGGGAGGCGCACTTCTTCATAGGGCTCCCCGTCAATGGGCAAGCCACTCAGCTGATGGAGGCTCCACAAATCTAATGAGGTCTTACCTTCTGCTGTGTATAAAGTGTTCATCTCTGCATTGAAGACCTCGATCATTTTGCAGTAGAGGTCCTTGGAGATGGGGTAGCCGTACTGGGAGGCGTAGACGACGTGGTAGACGCCGACTTGAACAAGTATCAAGACGTAGTTGAACAGTACGTGCTCCGTGAATTCCACTGCCCCTTCTCGGAAGGTATGTGCGTCTTGGACCTTGAGCTCCGGATATCTTGTTAGTTCAGATTTATGTAGATGATATAGTGTTTGGGTCTACAAAATCCCAAATTTGTGAGGATTTTGCTAAACTCATGACTAATGAATTTGAGATGAGTCTTATGGGTGAGCTTCAATTCTTTCTTGGCTTGTAGATAATTCAAAGCAATGAAGGATGTATTATAAGTCAGACCAAATATGTGAAAGAGTTGCTGAAAAGATTTGATCTGACCAATTGTAAACCAAAAGGAACTCCTATGGGGACTGCCACTTCATTGGATGCGGATGAAAAATGTATTCTTGTGGATGCAAAGAAATATAGAGGTATGATCGGCTCATTACTCTACTTAACTGCATTTAGACCAGACATTCAATTTAGTGTATGTCTTTGTGCTAGATTTTAGTCTAGTCCTAGAGAATGTCACTTAACTGCCGTCAAGCGTATCTTTAGATATCTTACTAGCACTCAAGATTTGGGATTATGGTATCCCGCATCTTGTGAACTCTCTCTTATATCCTATTCAGATGTGGACTATGTAGGTTACAAACTGGATCACAAGAGCACTAGTGGCTATTGCCAATTTTTGGGTGAGTGTTTGGTCTCTTGGGCCTCCAAGAAACAGCACTTGGTTGCCCTTTATACTACAGAGGCAGAATATGTCACTGCAGGGAGTTGTGGCACTCAAGTTTTGTGGATCAAACACCAACTCCAAGACTATCTAATAGATCTTGGATGTGTCCCCATTTTGTGCGATAACACTAGTGCTATAAACCTTGCAAAAAATCCAGTCCTACACTCTAGGACTAAGCATATAGATATTAGACATCATTTCATTAGGGATGAAGTCCTCAAACATCATTTTGAGCTCCATTTGGTTGATTCAAAAAATCAGATTGTAGATATTTTCACCAAACCTTTAAGCAATGACAGGTTTTCAACCTTAAGGAGAGAGCTAGGTCTATGCAGACCACCAACAACTCAGGTTTGAGCTGTAGTACTCTTTTTGATGCTTAAGATACTTGTCTTTGCTATGATGGTTGCAAATATAACTGATTTGTCTTGAAATGATTTTTTGATTGGTTGAATTACAACATGACAAGAGGTGCTTTGTTGCTATCATCAAAATAGAACAATATATATGTTGCTAGCATCAGGGCTAAACAACATATGCATAACACTCCCCGGGTGGCTTCCACCACCCTCCTCGCTATTCGGACCGCGTCTAATACCCTCACGAGCCACTGCTCTCCTAGCCACCACAACATTTCCCTTGAGGAGTTCGCTACATGTGTGTGTGATCGTCTTGCCATTTAGACGTCTGTGCTCTCGAGTTTGCTGGTTTAGGTCCCCGTGTCCTGACCGAACTCGTCCCGTGTCAGATTGGCTCTGGGAAATCATCTTTCGGGCATGCTTTGTTCAAGTCCTAAAAGTCTACACATATCCAGACTTGGTCATTCTTCTTCTTGACGGGCATGATGTTGGTCAGCCATGTGCTATATTGATTTTCTGCCACAAAGTTGACATCTATGAGCTTGTCGACTTCTTTGCATATTAGCTCCAGTCTCATCTGCCGATGTGGCTGCTTCACTGGTTTGACTCTTGGGTCAATAGCCAACATGTGTTGAGTAACTTCAGGGCCAAGGTCTGGCATCTCTTTGTAGTTCTAGGCGAAGTAGTCTCGAAACTCTTGCAACAGTCGTATGTATTGCTTTCTTTCTTCTGGGAGAAGGAGAGCACTGAGGAAGGTTGGCCTAGGATCACTTTCCATGCCAAGGTTCACCTCGATTAGCTCATCAATGGTATCTTGTCCACTATCTTCTATTTCTGGAGGAGCCAGTAGTAAATCAATGAAGCCTTCATCGTATTCCTAGGCTTTGAGGACATCGTAGACACTTCCTTGCTTTATTTCGTCAAACGACAAAACATCATCAACTTCGCTCTCCAGTTTTTAAGCTGGTTAGGAAACTAGCGATTTAATTTCTAGGAAGCTTGAATGTTGGCTCGCAGATGAATCGCCTTTAAGGGCTATAGGGAGTTTTTTAACTTCTTGTTTATGTGGGGCTTCATCAGAGGTCATGGTGACCTTTGCAGTATCAGCTTCTTGCCTTTCTTGCATCATCGTTCGGGTCTTTAGGATATTTCCCAGCTTTAAGAATTGTAGGATTTCTTCATGATCATCTACTTGTCGTGGCAAGGATGAAGGCGGGGAGTTAACTCCTATAAATGACTGGCGGTGGTTCTGGGAGGGCTTGGCTGGCCCCGTTGCTTGGCTAGGAATAGGAGATTGGAAGGAATGACTGGTTAGACCCTCCACAGGGGGTGGCCGATTTTACTGACAGTAGCTGGAATGTGCACCTTAGTCTGGTTGGCACGTGAACTCATGTTCTGGTGCATAGTATAGATTTATATGTTTGCCATTGAGAGGTGGGAAGGGTTTGTGACCCTTGTGGTCGACGACCGTGTAGGCCCCACCCTCGTAGACATCACGGATGATGTACGACCCTCACCAACTTGGCTGTAATTTTCCACAGGAGCGCCCTGCCATGACTTCATTTTCCTTGATCATGACGAGGTTGCCTTGCTTGAAGGCTTGCTGCTTGACGAGCTTATCATAGGCTCACGCCATACAAGCCTAGTATACTTGCAGGTGTTTGTAGGCTTCGAGTTGTCTGCCTTCTAGATCGGTGAGCTCTTCTGATCTTCTTTGGTACTCACTTTCATCAGGGTCAATAAAGTCGGTGTCGATCGCCACGCAATAGGAGGCTAACTGGACTTCGATAGGGATAATAGCTTCTGCCCTGTAAGCAAGGGAGAACGGTGAGCATCCCATAGGGGTTTTGTAGATCATCCAGTAGGCCCATAGTGCCTCAAAGATCTTCTCACCCCAATCACATTTCTGGTGGCTAACCATTTTAGCCAGGAGCTTGCAGAGGGTCTTGTTGAAGGCTTCCGCCAAGCCATTGGCTTGGGGATTATAGACCGAAGAGGTTCTCCAATCGATGTGAAACTTGGTCGCTAGCTGGTACATGGCCCTATTCTTAAATGGTGTCCCATTGTCGGACACTATGCGACTGGGAGTAACAAATCGGTAGATGATGTTGTGCCGGACAAATCTAATGACCACTTCGTCAGTGACCTCCCGCAAGGGAAGGGATTCTACCCAACGAGAGAAGTAGTTGGTGGCAGCCAAGATGTATTTATGGCCCTTGGAAGATGGCGGGAAAGGTCCCGCAATATCCATGCCCCACTAGGCAAACGGCCAAGTGGGGGCTATGGGACGCAATGGGTTGGGAGGTCTTCGAGGTACTGGGCCAAAGGCTTGGCATTGATGGCACGTACGGGCGTACTGGATGCCATCCACGTACATGATTGGCCAATAGAAGCCCTTGAGCTTGATGTTATGCTTCATACGATCTCCGGCCTGGTGCTCGCTGCACAATCCAGAGTGAATTTCCTGCATGATGGCTAGAGCCTTAGCTGGGGAGACGCATCTCAGGAGAATTGACTTGTCCTTCTCGTGGACCAGTCGGTACAAGGAGTCGCCAATCAACTCATAGGAGGTTGCTTGGTGGAGTAGCTGAACTCTTTGAGCTCGGTCAGGGGGGAGCCACCCTTTCTTGAATTTGATGATCGGCGCCCGTCAATCTTCTTCTTTTGGAGGAGTGTTCTGGTCAAGGTCATGGACCTCGTAGACTGTGAGTCCAGTGTTGTCCTCGACTGAGCTCGGCATCAGTCTTCTATGTTTGATGATGATGTCGACCTCGCCCTCGGGCAGGAGCTTGATGGCCACAGCTAATTTTGCTAGGGCATCTTCTTGAGTGTTGCTGCTTTTGGGAATATGATCTATTTCAAAGAAATAGAACTTCTGGCTTAGTCTGGTGACGACGGCGTGGTAAGGGACCAACTCCAGCTTTCGCACGTCGTAGATGCCAAGGACCTACTGGAATATTGGCTGAGAGTCCCCGTAGGCTTTGAGGCACTTAATGCCCATGTCGAGAGCCATCTGAAGCCCAATAAGTAGAGCTTCATACTCCACTTCATTGTTGGTCAGGGATTTCATGAGAGCATATGAGTTGTATAAAACTCCGCCCTGAGGAGTCAGGAAAATAATGTCGGCACCTGCCATAGTGGCTGGATCCTGGTTGCTCCGGGTAATCCCTCAGGAAGCGCCATCAAAGTAGAGCTCCCAGGAAGGTACACTGGTTGTGAGAGCGTTTCACTGCCAGTAATGCAAGACATCTCCGCTCTGCTCAACCAGTTGTTGTGATTAAGCAGCGAGAGACTCCTCATCCGGGAGCTCCGAGCTGAAAGGTGGGTCATCTGGTACTGGATGAGCTACCAAGAATTTAGTCATGCCCTGTCCCTTGATTGCTTTTCTGGGGACATAAGTAATGTCATACTCCATCAACAGGAGAGCCCACCTTCCCAGTCTGCCTGAGAGGGCAGGTTGTCTGAGGAGGTACTTCAGGGGGTCGTGCTTGGATATGAGCTCAACGCGATGGGACAGGAGGTAATGTCGCAGCTTCTTGACTACAAATACCAATGCCAAGTAGACTTTCTCCATGGAGGAGTAGTGGTAGTCGGCACCGATCAGTTTCTGACTGAGGTAGTAGAGGGGTTGCTCTTTACCTTCTTCGTTGATTTGCGCCAACAGAGCTCCTAGTGAAGCGTCCATGGCAGCGATATAAAGTAGAAGGGGTTTGCCTTTGACTAGTGCCCCCGAGATCGAGGGAGTAAGGAGGTACTCCTTGATCTACTCGAAAGCGGCATGGCATTTCGAGTCCCATACGAATGGGGCGTCTTTCTTCATTAGCTTGCTGAAAGGCGCACACTAACCAGAGAGGTTAGAAATAAACCTCCAAATGTAGGTCAGTCTCCCTTGGAAGGACCTGAGTTCGGTGATGTTGCTGGGTGGCGGAAGCTCTCAGATTGCTTTGATCTTGCTGGGATCCACCTCGATTCCTCGGTATCTGACGATGAAGCTGAGAAACTTTCCACTAGATACGTCAAAGGCACATTTCATGGGGTTCATCTTGAGCCCATATTGCCGAAGATGCTCGAAGACTTGGCGTAGATCGCGCAAATGGTCTTCACGCCTCTTAGTCTTGATGACAAGGTCATCGACATAACATTCGATGATATTGTGTAGCATCTCGTCGAATATTTTGGTCATGGCCCTCTGATAAGTAGCGCCGGCGTTCTTCAAATCAAAAGGCATGTGCTTGTAGTTGAAAATACCTTTGGGGGATCTGAAAGCTGTGTGGTTCTTGTCTTTGAGGGACATCTGGATTTGGTTATAACTGGATAACTCGTCCATGAAAGAGAATGCTTCATGTCCAGTGGTCATATCGACCATTATTTCTGTGATTGAAACTGAAAAGTCATCCTTTGGACAGGCTTTGTTGAGGTCCCAGAGATGCGGACTTGACCACTTTTCTTCTTGACTGACCCACAGAGTATCATACCAGAAGTCGACTGTGCACCATACAAAACATGCTTGCTGCTCACTTGCTTGATGCACTCTTGCGGATCCCGAGCAGTCACTGCCGTGCTTTAATCGCCAAAAGGACACGGTTGGAACAGCAAAGTGATCTGGTTCTTTCCTCACTTCGGCTTTGTTAGAATAAGAATCCAACGTGGAACTGCAGATTACTGTACAAGGACACAAAAACCCTCTTGACTACATTACTCCTGGAATCAACTAATCTACACAGATTCTATTCATTAGTGGCTGTCCACTCCAACTTGATAAAAGTAGCACCAAATGTGGACAAAATCCGGATAACAACACAAGCAAGAACACAGGCCAACACAACAAAAACCAGGGGGAGGAAAACGAAACCTTGCGAGGGCCGGAACTTTCTGCCGCTTCGGATCCTGCTGCTCGCCCTCCACGTCGGCCGGCTCCAACTCCCGCTTCCCCCTCGTCATCGCTCCTGAGCCGTCCAGGTACCTCCCCGACCGCTGCATTTGGCGATCGCAGTGGCGCTCTGAACCCTAGATCTCCGGATCTCCACTCCGACTCGCCCCGGCACCAAAAACCCACCTCCAACAGCAACCCCTAGAATTCCCAACACAACCACAGCAATATATCCCAGCAGATTCCGATAAAAACAGTAGGAAACAAGAAAAACACAGTGGGGAAAGGCCTTCGGCAGATTCGAAGAAATGGGGGGAAAGAGAAAACTAGAGAGAGAGGGAATAGAATTACGCGTGGTTTGGCATCTTCTTCCCTTGTCCTCTGGCACCGAGGCAGCAGAAACTGTTCAGCAGCAGCAGGAGCCAGCACCCGAAACGAGGGACAGGATCGGTAGCGGCGATGACGGCACTTGGTCGTCGCGCGCGACTACTGGTCTGGTGTGGCCTGCTGCTTCTGGCGGCTAAGATAACCCAAAACAAAGAGGACAAAAAATCTCTCCAGATCATTTTTATCTGAAGGATCATGGATAACACAATTTCTATCTTTAGGTAATTATTATTATAAATTAATAAATTATCTTACTATTTTTTTGCAATAGATAAGATAATTCATTGCCGGCCTACACGCGCGTAGGAAAACAGCAGGAAGACGGGCCTGGCACGTGACCTTCTGCTCGCCCGCTGGTCACAAACTTGGTGTAGACGCGGTTGGGGATCTCCCAGGGACGCTGGTGGAGTACCAACTACAGCTGAGTACTGTGGTCATCATGGCAAATTTTGTAGCAAGCCCTGAGCGTTCTGGTCTATTTGCTGGCAGCAGGACATAGGGTGGAAGAGTGAGCTAGAACTGGGGCTTCCAGGTGGCAAATGGGGCAGGCATTTCTCTTGTGGATAGGTGAAGGTCGTGGGGAGATTGGGTAGCAGTGGTGGGGTGGCGTGCAGTGGAGGTTTTGTGCGTGGGAAGCAAAATCAGACATGGCTCAGTTCTATAGTTCAGTGCAGTCAGAACTGAGGGTTTGAATGGTGGATGGGGTAAGCAGGGGAAAAAGCCTCTAAAAATTACAGGAAAATTCTTGAGGAAGATTTTCGACGCAGTTAGGTAGTGCTCAAAATTTCAGGTCATTCAGAGACGATTTAGGGGATGTCCCTTTGGAGGGGTCTGGGCACTATCTCGGCAGGACTGCATAGGGATAGTCTACGCGAGTAAAAGGGATCTGAAAGGAATTTCGTGCAAATAATGATTTTGGGTGCGGGATTTTGAGGAGATGTGGGGGACATGCAGAGGAAGAAAAGTGAAGAAGAGGTTGAGGGGATCAGAGGACGGGAAAGAGACGTGCCAACCTGGTCTTTAGGGCTCTGGTCTATAAATAGACAACCAGAGAGGGGCGCAAGACATCAAGGGCCATCTCCTCCAAGCTTGCAGCAAACCCTAGTTCTCTGAAACCCTGGCTTGAGAAGAAGATGGGGAGGTCATGTCCAGCAGATGGTGAAGCCAAGAACCTACAAGAAATCTTGGGAGTCATACGCAAGAGGAAGAGGAAGAGGGAGAGAAGATGAGGGAGAGGGAGTCACACCCTCCAGAGAGGATGTGGGGAGGCCGCGGCCAACACAAGGCTTTTCTCAAGGTAATTTCTCATTCATTAACTTTCCCGATTAAAATACAAGAGTATATATATAGGGGAGGGGAAACCCTAATTAATGATCGAGATAGAACGAGATGAGATTGATCTGACTTATCTTGAGTCGTGATCGATATAGACTGATCGATCTGGATGGTAAATCTTATTTACGTCGCACTCGCACGTACGGAAGAGAAATTTGTTGACCAAGTTACGATGTTGTTAGAAAAATTGTCAGTATACCCTGATCAATCATCAAACTGTGAACGGCTGAACGCTGCCCCCCTCTCCACCGGATGCTTTTTGCGACCCGGTGGTGAGAGCCACCGGGATCGCGGGAGCTGCCCCGCGTCGCGGTACACCGCTGGTCCATCAGATGATCTCCCCCCGATTCGGTCAAAAGGTCGGCCGCGGTAAAAGGAAGAAATAACACAGACGGCAAGCTCAACAGCCACGGGTACGGACTCCCCATCATAATTACAGAGGCGGATCAAACCATTGGGGATCCATCAATCGGACGGTCGGCATCCCCCCCCACTTCGCCTCCGACTGAGGAGACCACTACCGGGTGGGAGGGACCTTCCAAGAGTGGGGAATATTTGTCCTCTCGCTGAAAAGGGGCAGAGTGGGGTGCGGGGGCGCTTCGTCGCCCTTTCAGCTTTTAGCTGCTTGCCTAGAGGCACGCGCCGGCCTCCCACACCTCACGTGACTCGGGGGTGGTGTGTCCGTGTCAGTCGCCCTTTACACGTGCCGTGTGGAGACGTGTCTCGGCACGGAACGGGGAGCGCCAAAGCCGGTACCGGGGCCGTGGGGTTGTCGACAACTGACGCCTCGAGAGTACATTAATGCGGGAGAAAATGACATATCGGGTCCCGGGGCCCAGCTGGAGGAGCCCTGTCGGATCGGTTCCTTCTCAACCACCCCCCCCGCCCCGGCTGGCTCCGCGGCCGCGCTCCCGAGGGCGACGCGGGTTCGTAGCCGTACGTATGATATATACGATCATTTGTACGTATGCACATAATTTTACATATCCGTGATCTACCATGCAGAATAGAATTAATTTTCTTTATTTAATTTTTTTAAATGATTGGACCCATGTATCTAGAACCTTCTGCATCTTAATGTGGGTTTTTGGCATTGTCTGACAACGGAATAATGCAAATCAAGGGGACTCTTCGTTCTTTACATTTGTTTATTCATCTTTTCATTCATTTATTTGGTTTATTAGTGCGAGGGCATGCCAGTCACCGAGGTGATGATTTATGCGGGCTTAAAGAAGCCCGTGGTGTGCTCATTCTGACTAATCAGACGACTGTGTATATCGTGTTGGGACTAAGAATCTACCGTACCATAAAGGCTATGACTTAATTACATCCCCTCAGAGAGGGGAAAACCCTTGATTGATTGCCAGGAAAAAGGGCCCGATGGCCTGAGATTCATAATAGTGAAAGCGAGAGTAGAATCTCGAATTGCATTTAAACAAGCTCCGCACTGGGGCGTAAACGTTCATAGATGTGCATATCGGTCACTGGCGGACCATTCTATAATCAGACGGAAGTCTGTGTTAGTAGCGTAATAGACGGTGACAAAACCATATGAATGTATGCCGTGGGTACGGCAAGTTTAATGTAATTGTGGGATTAGATCCCGGTATATATATATGTCGGTCACTAACGGGCCATTTGTTGTTTGGACGAGAGTCCGCATTTGAAGCATTGAAAACGACGATAAAGCCATACGAATATCTGCCGTAAGCACGACAAGTTTAATGTAGGGTTGCGGGATTAGATCCCGGAAGAAGCGGGTCGAGTTAATGAACTATTGGCCCGAGACGTGTTCGGATCATGACCATATCGGAGGTTCCGAGGTCCACGTCCGATACCACAAGGCATCATTGATTTTCTCGTTGTACCCAATCCGGGGGAGTGAATCGTCGAGTGTGGAGCGCGAGCTCAGCAACGCGCGCCCTCACACCCGACCGAAGGTCGCCATGCGGATCGACCTGCACGGTCAGGTCGTGGGGATCGACCTGCCCGGTCAGGTCGCAAGGATCAAGGGGGCAGCGCCCCTGGAATAAAATTTCAATTATAGAAAGGATAATAGTGTTTCTTTCATTTTTTATTTGCCTTAATCTTTTATTCTTTCTTTTTTACTTTGGATCTGCTATATTTCTTGGCTGTTTATTCCCCTTTTTGTTAAGGAGGCGCGCCAGGTAAGTGTGAAGAGGAGAGCGTGCCGTTTCAAGTACATTCGATTCATAAAAGAAAATCAACAAAAGAAACAAACCATGTCACTATCATGTCATCATGTACAGGTGTCTGGAGTACAAAGTCAGGCTGCTCCCTTTGGCCTGTCGCTATCTCCTCCTCCCACCTGCCTCTTCGATGGCGGACCCATCGTAGAGGTCACATCCTCCTCTCGCTCCCGTCACCGACGACGCTCGTCCTCCTCGTTCCTCCGCCACTTGGAGGTAGTGGCAAGGTAGCGCCTAACAGAACCATGAGTGGCGTGGCTGCCACTCGCTCCGCTGCAAGCCCGGCTCATCTCCTTGTATGCTCGCAGCTCACCATGTAACTCCGACGCCTCTGTCCGGTGGTGCTCTGCCTCAGCGCGGACTCTCACCAACTCCTCGGCACTGGACCGGAGTCTCTCAAGCTCGGCCCGAAGAAGTGTTATCTCAACCGCGTCTACTGGCTGACTCTGTGCTAACGTCTCCCGGAGGTGGGTTGTCTCTCCACGAAGGTAGGCCACCTCCCCCTCAGTCGCAGTCTGACTCTGTGCCAGCTCGCCCCATAGGCGAGTCACCTCCTCCCTCGCCTTGGTACTCTCCGCCAAGGCGGCCCTCAACTCTGTCACCTGCATATATTCATCATCATCATTGGTCAACTGCATTTAATATAGAAGCATAATTCACAAAGGGAAAGCGTAGTGTGTACCCTCTCAGAGAGTGTTGTCTCGGTCACCTTGGCCCACTCTACCATCCGCTGGAACTCCGCCTCCCACTCCGCTCGGTCAGCTAGAGTCTGTGCTGAAGAAGAAGGAGCGTCTGCCCCCTGCCGTTGGGTCTCCTCCCCTCGCTGCATTTGTAAAACTCCAGGTCAGTCATCGCATAATCATATAGAAGTGTATAAGTTAAGAATTTTTAAGTTTAGGAAACTCACCAGTAGGGCCAGGGCCTATCGAGCCTCGTCCCGCTCCCTGATCGTCATGGTAAGGAGCCCCTGCAGCTCTGCTAGCCGCCCCTCTGGGTCGATCTGCATTTAGAAGTCTGAGTGTTAGTACATCATGTAGAGATCATAAACATAATAGACAGAGTTTAAGTTTAGAAGTCGTACTGGTCGACACTTTTACTGCACTTTCTGGATCGAGCTTTCTGGTTTGGTTTCGAACTTAGGGTTTAATGGTCTGAATGGTTGGGGTTTTTACTCCAATGACATTAGGGTTTCCATACATCAAATAAGGGTTGGTTTGAAGGGTTTAGGAAGGGCTTTTATGTCTATTTGGCTTGCTTAACCCTTGACTATATATGGGCTGCGATTTCCATCAGGTGAAACATATCTCTTGTGCTAACATTCCCTATTTGCTTGCAGAAAATGAAGAACAAGGGAGAGGGCGCAGCTCTACTAGGAGGAGGAGGAAGAAGAAGAGGAGTACATCATCTATAAGCTCTCCACTCCGGATTTGTTCCAGTTCTGAAAGCATCGGCTGAAGATTCATCTCCGGACATCTCCTACGACCTTGGCCGGCTTCCACTCTGCGAAGACAAGTTCCAGCGCACCCTTCTACCCACTTGGATGGGATTTGACTGTAGATTTGATGGGAATCTTTCTTCTCTCATCTCTATTTGTCTATTTTAGCATAGATAGTTGTTTGGGGGTTTATTGTATATGTTCTATTTTCATTAAAATGAGAATACACTATGTGTTGGCAGAGTTGTATCTCTGCGTGTGTGGTTTTAGTGTGGGGAAAGGCTCCCCGTGTTTAGTTGTATGTGGATAGAGCTTCGACTCCATGTGGTTGTCGTGTTTGGGGAATGTACCCCGATTGTGTATGTGTGTGCTGGAGTGGCAGCATGTTGAGGCAAGGCCTCGTGCCATCGTGCGTGTATTGCTGTGGAAGCAGCATGTGTGTGGTTGGGGTTCGTTCCCATGTTGCTATGAAAGTAGCGTGTAGTGAAGCCTCACCTGGTTGGGTGAGGGGTGGATGTAGGGAGCCCGTCGTGGTCTCGAACCACCTTAAAATCTTGTGTTCCATGTGATTGCCTATGCGTTTGACCATTTCTTCTATCTCCCTTCACAGGTCAACTTAATAAGTTTTTAATTCACTGCACATCACACATTGCTTCATTTGTTATCCGTGTGAGGGTCAATTTAGTTGTTCAATGCTTTGATTGTTCGAGTGAGAATGGAAAGGTTGAGAGAATATATTCTTTTTTTAATCTAAGTGGATTTTCCATAATCTACACTGGGTTATCAACTCGTGTCCTCTACGAAAGCTCTAGTAATAGCAGACCAGCCTATGCACTCAAATAATGAGTGGGCATCAAAATACTCTTGTCCCTGGGCGACAAGTGTGAAGTCAATGCTCTGAAGAGTGGTAGATGTTCGCCAATGCGGCTGGAGCAATAGCAATCCTACGCCCACATGCCATCAGGCAAGCTGGGTAGATCACCTCTGCCCGTAGAATTCCCTCCTCTCCATAAGGAATCACAAAGCTGGCCAGCCAGTAGGCCAAGTAAGCTGCCAAGTATGTTAGCGGCGGTACCTCCCTCCAGTTCCACCCCTGTGCTAGGGTGGGCAAGTGACGCAGCTGTGAAGCAAACCTCAGTACAACCTCCCTGCACTACTCCCAGGTCATGCCAGAAGCAGCGATTTCTTCATAGAAGCAATAGGGACCACTGTAAAAATGCGTTACCCATGCGTTCAATGTCACTCTCGGTGTGCGGGTAGCCTTCTCTTTTCCCACGAGGGCTAGGTCTCTCCAGGTCTTCATCAAGTATCTGAAGCAGTAAGGAAGGAGATATCAGTCGGCTCCATCTAAAGCACTGAGATGAAAATCATCCAAGGACAGCTCCTCGTAGGGCTGTCCACAAACTGGCAGTCCAGAAATCCTGTGAAAAGCCTAGAGGTCCAGTGAAGTCTCCCCTCAGCGGTGACAAACATGTTCCAGCGCCAATTGAACCTTTCAGCTAAGGCCTGGATCAACCCTATGTGGCAGGGATAGGAGTACAATGCTGCAGTCACTGCGTGGCGGATCCCCGCCCTATCAAGTACTGCTCTATAAACAGTCAAAATGCCCCACAACCATTCCGTCGCACCTCGACGATAGCAATGGGAAGGAATAACGAACCATCTCCCATACCAGCTGGGAGCCTTCTGTACTAATATCCTCTCCAATAAGCAATCATAATCATAATCATCATGTACAAAAACAACACCAGAGGGAGTCAGAAACATCCCATCCACTGTAACATCCGCGGCCTTGTGATGCCCGGATAAATACCAAATGACCTATTGAAGTGCGACAGAGTGATATCTATAACAAACACAAGATGTTCACAGATTTTGGGTACTATTGGGGTCCCGATGGAGAGCTCAAAAGAGATGTGAGAATGTATGGAGAAGATTCTAAAAATGATGAAAAAGTAGAGGAAGGCGAGCAGGAAGCTCAAGGGCAAGCCCCACCTCCAGCTCAGCCCGAGGAGCAGCCACCTCCTTCTCCACATTTAGACATGGATATGCCACCATCTCCATAATTTTATTATGGGGAGTTTTCTGCTCAGGGTGCTGGACAACCCTCTTGGGCAGACTATGAGATTTTTGATAGGCGTCTTTCAAGCTTAGAAACTCGTATGGATACCTTTGGGGGGTAGCTTTCTGACTTTGGGAGTCGACTTGACACATCCTTTGGTCGACTCGACACATCTGTAGGCCGGCTTGATACATTCATGGACACAATGACTGGTCGGACGGATACATTCTCCCACGCCTTGGACACCCTTTCCATCCACATGGCTTCTCTCACCTCCAGCTACGAGGATACTCAGCAGGCCTTTCGGACTTCCAACCATACACTTCTCCACATTGATCGTCAATTGGAGCATCAAGATCTACTTTTGCACTCCTTTGAGAGTTGTCCTCCTCCACCTCCACCTCCTCCTCCTCCTTCTGTTACTAATGCCTTCGAGGATGAAGATGATACTTCTGGTGATGATGATGATGACGGGACTCCAGATCACCCTGCTCCGTAGCCATTCTTACATCCCCTAGTGTATCTTTTCGTCGACTATTTTTGTATCCCATTCCCTCTTTTGATGATGCCAGAGGGGGAGAAGTAGCTAACTAGGTTTATATATGTAATGCATGATGTATGTCCATGTGTGTTTGTCATTTGACATTTTCATTTCATATGTGTGTCTTGCATCCATGAGTCAAGAAGTCATCTTCTCTCTAGTTAGTCTAGTCACTACGTGTCAGTCCTTCAATGTTCATGTGTCAGTGTCAATGTCAATGTAATACGTAATATGAACTTCAATGAATGAAATGCACTTGGTATTGGCACACATATTAGTCGCATTTCCTTTAAAAACAAATTGGGCTAATGACCTTGATGGGAGGTCCATTTTCCCTCTCTTTCCACATGAAAACCCTAACCCTAAGAGCTCAATTTCGAGTGAGAGGTGACGTGACCCGGTCAAGCATGAGTTTTGCGCACGACCGACTTTGAGGACTCTATCTAGCCTTATCATCACCCCTTGATCGATATGCCTTCTATAAAAGGAACCTTAGTTCGACCTAGAAATCCTATTTGCTGTGGCGGCCGGCAACGAGCGTGATCAAGGGACGATTCAGAAACTATTGGGCAGGTGTTCACCTTGCATTGTCGGCGGCTGCATCCTCTTCTTCCTTCAATTAAGGTAGGTTCTAGCAGACCAAACACCAATTAAAATACACCATTAGAAGCATCTTCGAGTCTTCTTCCTGTTGGTAGTAAAAGCCACAATTATGGTTCAGTATAGCATCTGTATTTCCTATATTAGTCAGAGCATGCCAAAGCTAGGGCACCAATCTTATTACTCCATTTTATATCGATTCAACGTTAGGTTAAGCAAGTTCAAATCCTAAATTGATCATGCTATATTATGCGCCTTTTTATCCTCTTTCTATTAATACCCTTTTGCCCAATTTTGATGCACCATGCCACGTGAATTTCTTGCTGCAATTGAGGTCTATCGGAGTTCATCGGAGACTAGACGCGACATCCTAGTTGCGGTCGCAATAGGAACTGCCCTGGAACCTAGTGTTCTCGCGATAGGCAATTTATTTTATTGGACCATCTTGGCCCTTGCGGCCTTTATTAGGCCATTTTTATACATAGCGGTCATGCGACAAACCGCCCCTTCCCTGTTTAAACTTTCTGAAAGTGGCCTCGTGACGGACTGCCCCACTTGGGTACCGGCCCTAGGCAGACTGTCCTTAGCGTACAGATTATATTCAAATCATTATTTTATTAATTTTGTTTCATCTTGTTAGGCTTCATGCATAGAATAGAAACCCACTAAAATGACTGGATTATATGGAATAATTATAATTGGAGCTGAGATCTTATTGATGGGGACATCAACGTCAGCCCGCTCACATTGTGTTTTGCATCTACGTCCTTTTATATTTGTATGTATACCCTGGATTTTCGACAGATTTACGGTGGAATCTATCCGTCGAAAATTATTATTTTTCTTGTAGTGTGTGGTAGGTCGAATGAAGCCCTTGTCTAGTAATTCCTAAAGCTGATTCTTCAATTCTTTGAGTTCCGTGGGTGACATCCTATAAGGAGCTATTGAAACAGGTGCTGCTCTAGGAATGATTTCAATGGAGAAGTTTATTTTCCTTTTAGACGGTAATCCGGGTAATTCTGAAGAAAAGACATCAAAAATTCTCAGACAATAAGGATTTCTTCTAGAATGATTTCTTTGGATTCGGTAATAATCACGGAAGCAAGGAAAGCTTCACAACCTTGCGAGATAAGCTTGCAGGTGTGAATAGAAGAGATAAGAGCAGGGTGCTTCCTATACATGATGCCAAGGAAGGAAAATCATGGAAGATCCAGTTTGTGAAAAGAGATTCTCCTACTGTGACAATTTATATCGACATAGTGATCAACAAGCCAATCTACGCCTGAGATGGCATCGTAGCCTTCCATATCAAGGCATACGAGATTTGTGGGGAGATTATGGCCTTCTATTGTTACCTCACTATTTGGGTAGTGGATTGTAAGCTTAGTTCCAGTACCTAAAGGTGTTGTAATAGCTAGCTCCTAAGGTAGGGGAACATGTGAAATAAATAAAGTTTTTACAAAAGCAGTGGATATAAAGGAATGAGAAGCACAAGTATCAAATAGTACAAAAGCATGATGGGAATAAATTTGAATGGTACCTTCTATTAACCCATCATCGTTGGGTGCTTCATCTTCCAGAACGGCATTAAGACGAGCCTGTCGCTGGCGCCTGCTATTATTTTTGGAGGATTATTCTTTCATGAGGGGGTAATCCGATATGCGGTGCTCCTGACTTCCACAACATAAACAAATGCCGAGACGCTTCCAGCATTCCCTGACTGAGTGCCAAAATTTCTTACAAAATGAGTAGACCGTCATAACTTGGTTCTTTTCCTCCTTTACTTTCTTGTTCTTGTGATTGTTACCATTATCTTTGTTCCCATTACAGGACCTCTTCTTATTATCACGAGACTTGTAGGGTTCCGTGATGCTAAAATTATTTTCATTCAATACAATACCGGGGTGCTACAAGCTGTGCGTCAACTCTTGTTTGTAGACTGAGCCTGCATTCTTGCTATAAGCAAGGGAATCCTCACCCGGTTTGAGTGAGGGGGGGACATAGGCAAACTGGGTGTCTAGCCGAACCACCTAAAAATCTCATGTGCATCGTGTGCTTCCTTGTATGGTTGATTCCTTTTCATCTACCACCATTCATAGGTTTCCCATTCATCCGTATGCCCTGCTCATATGAACGCTATGGTGAATGTTGCTTACATGTCTATTCAGTATCATGACAGCACTCTATTTGTTTGTGGCAGTGGTTGACAATACCTTAGTCTGTCTGCTTTAGACGTGTTTGTAAGAATCGCTTCCTTGATCATTTAGGATATCCATTATCTCAAATATCTACTGCATAATCTAACTTCCTTTGGTGGTTTTGGTTTGACTTAGTTTAGATTTGCATTTGAGCCCAAGTTTTATTTTGGGATCTATTCACCCCCCCTTTAGATCCCAGTTGCGTGTCTATCATCGAGAAGGAAGATAAAGAAGCCATCAGGGTCAAAGCCATGACTCTTATGAAGACTGGCGCTGTAGTGACCCAAAAATTTTAAATTAATTTCTTGATTTATTTAGGTATTTTCTAAACTTTATCTAACAATTATAAGGCTTAAATTGAATTAATAACTTAATATTAGAATTTAAAAGGCCCAAATAGGCTAATTAAATACCCTAGCCTTAATAAATAAAGTCTAAATGAATTAAAAATCAAACCCAATAAGTTTAGCCCATATTCTAGAAGGTTACCTAGCCTATCCACGGAATTTAGGGATAATTACACCTTAAAAGGATAATTAGGTGGATAATAGACCAAAAGAGTTTAAATATTATTAAAATTCTGAAGCCATAGACTATAACGGTCTATCGCGGGTGTGCCATGTCATATATAACGCACCTGTATAGGTCCGTTATATTCCCGAAGTTCCGTAAATAGAAAAATAAGTAGAAAGATTAGATTTTTAGAATTCTATCTACAAGAGACCAACTTGGGAGGACTTGTAACATTACTAAGGACTCTTAGGGGCGCTAATTCTTTGGCAGATGCATGTTATTCCAGGGCATTAATAGTTAAAAAATGTGTTTTATATATTTTATAAAAAATAAAAAAAACATTTCAAAACTGCATCAAGCATGTTGTCGTTGTTCTAAAATCAAGGGGTTTTTTTTGTTCCTGCGACTCATCTCTGGACGCAATTCCTAAATTCCAGGAATTGACGCCACCAGTGTGATTGCCAATTCTTGCGGCGTATCTCCCCACCGCCATGTTTTTGGCATCATGATATTTTCCAAAAAATAAAAATAAAAAATTTTCCACTCACCTTGTTGGGCGCAGGGTCCATAAACCCTCCCTGCAGTGGTCGGCGGGGAGGAGGGGGGGCTGCTCTGCCGAGTCCAGGTTTTGCTCCACCACCACCATCGCCGTGTCCTTCATCTTCTCCACCATCATCGTCTTCCCCTTCTTCTTTCTCTCCTTCTTCTCCATCATTCTCGCCTTCACTTTATTCTCTGTTGTTTCCGTCTCCTTCTTCTTTGTCGTCCTCGCCCCCTTCTTCGTTGCCCTCATCCTCTTCTTTTGTTTCTTCTTATTCGTCGTCGCAGTCGTGCTCCGCCGCTGGAGCTTCTGCCACCATAGGAGGAGGGGCTTCCTCCTGGTCCTCGTCGACAACGTAGACGACAACGAGTGCCATTACCCGTCATCTCTTCTTGGAGCTTGACCCACCCACATAAGCCATGGATTAGAGAGTGTGAGAGGGAGAAGGTGGTCATGGTCGGTGAGAGTTGTAGACAAACAGAGTGAGGAAAAGGGGGGAAAGTGAGAGAGGTAGAAAGACAGGAGGTTTTAGCGGAAGGTTTTTATGATTGCAGTTTTGAATGAATTGATGACTTACTGGAAGCCGTCATTCAGAGATTAAACGACCACTCACGAGGGCGCCATTTGTTGGAAATTCTAAATTTTGGAAAAATTTTAAGTTTTAGCAACTGGTAGACAGGCGCTATATAATAAATAGGCAGTTTCACGAACGGGCGCCATTTCTTTGCGTGTCTTGGGGAATGCAAAGCTGTCAGATCATTATGAGGGTGTCATTCGAGGGTGATTAATAATAAGTGCGAGCGGGGAAGCGTAGGTACACCCCAGCACGCCGAGTCGGTGTCGCTTGACCTCAAAGATTAAGGTATACATCGCTACTCCTCTCGCAGGAGGGTTGAACAAGGGGTAGGGGTTAAAATATTACATGCAAACACTACCTTCACACAGGGAGGGGTAGGAAGCCAGCCAGGCGAGGGGTGGGGATGAGAAGAACAACAAAGGAAACCAGACGTGGTCGAGGGGAATTCTGCAGGGATAGCAAGATCAAGTGCTGGAGTTGAGATGACCAGATGCTCGTCCGAACGCTGATGGAAGTGGGACCAGTGCTGAAATGACCAGGATAGGTCCAGGAAGACGCCATAGGATTTTGGGGTCAAACAGAGGGTGACGACGGTCGCTGTAGCTCTGAGAACAGGACTAGTCCGAACTGTCTCTGTCTAGTGCAGAATCACTGAGGGCTGTTGTATAAGTTGCCATGAACTCTACTAAACTCCGATGGAGATGAGATTTATGCTGACACGACCGTTGGTAACTTGGCGACGCACAGGGACTGACGGGACCTCTTTATGTGGTCAGAGTGGAGCGCGATGGCCCGGGAGGTAGAGAGGGGTCCGATCTAGCCCAGTCTGGTACAGCCTGCGCACACCAGGGAAGATGGCCGGAACAGGATGCTCCATGATCCTAATGACCTCTTTCTTGTTGGAGCTGAAAGAGGACTAGAGGAGGATCCCCTAGACTGAAGATCTCACCAGGAAACTCAGAGGAGTGACCGTGGAAGCTTCTGCAACTCATCTTTGCCTCCTGTCGGAGTCGATCTGGCGCAGCCTGACGAGAACGGGCCTCCTTCCCAGTTTCGACCTCGGATGGGGGTGCACGACCACTCGTTAGAAAGCTGCTTCAGAGTAGAATCTCTAGGTGCTAGGTTGGGCGCCAAAACCTCCTTGGGGTAGTCGGGGGTGTCACTACAACTGGAAGCCAGATCTGTCGCTATGCTTGCTTGGGTGGCAGTAAGAGAAAGAGGTGGGAAATGGGGGAAGATGTAGGGGGAAATGGGGTTGAAAGTGGTGGGGATGATCCCTGGATGGGAGGGGGGTATGGGGGGGGCATTTTTCGTTGGTGTGTCGGTGTGGGGTCTGAGGATCGAGGTCAAGAGCTTTCTCCCTCATCGATGGTGGCCCCAGTTATGCTGCATTGGGCAGAGTTGCCGGCAGGTGTGCCGCTGCGACGCTACGTTCGAGGGATCTGTAGCGAGGTCAAGTGGCTGGTGTGGATTCCTTGTAGGAGAGTGGCTGTGTGTATGCTCTAAGGGAGTTATTGTCATTTTTGGCCATTCCTGTTCGAGGTTTATCCAGCCCCTGAGACGTTGAGATCGTGGTTCGAGGTGGCATAGCGGGCACTCTGGTCGAGATGTGCTCGGATGAGCGGATGATCTTTTTGGATTGGGCTGTGGTCGCCTTGGATTTGGTTCAATATCGTGTGGCAGTGGTAGGTTAGGAACTCGAGGATGAGCATTGGCAGGTGTCGATTATGGTTCGTGTTGTGGCTCTTGGCATGGTGGTCCGCGTGGTGGTAGCTCAGGAGATGGATGTTTTGAGATTCTGAGAATCGAGAGTGGATTGGTGTTAGCATGAACAGATTCAAGAGAATGATGTCTGGTGTCTAGAGGTGTTCTAGCCTTCGAGCCTGGCACCTTTTATGGATTTTCTTCGCTCCTCGGTAAGCATTTTGGCGCATTGATGGTTTCGAGGTCAGAGGTAGGCATAAGAGAGGAGCATGTGGCGGCAGCTAGCTTAACCGATGTGGCTAGTGTGTGGCTGTTTGTGAGAAGCATTGCCCATCCCCTGATGTGTAAGGGTGTTGGCGCTGCTCCGGAAGGATGAGTGTCGATTGGGCGGTGTTTGCGAGAACTCGTGGCTGGTGTTGTATTTTCTAAGGTGTTGTGAATCAGAGCTTGTGGAGTCGCAGAGGATGGGTTGAGCATCGGAGGATTGGTTCCTCAGTGTGAGATTGTCTCGGGTTGCATGAGATGTGTTGTTGTCGTGACGTTGCTTGAGGCATTGTGATTTGTGGCACTGGCTGGATGGAAAATTGGGGAAATGTGCTGGTGAGGTTGTCGCATGAGTGCCCTAATCTTGTGTTGGAAGCTATGTCCTCGGATGAGATCGTGTTCTTGGAGAAGTGATCTCTAGCAGATGGAGAAGACCTGTGCAGCCTTGGTTTGGGTAGCTCAGAAATTGAAGCATTATTTTCTTGCCCATGAGGTTAAGCTGATCTCTAGAATGGACCCAATTCATTATCTTTTAAAAAAACCCATCCTCTCTAGTAGGTTAGCTCGCTGGCAGAGTTTTCTCTTCCAATTTGATATCACATTCGTCGTTCAGAAAGTAATCAAGGGATATGCTATTGCTGAACATCTTTCTCACTCTCCTATCCCGTGTACATATGCTATCCAGAACGAGTTTCCTGATGAACACCTTGCTGTGCTTACTCATCACCCTTTCTGGTCACTGCACTTTGATGGTGCGCTAAATTCTTAGGGCCGTGAGATTGGCGCCATTCTGCTCACTTCAGAGGGAGTAACCATTCCCCTTGCCTATCAGCTCTCTTTTCCTGCTACCAATAACATAGCCGAGTATAAGTCTCTCCTTACCGGATTAAAGCACGCCTACATCCTAGGCGTGTGATACTTGAATATCATAGGAGATTCTTAGTTGGTGCTGTGTCAAGTTCTTTCTACTTATCACACCCATGACCCTAAGCTCAAACCCTATCAAGATTTGGTCACGCTCTTGGCCAAGCGATTCTGCAAGTGAATTTATATTCATACCCCTCGTTCTCAGAAGATTCTCGCCGATGCACTTGCATCGCTTGCTTCTTCCCTCTCCTTTCCTCTCAATCGCCCCACTGAGACCATTGTGGTCCAGTAGTTAGACACCCCTTCCCTTTAGGATCCATGGTTTGAGAACCTTAGGAAGTCCGTAGAGAAGAAGACTGAGAAGGAAAATTTGAAAGAAGTATCTTTAACTGAGCTTGAGGAGATTTTGGAAGAAGAGGAATTGCTGCGGTATCATGACATTAAGTAGTATTGCAGGGATGGCTCATTCCCAGAATCGGCCAACGCCGAGCAGCGCAAGGCCATCAGAAGAGTCACCTCCAGATAAACGATTATCACAGGAGAATTGTATAGGCATGCTCTCAACGGAGTTCTTATGAGATGTTTAGATGACGATGAGGCTTGGAAAGTTGTTGAAGCAGCTCACGCGAGTGAGTGTGGAGGGTGTGGGACGACGACGCGAACCTGGGACTCTAGCTCGCGGACGTCCCTACGCGAGGGAAATGCAGATCTGTGCGGTTGAGAAATCGACAATGAGTCGAGGGTGTCGGCTCTCTCACGTGCTCGGATCGAGACACAGGACAGTCACGCTCTCACTCTCACAATGGTGATAAAAATGTATCAAGCTAATTAACCTATCACTCTAGCAGCGGCATATAAAATATATGCAAGTAAAGCAAAATGCTGAGTGAGGGGAAATGGACACAATACCTCCACGCTACCAGGTGTGGGGAAGATGACCCCGGCTGAGACTCGTACTCCCGGTATAGTAATTAATTAAATTATAGCAATGAATATTACTGCTCACTCCATGCAGGGAGGTAAAGGGCTACACGTTCGGGTTGATGAGCAATGATTTGGGCAGCTCCGATGGTAGCACGCGCTAGCAATTGTGGGGTCCACGTCCTGGTCAATGGGTCGAGTGGGCCGAGAGTGGTACCGCTGCGATGGGGACTCCTAGAGGCACGATCCCTCAGAGGGAGACATGTTGGTTCGCCTTGTGAAAGGCGAGGCGACTGGCCTGGGGGTCGTTGCGGCTTGCTATCCACGAGCCAGTTCTGTTGTCACAGCACTGTGTGACCCAGCGAGAACAGCTGCTATGATCAGATCTGAGCTCAGATGATGTGAGACTGGCGCCGTTGGAAAGCTCTCTCAGAGATCTACAACTCCAGACTATGGTAGGAATTTTAATCTCTCTGTACTTGCTGTGGTTGAATTTAGAACACACTAGCTCACAGATCTAGAGCTGACAGGGCAAAAAGTGGATCTGCCTGAAAATGTGGGTTGACCAGAGGGAAAACGGTGGATTTGGGTGCTGAACTTTTTATGGTTGAGAGAGGGGGATGTGATAAACACAAAAATAATTTTTGTGTATTTTTCTGAGGTGGTTTGACAGGGGAAATGGGTTTTATGGCTGGGCTATTTGGATCTGGACTACAAAGGACAGAACAGAATCCCACCTGAGAACTAATTTTTCAGAGGGGTTAATGACCTCCAAAAGTTGTGAAAAAAATTATGTAATGGTGGTTTGAAGGCCTACCAAAACAGGCAAAAGCCCTAGAAAAGACCTACACAGTCAAGAAACACTAATGCATACACAACTAGATCATCGTGCATGCTAAACTAAGCTGATCTTGGGCAAAGCCAAGAACAGACTATCCGAAAAAGTCACGAGAACACATGTCATCTTGTCAAGTGACAGAAGCACCTCCTCACTAGAAGAACAGCCAGATGCGTCTACTGACATCTTACACTGCGCCTCAAGTATCTCCCACACGCCTGGAATGGTGGTAACTGAGATACTCACAGAACCAAATACAAGGAACAAAAGTAATGAGTGACTAGTCAGAGTCACGCCCGTCGGTGCTCGTCTAAACGCCCCTAACCACGTGTGCACACACAAGCTCAATGCCTTGAGCCATGCCTCTAGCTAATTTTCTCCACCAGTAGGACGCTACTGCAAGGCAAGGGAGCCCACAAAAACTAGCCTAAAAATTATCTATCAGGAACTCACCTCGCCACCACTTCCAGGTGGGCCGACACATAGGAAAGTGTCATCAGGGTACGACTAGTGGAGGCTCACAAGACACAGAGACTCCCAAACATCAGTGCTGAAGTACGGACAGGCTCAACAAGCACTATCACACGTACCACAAAACACCAAGCACAAGACACAAGACAGCATACCAAACTGCTACCAGACTCAGGACAACAACTAGACCTGTTGGCACAACGATCCTTGAGTCTCACGACTCGGGATCAAGATCATCGCACAAAAGTGGTAACATGCTGCCAATTAGCCTAATCCCTAAGTCAAAGTCACGGTAAAATACCAATAAAGGAAAAACATCTGCAATATACGAATCACGGAGACCTAAGGGATCACCAAGACCCTTAAAACACATGGACACATAAATCGAGGTAAAACCACACCTCAAGGCATCCAAAACTATGTCTCGATCTATACAAGATTTTCGAGACATTCACGAGGTCACATGTCAACCACTGGATCTTACCGGGTTGACCAAAAACTAGTAAGAACTCTGAAGCAGTACAGAATACTAATCGATATAAAGGCACTCCTGGCTACCTTATAACATGGTCATAGCCCTCATAGCTTCCTCACCATTGTTCATTTGGCAAAGAAATTCCTCTCTCCTCCCTTTCCTCTCCACCGTGCCGAGCGATCTTAAGCGAGATTTGAGGGTGAGTTGAGTTACTTTATTCGGGTTTTAAACCCAATCTTCGGGCCCCAGGAGGCTCCTTGTAGGACTTGTCCTCAGAGCTGAATACCTCGGGTGTCCCATTAGGCCTTGGCTTAATGCCTATGGCTGCTTTTAGGGGCTGCTCCCTTGGTGGATGACTTCCGCTTCTTTTTTGGCAAACTCCCGGGCTGGGGAGACTCCGTCGAAATTTTATCAAAAATCGTGCTTCAATCAACTGACTTCTAACTTTGCTTATTCTTTTTTGGATGTCATTTTACAGATATCATGGCATCCGGCTCTTCTTCCTCTGTGTCCCACATTACCGTGACATGGGAGACCGTTCACTCCCTAGACCGAGGGTCCAGGAAAATAGCCGTGGTCGCAGAGTCCTCAGATTCTGAAACTGATACCATTGACACCAGTCGACTGATGGTCCTCAATGGTGATCATTTCAAGTATGAACGTGGGGATGACGTCAGACTGGAGCACCCCAAGGACAAGCACCTGATGGCCATCCTCAGATGCTTCAACCTTCATGGGAAGTGCGATGTAATTCTTGTCCATCAAGCTGAGGGAGCTTTATTAGCAGACAGAGATGGCTTAAGCGAGTCAGTCATTCGAGGCATGCCCATATCTCTTCCTGGCGAACTCAGAAAATGGGGTGCCGTCCTGGGTGTGTAGGAGCTGACTCCGGACATTGGGCTGTTGACGAGGGCGCCACAATTCATACCTGCCTGATGGAATGAGACTGTCGGGCGTGTCAATAGAGAGAAACCCACATATGGTTTATTCCTTGCCCTCTAAAGTGGGGATATCGAGACGAGCCCTTTCTTTTGGACTGCCTAGTAGTCCGGTTAAAGCACCAAATTTCTATAGGGTGGTTTGGAGAACTCAAAGCTATCGATGCCCACACCTTCCGCCTGGGAGCAGTTGAATTCACAGATTATGTGTTGCAGCAGTAGCTCCGAACTTCGTGAAGGTCGGAGTGTACCATAGTGGTGAGTTGGCCGCCGTAATCGGCCCATTCGGATTGCTTGAGTGCTTGCTTGCTTACGTCTTAGGTCGTGTCACATCACAAACACCTCATCTGCCAAACTAATCCCAGCATAAGTGAAAATACCAGTCAATTGTGATGCATATGGCAGTGATCTCCTTTGTTGGGTGCGGCATGATCCAATCAAATCTATCATAAGCTGGCCCATGTTGACAATTATCCTGTTCATAACATAATAAAACAGAAATCTGTGTACTTCTGTCACTTCACTGTGGCTTCCACTTTTAGGATAAATAAGAGTGGTAAACATATGATGCAGAACGCACTGTAAAGGCGGAAAGTAGCTGGCATTTAGTGTGATCAAGTTGCTGACACCATGCACATACTCAAGCTGGTCATGGCAACAAAGGTGTCTGCAACAAGGCCATGTCCAAAATTCATATCGGCGCCTCTAGGAGAAACTCCTAGGGCCCTTGCAAACAATTCTGAATTAACTGTAATTTCAATACCCTTAACTACTGTATACAGAAGTCCATTCCTCTCGGTCAGATTGCCATAAAATTGCTAAACAAGGCTGGGAAAATATCAGGAATGTCGTGTGACAAAATCAACCCAACCATCTTGAATTTCAAAGACTGCAATTAAATCTGGAAGAACTTCATTCACCTCGTTGAAATCAACTAGACGAGGGCTAATGATGGACTGTGGAGGCTACCGCGGTGCACGCGAGAGTGCAGGAGCCCGCTGTGGTGGAGGAGCTAGAGCCATACCTCTCTGGGCACTGGATTCCCCTTGGGCAAATGACTGAGAACTTCTTCTAGGTTCCATCTAGACAAGAATCGTAGTAGAAAACCTATGGGGAACAGAGATCCTTCCTCGGGAGAAAATGGAATGAGAAGATACACCAAGACCGTAGAATGGGATGCTCCACACACATTGGAACCCTAGGAATGGCATCAAGGTTGCACAATCCGCCGCGGAGATTTCGTCACAGAGTGATGACGAGCACGCCGGATCTTGTGCGGATGGAAGAAGAATGGGGTTTTAGGGCTTGAGAGGAGGTGTATTGGGGTTTTTAGGGCTGTAGAGAGTGGAGGCTAATGGTGTGGTGCTTAAAGGAGGTATAATGGGAGGTGTAAAAGGAGAAGGTTTGGTGCGTAGGAAATGTCGGATGGGGCGAGAGGTATTAGGGGTAGGAGAAGGCTCATGTTGCGCTAGTGTAGGTGATTGGAATATCGATCTATCGTCGTAACACCAATAAGTCTCAAAAATGGGAGTTGGATTAGGGACGGTGGCATCATCCTGAGTAGGAGGTTCATCTGGTGATAGTGGAGGGTGAGGAAAACGAAAGAAACTTGGGAGGGGTGCTTGTAAAACTCCATCTTGTGTCGTCTTCAATTCTTCAATTGTCGGCTCTTCATTGTTGGGTTCAAATGGATGCCATAATGGAGGCATATTATTGGATGGTGGAATGTAATGTGGAGAATTCTGTATATACGGATGCAGAGGCGGAGGCAGAGGGCCATATGAATGAATGGTGTGAATAGGTGGAGGGCGGACGACATCCACTTGATCATTGAAACCTGTTGGCTCTTGCTCACTTGCTTTGTTGACGCTGTAATCATCTCTCCTCCCCTTCCATTCTTTCTCCATCTTCGTAATATTATTCATGATGGCGTGAAGAGGGTTGACTAGAGGAGGAGGAGGAGGCCGTGGGCTCGTGACCCTCTTTAATTGTTCCTCCAGCGAAGCAACTTTTTCAACGACAACTTAGAGGGGCGTAACATGAGAAGAAGAGGGCTGGCATTGTGGTCTTGAAGGAGGGGCCGCATAAGATGGCCGTGGAGGGGGATTAACGGGCTGACTCGAAGAAGAACCTGATCGGGCCGGGTTGCAAGGAATAGATGGGCCTTGGGGCCAGGAAAGGGGAGGAATAGAAGGAGGCGGGTGATGGACCACCCGAAGAGGAGTTTGTATAGAAGAGGGAGGCGGGTGATGGGCCACCCGAATAGGAGTGGAAGGAGAGGGAGGCAAGCGATGGGCCACCCGAATGGGAGTAGAAGTAGGATGATAAAAATGAGATGCACCCTCAACAATGGCCTTAAGGGCTTGGATTTGTTGAGGGGTGAGATGATCTATAGCATGCAAGATTTGAGAGACCTTCTCATCGTCGGGATGACCGCCAGCCGACCAGGGAGTGTCGACAGGGTATGCGGTCGGCCGACTAACTGTTACCCTCTGTGGCGGCCAAGCGACCGACCGTTTCTCTCGCGGAGCTAGCGTGACTCCTGAGGCATTTCTGACCATTGCGTTTTGACCGTTGAATAGTTTTTGGGTTTGGCAGTCATGGGGTGACCGTTTTAACCCCGCCTGGCGGTCCCAAGGGAGACCGTTTCAGTCCCCAATGGTCACAAGGTGACCATTTCACCTTTTCATGCAGTTTCATGGCGTGGCGGCCCCAAGGAGGGGATCGTTTCACGCCTGAGGCGGCCCAGAGGGGACCGCTTATGGTTCAAACGGTCTAAAGGAGACCGTTTATCTTCTTTGAGCGGCAGACTATTGGTGACCACCCCTCCTCCTCATGCGGTCCAGTGAAGATCGTCTCTCTCCTTGAGGCAGTCCAGCATCTGACCGTTGTGCCAGGGATGGTCCAGAGTGGACTGCCACCTGTGTTCTGTCCAACCGGAGTTAGGTTCTTTTCGATTTAAATCCTGGGTGAGTGGACCTCGATCCACGTACTGACCCGTGGTCTGACTGATGTTGGGCATCATGTGGGGGCCATGTATGAGGGTGTCGTGGGGTCCCGGGAGGTGGTGTATTCTCGATGTGTGTCACCGTGAGTCGGTGTCGATACAAGGAGCGGTACTTGTACTTTGTCTGGTTCAAGCACTATTTTCGTTGGTTAGAGAGTCTACTCCTTCAGTGACTCTCCACTAGTCGTAGCCTTTCGACACGCATGTGGTCCTACCAAGGAGTGGTGGCGAGACTACCCGAGAGAGACGGCTTTAGGCTGGTTGCCGTGGGCCTCCTACTGTGGCGACTCGAGTCTAGGCCGGGAGGAAGAACCAGCTAGAGGGACTGACGTAGCGCAGTCAGTCAGTGTGTGCACACGTGGTCGGGGACTTTGAAAGCGTGCTAACGAGCACGACCCCGACTAGACCCTTGTCAGTGTTACTTGAGTGTGTGTCTGAGTTTTCGCCTGGGGCGAGTAGGGAGACACTGCGGTGTGGTGTAAGTCGTCAGAAGACACATCCGACTATACTCCCCGAGTGATCAGTCTTCGCCGTCCAATTCCCCACCCCCTCGCCTGGTCGGCTGACCACCCCTCCCTGCGTGGAGGTAGTTTTGATTGTAATCCTTTAACCCCCACCCCATGTCCATCCCTCCTGCGTGAGGTGTAGTTATGTACCCTTGTCATTTTCAGGTCGAAGCTACATCATCGCGGCGTGCGGGTGCGTACCCACGCCTGCCCGCTCACCTTCATCTCCGGTCGAGATTGGTGTCTTCACGCCGATCAGGTGAGCTCCTGGTCACTTCCTCTGTTGGTTTACCTTTGCTGATTTAGTATTACTTTTTAGCTCTGTTGGATGGTGAGTGGGTGCATGTTCTAAATTTTCATTCATCGAGTGCCACTGCAGAGTGAGTTGTGAGAGATACCCAACATCCCACGCCCTCGGCATGCTGGCCGCCCACTGAATTGGGCATCACAGGCTCTTGGAGGTCCATCCCAAGCTAGCCACAGTCCCAGAGCATCAAGGTCCCACTTCAGACCCTCACCACCATCACCGCGTTGCCCCCGAGCACTTGTGTGTGCTACGCGAGTGAGCCCGCTTGAGTGAAGTCGCCGGTCCGTTGCATTGCTCGCGAGTCTAGGTCCTAGGTTCACAGTGTCACTCCCATAGCGTGAGTCCTCGATAGCAAAAGAGATATATCGAAAGACATCATCGGAAGGATCGATTAGGCTGGTCTGGAAAGTGGCCTTTCTAGCGTCGAGGAAGCCTTCAGGCTCGTCCTTCGCCTCGTACCCTTTGTTGTCTAGGAATCACGATTTGGGCATCCATTTGGGCTCATCGCCCATTTCCCCTAGGTTGTCTCACGTCATTTTGACTTCTCTATCTAGTATCATCCAGACAAAGTAAATGCCGTAGCAGATGCTCTTAGTAGAAAACCAATGGTGACTTTAGCAAGCCTCCGGAGAGGTATGACTTGTCTGATCGAGGATTTTACCCATTTGAATCTAGATGTGGATGCAGCAGAAGAAAAGGGTATTATTGCCAATATCTGGTTACAGCCTACATTGATTGAGGATCTAGTCAAATTATAGGGAAATGACCCAACACTAATGGAAAGGTCCTGTCGGGCCTACGTGGCCTTTTGCAAAGAAACCCAGTAAAACATTGGCTTATACTTGCCATACAATTACAAACCCAATTAACCCAAGGATATAAATGTAAACTAAAGGATACAAATGTAAACTAATGCAAGCTAAAAAAATGTTAGTGCCTGGTGCTGATTCCCATCAATTCTCCCCAGGTGGGAAGAACTTGACCCCGTCGAGTAAGGGGTGCGACTGCTCGTATGTCGCTCCTGCGGATCTGTATCTCTACGACTGTACTCTTCTCCGTACCAGGTAGTGCGGGTATGCTCCACTCCTTGTAATTATCACCTACTCATCCCGTATATGTTCTATATGCTTACGTTGCTGTGGGAATGAGGCTAGTGGTGGACACTCCGGGGTGGGGTCACTCTCAAAGGGAGGAGACGGCTCAAAGACTCACTAGGAATCACCGCTGGGTCCCTATAGGTGTCTAGATCCGATACACTGAAGGAGGAGTTGATCCCATAATCGTCAGGTAAGTCCACAACATGCGCGTTAGATCCGACTCGCCTTAATACTCGAAAAGGATGTCACCATGAGCTTGCATTAGACTGACTCTACTGGACGTATGTAGACTCTGAACAAACTCTACAAATAAGAAGAAAAAAAAGCACACTCTATATCCTAGTCAGAACTAATGCTATGCTGACCTATGCAATGGTGGACCAGGACATCCGAATGTGTGACTAGCATACACTTGACATAACTGGTGATTGGCGGCATGGGGGACTCCTAGACATCCAAGTATGAACCAGTCATACACTGAATTCCTATAGGACTTGGGTGTGGGAGGGCCAGGAGATCCAAGTTCACCTTCTTCATCATCCCTATATGTATGTATCTGTTGCCAATGAACGGGCTCCTCGCTATGTGTAGGTTGACTGGACCGAGTGGGAGGGGTGTGGTAGGGGACTTCCCTGACAAGGTGGAATAGATAAGGTGGGTCATAAGGTTCACTAGGGAAGGGGTCGAAGGGATCAAAGAATGTGTGACCCCTCGAGATGGGTTCCTTCACTACACAGTCCCATGTTCAAAATTCATTAAGATGTGTGTAGCTTATAGCAGCAGAAAAAAGGGCGTGTGTCTTTCACGAATTCCCGCCCTAGAGCCTCGGCACATGGTAGCATCTTACCATGCCATTTTACACATGTCACGATCCTGGCATAGCATCCAACCTTGGATCACGTGCCATCCTTATCTTCCACGAACCATTATCTGTCAACACAGAAATAATCATTAGATCAGTTGAAAATATACTAGATATAAGAAAGATGCACAGAGTATGTTTAGACTGACTGCTACAGTTTATGCTTGGACTTACTGCAGCTAAGGTAGTCATAGCACAAACCTACTCAGACTTACACTGACTTAGCTACAGCGTATGCTCTGACTTAAATATACAGTGAGCAAAAGATGTACGGGGTTGGTCTAGCTAACATGCATGGACTAGCTCCAATACGCTTGGACCTTCTAAGGACATACACTGACATTGCTACAGTGTATGCTCTGACTCTAACATGCAACGAGCAAAAAGGTGCATGGACGTTATTATGTGCTCGGGCTTACTGGTGTATGTGCTCGGACCTTAAAAGGACATACACTATCTCTGCTATAGTGTATGCTCCGACTTTGATAAACAGCGAGCAAAACATGCACGAGTGTTAATGTGTGCTCGGACTTGCAGAGAAGGACATAATGTATATGCTCGGACATGCACTGCTTTTATTACAGTGTATGCTCATACATACACTGACATTGCTACAGTGCATACACCGACTCGAGCAAGGTGATGAACGGGCTTGATAGTAGGCAGAGCATGCAAGGACTTTGTTTTGAGGAATATGCACGGGGTATGGTATGTGCATGGACTTGATTGCCAAGTCGAGGGCTTAGTGAAGCAGAGCAAAACATGCACGGATGCATGTTTCAAATGAACATGCATGGATGCATTTTTCAAAGAAACATGCACGGACACAATTTTCTTCCAAGAGGAAACGTGCATGGACTTGCTATTCTGCTGCAAGGAAAAGATGCATGGACTTTGTTATCAAAATGAAAACAAGCACGAACTCTTCTACAATGCATGCAAAGATGATATATGCATAGACTTAATAGAGCATGCAAGGACCTTAGAGAAAAAGTAAGTCCATAGCCCTGACAAAAATTAGGTAGCACCTCCCCTAGACTAGAGCATTTGGCAGTCAAAAAAAGGAAGTGCATCTATAGAAATTCTGAGATGGCTCCTGAAGTTAGAGTAAGCGAAGAGTGGCTACTCTAGATCCCAAGGTTGGGAAGAGAAAACCCCGAGGACTGGCCTACAAGGGGAATTCTACTAACGTAGGGATAACTAGATTTCCAACTATGGTGTACATCATATTACTGCTGACCCTAATAGCCATCAATATCCAACCCTTTAGCGGAGAGTCCTTTAGAAAGCATACTATGAGGCAGCAGATCCCATAGGACTTATGGGTGGCTAAACAGGCAATTTTGATCGGTGTAAAATCGCAATATGCCCCTTCCCCATGACAGGTCTTTAATCATAAAAGGAAAGCTTCTATGCAATAAAGAGATAAACATTGTTGCTCCAATGCACGAGGACACGGGTCACGCTTGAGTCATTAGTGAACCTGTGCCTCAAATGGAGGCTTGAAGCTGCGATGGTCCGCATTCAATCAGCCATGCTGACATAGATTCTGAGAAGACATGACCCCATTGGGCATTTAAGCGAGCAAAAGGAGTGCTCGTGTGTGGCTAGCATGAAAGCTAACGTGACCCCTATGCATTCAGCAATAGACCCTAGGCAAGTTGGGATGGAGTAAAAAGGAGAAGCAAAAGAAATGCGAGTCCAACAATTTGGGATTCGGCTAGAGCCTCAACAAACCATAGGCTTAGGTGAAGAGGGGAGTGGTCATTTCCATATAAATTCCATATGTCTAGTAGCCGCAGAATGCACTCATCAGATAGAAGGGAGATATGTGAACCGAATGCAAAATGCGAATCCTAGACCACATAGATATTTAGGACCTGTCTAGGGCATTGGGGAAGGGACTATGAGATTGATATTGCCATGGGGTTTAAACTGCCACGAGGGACAGAAGGGTGCACTAAGAACAGCCCTAAAACTAGCAGATCAGAGGGGATACAACACACCTAATTCATTACAGTTGGATAGGTTGGGCTTCGATAAGCTTTCATTGGTCTATACTTATTCATATTACACCCATTGGCAGAATTAAATGCAACTAATGTCTTGCTAGATAGCCTCCTATTTGCAGGTATTATCCAATACGTACGCCAAGAGATAAAAATACTTTGTTACAATCTCAAAGCTCAAAAGGCACTGCCAAAACTATCACAGTAAACTTGCACGCAAATAGAAGGAGCTGAGCCTTATAATATTTCTTGTAAAAGCAAGGCCCCTCGGCGTGTTAGACATTTCAGAAGATCTGGACCAAGATTTATGGGCACAAAGTTGTCTAATAAAAAACCTTTCTGCCCCTACAGGTATTTCAAGAGACGATAGTCTAAACAAAGAGCCGCCACAAAAGGTGACGAATGCTTTGCATGAAAGAAGCAAGGACATTTTGAAAGAAATTGCCCAAATAAAGCTCCTAAACATATACAGGCTTTATTCGTTATTGAAGAAATTGAGTCTGATTGGGAATTGATCGAAACGCCAGAACAATATCAAGAAGCTCTGAGAGAAAACATAGCTCTCTATACTCTCCAGTTGTCAAGCTCTGAATCTGAGCCCCTCCAAGCCAATATGGCCACTAATTCTACATTCTCCACGGGATTTTTTCATGTAAGTTCCAGCAACGATGAGGAGAGCCAAGATCAAGATGCAACCTCTTCGGATGACCACCAAGACTCCAGCGTGGTGTCTCTTTCTCTTTCCTCATCCACCAGCAGTGAAGAAGATTTTATTAATCCATTTTATAATACTGTCACAACCGGAGAAGCATCAACAACCAAACAGGCTCCAAGATCTTTTTCGACGGATCCAATAGGACCTTTCAAGCCAGCACCAAGTATTAACGCTCGTCAATAGCAACCCCTTCTCATGCCCAGTGACTATAAGAAAGGAAAAGTTCCCGAGATAAGTATCCCTCAATACCACCACTCTCTTTCTGAAACTCAAGTCTTACAAATAAAAAAATTGATTAAGTTAACAAATAGCGTGGTGATCCCGGGACATATAGCCACTGACGGAAATGAGAGCTGAAAAAAATGCCAAATTTTATTGATACATGAGCCAATATCAATTGGTGTCACCAAAAACTATGGCACGACTGGCTCTATTATTCTACCATGTCGGCCTATAATGCCATTTTTGGCCGAGGTATTATCAGTCGAATCAAGGCAGTGCCCTCCACCTATCACCAAAAGTTGAAGTTTTCGACTAAGTACGGCACAGGGGAAATCTAAGGTAATCATGCAATCGCTATAAGGTGCTACATAATCTCGGTGGAAGCCGTAATACCTGAGGGCAACAATAGGGAGCTTGGGGCCATCGAGGACAAGTCAACAGTAAGCAAACCTGGTGGGGAACTACTGTTGGTCTTCCTCAAATATGACCCCTCTCTCGAAGTGAAGATTGGAGCGGATTTATCACTCGACATGCAAACTCAATATAAATAATTTCTTTTGGAGTACTCCATGTTTTTGTGTGGTTCGACGAGGATCTCCCCAGTATTCCTGCGGAGACGGTGACACACCACCTCAACCTTGAGCCGACGGTGAAACTAGTTCAACAACGAAAAAGAAAGTATGCCCCTGAAAGGTAGGCAATCATTAAAGAGCAAGTCAATAAGGGGAAGAAAATCGGGCTATTTAGACCGGTCTTATACTCGACGTGGCTCTCTAATGTTGTCCCGGTACCAAAAGCTTCAGGCAAATGGCAGATGTGCATTGACTTCAACGACCTCAATAAATCTACTCCAAAAGATTGCTACCGATTACCGAGCATCGACCAACTAGTCGATTCAACCTCAGGTAATGAACTTCTCAGTTTTCTAGATGCTTATTTCAGATACCAACAGATCCGGATGAACCCCAAAGATATCGACAAGAGTGCCTTTGTTACAAACTTCGGCATATATTGTTACACATGAATGCCATTCGGGCTAAAGAATGCCGGGGTAACTTATCAAAGGCTGGTCAACTAGATCTTCAAAGACCAGATCGGGTGGAACATCGAGGCTTACATCGATGGCATGCTCGTTAAATCACCCAAGGCAGAGGATCATTTCACCGATCTGGCCAAAACTTTTGGCACCCTCTAGAGGTACAACATGAAGCTTAATCCAACCATGTGCGCCTTTGGAGTTAGGTCTGGGAAATTTCTAGGCTTTCTGGCGACCCAGCCAGGGATCGAGGCCAACCCCGACAAGATCTAGGCCATCCTGGATATGCGGCCACCCACCTGCGTCAAGGACATCCAACGTCTCACAGGAAGGATTGTCGCCCTCAACCTCTTCCTGTCCTGAGCAGTGGAATAATGTCTCCCTTTCTTCAGATTATTGAGAGGGCCCAAATTGACGTCTGCTACATTCGCCTGGGACAATGAGTGCCACAGGGCATTTATCGAGCTAAAGGAATTTTTGGCCTTGCCTCTAGTATTGTCAAAGCTTGTGCTCGGAGAGACATTGTATCTCTATCTCTCGGTGACTCCCTCTACAGTCAGCTTGGTATTGGTTCGAGATGACCAAGGAGTATAGAGGCCCATGTATTACATCAACAAGGTGCTCCTTGAGGCTAGAAGAAGGTATCACGCAACCGAGAAACTTGTGCTAGTGTTAGTGACCTTGGCCAAGTGCCTTCAACCTTATTTCCAAGGACACACAATCGTGGTACTGACTGGAGAACCCTTGAAGAAGATTCTGGCCCATCCTAAAGCTTTTGGCCATCTCGTCAAATGGGTGATATTGCTCAGGACCTACGACATCTCTTATCGGCCCTGCACAGCTATCAAGGGGCAGGCTCTCCCAGATTTCATTACAGAGAATGCTGTCCCGCCTGAGGAAACATCCCCACCGACATCCGACCCCGCCTGGGACCTATTCATGGACGGATCCTCAAACTCAACTGGTAGCGGCACCAGCATTTTTCCTTAAGTCCCCAGAAGGAGCAGAGCTACAATGCACTCTGAAGTTCAATTTCCCGATGTCCAACAACGCCTTTGAGTACGAAGCCCTTATTTCAGGGGCCAGGATGGCGAGACGCTTAGGGGTAGAACGAGTCAAAATCTACACCGACTCTTAGCTAGTCGCTAGCCAGGTCAACGGAGACTACGAAGCTCAAAAATCACAAATGGTCAAATGCCTCCAATTGGTAAAGGAGATAGCCCAACTTTGCAAGAGTTTCTAGGTGATCCAAATAGCTTGGGAAGATAATTCCGGAGCAGATGCCCTCTCTCGCCTGGCCTCTTCTATTAGCCCAGAGGGGACTTGGTCAATCCTCCTAGAGGAGTTAGAATGACCTAGTGTGGAAACCGAGCTAGTAGCCGTTGTGCAGGCTCCATACACCGATTGGAGGACTCCATACATAGCCTACCTTAGTGACTCCCAAGAGCCCACCAATCCTCAGGAAGCGAGGACACTAAAGTATCAAACTCGACATTTCATCCTCCTTGATGGGACCCTTTATAGGCGATCCTTTACCAGTCCTATCCTCAAATGTCTCGACGAGCCTGAAGCCCATCAGACGATCGAGGAAGTACTCAAAGGCATTTGTGGCGCACATCAGGGGGGATGATCAATTGCAAGGATTCGGCTATGCCGAGGCTATTGGTGGCCCACTCTCTAGTGAGACTGCTCAACATACATTTTGAAATGCGATCGGTGTCAGCGGTTTGACCATTTAACCCACCAACCAGCCTCAGAACTCGTGACCCTAATCGATAACCAAACATAATTTCTGAGCTCTGAGGTTAGAATGAATGGAACGAAATAAATGTGAATTGAATTTTAGAAAATTACCCAGACACTTACTCAAAGTCGGCTCTACCTCTATATGCTCATCGGCCCTTGGTCCTCGAGAAGACTCGCCAGTCTCTGTTGCCCCAGTATCTACCTGGGGATGCTTCTGCCTAGGTTGAATACCCCCATCCCCACTCCTAGAGGATGCCTCCTTACCCCTTTGCCTGGTGGGGAATCGATGTCCTAGGCCCGTTTCCCATGGCCTAGGCTCAGAAGAAGTTTCTTATCGTCGCCATCAACTATTTCTCCAAGTAGATTGAGGCTGAAGCCATTGCCAGAATAACAGAAGCCGTGAGTTGGAGCTTTGTGTGGAAGTTGATCATTCATCTCCCGAGTAATCGTGAGTGATAACGGTCAACAATTTAACTGTACTTATTTTAATAATAGGTGCTCTGACCTAGATATTCACAATCACTTTACCTTGGTAGCCCACCCCCAGGCTAACGGACTGGTCGAAAATGCCAACAAAACTATCATTAAAGGCATTAAAATCAGGCTCGAAAAAGCTAAGGGAAATTGGTTGGAGGAATTGCCTAGTGTACTATGGTCATACCGAACCACTCCAAGAGCTGCCATAAGTGAAACTCCGTTCCAACTGGTTTATGGTATAGAGGCCGTAATTCCATTGGAGATCGGTAGCCCATCTCTTCAGGTTATAAGCTTCTTACTGGAGCCAAATGAGTAGAAGCTACTAGAAAACTTGGACATGCTGGGTGCGCGAGATTACAGAATTCGAGCTATGGAATACCAGCGTCGCATGGCCCGATATTACAATGCCTGGGTCTGAGATAGATTGTTTCAACTGGGTGACTTCATTCTGAGAAAGGTTGAAGCATCTCGACCACTAGAGTCGGTGGGAAAGCTTGCCCCTAATTGGGAAGGCCCTTACAGAGTGGTCGAGACAGTCGAAAAAGGAGCGTACCGATTATCTACCATGGAAGGAACACCAATTCCTCAGACTTGGAATGCTACGACGCTACATAAGTTCTACTTCTCAACCCATACATGTAAGAAGTCGATCAAAATAGTAATTTTTATTTTTATTGCATCAACATTTTTGTACATCAGATAGGTAGTAGCCGGTACAATGTGCGATACAACATGGACTGATAGCTCGATGTAGATGAAGTTAGCAACTCCAAACCGAGCCACTAACTCCACCTAGTATGGAAACTGGCTCAGGTAGTAGGACAACTGACTTTATCTGCTCAGGTAATCAGGAAGAGCTAGTATCAGTAAATAAACACAAGAGTGGTAGGCCCGACTACCAACTTGGTCGAAAACAAGAGAACCTCCATCAAAAATTGATGGAGTGGGTGAGAAAAACTAAGAAAAGAAAAAAAGAAAAAGAATAATAGAAGAGGGAAAAAGATTTGAACACTCCCTTGGGGTATAGGGAGTGGGAGAGGAGGAGCGAGGATGAGAGAGAGGGAAGCAAATGGTGTTGAATGCCTTCCTCTCTCGAGCCATCCCCCCTCCGTGTGTGGGGGTAGTCCGAAAGGCATAGAAGAGTGCTTCACCACGTGTCTACTATCCTTCCACACTATCCGCCCAGTCATCTTCTATCCTTCTACACTAAAGTCGAACGACCAGATAACTATTTTTGTCTTCATTGTCGACCTCCATGCTTCGCCAGAGAACAACAGCCAAGAAGGAGATACGAGGGAAAAATGCAAAGGCCTCGATACAGTGTGAAGAGGAGGCGCCGCCCTACGAGACCTTTTATAAGCCAAATGGGGAGATCTTTGCCTTAATTAATCCTCCCCTCGAACGTACGCGAAGGGACTTCAAAGAGAAGGTGGATGTCCCCCCCAAGAAGTAATTAAGCCACCTTCATCATAGAATTCCTCAGAATCCTTCAACAGAAATACGTGAAAAGATAGGTCATTCAAAGCTTTGGGAGACGGAAAGGTGTCAGATCGACGCCAGCGATTCGACTGATCAATACGCAACCTGATTTTCAGGCAAAAGATCGTACAAGGTCTCTGATTCGCTGACGTCCGCGGATACGGTAAATCATATCTAGTCCAAGGTGGTAAGGAGCATTCAATTGCGCTCTGAACACTATAACCATTATATAGAAAGAAAATAATTACATAGGAAAGTTCCAGATGACCTTAAACAAAGAGAGAGAGAGAGAAGGGGAAGGCTATAAGAGCTAGTACAAATTTAACCTAATCTTTGGAAAGAGGAGATGGGTGGGAGGTCTGCGACCCTCCGTGAGGCTCGATGGTCGGGAGGCCCACAGTGCTCGGCCCCATTCCTGTAGTTAAGGGTAGCTCGCCCCCGGTTCCCTCGGTGATAGCCGACTCAGGCACTGACCTCACCTATGTGGGAACTTCCTCGACCGCGCGCTCTCCCGAGGCAATCAGAGTTGGTAAACCCTCTTCCGTAGGAGCAGAAGTGTCTTCGCTACCTTCCCCATCGCTTGACGTTAAAGAAGAAGGAGAAGTCGAGCCTTCTTCACCTGAGTCATAGCGTTGCCCGGGGTTAAAGACAAGCTCGTCGAGGACCTGATCCTGGGCCTGGTTGACTGCTTGCCTGAAGCCTTGAGCAAAACCCTTCCGCAGCCCCCGTCGGTAGCCCAGCTAGTAATAAGCAAAGGCGGTCTTCTTTAGGGCCTCGCGATACTCTCCGAGCCCAAGTACCACTCGATCGCCTCTGCCTCGACTCTTGCTGCCTTCTCCTCTAGCTCGGCCATCTTTGTTTTGGCCTTGATTAGCTTCACCTCGGCCTCCCTCCTAGCCCGCTCTGCCTCCAGGATGCGGTTCCCGAGCTCCTCTCACTCGACCGCCCACTGTCCCAGACTTGCCGTATGGGCCTGACGCTCCTCTTCCAGGAGCTTGCCCTTTAACTCGGCCATATATCGAGCTTGGGACAGCTGCTCTGACAGTGATCGCATCCTCTCTTGGCTCACCCAGTCCTACGAGCAGAGTGAGGCCATTTCACGTTGGAGAGCCTCGAGCTCAGAAGTTAACCATCCGACCCTCCGATCAGACTCAGCGGGAGCCCGGGCCTGAGCCATCTCGTCACTTTCCACTAACGCCAAGTAATCCACCAGCCCGAGCTGGGCCATGAATAATCCCCCCCATGATCCGTTCCAGGAGCATTCGGGGAGAACATCAGTTAAGCTCGTCCCAGATGGACAGAGACATCAGCATCCTGGGTGGGGCAACGACTGGACCCCTCCCTCGGAGGCTCCTACGCTTGGAACGGTGGCACCTAGCTCAGAAGAAACCCCCAGACCGACCTCCTCATCCTCCCGAGTCTTGGCAAGCTTGGCAGGGGTCCATTCAGCAGGCACTAATGCTTCCGACGGAGGGTCCGGTGTTGCAGAGTAACGACCAACCACAGGCCGGGACTCGGTCGGGCAAGGGACTTTTGCCTTCTTCCGCCAACTCTTCTTAGTAGTCAGGGCCTTCATTGAGGCCAACATCAGCCGCTCCACGAGGGTCCTTATGCCTGGACCCCTGTCGCTCTGGGTCATCTTCCCGAGTGACCCGCTTGCCTTTATCTCGGGCTGGGGAAGGACCCTCGAGGGCTTGAGATGCACCCGAAGTGATCGTCTCCATTTGCTCAGCGACCTCTGACTCTGACGATCGTTCCCCATCGTCACTGCCTCTCGCTTCTGCTCACCAAATGGCAAATCATCAGTGAAGGCTCAACCAACTAGAAAACGTATGGGCAAACTGGAGCGTCAAGATCTTTACCGTCAGGAGGCAATGCATGGTGCGCATGGTCCTCGATATTAGCCGAAGTCATCAGCTCCACGGTCGATCGGCGATTGTCCTGAAGAATTCTAATCTCTTCCTCAAGCTTTGAAGAGATCACCAAATGTTTCACGGGAAAAATAGGGTGGTAATTCGGCAGGATGGGAAAATTTCAGCTGATACCCTTACTGGATCCCACCAAAAAATATTGGGTTTTTCACCCTTTGTGCGAGGAATCCCAAGGGGAGAGGGTCACACAACTCCTCCCTCTCCTAGCCTGAAGGTAAAAGAAACCCTTCCCGGCATGGGTGTGCTCCTTTAGCTCAAAAAAGGTATGAAAAAAGGTCAAGGGAGGTGGCGAGACCACACAAATGACAGAGAGCGATGAATGAAAAAATGAAGGTGTTGGAGTTGGAAACCAATTGGACGGGAGCCAGTTGATAAAAGCCCAGTAGACTGACAATGAATGGATGAAGGGGGGGACGAAAACCACACTTTCAGGCCAATAGGAAGGTACAGAAAAGGCCCCGTGGAAGGCGTTTCTTTCTGGGTTGCAGGAATTTAGCCCGAAGGCTATGGAAAATGATGATTGAAGAAAATAAAAAAAATAGATAAGATAAAAATAAAAAAAATGGGAAATGAGGTTTTTTGGGCTTACCCGTTCATGCCTCAATGGCTGTGGCCGGGGTAGGGGCTCTCTTGGTCGCCTGAGCCGTCCACGAGGGACGAGCGCCGCCGCGGGCGGTGGCTCCTCGACGTCTTCTCCTTCTTCACCCCCTTGTTCTTCTCCTTCCTCATCTTCGGTTTCTTCTCCTTCGTCGCTCCCCTCGGCCTCTTCTTGGCCTGCTACGACCTCCGCGGCCTCGTCGCCGTGGCCTTCGTCGCCGGACGCCATTGCCATGATCCCCTCTGCGGCGAGGTCTTCGCCGTGGGCTTGGGTCACCTCCAGGTCGACGACCTCCGGCGCTTCCACCCTCTGCCTTTTCTGGGGTCCAGCCATAGCTAGTGAGAAGGAGAGATCGAGAATGAGAGATTGAGAGTTTGAGAGTTGAGAATGGGTTTCGGTCAGGGTTGCAGAAGAGGGTTGAAATAAGACGGAGGAGGAAGAAGAAGAAGGGGGCTTTGGTTTTTAACTTTCGAAACGAAGACACGCCTTTTTGGCGGGCGTTTTTCGTGGAAGTCACGCCTACAGGTAAAGGCACTTTTTGAATACAAGACGACGTGGATCAAGGCGTTACTTGTTTCGGTATGGGAAGTATAACCGTCGTCAGACGCATTAAAGAGGCGTTGATTGATGGGATGAGAATAATGATTACTGTTTGTGAGTAACGCCTTTAACCAGGGCGTGATTTATTTGAAAGACGACTCATGGAAAGGCGTTACTTATGAATATCCAACGAACGCATTTTTAAGAATTTTGAATCGTGATACGCCTTATTAAACGAAAATTTGTTAACGCCGTTGGTTGAGGCGTTCATTGGTTTAAACACGCCTTATAATGAAGGCGTCTCATTTATTAGTCGCGCCCTTCGTGGAGGCGTTATTTTGAACAGAGAACAGAATTCGGAAGTTTTGATCAGAACACACTTGATGGATGGCTCAAATTAGAAGACGATTTTATTCATTAAAAAAGGAAGGATTACATGACTAATGAGCCACTTTGGGCCTTAGCTTTTGGAGAGCTCTTACATAACACTTCCACTGTTCTTTGTCTTCATCCAGATCCTCTACAGGTTGATAAAGCTTGCTCAGTCTCCAAAGTGCTTGAATGGTCGTAGTCTCCTCTCCATCTTCGTTACCACCAAGATCCCTTGATTTGATTGGAGGGAGATGAGAGACATCTTCTAACGCTTGTCTTGGAAGCCCGAGTTGTGGAAGGCACCGGTGTGCATTGTATAGAACAAACTCGGAGGCACCAACAAGTCGGAGATCCGTTCCAATGGAAAATCTTGAGCGAAGTCCCTGCATTTTAAGGATTCCAGGAGCACAAGTAAAAGAATTCTTGGGCATTACCTTGAGATGCTCTCTCCACTCCGTCCGTTTCTTGATCTTTGGAATGCGGTTCGTCACTCTATTGCTTATTCCTAACGAACCGGTAATGTATGAGAGTGGGCTTTTGGAAAATAGCCTTGATGGTTGTTGGGCTTCATGACAGGGATCAAACTTAAAATGGAGGTCCACCCAGCTTGAAAGGGCGAGCATGCATCCGTATATGGGTCTCCCTATCGCCGCTGAAGAAAGCCCGCTGTAAAGATAAGCCAAGATGGCCGGCCCGACCCGCTCTTCTTCCCACAAGCTCACCACCGCACTCAATTGAGTTTCTTCAAGGAAGTCCTCCGTGGACGGGAATAGTAGAGCACCTGCTATGCATATCACGAACCCTTTGCTTACCCGTTCAATTTCCTCATCTTCTTTGGCTTGATCTGCTCTTTTATACACCCATGAAGCTAGCTTGAGAAGGTTAATGCCCTTGGGTGCTTTGATTTGATTCACGAGATGTGGGCTAGGAATCAGCTGAGTAAGTATCTCATGTGGAGACACGGGCTTTGGCATGATGGCCATCTTTTCTTCATCCCCGCATTTCATCTTCTTCAAACCCAAGATCGCTTCTAATTCCTCCAGAAGAACGGTGGCTTCAAATGTAGAGAAGAGGAAGGTGTGTGTGCAAGGATGCCACACTTCCACGAGCGCACCTATAGCCGCCCAGTCGAGGTGGATCTGATCGTAGTGCTTGGCATGCGTGATTAACCCAAGAAGATGCCACCTTGAGAAATATGCCCGTATATTGGAAGAAAACTTGGACAGAATTAAGGGGAGCCATTTTATCTTGGTAAACCTTCGAGTCCCGGGGAGGTTTGGATATTCCTAAAAGAGAAAGACAGGTGAAAAGAATATGTCAGAATTTGAAATGAACAAAAGAGAAGGAAAAGACAGAAGAGTAAGGAGCTTCGGTGCTTAAAGAGTAAGGAGCTTTCAGGAGGAATAGAGGAAGAAGAAACAGTTAAATACCAACCTGATTAAGGAAAATTCTGTTGTGAATATGCCCTTGAAGCTCATTTATCCTGGGTGTTGTTGGCCTAGCCTTCTTCATTGCACGATCCATCCCCGTAGCTTTGAATTCGCAGGAGCTCTCAATTTGCAGAACCTGTAAATAGGAAGCAGAACAGAGCAGACGGTTGTGTTGAATCGAAGAGAAGAAGTGGCCGTTTATAGGGTTCTCTGATGTCAAGTTTATAAGAGGATTTGCTCGAGAATTGGAGGTAGAACCCTATTAGGACTGTGCTGTGCTTTACGTTTCCAAAACGGGCTCTGAACCTTAATTAACGCCTTTTGCGAGGGCGTCAATTCTTTAATTGACGACTTGAATAAGGGCGTATATTTGTTAACGCCTTTCGGTGAGGCGCCCGCTTCTTTCGGTTGCTGTTGATTGAAACGCCTTACGGCAAAGGCGTGTTTTAAATAAAAGACGCCCTATGGGAGGGCGTGTCTTTGTGTATGTGAATGTGCTTTTCCCCTATTGCTGAAATTTGAATGTCTAATAATAAGTGCTTTTATCTTTGATGAAGTGTGATTATTTCAGCACTTATGATTATCTTGTGATATTTGAGGATAACTTGTTGTTTATGAATGATGATTTTTGAAAAGAACTGATGATCTTGGAGGTGCGGAAGTTTTGCAGGTCTCACGACATTCGTTTGCTGATATCATCTCCTTTCTGTAAGCATTGGTACTATATGTTATTACATTATTATAGCATATCAAGGACCTTGTGGTTCTGATGAACCTGGAATTTGAAAATGCTTTTATACTTTTTTCAAAGTGAATTGGCTCACTTCCACTGAATCAGCCAATCTGGGTGCCCTACCCAGACAGTCATGTCAATATGCCCCATACAGATTCAAATGCTCCAGATAGCTCTATAACTAATGGAGAGACATCACCTCTGTGGAGAGACATCCTCTTGTGTAGGGACCTGCTCTCTTCTGGAGTTCAGGTTCGTTTGGGAAGAGGAGACCTCAGCCTCTTATAGAAGGATAGGTGGTGCGGGGAGGCCTCCCTAGCCATGCTGTTCCCGAGTCTTTTTGCAATCGCAGCGCACCCTCTCTGTTCTGTCTCCCAGGCCTTTGACCCCCTCCTTCCAGGGGATACTTGGGCGCCGACCTTCAAGAGGAATCCCTCTCTTGAGGAGATGGTGCTGCTTCAGGAGTTGCTTTCCTTTCTCCTCCCATACCATCCTCAATCTGATGTAGAGAATCTTTGGGTTTGGAGGTGGGAGAAGAATGGAGTCTTTTCCGTGAGATCAGCCTATGGGATCATTTCTAATGGTGGCCTTCGCCATAGTCTTTATAAATAGGTGTGGAAGCCGAAGACTCTGCTGAAGGTGAAGCTTCTTGTGTGGAGGATCTCTCATGGAAGACTACCAACCAGGGACAGATTGCTTCGATTCCTCCCTGGCATTGCCCTGCTCTACTGCCTATGTGGTCAGGATTTTGAGACCTTGGACCACCTCTTTGTGGGCTGCCCTTTCTCACAGGAGGTATGGTTTGAGTTCGCCAGGAGAACTGGTGGTGGCATCAGCTTGTTTCGTGAGGCTCACTCCTTGTTGGAGAATTGGGGTAAGTCTTGGCCCCTTAGCCCCTCTTTGATAGGGAGTTATCCCCCACTTATCTCGGGGATAACTCCCTTTTTATCCTTTTTTTGCTTTGGCATGCCAAAAAAGATATCCGAGTTAGAATGAGAGTTATCCCTCGTTTAACCTGAACAGATTATTCCACCTCATGAGGTGGAACAAGTTAACCCTTTATGCCTATTTACCCTTTTACCCTCTCTCTCTCTCTCTCTCTCTCTCTGTTTGAGTTTTCTCTCTCTCTCATTTATTGTGCTTGTTCACAACTAAATGAACCAAGTACAAATAATTAAAGGCACAACATGGCTATATACCTGATGCTGCCGCCGTCTTGATTTCCCTATCTCCGGATTTTTTTCAAACTCCATCAATTCCTCCTTTGCTCATTGAGCATTTCTCTCAACTTTATGTCTTGCCCCCTCGTGGGCAATCAATCAGCCAATCTCCTATTCAGGAATTTTCTAATCTTTCCATCTCAACCCCATCATCTTCTGCTCCTCATTCTCATTGCTTCGCTATCACTGGAAAAAAAAATGCCAATTTTCAAATTCCCCAGTCCACTTCTCTCATCTCTATGGAAGAGACATCCTATCTTGTTCCTGAGTGTGCCCTGATCCAAGGGCCACTCATTCAAGGTTCATTAGTGGATCTCTTTTACCCCTCCAATGAGGGGTCCCCTTCTGTACCACCTCCTGTACCCGCTTCTTCTTCCTCTTCTAGCAGTCAGGCTAGTTTTTCTTTTTCTTCTAAGGAGAGTTCAGGGGTAGTTGCTACTAGGAAGGTCAAGGGTAAGCAGAATCCCCGTAGGTTCTTGAGGGAACTAGCCAGGAGATGCCAAGCATGTTTGGCCATTCCCCAATTTATAGAGGATCCAATTATCCTGCCAGATTTAGAAAGTGAGGATGTGGATGTCTGAGATGAAGGGTTTGGCATTTATGAAATCATGAATGATGAAGACCCTATTGAAGAGGGGGATGAAGAATATGAAGAATATGAGGACGAGGCTGATGCTTTTGCTAGCGATATGAGCAGATTCGACGAGCTGTCAGCCTCAGTAGAAGAGCCTACCAAAGAAATTAATTTGGGTACCAAGGAAGACCCTAGGATTGTCCTCATAAGTAAAAATTTGTCACTGTCTGAAGAAGAGGCGCTCATTCAAGTTCTTTAAGAATACAATGATGCATTTGCATGGAGTTATGAAGATATGCTGGGACTGACCCTGCACTTGTCAAACACCGTCTAACACTAAAGCCAGGATCCATCCCGATCAAGCAGCGGTTGAGACGTTTCCACCCACATATGGCGTTTAAAATGAAAGAAGAGGTCGATAAGCTTCATCCCATTCTACGAATTATTGAAGGTGGGAGCTAAGTTTGAATGGAAAGAACAATGCCAAAAGGCCTATGAGGATCTTAAGGTTTATTTGTCTAATCTCCCGATTTTGTAACCCCCTATCCATAGGAAACCTCTAATTTTATACATTTCTATTATTGAGGACTCCCTAGGAGCTGTCCTGGCACAAGTGGATGATGAAGGTAAGGAAAGGACAGCCTATTACCTTTCTAGGTTGTTCAATCTTGCTGAGGCTAAGTATACAACCATGGAGAAGACCTGTGCAACCTTGGTTTGGGTAGCTCAGAAATTGAAGCATTATTTTCTTGCCCATGAGGTTAGGCTGATCTCTAGACTGGACCCACTTCGTTATCTTTTCGAAAAATCCATCCTTTCTAGCAGATTAGCTCGCTGGCAAAACTTTCTCTCCCAATTTGATATCACGTTCGTCATTCAAAAGGCAATCAAGGGATATGCTATTACTGAACATCTTGCTCATTCTCCTATCCCTCGCACTGATGCTATCCAGGACGAGTTTCCTGATGAACACCTTGTTTTGCTTACTCATCACCCCTTCTGGTCATTGCATTTCGATGGTGCACTTAACTCACAGGGCCATGGGATCGGCGCCGTTCTCCTTACTCCGGAGGAAGTGACCATTCCCCTTGCTTATCAGCTCTTTTTTCGTGCTACCAATAACATAGCCAAGTATGAGGCTCTCCTTGTCGGATTGAAGGACGCCTACATCTTGGGCACGTGATACATGAATATCATAGGAGATTCTCAGTTGGTGCTACACCAAGTTCTTTCAACTTATCGCAGCTTTGACCTTAAGCTCAAACCCTATCAAGATTTGGTCACACTCTTGGCTAAGGAATTTCGCAAGTTGATCTATATTCATACCCCTCATTCTCAGAATATTCTCGTTGATGCACCGGCATCGCTTGCTTCTTCCCTTTCCCTTCCTCTCAATCGCTCCACTGAGATCATTGTGGTCCAGCGGTTAGACACCCCTTCCCTTCAGGATTCGTGGTTTGATAACCTTAGGAAATCTATAGAGAGGAAGGATGAGAAGGATGATTTGAAAGAAGTCAATGACTTACAAGCTCTCCATTGGACATTCCGTTCCTTTGGACTAGCGAGTTAGTCATAGAGACGTCCGTAGGTCCCTATGCAGACTGTGCGATGGGGGCACGTTTCCAAGGCGACGGCGAAGCCATGCTGCACTATCTTCATCCTTCTTCGACCCAAGCCTGAAGAGGGAAGTATTATCTTCGCATTAGTTCTATTTTTTCTTCATTTCATCATCGTTTGCCCTGTTAACATTGCCTCTACTTTTGACAAATCATCACAATTTTCTGGTTTTCTGCTACAACTTCGCGATGGGGGCCTGTTCACCATGCCGGGGCGGAGTCATGCTTAATCCTCTTCGTCTTCCTTCAACTCTATATTCAAAAGGGGAGTATTAGCTTCATTTTGATCATATATGTGCCTCATTTATCTCATCTTTTTCCCCTCTTTCAAGCCCCAACTTTTCAGGTTTCACCACTCTATTCTCCACTTTTCTGAAACCCAAATTTCTTGCGATGGGGGCACGTTTGCGTCGCCGGAGAGAGGCCACGGTGCACTTCTGATCGCTTTCTTCAACTCCAGGCTCTTAAGGGAAGTTACACTTCATTTTCCTCCATTCTGGGCTCATTATCACATCATATTCATGCATATGTTTGTCCATAAGTTTCACTTTCATTATGTTTTCACAGTGTTCTATCATATTCTACACCCCTTTATTTTCTTGTATTTTACACCCCATTTTCACTACCGTCTTCCCCATTTTAAACCCTTCTTTTCACCCTAGTTTTACCACAATATTCTCACCTTTCCATAGAATCATTTTCCTCCTTTTTTGGTGTCTTCTTCTGTAAGATATTCGTCATTCTTTGAGTCCATTTTGTGCACTATTCTGCATTTTCTGCACTGTCTACATTTTTCCCCAAATCTCTGTCATCATAACTTTCTGTCACGACCTCCGTTTGCCGTTCTTCCTGTTCCTACTTCTTCCCAACACTCAATTCTTCTGTCATCCCAATTTTCTCCTCATTTGGACATCATTTGCTTTGCTGTTTGCATCAGTCTTTACACCCTGTTTGCACAGTTCGCACAGTTTTCTGCACTGTCTCTACATCAAAACTTTCGAAGTCTCAACACTCCGCGTTTTTATGGTTCTTCGAATCCAGACGAGACAGAGAATTGGATCGATGAAATGAACCAGATTTTTGACGTTATGCAGTGCACCGATCAGGAGAGGGTGCCTTTGGCTACCTTCCAGTTAAACAAAGATGCTCGGACTGGTGGAAGTCGATCCCGGCACCTCCAGTCGATGCACCACATATATGGGAAGGTTTCCTCACATTATTCTGTGCCAAGTATTTCTCGGAGCACGTCAAGGAGAGGAAAGTCATGGAGTTTGCGTCCCTTCGTCAAGGGATGATGACAGTAGCATAATACGAATTATAGTTTTCCAAGCTAGCACCATATGCACCACATCTGATTAGTACCGATTTATTAAAGGCAAATAGGTTCATGGACGGGTTACGGCCCAGTTATATTCAACAACTGGGGACCCAAAACATCCGAACATATGAAGAGATGGTCCAACGGGCCTATTTGTGTAAAAGGACCTTAGAAAAGGTCGAGAAAATGAAAGGAAAAGGAGAAGAATCTAGCCGACGATCCGATCGGCGATTCAAGAAAGAGAAATTTAGTGTCACGGAATCTTACAAGAGCCGTGATAACAAGAAGCGGTCTAGGAGCGGGAACGGTGGAAGTTCTCATAAATACAAGAAAATTAAAGACGAGGAGAAGTAGGTCAAGGCGGTCTGCACGTTTTGTGAAAAGTTTGGCCACTCAGCAAAAGAACACTGGAAGCCCCTCGGCGCTTGATTACACTGCGGTAGTAGGGAGCATCGCATGCCAGATTGCCCCCTTATAAGAGAACAGGCAGTAGGAGGAGCACGCAGGAGGCAAGCTCGCCTCAATGCCGTCTTAGAAGAAGAAGAAGAAGTGCCCAAGGACGGTGGGCTCATAGAAGGTGCAATTCAAATTTGCTCTCGTCTTGCATTTGTGCTATTTGATACTGGTGCTTCTCATTCCTTTATTTCTACTTCTTTTGCCAAAACTTTACCTATTGTATCGGTTCCTTTACCTTCGGACGTTTCTATAACTACACCTTTAGGTTCTGGAACCAAACTTACCGAATATTATCTCACAAGGAAGCTCTGTAGAAGAAGGAAGCTTCTGTCTGGACAAGAGGAGACGAAGCCTGTGTCTTCTTCATCTGTCTCTTAGGTCTTCACCAAGACTGCAGGGGAGACGGTGGCTGCAGAGGAACGGGATTTTCTGTCCCTTGCATTCTTCTCAGCTGGAGTAAGGTGATCTTCAGTTTTGCTCAATCTCTAGCAGCACCCAGAAGAAGGTTTTCTTGCTCAACAAGCTTGATTGTTCGGACCTTCTTGCATGCACCACTTTTCTTGCTGCTCTTCCCATATGCATGTATATATATGTATGAGTAGCAGGCTGAAGCATCTCTTATGTTGTTCAGGTGAAGACAGAGACCAGAATGTCAAGTCCACATTATTTTGATTGAACTTCTTATCAAAGTTGACTTCTCACCTACCACCCCAGCTGGTATGTGGGTAGGTAGGGAACAAGGATTGCCACATTTCTAGTAAAGCAGAGGGAACTCTGCTAAACATTTATCTCCTGTCAGAAGAGTCCTTCCGATAGCTCTTTTAAGTGAAACGGATCCTCCAAATCGGTTTACGGATGTAGGAGAATGGGTGCTAGTGGTTCTAGATCCATTCTGGAAGAATCCAAATGTGTCGACACTTTTCAGGCAGGGTGTCGACACGCCGCGTGAGTAGCACGGACCTTATAGAGTAATGCACAGACTAGCACCGACTTCATCTTGCACTGGCTTGAGTGTGCACAGACCTCATGGCAGACTTGCACGGACTTTGTGTTGCGCTCGCTAGAGTTTGCCCCGATTTCATAGCAAGTGTGCACGGACTTTGTAGAAGACATGCACTGACCTTGCTAGCATGGCTATGGAAGTTGCACCGAGTTAGGACATGCACCGACTTCATGGCAGACGTGCACGGACCTTGTCTTGCGCTGGCTCGAGTGTACACGGACCTTGTAGCAAATGTGCACGGACCTTGTTGTAGATGTGCACCGACCTGTCTTGCGCTAGATGATGTGCACGGACCTTGTCGTTGATGTGCACTGACCTTGCTATAGATGTGCACCGACCTTGGAGACGATGTGCACAGACCTTGCTTAGTTCTTGAACTCTCCCACCCCTTTATCACTCTCATTTCCTATCCCCCACTGCTACCCAGAAAGCAACAACAGCAGATTCATCAACTCAGTTGCAGCACCGCTCCCACCTCCCCTGAAAGGTTCCAGAGAGGAAGCCTAGCATTGGTGAATTCTAATCTGAGTTAGCTTCACAACAAGAGTTCATGCACCCTCATCTGACGTCGGGTTTGTGTGGGAGACCTGTTCCCGTCCAACTGCGCAGATTGACTCTGATGAGCAGCCAGAGATGAGTTGCAGAAGGTGCCACAGCTCCATGTAGTCTCTCCTGGCTCTGCCCTTCAATGGAGTACAACTAAGGATGCCCAACTTCCATTCAAGATTGGTCTCACTCCGTTCCGATCACCCAGCTGAGAGTATCACCCCCGACAAGCCCAGATTGCACACCCAGCACAGAGCAGCGAACGGAGCATCTGTAGCAACCCCACCTGATCTTCGAATGGCCGACCCTTCCTACAACACACCATAGCCTTGGCCACAGATAGTTCTACACCTATCCCATCCTCAACAGTGACCGGTGGAGTGGATGGCGACCTCGGCATCGCACTGCTGTCCTGAAGGTCCAGATCGGGTAGAGCCAGACCAATTCATGGATATTAACCTGTGGTGACCCAGGTTGACCCCTGAATGACCCACGGTTCCTATGAAAAGTTCCACCCTTGTCCTCGGTCAGTTTGGCACTGGCCCCACCCCCTATAGTGCTCCGAGGGGTCTGCGGCTTCCTTGACATCAGATCTCTATCCTGCAGGTCTAGTCTGGATAGAACGGGACCAGTTCATGATTTTAGACCTACAGTGGCCCCGACCAAACCCCAAACCACCTGTAACTCTTACAGCGAGCTCCAACCTCGTCCCTAGACAGTTCCGCCAGTCCTACATCCTTTAGTGCTCCGAGGAGTCTGCGGCTTCCCCGACATCAGATTGCTGTCCTGTAGGTCCATCTAGGACAGAGCGAGACCGGTTTGTGATCTCAGACCTAAAGCGGCCCCGACCAAACCCCGGACGACCTGCAACTCTTACAGCGAGCCCCAACCTCATCCCTAGACAATTCTGCACCAGTCCCGGTGGAATTCTCTCTTTTCTTTTCCCTCAGAAGGGATTTTTAGATAGGCTCTACTTTATGTAATTTTACAGCATTATCTTCTGAAACGAGGGTGCTCATATTTATAGAACAGAGAATCATCCTTCTCTTCCGCAATCCCGATCAGCAACCAAAAGTTGATTCGTCCACGTGGATAAAGAATATTCTGATAGCAATCAGAATTTCCAAATGACAGCCACGTGTGCTGAGAGTTTTTGTGCCAATTCTCTCACTGTATGATCATCACATGTTCCTTGATTGAGTGAGCACATGCCTAAGCAGATTCTTCTTTGCGGTTCAGACATTCCTTAATTACCCTTCACTGATGCTCCAGATATTAAACTTAACCCTTGACTGGTCGAATGAGACTTTCATCAGTCTGAAATTGTCAAAAAATAATTCTTCCATATGATGTGGAACAAGGCACATGACTGACAGATCAAGGCATGGAGTATAAACATTTTGCGTTGATGGTTGAGATGTCAGAGTAGTGACTTTCAGTTTTGACCTTAGACATAGGCTTGTGTCTTGATGCGTCGGTGCATGATCATGATGCTTTAACATTGTTGCTTCTTAGAGTCTAAGCCTTGACTGTTGCCTTGGTGAATTGCCCTGATGCATTTATGTGTTTGCCTTTGAAGGTTCACACCTTATCTTGATGCGTCGATGCATCATCTTGATGCGTAGGCTTCACATGTAATCTGACAGTTGATCTTCTTAGCATGTCGAGGCAAGAAGTTTCAATGACGTGTTGAATCTGTATGCTGCATCTTTTTGTGTCAATGTGTCTGCTGGGTGGATCGACGTGTCTGACAGACTGCATATTCCGAGCTGACAATCCTTCATATGGACACTTGATTTGTCGAGGTGTTTCTTGATTTCACCAGCGCAGCTCTACAACTTTCTTCTGAAGTTGTGACTATGTCAAGACATCTACTGGATGCGTCGATGCATTCCATCTATACTTGCTGGTTGCGTCGATGCATCACTCCAAATTTTCTAGAAGGTTTGTGGCTGCATTGAGGTATCTACTATATGCGTTGATGCATCTGTCTGACCTCGCCTCATCAAACCTTTTTTTTGTTTCAACCAACGTGGGAGGATTTCTCCCCCCACTCTCTCTTTCTCTCCATCGACACTCACTCCCCCTCTCTTGCTCTCTCGGTGGATTGGTCACCCCAGGATGCTGCAGGTTTGACGGGTGGCGTTCTTGGCGAGCCCAGGACGTGGGGAGATCGATGTTGCTATCGTGAAGGCGACGGTGGAGCGTGGAGGTGGATAACCGCGAGAAAAGGGCGCGGCCTCCTCAAGTAGAACAGCGAGGAATCAGCGTTCTCGTTTTGAAATAGGTAGGGGGATGGCTTCCTTACCTCATTAGGATTATTTTCCCCATCTATGGACATCATTTTTATGTTGTAATAGCATGAACATTGCATTTATGTTTTCCAAGCATGAACACAGTTATTTATGTTTTAAATCCTTCCATGGCCATAGTTTCTATATTTTTGGATCTTAAACTGCTGTGGAATGGATGTGGCAAGGCAGGAAACAGGTTAAAAATGGCTTTCCCATCGATTTGAATCGATTGGGAGGGGACTCAATTGAGTTACCCACGTTTTTGACTCTCTAGGAGGCAAACGGTCCTTCCAAAGACTGTTTGCAAGATGGAGTATGGCGGTGGACTTTAGTGGTCTTACCGTAGACCGTTTTCAGAGAGTAGCGATCCTTCGATAGACCGTTTGTGGACCTTAGCGGCCCATAATACGACCGCTTAGACCTTTGACCCTGTATGGCAGTGTAAGCCTCGCGACCCAATCCTAGACCGTTTGCATCATGTAACGGCTAATCGTATGACAATTTGTGACCCTTTAGCGGCCCAGATTACGATCGCATGAGCACTTTAACTCTGTGAGTCGATTCGAGCTGAGCGGCCCTAATATGGACCGTTTATGACTGTATAGCGGTCAGTCGTTTGACCATTTGTGACTGTAGCGGCCCACGATTAGACTGTTTGTTCCTACACATTTTAAATTCAATCTTGTTCATTTAATTATGTGTTTAATGATGCATGTTCGCCATGTTTAAATATTTTTACAAACTATGACATATTTTTATATCCAAATACAATTATTTTCTCTTTCCTTGTGATGGAACAGTGCAAGGATGACCAGGTTGAAAAATATGTGCACCCCATCAGCCAGGCAAACGTCACCCATCCGCTGCTGGAGCCCAAACTCAGATACTGGGCTCTGTCAATTCGCCCGAGCATGCTGGCATTCTGAAAGGGGGAGACCCTGCTGTTGGAACCGTATTACCCCTTTCGGTTTGGTCGCAACTTCGGGTACGATCAACACATCCCCGTGCATAGCGCCCAGTTTGGCCTGGCCTCACGGAATCTACGAGGGAGCTTGGTCGCAGAACAGGCGAGGGTCTGGTGGGACTTCTTCCACCAGGTCAATACTGTTACTTTCAGAGTGCTGGGCCCGGGTCGCATTCCACGGGTGACACCCGAATACGTGAAGTGGTGGAATGCGCGGATGACGTTCTATCGGTCTCACAAGACTGATTGCTGGGACGGGACAGAGAGAAAGTTTTTGAGCCGACAGCCCGTGCCCGTTATTGATGTCAAGCCAGTGCATCTCCTGCGCCTATGGCGCGGCAAAAGCAAGGATGTGGCCGACTATGTGATCACTCGCAAGGCGGCCCGTGAGAGCAGACCGGCGCCACAGGCCAAGCTGCCTTCAGTGGCGAAGGATGACTTCAAGAAGACTCTGCAGGAACTTTGCCGCATCGGCTCAGACCGCCTAGAGCTGATCAATTATCCACTACCGGCGGAAAAGGAGGGCACCCCTGTGACCAGTTGGCGAGCCGGGAAGGACTTGATTTGCCCCCATCACACCTTTGTGAGGAGGGATGAGCGGAAGCTGCAGAATTACATGGATACCACTTGGCTCTACGTCCTTCTGCGGGTGCATGGGCTAACAATCGAGGCACGGTCATCAGCCATTCTGAGGCAGCAATTGCACGTGGCCTACCACTACGCCGAAGGATGGGGGATGGATCACTTCAACCTATACTACCATCTTTCGGCCAAAAAGCATGCTGACTTGGCCGCCCTCGCTGACCGCTGCCGGACGATTGGGGACGTATGTTGGCTAGTCCGGGAAGTGGCCCGCGGAGACCAGGTGCCCTCCACGAGCTACTAGCCAATCTCGCTTCAGCTTTATACCGGCCCCCATGGCCATGGGGTTCGCCCCATTCCTGAGCATGGAGGTGTGTCGCTTCGACACACCTCTGCTCTACGCTCTGCACGACCGTTGGGACCCAGTGAGTCGCACGTTCCTTTTCCCATGGGGGCACATGGTCCCTACGTTGGAGGACGTGGCCAGGCTTACCGGCTTATGCGTGCATGGGCTACCAGTTAGCGGGACCACTTTTCCCAACTACCGGGGGATGGCTCGGGAGTTGCTAGGCCTCGAGCTTCGGCGCCCCAAGAGGTAGTCTACCCTCCTCCCACGGGCTAGTCTTCAGGACAGCCTCGGGCTGAGACGGGCAGGCATCGCGGTTGGCGAGAAGCCAGTGCAGCACCTTCAGCGGCTCGTGGACTTGGCCAGAGCGAGAGTAGCGGCGGAGCCAGGAGCGGAGGCGGATCGGGTGCTGAGATGATTTCCAATGCTGCTATTCGGGTGCCTTCTTTTCTCTACTCGCATGGACTCGATGAGCTGTCTCTTCCTCCCATTCCTCGATGAGCTCGACCACGTTGGCGATTACCCGTAGGGAGCGGTAGTTCTAGCCTTCCTGTTTGGCTCGCTGAGCTCGACAGCACGTTGGACGATGCTCAGGGGCTTCTCCCCCTTGCTCCAGGTACGACTCTGACACTAGCTCGATTCTTACAACTTCTATATGCTTCCTAAATGCTGACACACTATATGTGGTGTAGGCTTGGGCCTATGTGTACCTTCGTGCACTAGGCAGAGGGGAGGAGACCCGTCCTAGGCTTCTCCCTATCGCTCGGAAGTGGACTGCACCTCGTGAGATGGGCTCCTTGCGATGACAGGTCCAGGAGCTCCAGGATGACATTGACGCTCTGTCGTATGCTTCGGTACGCCTCTAAACTCAGACTCTCTAATTGAATTCATTTCTACATGATTATGATGCTGATGTAGTTCTCTTATTCTTGCAGGTGCGGTGGACACCTTATGCAGAGGAGGGCCAGGCTGACCAGCCCTGGGTGGTCGGGGCCCTAGCTTTTGCCGGCCGGGATGTATGGCTTCACTGCATGAATGTGGTGGAGCCATTACATTACCGGTTGGTGATGAGGACCGTCGGGGTACACCAGCCCGCGGTCGAGTTTCCTGCGCCAGAGAAGGCGGGGGAGAGGGTCTCAAGGTCAATGCGGGGCCTGACTGCGGCATTCAACTGGACGACCAGGAACGCCGCACAGGTCACCGACTGGACGACACTTGGGCGTGCAGTGACCGTTCGAGCTGAGAGCAACACAGATTATTACACCACGTACGCTAGGCACTACCGGGACCAGGTGTTCCGGGGTGCCCACCGACCGGTATGACTTCTTAACCCTAGACTCTTTATGCTCGTGATTATGACTTCTACTTGATAACTTGCTAACCTTTGGACTTCTAAATGCAGACTGACCCCCGAGGGACGCGTCGCGGAGCTGACTGGGCTCCTCACTACGACGATCCGGGAGCGGGATGAGGCCCGTCAGGCCTTGGCCCTATTGGTGAGTTTTTCTTTCCTATGCTAAATGCATCTACTACCATACTGAGACACGACTAACCTGGAGCTTTATTTTCAGCGGGGAGAGGAGGCCCAGAGGCAGGGGACCGACGCTCCTTCTTCCTCTACAGCACAGACTCCGGCCGACCTAGCGGAGTGGGAGGCTGAGTTTAGACAGATGGTAGACCGGGCCGAGGCAGCTGAGGCGGCACTCGCCGAGCGGGTACATTCTACACTTCCCCTTTTGTGAATTATGTGCTTATTATATCAAAATGCAGTTGACTAATAGTGAAATGCATGTATGCAGGTGACAGAGCTAACTGCCGCCATCGGCGAGAGTGACCAGCTACGGGAGGAGCTTGTGCTGGCACAGGATGAGGCCGCCCACTCGCGCGAGGAGGTGGCCCGTCTGTGCAGAGAGCTGGAGCAGAGTGCCCTCTCGCGAGAGCTGGTGGAGCGAGACCAGACCGCGGCGCAGGCGGAGGCAGCTGGCCTGGGGGAGCAGTTGGCGCGAGGCAGACCTTCAGAGTCAGTGGAGTTCGCGGTTCTTCGAGCGGAGCTAGAGCGACTCCGCACCACGACTGCGGAGCTAGAGCATTTTCGACAGGAGGCACTCGAGCTTCGTGGTGAGGTGCGAGCTTACCGGCAGATGAGTCGGTCCCGCAGCGTGAGTCATGCAGCTTCGAGCGGGAGTTGTGCCACTCACGGCTCGGTCGGACAGTTCCTGGCGACTTCCTCTCAGCGACAGAGGAACGAGGAGGAGGAGCGGCGCCGATGCTGGGAGAGAGAGGAGGGAGCGACCTCTACGATGGCCCCGCCATCGAAGAGGCAGGAGGGTGGTAGGGACAGCGACAGGCCAGAGGGTGCGGCCTGATCTACTCCGTACTTTCTATATGCTTTGTACATGACATGATATGACAGTGGTTTAGTTTATTTCTCTTTTTTTGTGTTGATTTTCTTATATGTATGCATGTGTGCATGAAAATGTGGATGACTCGCGGGTGAGACACACTGGAGAGGTGAGGTACACCGACTCTATGAGAGAGGCGACACGAGAGATGAGAGGCATGAGAGACACGCCGACCCTACGAGAGAGACAACGGAGAGTGAGAGGCACGCCGACTCTACGAGAGAGACGACGGAGAGTGAGAGGCATGCCGACTCTACGAGAGAGACGACGTGAGTGGAGTGAGAGGCACGCCGACTCTACGAGAGAGACGACGCGAGTGGAGTGAGAGACACGCCGACTCTACGAGAGAGACGACGGAGAGTGAGAGGCACGAGAGACATGCCGACCCTACGAGAGAGACGATGGAGAGTGGGAGGCACGAGAGACGAGCCTCAAATAACACAACAAAGGATTGTGCGGTTGCACTTAGGCCGCACAAGGATTATGCGGCTGGATATGGACCGCATGTAAGGTTGTGCGGCCAGAAACAGGCCGCATGACTTGATGCTCTTTTGATACAAGTGCGGTCGATAAAGGGCCGCATAAGAGTACGTGCGGTCTATCGCTAGACCGCACAACTCACTACGCAGGGAACCCGATCGGGACTCTGTTGGAGAGTCCCAACCCGAGATGATTCTATCCCAACTTGACCCAAATCCTATCTGAACTTGTTTGAAACTATCTCAACTCGATTTCTAATGGGATTAGGACTCTAGGCAAGGCTCTATATAAGGAAGAAGGGGCCAAATTCGTGACTCATTGCTCTCTCAATTTTCTAGCCCTCTAACTCATTGCTTTCCTTGCTAAGACATCATGGATCCATTCACCCCCCTCTGGATCATATACAGACACATTATCTGTAGAGATCTGGTCTCTGAGCGTCCACTTTAATTTCTATCAAAATGTTTCTTCATACAAGTAGTGCCTCCAAATCTTCATGATAAATACTATGGCTGCTAACTCCAAATCATGGACAGGATAATTCTCTTTGTGCTTCCTTAACTGTCTAGAAGAGTAAGCAATCACCTTCCCATGCTGCATAAGCACACAGCCTAGGCCAATACCTGAAGCATCAGTGTAAACAACAAAACCTCCTTCCCCCAAAGGCAAGGCCAAAACAGGGACAGTGGTTAAACATTCCTTCAAAGTCTGGAAACTCTTCTCGCAATCTTCTGACCACTCAAATCGGTTCTCCTTGTGGGTTAATCTTGTTAAAGGTACCGTAATTTTGGAGAAATCCCTAATAAACCTTCAATAATAACCTGTCAAGCCTAGAAAACTTCTTACTTCCGTCACATTAGCAGGCTTGTCCCAGTTATTTATTGCCTCCACTTACGAGGGATCAACAGAAATACCCTCCTTAGTGATAATGTGACCCAGAAAAGACACTTCCTGCAACCAGAAGTCACATTTACTAAACTTGGCATGCAACTGATAATCTCTCAATAATTGCAATGCCATCTTCAAGTGCTCAACATGCTCCTCCTCATTCTTGGAGTATATCAGAATATCATCGATAAACACTACGACCCATTGATCTAGGTAGGGCAGGAATATGCTATTCATCAACTACATAAAAGCTGTAGGAGAATTCGTTAGTCCAAAAGGCATTACTAGAAATTCAAAGTATCCGTAACTACTACGGAAAGCTATTTTAAAGATATCCTCATCCTTGATCCACAACTGATGGTATCCAGATTGGAGATCAATCTTAGAGAAATCTTGTGCTCCTGCTATTTGATCAAACAATTCATCTATCCTCGGCAATGGGTACTTGTTCTTGATAGTAAACTGGTTCAATTGTCGGTAATCAATGCACAACCTCATCGAACCATCTTTCTTCTGGATGAACAATACTGGGGCTCCCCACGGGTATGTACTTGGATGAATAAACCCCTTCTCACCCCTATTTCAGACCTTCCGTCGGAGTAAGGTTTGTTGATTCTGACATTTCATCGAATTAACATCAATATTTAGCCCTGGGTGTGGGCCTCTCGTTCATCTACCATCTAGTTTACCCTCACCCCAAACCTTCTACCAGGGTAGGTCCCGTTGACGTTGACATGTCATCGGGTCAACATTGACACCCATTTTATATTTTGCCCTCGGCTTAAGTCTCATGCCTCTGCTAAGTTCGTTGGCTTCGACAGGATGTCGAGACAACACTTATCATATATTCTGCCCATGGCTTAGGCCTCACATCCCTGCCAAGTTCGTTGGCTCCGACAGGACGTCGAGTCAACACTTATCTTATATTCTACCCTTGGTTTAGGCCTCACGCTTCTACCAAGTTCGTTGACTTTGACAAGACGTCGAGTCGACACTCATTCTGTATTCTGCCCTTGGTTTAGGCCTCACACCTCTGCCAAGTTCATTGGCTTCGACAGGACGTCGAGTCGACACCCATTCTATATTCTGCCTTTGGTTTAGGTCTTACGCCTCTGCCAAGTTCGTTGGCTTCGACAAAACTTCGAGTCAATGCCTACCTTATATTCTGCCCTTAGCTTAGGCCTCACGCTTCTGTCAAGTTTGTTGGCTCTGACAAGATGTTGGGTCAGCAAGCATATCCTATATTCCTACCTTGGCCTAAGCCTCATGCCATTGCCAAGTTGGTTTACTCTGGTAAGTCTGTCAAGTCAACAATCATATTCTGCCCTGGCCCAGGCCCTTTGTCTCTTCCAGGTTGGTGATTTTCAATATGGCGTCAAGACGATAATAGTGTTTTATATCTACCCTAATCTTGGACATACCGTCTAAGTGAGGTTTGTTGGCGCTGACATCCCATTGGGTCAACATCCATATTTCACCTTTGGTTCGGACCTTCCGCCCGACCATAGAATAAAAAGACCCTTTTACCTTTGGCTCGAACCTTTTGTCTGACCAGTCAACAAAAAGACCCTTTCACCTTTAGTTCGGACCTTCCATCCATATAGTAAACAAAAAGAACCTTTAACCTTTGGCAAAGACCTTTTTGTCCAGTCAGTAAATTTATGAGACCTCCATAAGTCCACGCGTGCCTGGGATTCCCACTAGAACGCCTGGCGGGTTGCACCCCCAAATCCTGCACCTATTGACTCAATCATATTGCATGGTTTTACAGCCCAGAATTGGGACTGTCCTATTTAATTGCGGCCCTTCTAGGACCGCTACCATCAGGTTGCGGCCCAAGTGTGACCGCCTGACCCTTGAAGTGGCTCTATTGTGACCACATCTAACTGGCCAAGTGCCAGGTTTTGCTGGTCGATTTTCCTTGAATTTCAGTCGACCTAGCCATGTTTGAGTCGACCTATAGCCTTTAACTCGACCTGAGAGCTGTGGGATGGACCCTGTTTGGTTCCACCATATCTCGGGTGGGCTGGGATCCCATTAAGTCGACTGCTTTAGTCTTGCTGGGCCCAAATTAGTTGCGGTTAGCACTAGACTGTCTTTATCTCCTAAACGGGCTTCTGAGGGCCATCTGTGTGGTGGGGTGGCCCAATGGAGACCATTTCCTTTTTGTTGTGGCCTAGGAACCTTTCTGTTCTAAACGGCCCACTGTGGACCATCTTCCTTTGGGAAATGGCCCATCTAGGACCGTCCTTGTCTTCTTGAGGCCCAATACGGGCCGTTTTCATCCTTTGATGCTGGACTTTGTCCCTCTAGCCTAGTATCGAATGTTGCGGTCCATGATAGACCATTTTTGCCTTGTTGCAGCCCATGTATGACCGCAACTCATCTAGAAGCGTGTTTCCTACTTGTTTCTTGTGTGCCTCAGTAGTCGGGCCATGGATGGCTTGTGCTTCAATCAAAACCTGATTATATGCATGTCTTTTGCAAGCCATAATCTTATGGCTTCCCATTTAATTATTGAAATTTCACTTGATCCTAGAAGATAAGCTACATAGTTTGACCTTGAAATTCCTGGATGATTCCAATGAATGTTTAGATATTACTTGGGATCTTGGATCCATCAAATCAATGCCAACGCATCATAGGGGCCCGGTTTGGTCCTGGGAGGCACGCCCGAAAAGTACTAGTGCCCTGGGGAGTTGTAATGACGTGTTGAGGTATTGCACCAAGTGCATGACTAGCGTGTATAATGAGACTTGTATAATTGTAAATCTGGACTAGTGTTTATACTTTAGCACTCTGATATTTTTAAATTTCTTCCACACTAATATTAATTTTGCTACATTAATCCATATTGCTTGTCTGTAATTCCAATTTGTTATGCAACTTCTCGACAACCTCACTAACCCTTCAGGGGCCTCATCAACCTCTTGGGTGGTGTCCCCAGTTCCTGCGATCGGTATATCGATTTTATCGATATATCGGTGTCCGGATCTCCGGATCGTTACAGTTGGTATCAGAGTTGTGTTGGGGATTTGTATAAGGAATTGAAATTACTTGCAATTGTCCAGAACAAGTCCACTTAAGTCATCTATTGCTGGCTTAGGATGTTTTCTGTAATTGTTGATAGGTTTTCGTTCCTATGTGGCTTCTAGATCCAAGATGCCGCATAGTGAAGAGTATGTGTATTCCGGGAGGGAGGTGACATTTCTCCTCCTGTGATCATTGTGTTGGTTAGTTTAGCTGAATTACTATTTGTGCATTTCGGTGCATTCCGGTGAGTTTAACTTCATGTTTCTTCTCTCCTTTTTCATTTCTCTCGTTCTACTTTCTCCCTCGTTTCTCTTTTCCCTCTGTTCCTCTCGATGCGGGGCGCGTGACCGTGCCGAGTTTACCGAGGTAGAGACGCGATGGAATGGGCTAGAACATGATGGAATGATGGATGAGGTGGACGCTAGCGGGATTCGTGGGTGGATCCTACACTAGCATGGTGTAATCGTTTTGTCACCTGTGAATTTATTAGAGGTCGGTTTCTCTATGTGGGCTAAGTGGCTTGTCACTTCCCGTGTTGATAGCCATGTGTGAGTTCCATGGTGTATTCCTGTCCGCTTTTTCCTTGTTCATTCGAGGATGGTATAATGTCTTTTCAGTTTCGTCCTGTCCTTCCATCTAAATTTCAGAGATGAAATTTCTTTAAGGAGGGAGGGACTGTAACACCAGTGTTTTAACGGATTCTTAGTGGTGCGGATCTAGATTTTATTCTGAGCATTTCGACTATTTTTACGGATTTTTAGGCAGTGATTAGGTATTTAAATCAATTAGTTAAAGATTGAATACATGTGTCATGGCCTATTGCATTATCTAGCATGGTTAGTAGGTTAGGTCGTCGCATACATGTCACTTCAATTCAGATGCATGATTGGTCTATATTTGGGTGTACCGGCCCTCCCCCGTCTGTCATCATCAGTAAGATGGGTCTTGTGCATGAAGGATACACATTTGGTTGCCCTAGGCCCCTAATATTTTTCACATTCACACATGATAGTTTCACCTATGGATGCCACGGCCCACCCAAGTCTGTCAGAGTCACTACAAAACTAACACATGATAGATCCACATTTGGTTGTCCAGGTCCACCCTTGCACTCCATAGCCTTTACCCCCACACCGCATCATAGTGCATGGCATATGCATTCAAGCAAGCATCTAGCAACGAGCGGTGAGATTCACGAGGAGTGGGCAAAAGCTTGTGAGTGCCTCTTGGGATTCCAAGTAGGCAATCTGATGATGGTGAGATTAGAGTGGCTCTACCCTAGGGTCACCTCCAAATTGAGGGCACGAGGACTTGCACCTTCCCAAGTTTCGAGTGGCTTTAGTAACACGGCTTATGGGTTGAACTTACCGATGGGTTTCGGAATACACCCCACTTTCCACGTGGCTGATCCAGCACCCTCTTAGGGCACCGCGGTGGATCTTAGAGAGCACCTCGAGCCCATACCCTCCTTTGAGAGAGACACCCTCGGAGAGTCTCCACATATCAACCTGAGAGCCCAACGTGTGCACACGGAGGTAATACTAGGCAAGCATGATACCATCACTAGCAAGAGAGTGTTCCCGAGCCACCTTGAGAGGCTGAAGAGCCATTCCTCGGCTAATGACACAGGGTTGAGTTTGGAGGTCATAACTCGCCTAGAGCTGCTTTGGAGGATCACTTCCTCGGCAGACCCATACACGATGAAGTCGAGTTCTCTGCACCCCGGGAGTATGATGGGGACATCCCTGCCCCTTCCACATTTTTTTTGAGGCCCCTGATGCTCATCGACAGTGCTTCATTGTATCCGTCACATTTTTTTGAGTTGAGTCATGTAATTTTTATATTTTATTTGAGTCATAATTATGTAATTTTTCTTTTATTTGACGAAGCGCTGTGGGCTTACCGTACAGTCTATAAAACCCCAACTGGTTGTTCACCCTTCTCCCTTGTATATGGGTCAGAGGTTGTGGTGCCAATTGAATTGGAGGTTCCATCACTGCGGGTCGCCATTCAGCATGGGTTTGCTAGCAGCAAACAAACCAACATAGAAAAAAGACTGGAAGAGCTCACCAAGCTCGAAGGAAAGCATCTCCGAGCGCAGCAGAATATTTAACTATAACAAGCTCGCCTGGCCCGTGCTTTTAACAAGCTGGTCAAAGGGTGAGAATTCAAGAAAGGTGACCTGGTAAAGGTCAAAAGAAGAGAAGTGATGCCTCCAACCCCAAAGGGAAGTTTGTTTAAAAGTGGGTCTGACCATATATCATCCGTCGAGTCTATGAAGGTGGTGCCTACGTCCTGGTAGATCACAAAGGTGTAGTCCAGTTCTCCCCTCTTAATGGGAAACACTTGAAGCAGTACCATACAGCCCCACCGGCATTCACAGAATGACCGAAATTCACCTTGGCCTAGTGGCACTCCATCTTGGTCCACAATTCCAGAAATATCCCTGGTATACACTAATCTTGGGATCCCTTGGGAGCCCCGCATAGTCCCACTGGGTTGCCACTCTATACATATTGCCATTACGGGCCTTACACCCAAATTGGTAAAAATTCTTCCTTTATGTTAGCATTATCTTCTTGCTAACGAATAAACCATCTTCTCGGCGCAAGACTTCGTGTCCTAGCCAAATTTTACACACTATCGCCATTACGGGCCACACGTCAAAATCGGCGCAGAAATTCTTCTTTTGCGTTAGCATTACCTTCTTGCTAACGAATAAACTATTTTCTCACCGCAAGACTTCATGTCCTAGTCGACTTTTATATAATATTGCCATTATGGACCCTACGTCCGAATCGATAGAAATCCCTCCTTTGTAGTGGCATTAGCCCCTTGCCAACGAATAAACCCTTTCTATCGACGCAAGGCCCCGTGCCCTAGCCAACAATCATATGCTACCATCTAAGGTTGAGCATCGCATATCGACTCATCGCCATTCTCTTACACTTTGATAATACAAAAATAATAAGCAGCTGATATGCATAGGCTAAGCAGCTGATATGCTCACAGATTTTAATCACATATCAATCATGCATTCTTATGTGATGACTCATTATGTTGCTATCATTAAAACAACACATCATCATCAAAGCACAAGGGGCACAACATTTTGAACCTGCCTTATCATTTTTAAGCACGTCTAGGAGCAGGGATGTGTTCATTAAACGTCACTGTAATGGGACGCGTTCTTGGCTTCTTGGTGTGGCTCGTATTGACTCTTTGGAATGACTATCTCTGATCGCGGCTGCATAGATGACCGTGTTCAAGTCGCAGTATCTGTGGGCACCACGTCTATTGCAGACTTCATGAAATGTCCCCGTTTGGTCAACCTTGGGTTATTGTGGTATTATAAGTCTAAAAATTGATACTTAAGTGACATTTTTGACTTGTCTAGTAATATGATGATTACCCCTATAAGCTTGTATTCTTCTGGAAGTTAAGATTGTTCCCTTATGAATGCCCTAACGTTTGTACTTGGCTATTGTAATAATGAATAGTGATTATTGAGCCTTCAACCCTCTGTCAATCATTGCCAGTAGGACAGAAGTCCAAAACCATTCTGAACCCATGAGGAAAGACCACGGCTCATGAGGTAAACTAAATTATGATAAACTCATGAGGAAACACCACTGGCTCATGAGGTAAAAGTAAACTATATTGAACTCATGAGGAAGACCACTGGCTCATGAGGTACACTACATAAGGTACACTAAAATATATTGAACCCATGAGAAAGACCACTGGCTCATGAGGTAAATTGTTGAATTAATATGAATGTTTGATATTCATGTCCCAACCCAAGAAAGAGAATATAGTTCTCTTGACCTTTATTGTCAAGATACGCTCACTATTTTGTTATTCCATCTTGATATTCATGTGATTCCGTAGACGGCTTCACGGCAACATGATGTCTATTCGGAGGGTCCAGACGGGACGTGTCCTCCAGGGGTTGACTTCTCTTCGCTGTTGTGATTCTGGTGATGGTTTCACGTCGGCATGGTGTCTATTCGGAGGGTCCAGACGGGACGTGTCCTCCAGAGTTTCTTCGGTTGAAATCAAATTTTTTTAAAAACTCCCGCACGCCTCTCTCTCCTCTCATTTCACTCTCTCACTCTCTCTCTCTCTTTCTCTCGAATCCCTCTCTCTCCCTCACTCGTTCTCTCTCCATCTCTCTCCTTCTCTCTCTCAATTTCGACCCAGACGAGGTCCGATCGAGACGTGGGAGGCGCCGACGGAACGAGCTCGACGCGAGGAACGCGTGGACACCCTTCTTCCCTTGGTTCATGGAGCGTGGAGACGAGACGGATCGAGTGGAGCCGTGTCGTGCCGTCATTCGATCTGCACCGAATCGTGGTTTTCGTCGCGCGTGAGGTAGGAGGATGGACTCCTCTCCTCGTTAGGACACCACCGGTACCACATGTGCCGTGGTCCGACGCCCTTTTCCTCATTTTCTGTACATGCTTCCATGTTAGGGTAATTTAGCCCCTTTTTCACAAAATCGACTCCATGGGCATCGTCTTTCAATTTTAGTGGCATGTTTATGTATAAAATGTTGTTATGGCATGGTAGGGTAGTTTAGACGCGTGTTTCCCTGCATTTTTCGTCGATTTTAGTAGATCGAGAGGGGCTCCGATTTTGGGCTCCGTAATCTCAAAACCCAGTCGGTGTAATGCGCCAACCCCAGTGCGTTACAGTCCCCTGACGCCCCAGCGGAGGTGCGTCACCTGAAGTGTAACGGATGAACTCTAGTCCATTACTTGACCTTTGACCAGTCATTTGACCGTTGACCTAGTTAGGCAGTTCGTGTAGCAGTTTCTGGTAGATCCGTCAAAGTCACGCAACGCCCCATGCTTGGTGCATTACATCTTGCATAAACTATGGATTTTTATGTGTTCGGGTGTCTTTAACGGACCTGACCTCGTGCGTTATAGTCATGTAGCGCACCTGCCTTGGTGCGTTACATTCTCTGTTAAACTGTGGATTTTCTATTGTTCTGGTGAGTGTAACGGCCCATGGGAGGCGCGTTACATCAGTATAACGCCCTACCCTTGGTGCGTTACAATCTGTGTGTCTGTGTGCTTGTGTTTCTCGAATGTTCGGGTGAGTGTAACGGACTCAAGGGGGCGCGTCACAGGTCATTACTTCCTCCTCGTGGGATCGACCCGTATTTACCACTGTACTTGTAATTAATCATTTAAGTGAGTGAGTGCGGTTATTATAAATTTTGAAATTTGTGTGGCACGGCTATTTTTATCAACGACTGGTTGTGCGCATCAACGCCATGATGTTGCACCTACCTCCCTCACGAAACTGTGCGCCCCTCGCTCACTTCAAGCTGACCACCGATCGCTCTGAAAACTGATTCGAGTGGCCGAGACGCTGGCCTGGAGATGCCATCCTCGGGACTGGCCTCGATATCCCAGTGTAAAGATGATGGCTTCTTTTGGGGAACCACACTCAATTGCTCGCCCTGAGCCACGTCTGGCCCCCGCCCAGTTATCAGCCAATATCTCCTCCAGCCAACAGTCTAGTTCTCCCTCGTCAAATTGGGCACGTCCCTCACCTCGAGGAGAGTCTCTATAAAAACACGGGGATATCCGCCTTATTATGCAATGACCCGAGGACCAACCCACATGTCGGAGTTGTCCCGTGGCTTGCACTAGTTGTAATTCGAACTCGCCGGCACGCATGTAAAACCCACGTGGCTCTCATCAAATATATTACCACCTGAATGCATGTCTTTGCACCTGTATTCGGGACCCCGGCCTTCCTCCACACCACCCAGTGTGTGTCCAGTGCCCTTGACTCTAGTAAACTACACTTACTAGTCAGACGTGCACCTATAGCTGTGAAATGCCCCTGGCCCACTACCCATGGCTTCAGATACATACAGACTTCTCTTCAACATGGAATGAAGGTGTTCGGATTCAATTTGATGTAAATAAACATCGACTGCTTGGGGTTAGTAGGGAAAGATGTCCATGTACGACTCCCCACAATCGCCTACACACTCATGCCTATGGAACCTCCCTTCTCTCCACGTGTCGCCCGACCTCCTGAGCCCACGTGCCACGTCCTGGCAACGCTTCACATTTGACCTTCGGTTCCATAGGTGGTTGTCAAGAAATTGACTGGCACACCCACACCCCAGCTCAGCTACCCTAATCCCAAAAATTTCTCGTGCCACCTGATTCCTCCTCGACTCTCTATAAGAGGCAAGTGCCCGGTATTGCCTTGAGAGGGATGCGGCTATAAAGGGGGATACCCGAGATGTGTCAAATTCTCATGTTTTCCTTCATCGCTTTATCCCTTCCCTCAGTCTGGTCACCGGATCCCAGAAACCCCACTGCGGGGAACAAAAAGGATGGCACGCCCGATGGGACATCTCATGCCTTCCTTCTTTTTGTTGAAGAGAAGCCTGTGCCAGCCCGAAGCCCTGGTACCCTTTTCCTATCCTTGCAGGAGAGACAGAGGAGGGTACTCACGCGCATTTCCCAAGAGCTCACAGCTTACATTTCGATTGCCAGACCGCATCCGGTGACCATCAACGATCGTTGGCTCCACAATGTCCAGTGCTCCAGCAACCATGGCGGCCATCACATATGGCCCCATCATCATCGCCACCCACGTGTGGGTGGGCTACTTGGCGACGTCGATAGCCTTCGACAACTTCGCCCCAGTTGTCGGATCACCCTATTTCCTAGGTGTGGTCCTAGTGACTGCTTCACAATCGCTCCCTGTACCTGACATGCCGTGCTCATCCCCAGCATCAGCAACCCGCCCGAGCATCAAACTTGGGCCTTTCTCCACCGGCCCCTGCGGGGGTCCAAGACCTGTTCTTGCCCGGGCAAGCGCCAGCCCCCGGGCCCAACTTCGGCTAACTTTCTGTGTGGGCCCTGTGCCCCGAGCTTCGGCCACCACCTCAGCATTTCACTCGAGCCTCCAGCCCTGAGCCCCAGTCAAGCCAGCATTTGACATGGGTTTCCATCCTCGGGTGCCTGGCTTCTCAGTATCGTACTCGGGTGTCCAGCCTCGAGTCCTAGCCGAGCCAGCTCCCTACACAAGTTTCCCACCCTCGGGTCAAGGCTCTCCAGTACTTTACTCGAGTCATTTGACCCGAACCCTGAAAGAGCTGTCATCCAGCGCGGGTTCCCAACCCTGAGTTCCAGGCTCCCCAACATCCAGACCAGACACACAACCCCAAGACTCCTTAAGGTCAGCCCCTAGTGTGTGGACTTTCTGCATTGGGCTCCAGGGCTCCCAACTCTGCTATGGGGTTCCTCCCCCTACTACTCAGCAACGCCAACTCTCAGCATAGGTCTTCCTCTAGGGGACGTAGAAACTCCAATGTTGGCTGTGGGTCCTTTGTCTCACGCTCCAGCTCCGCTGGCCCTCGGTACGGGCTCACAACCTCGGGTCGTTGGCACCCCAGCACCTTCTACGATGTTGGTTTTTGCTGCAAGACTGTCATCTCGAGCATCGGTAGCACTATTATCTGCTCGGGCCAGAGCCTACACCTGAGCCACTGGCTCCCGATATGGACTTTATGCCCTGGGGGCCAACCCCAGTGTTCTCGGTTAATGGCCTCGCGCCACCAACAATGGGAGATCGGTGTAACACCCTGGATCTTTGTCAGATCATTATTAGCTCTTTCAGATCCTTTTTGGAGAGTTTCGGATCCTTTTTTAGCTCCCAAGTTGACTTTTACAATCCGTGTGGATTTTGTTCCTATACAAGTTACGGAACCCTATGGTGAGTTTATTTCTCAATTCATCGACTCGTGGATGATACAGTTGCAATGTACTCTTCGCGAGGATCATTTCGACTATTTTTTCATATTTTTCTAAATTTGTGCATTTTTGGCATGTTTTATAGATTTTCAGAAAATAGAAAAATTTCTAATTCCTTTTTATATAAACCAACCCCCCCACCCTCTCTCATTCTCACTCGTGCTCTCTCTCTCTTTCACTCCCGCTCTCTCTCGTTTTATCATTCCTTCGGCTCCGGCTGTAGACGGAGGCAACCGCGAGTGAGGTAGCGACGCCGGGAGGTTGCTGAGATGCGTGGTGGAGCGAGGATCAGTGTGGTTTAGCCGTGATCCTGAACAGTGGATTCAAAGCCGATGGTTCGATTTGCGTGGTGATTTTTGACACGGTTCAGTCGCCTCAGCGCTCGGTTTCGTCGATGGTGGTAGGCAGAGGGATCGCCACTTTGTCCTTTACATTTTTCCTATAATTTTGCATAGATTGGTGCTCGATCAGGGGAGACCAGGCCAGTTTAGTGAAAATCGTAGTTTTTGGGATTTGTAGGGTACACCAGAAAATGTGAACCATTCTCGATGTAGTTAGTGTCAAATTGATCGCTAGGATGGCAGGATCCCAACCCCACCAATTTCGTGTCGATCTTTCGGGAAGGAGGGAAAAATCCCCTCTTCAACAATTAACATAAACTTTGATAGCAAGAGCGATATTCAAGCTTTTAGAAAGCCGAACCAAGTTATTAAGAACCAAAATCACATTACTTTAGAGTTGTTTGCCCGTGCTTCAGGCGTTTCGGACAGGGGTGCGGCTATGCCTTATGGCCATGGTAGTATTGAGGCCAGTTTCATTGCCATGACGAGCTGTGATTATGTGCATGGTGTGAGTAATTTAATTGTCTTTAATGCAAATCATTTTCCACCATTGCAATGAGTTCTCCACTACATGTTTACCTCTCTCATTTATCCAAAAAGAGGAAGTTGAGATGAAGTAACTGAGGTCCATCAATTTCTATTCTACCATGTCATGAAAGGCGATGTAGTTGATATGGGCTGGCTCATGAAATCCTTGATAGGTCTATGCCATACCCAGTTAAGGAGGTCCTTGCCTTATGCTTCACAGTTGACTAGAGTCTTTACTTATGTTGGGATCCATTTGGAGAACGAACAGTACATTCAAGTCAGATAGGATGATATTTACAACGCCCACAAGATTTTCTCCGATATGGGATATTACCGGGATGCAAATAGTGAGCTTCGTCGTAATGTCCCAGTTTATGGGGAAGAGGTTGACAGTGAGGAAGAGCAAGAACTAGACCACCAGCATGGTCAAGGAGAAGCACCTGCACCTGTTCAGGCCGAGGATCTGCCTCCACCAGAGGACCTACATCCACCACCGTAGTTCTATCATGGGGAGTCTTCAGCTCAGGGTGCTAGGCAGCCTACTTGGGAGGGTTGTGAGACTCTAGATAGGCGCATCTCATGCATGGAATCCTGCCTTGACTCAACTATTGGTAGGTTTGATACTTTTATGGACACCTTCTCTCACTCCTTAGATGATCTTACTGCCCACATAGTCTCTCTTGCTATTGACTACATGGATACCACCAATGCTTATAGGACCACCACTCGTACCCTTCTTCATGTTGAGCACCTTCTGCGAGACATTGAGACCTGTATCCCTCCCCATCCACCTCTACCTCTACCTCCACCTACTGATGAGGATGGCTCTGAACACTTGGAATTATCAAGGATAAAGAGTTTTGGAGATTTTTTGGTGAGGCTAAGGCTTGGCAGTTAAAGAATGATGTTCTTAATAGGGGCATGCATGACATGGTACATGATGCATTTGGGATGCCATCCTTTGAAAATAAGAGTGGTGTAGGGGAAAATGAAAGTGCAACTAATGTTGATGATAACTCTAGAAGGTTCTATAAATTAATTAGAGATGCTAAAACACCTTTATACCCTAGTTGTACAAGACACACTAAGCTTTCTGTTATTATTCGAATGTTCAACATTAAGTGCATGGGTGGATGGAGTAACTCATCTTTTGAATTAATGTTGAAGTTGGTAAAAGAGAATCTTCCGGATGGTGAAGTGTTGCCAAATTCATTGTATGAGACGAAAAAATATTATCAATGACTTGGACTATGGCTATCATAAGATAGACTCATGCCCCAATGATTGTATATTGTATTGGAAAGAAAATAAAGATCTGCATAAATGTCCTAAGTGTGGTGAAAGTAGATGAAAATCTGATGAAGGCATTAATAATGATGAAGAAATGAAATAAAAAGTACCAAGAAAGCTCCCCTGTCACTTTCTCCTCATTCCAAGATTACAAAGGATGTACATGTGCTCAAAATCTGCTCTTAACGTGAGATGGCATGGCAAAGAACGTCGTAAGGATGGCATTTTGCATCATCCTGCTGATTCATCTTGTTGGAAGACATTTGATGCTATAGATGACTTTGGATTGGAGGTCAGAAATATATGATTGGGTCTAGCCTGTGATGGTTTCAATCCTTACACTACAATGTCGATCAGGCATAACACTTGGCCCGTTCTTCTAATGCCATATAATTTGTCACCTTGGGAATGCATGAAAAGTCTAAACATATTCCTATCTTTACTCATCTCTGGTCCAAAGGCACTTGGTAATGACATAGATATATATTTGCAGCCACTAATAGAGGAATTACAGGTATTGTGACATGGAGTTGATACTTTTGATGCTTCGACTGGTCAAATGTTCCGGATGCATGCTGTAATATTGTGGACTATCAATGATTTTCCAGCATATGCATGCCTGTCTGGGGTCGGTTCTGGCGAAAATCCGAAGGGCGGTAGGGCTGGTAAAGTGACAAAAAAAAAAGAGAAAAAAAGACATACATGCAAGATGATGGAATCAAAAGCTGTTGAATTTTGTCCTTTATTCAACAATGTCATCATTGGAGCCCGAGACAAGCCCTCGGGGGTAACTCAGATAAAAATGGGGCGCGAGGGGCCTATGTACAAGAAGGTGCCGAAGCTCGTCAAGCATCAGACTCGTCCCTCCGCAACTCAGCAAGGTGAGTCTCCCTCTGGGAAATCTCCCCCTGGAGCTCCTCCAGCTGACGACGGGACGTCTCTATCGCGGTCTGCACACTCTTGCACTCTGCCTCGGCCTCCTGAAGCTCCCTCCGTAGCTCCTCTACTCGGAGGAAGGCCCTCTGACCGCGCTCCTTATCGCTCCGAAGTTGAAGGCTTACTTCAACTTGGGTGGCTCGAAGCCCGCGGAGCTCCTCCTCCTCCTGTTGGATCTGCAACTTGGCCCTCTGTCTCTGCTCCTGTGCGAGGTAAAGGCGAGCGAACTCGCCCCACGGCGCGATCAACCTCGCCACCCATGCATCTCGGGGAAGACCCAACATGTGGTAGCTCCCGGTGAATGCCTCCAGGCTACCCCTCGAAGCCTCTACAGCAGGCAAAGGGTCAACCTGGATCAACTGGTCAAGACTTTGGAGAAGCTGGTCAGCCATGGTGGCCTTCAGTGCCACCCCAAGCGCAGGAGTGTTGGGCCACTCAACTCCGAGGGCAGGGAAGTCCACAAGCACCACTGCCGCCCCTTCTGCTAATCTTGAATTGGGAAAAAGAAGAGGAAACAAAAGTTCGTGAGTGTACCACCACAATAAAGTCACCATGGTAGAGGTCCAAAGGTGCAAATCACAATGACTTTACCTGAAGCAGCTGTGTTGTCTGCCGGGTCAGGCCTGAGAGAAGACCCCTCCTCTGGAACTGTAGAGGGAGCTATCTACAAGTGTCGGTCCCTGTTCTATGGGCGGTATAGCTGTAGCCGATCTCTCTGCAAGTGAGACAAGGCATGGAAAATCTTAGCATTTCATCAACACCAACAATCAACACGAGGCGTCAATTCAGGCAAGATGTTAACGGTCAATTAGCATATTTGGGGGTTATTGCTAAAAAAAGGTTTGTTCATTGGTCCAAATGAAAGGCCAATTGCAAAGTAGGTTTATGTATTGGTAAAGACAAAAGGAATGCGTGTTCATTAGCATGGACGAAGGGCCCAGTGGAAAGCCTTGCCACGGTCGCCTACCTTCGTGATGAAAACAAAGCAGTCCTGCCAATTCTTCACATTGGAAACAACAGGCATGAAGTCAATGAACTGCTTCCTTCTACGAGCTCTAAAGCAGTACTTGTTGCTACCAAAGTCAGGACACCATTGAATATGGAAGAGAGATTGGATGATGTCTACGACAGAGGTGACATCAATCTCATCGCAATGCCAGAAAAGGGCACACAATATCTTCAAAGAATTGGGCACCAACTGCCCAGGATAAATCCCGTAATAGCACAGGAGACGCTCAAAGAAAACCAGTATGGGGAGACAAAACTAGCATGGAATGCATCAATGGAAACACGAGGTCCCTCGAGATAACATACGCCAAGAAACTCATCCTCCATGGAGAGGACTATGTCATACTCCATGAGAATCTGGAAGGCTTCTCTTAAACCCTAAATGACTCGATAAATCATCTGGGTTACAAGGGGAAGATGAGGATGAGCGAGAGCCCTTGAGGTGCTCGGACCACTTTGTGGCTCTCCTCGTGGAGCCCTTGCGATTTTAGAGGAAGATTCCTCTTCAGACCTTTCAAAGAGACTAAGTTTCCTATGGAGGTGAGGCATGATGTAGCATTGAGAGGATGGGGGCTCATCGGTGAACAGGGAGACTGGAAGGCAGAGGGGCGACGAAGGAAGAACAGCAAAACCCGGTGCTGTAGAAGATGACGGTATGATTCCACTGTCCGTTCGTGTGGAACCTCCCACATTTGATGGGTCCAAGTCTTTGGATCCCAAGAACTATCTTGATTGAGAGGCCAGCATGGATCGATATTTTGAGTGGTTCGAGATGACAGACCACCGGCAGGTTAGGTACGCCAAAATGAAGTTGATGGGGCAAGCTCAAACGTACTGGAGCAATGTGGAGAGTTTGCATAAAACACACAATATATTAGAATCATCAAAACCATTGTCAAAGACAACGAGGGAGCGCACTGAAGCCAACACATAGCACATGTGTAAATACTTAGACTAGCATATTAAGATTATTTCTACCTATTTCTGACTATACGTTCTGATATTCTGCATCGGGGTGTGACACCAGCACACCAGCCAGGTCCTACAATGACCCTCCAGCAAGTCGGGGCCACCCCTGACCCTCAGACACGTGGCGATGAGCCACTTGTCTTTAGCTCTCGGGCCAACCCGAGGCTACCCTGTCAACTAGCAGTGCAAGGCGACACACGCCTCGAGGTCGAGCCCACGTGCCCCAAGTGCCTCCCGTCAGCTACTACCAGCCCAAATCCTCAGCCCAAGGCCCATTCCTAGGCCCCTTAGCTAGTTATCCAGGCCATTCGATGACCCGGGATGTGTCGGGCATTTAGACGAACACCTTGCGAGCGGCAGCTATGACGCAACAACGACAAGCCCCTATGGGCTAATCCCAGCATTTTCAAGCACCCCGTCCTTCAAAGGACACCCCCATACAATAAGAGAAAACCCCTAAGGGCCATCCCTCGGGGTTGCAGTGAACCCGAGGGTAGTTCACCCCAGGGCGTAGTCGTGCCCCCTAGGAGGGCGAACCCCTCTAGGGACCGCACCCTCCTCCCAGCCTGGAGGCCCTACGGCCCACTCCAGTCCCAGTTCATACAAATTTCCAGTCTCGCGGTGCAAGGTTCGCGTAAGGATTCGTTCACCATACCCATCCGTGGAAGGAGCCGCAAAGAATGCCCACGACGAAGCACGTGGGTCAACCCTCAGTCAGCACGCACAAGCGTCTCAGTCCGCGCACAAGCGTCCATGTATCCTCCCAGAAGCCTTGTCCTTTTTCTCTTAGTCAAATTAGGAAGAAAATTTAAAAAATGGGGATTTTATAGAGGTGGGGATCGCCCTACCCTCTCCCTCTCTCCAGTCCGCCTAAACCTCCTCGGGGGATGGTTTAGGCTGACCAGCCTGGACCCCCAGGTTGGTCTGCCTAAACTCCCAATAAATAAAAAAATGTTTTTTTATTGAAAAAACAGGTGTATTATTTTATATTATAAGCTCGCATGCAAGTAGGGTAGCTAAGCATTTTTTCTTTTTTTTTTACATAAGAAGATACTATCATTACATATACGTATCTTGTATGTGCACATAGAATCAATGTAGCGGCCGGGGTGTTGAGGAAGGAGACCGCAAGGGCCAGAAGAATATTGGGGAAGCGGGCTATAAGAGCCAATAGGAATGCCAGAAACAGGTCGCAAAAGGCCAGAGGACGCCATAGAAGTAGGCTATAAAAGCCAAAATCTGAGAAGTGGGTGCTAGAGTCGATGTTAGGAAGCGGGCTACGAGAGTCAAAGTTGAGAAGCGGGGTGCAAAGGGCCGAAGTTGGGAAGCGGGCTGTAAAGAGTCGAGGTTAGCGAAGTGGGCTGCAAGGGGCCAAAGTATGGGGAGCGGGCTGCGAGAGCCGAAGGATGTTGAAAAGTAGGCTAACAAGCCAAGGGATATTGGGAGCATGCTAACAAGCCGAGAGATGTTGGAAGCAGGCTATAAAGCCGAAAGATATGGGAGAGCACAGTGGGACGGATGGATCAATCCTAATAGTGGGTCTTGATCGAAATGGCCAGATCAAAAGGTGTTGGGTAGCGGGCCGTGGAAGGCCGAAAAGACATTATGATAGCAGGCCACGAAGGTAAAGGGATGTCAGAAACGAGGCGTAAAGGGCCAAAGGGTAGCGGGGAAGGGTAGGATGTTCATCGGCTTGGACGGTAAGTTGTGACGCCGACTTCATGATGGTTGCTTCTTTTTTTTTGTTGTTCCCTAGTAGGGACGAGATGTTCGAGCCAAAGTGAGAGGTCTCTTCTTCTGTTCTTTGGTCGGGGAAGGATCCGAACCAATGTGGAAGGTTTCTTTTTTTGATTCTCTAGCCGGGGAAGGACCCGAACCGAAGCGAAAGGTTGATTCTTTGATTCTCTTGTCGGGGAAGGATCTGAACCAAAGTGAAATGGTTTCTTCTTTAATTCTCTGGCCGGGAAAGGATCCGAACCAAAGTGGAAGGTTGATTCTTTGATTCTCTAGCCGGGAAAGGACCCAAGCCAAAGTGAAAGGTTGATTCTTTGATTCTCTGACGATGCACCTTAGTGATTTCACAGAAGAAAGGTTGATGCACTTCAAGTCTTCACAGTAACTAAGGTCGATGCTACCTCAGTTATCGCAGAATAAAGGTCGATGCACATCGAGTGGGCACAGTAACTAAGGTCGATGCACCTCATGCCAGCGCTGACAAAGGTTGATGCACATCAAGTGGGCATAGTAACTAAGGTCGATGCACCTCATGCCAATGCTAACAAAGGTCGATGCACATCAGCATCTCTTGATCAGGCAAGTCGATGCACTCAAGGGCCAGGTCGCAGCAGCTGAACTAACTAACATCAATAAAGGTCTGAGCACTCAAGGGACAAGTCGATGCATATTGCTCTTACACAAAGCACTACGTCAAAGCAGTAGAAGAAATTAATGGAATCTAGTGAAATAAGCAACAACAACAGCAGAGGTACAAGATAAAAAATGGCCAACCGACCTTAACCAGCTAAGACTAACCAACGGTCGAACAGTGGTTGGGCAGAAGCGTGAGAACTCATGGCAAATCACATGAGCTCGAATTAGAGAGGAGGCATGTGTTCCCAAGACAACTTATGATGGGCACGTGATCCCAGTAATGGCGAGAATGGTGGCACGTAGACCCAGGAATTATGATTAGGCACATGATCCATGGCTGGATGATTAGAGGAACCTTCTCGTCCATGCCATGTGGGCCAATGAAATAAAAGGAATCAAAATCACTTTATCCAAAAGGATCTCTAGCGCCCCTGTTCTATAAGTAGGGGACGTCTTCTTTTGAAAGAGAGCTGCCAAGCGAGAGGAGGTGAACAGAAGAAAGTTGAGAAGAGAAAAGAGAGAGTGCGCTTCAAAGAGAGAAAAAGGAGAGCCAGAGTTTGAGCAGAAAAGAAAAGAGCCAGCGTCTAAGAAGAAGAAAAGAGAAGAAGAGAGAAACGAGTGAAGAGGAAGAAGAATAGAGAGGTAGCCGTCCTTTTATTGAAGATTTGTATTCATCTGTTCTTGGATCAAATCCAAAACAGTCTTGCTCCTGCGAGAGCTATATTTTCTTTGGATTTCTATTTGTGCAATTTGTCTTTGTTGTTTTCATTTTCCGTCCCTAAAAACAACCCATAAGTGGTACACTTAGGCCAAATGGACACCGGGAGATAATAGCTCCGATGACTGGCCTACAAGGAACCTCCCTGGAGCCATGAAGTGAGAAGGAGAAGCACCATCACTGTCGTCCTCACAGTCGGGCCACCACGATCGAGTAAAGAGTAAGAGTCTTGCCATCATCATCCTCAGCATGTGCAGCGAAGAATAAAGATGAATGGAGAAAAGAAAGGGGAGCTTCGCCGTCGTCGCTGCCGCCTTGGCCGATTGATGGAGAAAGAAGCAAGAAGGGAAAAGAAAGGGATAGGGTTTTCAACAAACCCCCCCCCCCAAAACAAGCTTAAAAAGAGAAGCAAGGAAGGTAGGATGGAGCCCGCCCATGCTGACTCGCCACCCCGCCTTCGCGAGCAGTCGCCGACCCATCGCTCCGCGAATAAAGACCCGCCTGGCACTGACTCAACCTCACGGTGCCTATCGTCGGCTCCTGAGGTCACATTACTGGGGCCGACTCAACCTCGCGGTGCCCGTCATCGACTCATGAGGTGGCATTACTAGCGCCGACTCAACATCGCGGTGCCTGTCACCGACTCAAGTGCTCGCAGCACCGATTCTTCTGGAGTCAAACTATAGCGTCGAGCCATCTGGTCAACTATTCGGTGCCGACTCAGCTTCGCAGGGTAAGACCATCGAACAAAGTGGGCCCCACATTTTGACATCTATAAAGAGGCAAATGCATCCGCGGACCTCGCTGCGCTCGTCCCTCACTAGCGATGTCCAGGACTGGGGGCATTTGTTGACATCCAAAATATGACTGGGTGATAATTATGTGCCCAAAGGAGTCAATTGAAAGTCAAAGACTGGTCCACTCGGATCGCTAAAGCCCCAGGTCACCTTACAAGAAGTCTCGGAGACTCTACATTTCATTATCTCTGGCTAAAAACATCTACCACAGCTCACTAAGGCTGGATAACGGTCAGAGCCAATGAATCGATGATGAAGCAATCGTGCCAGATATATCTCCACACCCCATCCAGCAAGGATGAGAATGTACCAAGTGATCCCCCACCTGATAAAGAAGCCCTCCTGTTTTCTCTCTTTTTTTTAGAATGAGGTAGGCAACTTTTTCCTCACGGTCACCCTTTACGCGAGTGTAGAGATTTAAGCATCCATGAAGTGTTAAGGAGATTTATGACGTCCCTACGGCTAAGGACCATTGCTCATATTGTGTGCGAAGTGTGGGAGTTTCATCTAGGGTCTGTCCTGTGAGCTATGCTAGCATCATGGCTATGACTCTTCCCCTAGCCATATGCACTCACCGAGAATTGACTTTTTATTCCTTAGTGTGTGTCGTGACGCACACATATCCAGAATCAGTACAACATTATTTAGCAAGGGAGTACGCGGCCCTAGAAATTTGAAGGAAGTGTGTTAATACTATATTTCAGGCAGACATACATGCGAGGCAAACAAGCACACAAATTACGTCATGATTATCATTTTTTCTTCTTTTTTTCTTCTTTTTTTCTTCTTTTTTCTTTTTTTCTTTTTTTCTTTTTGTTTCTTCTTCTCTTCCCTTTTTTTCCTCCTTTTTTTTCTCCTTTTTTCTTTTTTTTTCTTTTTTTGTTTTCTCTTTTCCAAAGGGCTTAATGGGCATCCCCGCAGGTTGGTGACTGTGGCATCGGGAGCTTGATGCCATGGCAATGGAGAGAAGGTGTCATATATGGTGGTGAATCCCTAGGGGGATCAAGGGTTAGTGTGAAACCAAAGGGGGTCTTTTCGTTCATTAGTTCAGACAACAGTTCCAAGCCAAGGGTAAGAGATTTGTCGGCTTAGACCAAAGGTCATGATGTCGAATGACTTGACTTAGACGTAAGGTCATCATGCCAAGGGAGAATATTTAACGGCTTAGACATAGAGTCATGACGCCATACAATTTGACTTAGGCGGAAGGCTATGACGCCAAGGTAGAATATTTAAAGGCTTAGACATAGAGTCATCATGCCGTACAACTTGGCCTAGGCGGAAGGCCACGATGCCAAGGTAGAATATTTACCGGCTTAGATAGAAGGCCATGACGTCGGACAATAGTATTTAACGGCTTATAAGTAAAGTGATGACGTCGTACAACTTGGCTTAGGCAGAAGGTCATGACGCCAAGGCAGAATATTTATCGACTTAGGTGGGAAGTCAAGACACCAGACAAGGATATTTAATGGCTTAGACATGAAGTCATGATGCCATACAACTTGATTTAGGCAGAAGGCCATGATGCCAAGGCAGAATACTTACCGGCTTAGGTGGAAAGTCATGATGTCAGACAAGGATATTTAATGGCTTAGACATGAAGTTATGACGCCGTACAACTTGGCTTAGGCGGAAGGCCATGATGCCAAAGTAAAATATTTACCGGCTTAGGCGAAAAGCCATGACGCTGGACAAAGATATTTTGTGTTTGCATAACAACTTAGATGAACGGTCACGATGCTGGCGATAGAAGTGATCTTTTCATTCACCAATCTGGATGAAAGGGTAGAGCCACAGGCCAAAAAGATCTTTTGTTGACCGGTCGGATGGGAGGTCCAAACCAGAAGAAAAAGCGTCTTTTTGTTGACTGGTGGGACGAGAGGTCCGAACCAAAGGTAAAAATGGTCTTTTTGTTAACTAGCTAGACGAAAGGTCCGAGCCAGAGGTAAAAGGGGTCTTTTGTTGACTAGCTGGATGAAAGGTCTGAGCCAAAGAAAAAAGAGGTCTTTTTGTTGACTAGCTGGATGAAAGGTCCGAGCCAGAGGAAAAAAGGGTCTTTTTATTGACTAGCTGGATGAAAGGTCCGAGCTAGAGGAAAAGAAGGTCTTTTTATTGTATGGTCGGAGAGAAGATTCGAGCCAAAGGTGAAAGGGTCTTTTTTTTGACCGACTGGACAAAAGGTCCGAGCCAGAGGCAGAAATGTCTTTTGTTGTCTGGCCGGATGAAAGGATCCGAGCCAGAGGTAGAAAGGAGCTTTTTGTTATCTGGCTGGACGAAAGGATCCGAGCCAGAGGTAGAAATGTCTTTTTATTGTCTGACTGGATGAAAGGTCTGAGCTAGAGGTAGAAGGGTCTTTTATTCATTTACCGGACAAAATGCCGCACCAATGATGAAATATTGAGGTTGACCCGACGGGATGTCGGAGTCAACAAACCTTACTTAGACGGCATGTCCAGAACAAGGGCAAAAATAACCGATGTTGTCATCTCAACACAATGTCAAAATCAACTAACCTGGAAGAGACGTAGGGTCCGGGCCAGAGTAGAATCTGGTTGTTGATTTGATAGATAGTCAAAGTCAACAAATTTGGCTAAGACATGAGACCTAAGCCAAGGGAAGAATATAGGATATGTGTTGACCTGACATCGTGTCAAGGTCAACAAGCTTGGCAGAGACGTGAGGCCTACGCCAAGGGTAAAATATGGGATAGGTGTTGACTCGACATCCTGTCGACGCCAACGAACTTGGTAGAGGCGTGAGGCCTAAGACAAGGGTAGAATATGAAATGGGTGTTGACTCGATGCCATGTCGAACTCAACAAACTTGACAGAGGCGTAAGGCCTGAGCCAAGGGCAGAATATAGGATATTTGTTGACTTGATGTCATATCAAGGTCAACGAACTTGGCAGAGGTGCGAGGCCTAAGCTAAGGACAGAATATGGGATAAGTGTTGACTCGACATCCTATCAGTTGGGTTTCGATCAGAGAAGCAGCGAAAACAACGAAACCCTAAGAAGTGGATCGTAGCTAGCGATCAAAATTAAAAAATGAATCAGAGGGAACCCGCTTAGGAAGAATAATTCTATAACTTTGCGGGATTAATTAATTCCCAGATGCCTGAAGACAATCGAGTAGAGGCTCGTCGGGCTGCTAGCCGTCCAAGTGTCTGGCCTCTAGATGTATCCACACGAGCAGCAGGAACAGATGGATTCTCCTTCTCGATCTCCACGAGTCGGCCACTCCTCAGCAGCACCATCCACCACAGCAGGAGGAGGAGGGAGAGAGGGGGGCGCCCAGACTAGGAGGAGAGAGAGGGGGGTGGCCAGAGGAAACCCTGATTGCTTGGGCCAGTGTTTCTCCCTTCAGTGTATATTTATAGACTCTGACATTTTTCACAAAAACCCAGACATTGTCTATAAATTTCATCCTTAACTCCCTTCGCACGTCCCTTGCATGTCCCTTTTGTAGGGGAGGACGACGCCAACTTCTCTGCGGAACCACCTCCGCCTTCGACGATATTATCCATGCTCCGCCGGTACGATGCTTTCGCAAATACCTCTCTCACCACGAGCGAATCACCCACCGTTCATGCCACCGCGAACGTCACAGAATATTCACAAGGCTGAAAGTCAACCACTGGGTCACAACCGGGTCGACCGGGGCCCACACAATGTGAAACGGAAACAACTAGCACAAAAACCAAGTGGCAGTCCTCTCTAGGCCGTTACAGATCCTAGTGGTCCTCTCGGGTCTGCAAGGCCAAGCCTAGCGGTCCAACCAGGACTGTAAGGCCCCAGAAGCCACCAGAACCCAAGCGGTCGCTACCAGACAGCCAAGCAGGGTGGCCGTCCTTGGCCTGACAGCTAGGCGTTGCCTAGCGGTCAGTCATATGGCCACAACCCCACTCAACCTCGAACGACTCCAAAATAGAAAATGGTCACATCCTGACCGTAAAACGCTGTCTGACGGTCTTCACCAGACTACTAAGCCCTCCTAGCGGTCCATCACGCGACCACAAAGCTTGAACCAACATAGGGGGACCCCAGCGGTCTTCACATGACTGCCTCATCCCCTAGCGGTCATCGGAAGGATCGCTAGGTCGTCCCGAGCTAGAAAATAACGAAAACAGTGATAAAAACCATTCCACACTCAGTTCACACCCATGTGAAGGGAAAAACAAGGGGAAACTAGTCCCCAACCTGTCAAGCACCGAGATGACCCATTTATATCCCAAAAATGTGATCAAAACACTAGATCCAGCCCACACCCCAAAATCATGCATTTTTCCCAAAATGTAAAAATAAACCTGCTCGGCTCACCATGACATACAAAACTCACGAGAAAGGAAGTACGCGGGCTAAGGATCTGTCCCCTTACCTCCACCAAACATTTCGTGCGCCGATGACGTCGATCCATCACGAAAACACTACTAGAAACCATGCCGGTGCCCCGAGCTCACGAACCGGCTTCACCACCCCACCACGTCTCAATCCACGACCCATCCTCGCATTCCTCTCCCTCACACCATCGCCGCCTCACCCTCGTCTGCCACCATCGGCTACCCGGGGGAGAGGGGGAGAGAAAGAGATGAGAGTGAGTGAGAAAGAGAGAATGGGGAGAGAGAGGGGGTTAAGGGGTTATATACAAAAAATTTAAAAATTTTAAAAAATATGAAAAATATGAAAAAATTATCTATTCTGATGGTGCTCTTATAAGGATACATTTTTACAAGAAGGACCTAGAACTTGGGATGAGTCCTCTTTTCAGTTACATTACTGTTGATTTTTCCCTATGCTTCTTATGTTGATCGCCATGATTTGCCACTCTGGGCACTCCCAGTTATCACCTCTCAATCATTCTTAACTTTATCTAATCATCTCTGCTGCCCTGGGCATCACTCCGATCACTTTCAAGAGTAAATCTTTCTAAAGTCATTGCTGCTAGCTTTGCCTAACTATTCTAGACATCAAGCTGGATCATGTAAACTCCAAATCTTGTGATTAGCCAAGTTGTCATCCTCATGGTTTATAACAACAAGCAATGGTCGACACTTGCATGAATGCTTTGGTTTGATGACTAAAAATGCTTTGTTTTGATACTTTGACAGGCATACTATGCCTTTTGCTATGCTTTCATGCTATCAATGCTATTTGCCACACTATGCTATGTTACCATGCTATGCTTCTTATGTTATACATGCTTAAATGCTTAATATTCATTGCTTATCTTTTATGATATCTTGGCTAACCAGATTTGTGAGTGCAGGAAGCAGCCCTTTCTGGTCCCACCGTACGGACATCACTCAGGTCCCATGGTGATTGCATCACTACATTTCATCTCTTAGTTCCTTACACTTATTGCCATCACCATCTTTCCATGTATGCATTTTTACTATATGATATTTACAAGGACATTGTGGCTTTGGTAAATCTAGAATTCGAATTCTCCTTCATCAAAAGTAATGATAATTTCATAGGAATATTAGTCATACAGATAGGCCATTGAGCCGTCTAAGACTGGGGACAATGGTTCCCTTTTGCGAGTTGGTGCGCGGATAAACGAGTTTCGACTTAGTATCAACTCACAACTCGATATCTTGATTCAGTCTGGATAGCTTAACAATATTATCCTTCATTACTTTCTATTTTAATTTGTTTTAATTTTTTCTTTAAGCCTAGCATGCATTCATATAAGATTTTGAATTAACCATGAAAAACCATTCTTCTAAGACATTTTGAGACTCAATCGCCATCAATTCTCAAGATATGAGATATTTAATGGATCAAATCCAGAGTCATTTGTTTTCTAAAGTTTCATCTATTGATCTATCGGGGTTCAGTTTTATCTGTCTCTGTTGAAATTTCCTTTTGTTTTCACCTTTGGTCTCTTGCGTTGTTACCCTCTGTGTTGTGCAGAGGAAGAGAGGAAGATCCTCGGTGTCTGCCCTCTGTGTGTAGCAGAGGAAGGGAGGAAGGTCCACCGGTGGTTTCTTCTGAGTGTGTCAGAAGGTTGAGGAGGTGTGGACGTGTAAAATCGCACGTCCGTATGGCCCTACCAGTCCAACATCAACAACAATTTCAACCGAGGAGACCGCGGAGAACATGTCCAGCCCGGACCCTCCAAACAAGCAGACATGGTGTCGTGGAACCACCTCTAGAATCGCGACAGCGAAGAGAAACTAACCCTTGGGAAGCTCACCACTCGTGGGCCCCCGAAGAGAACCGAACGGATCGTCAATCGGGTCCAAAATAGTCCCAAAATCCACCTCAATCACACCCTCATTGCCCCTTCAGCAGTACGCCTAGCGCGGGCTTCGCCGGCACGCTCCCAGCACCCCTTCGCCGGCACACCCAAATCCCATTCAACGGCACACCCATGTGCCCTTCAAGAAGGCTTTGCGTAGCCTTCAATGGCACGCCCCAACAAGCCTTCAACGGCACGCTCTAATATCCCTTCAACAGCACACTCATGTGCCCCTTCAAAGCATGCTCGGCGTAGCCTTCAACGGCACACCCTTGTGGATGCACTTTTCGGGACCCTTCGCTCTTTTCATTTGTTTATTCGTCTTTTCGTTCGTTTGTTCGATTTATGAGTGCAAGGGCGTGCCAGTCACCGAGGTGACGATTTATGCGGGCTTAAAGAAGCCTATGGTGCACTCATTCTGACTAATCAGATGATTGTGTGATTCGTGTCGGGACTGAGGACCCGCCGCACTGTAAAGGCTACGACGTTAATTACATCCCATCGGAGAGGAAAAAACCCTTGATTAATCACTGGGAAAGGGGGCACTACGGCCTAAGATTCACAATAATAAGAGCGAGAGTGAAATCTCAGATTGCGTTTAGGCGGACCCCGCATTGGGGCGAAATCTTCAGTCGGTCGATCGAAATCTCTGGTCGGTCGACCGAACTGTAAAACCCTGTAGATTTCTAATCCTTGGATATTTCAGTCGCCAGAAATCCTTCATCGGTCGACCGAACTCTATAACTTTTACAGAGTTCTGATCCCTGAAAAAATTGGTCAACCGAACCCTGTCCATTGGTCGACTGAACTCTGTAAAACTTGTAAAAATGGCTTGTTAGCCAAGTAAATCATATCCATATGACAATAGCTTCATGTCCTAATTCATTCCATGCATTTTCAATTTGATTTGGCTTTTGTTTATGCATTTGGAAATCTTAGACCATTTGAGCTTTTGTCATTTCACAAACTAGCCTTAAACACGGTTAAGCACGCTCAATGCTCACTCTTGATCACTTCGACACGGCACGAGATAGAAACTAAGTTCATGATTTTGTTATCATCAAAATCACTCAGAGAGACTCAACAGCAACAACCACCAACCCGAGCCAATAGAAGGCTATCAAGGCAAACTCCCTTAGCTAAGCTTGGGATAGGAGTAAAACCTAGCAATCCTAGCCCTCTGAAAGGGATAACCTTTACCTAGAGGAAGAAAGACCTGTGGTAGGCCCCCCCCCCTCTCCGATCAGGGAAAGCCTATCCAAGGTGAACATTTATTCCGTGCATCAGAAGGTGAATCTCCAGTGAGCATACGAGAGCAGAAAAGATGAAAGGGCTAAGGTAAATGCAAAAGTCCTTGCTACAGTAGTGATGGCCACCAATACCCATGCCGCAACAAAATCCTTCCTACCAACCTTCCTCCTTAATGCGTGCCTCAAATCCCCTCATGAACTTCCTCGATAACTTGCCGAGCTTCATGAAGGTCGAGGCATTTTAGGAGTGGTCCCGCATAAGACCTCCTATAGAGCTGATCATAGATCAAGAAGAACCTCCGAGCCTGATACTTGAGCCGCCTTGCCTCTTGAGGGTCGGGAGGTTCCCGACCATCTCTCAACCAGAGTACATAGAGTGTCCTCGAGTCATTGGGTAGCTCTTGGATGGTGTTGACAAGCTCAGAGTCGGTGCTGGGGTGCTCTAGCTCTTCCAGGAGAGTTTTAACTAATAAATTATCCTTATGATTTGGACTTAATAAAACATACTTTTGAAGTAACGAACCTTCGTGCTCGAGTACGAACCTCGCACGAATTCATGACTCTGCTTTCGGGGAGCCCGAGATCCCAACTCAATAAACAATTAACACAATTAACCCGAAAGTCCTCAAAAACATTTCAATAAGCCAAAATAAACTCAAAAATACATAAAAAAACCCTAAGCCGACACGGTCTTAATCCGGTGCACCCTAATACGGCACGGTACCCCCCCACGCCAGATTAACCTTAGACTTATCACAACAAGTTTCCAATTGGCTTCTACCCGGTGCGCCTTAATCCGGCATGCTCCAAGCTGCCCACGCTGGTGAAGGTGTGTTGCCCATGGCCACGCCATTTAAACCTTTTACCCACACTTCCCCGCGCTTGGGAACCCTATACCTACGCTTAGCCACGTCGGTTTTAAGCAAAATCCTCTCTTCGCACCATTTTAATCCCTCATTCATCTTTGGGACGATCTCTGCCTCCCTTGGTCGGAGTTAATAAACTTGATCAATCATAAATCAAATAAAAGGGACTATTTCGATCTGAATTGTCTATCTTCATGATTTTTTTTATCATGCTTTAGCGTATTCATGAATGCCATGTTAATGCATGCTTGGTTGCATGGGCCCTCGATATATTAAATGGCACTGACGGAAGGCCGGGTTACGCCCGACTGGAAGCTTTCGCTATGCGTGATGGTGGTCTTCAGACCTACGTCCTCCACCACGTATTGAGGGTTCCAACTTAACAAACCATGCCCCCCCTTTTTTTTGCATGATAAATGAATCATTCCACTTGACTTCGTCACATGCATTTTATTGCATCTTATTTCGGCCTCGGACGGTTCTTTATCTCGATAATTAATCAAAGGTTTTCCCGATCGTGGGGATGTAATTAACGTCATAGCCTTTATGGTATGGTGGACTGCTAGTCCCGACATGAATCTCACTCTCTCCTACTGCGGGTCAGATTGAGTGCATAATAAACATGTCACTCATGTGACTGGCACGCCTGCACGGTCAACCAGTCAATTGATTATTAGTGTCAAATTGACCCCGCTGGCTACCAACGAGGTGGACTGACCCTACAGGGGTCAGTTCGACCCCGTTGCATCCCAGCGGAGTGGACTGACCCCACAGGGGTCAATTCGACCCTGCTGGGTGCCAACGGGGTGGACTGACCCCGCGGGGGTCAATTCAACCACGCTGGGTGCGCCTACGGGGTGGGCTCGACCCCCCGGCCGCCTTTGCGCGTAGACCAGTGGAGTCAAATGGACCCGTGACGCCTCCTTTGGCCCCTCTCTGTGTCTTTTCTCTTTTTTTCTACCATCCTGAGTCAAGAAGAGTCGAGGAGAAAGGTCCATTTCTATACCATTTAAGTAAAAGAGGAGGTGAGAGCTGGCTTAAAAACACCATTGGCCAAGGAGGGGGGGAAGAAAAATGGGGTGACCATACCCTGGGGGCATGTTCACCCCGGAGAGGTCCCTTTTCGGAGCAGGCTTCAAGAGATTGTTGTCTGAGGTTCTGCTAGGCAGGTCTGCAGGATGTCTACCCCGGGCTTACTGTGTTGCCATTTGGGAAGGTTTGCAGGCTGTCCATTCCATCGCGGAGAGGTTCTGCACCCCAGACAGGTACATGCTTCTGTGTGTTGAACCCCGGTAGGCTGGCAAGTTTTCATGCCTCTCCAGGAGGTCCCTGTTGCTGCACTTTCACCCCGAGGAGGTCCGGCAATTCTGGGATTGTTACACCTCGGAGAGGTGGTTTCACGTTCACCCTGGCTATTGTATGCTCGGAGGTAGCGGGAGGGTCTGCCTCAATGCCGCAAGGTCTAAGCCGCTGCGACCGCTACCCTGGGCAGGTGCTGCTGCTGCTGATGTTGGAGGCCACTCCAGACAGGTCCGTTACTGCTGCTACTACTGTCCACCCTAGAGAGGTGGCATGAGGAGCAAGATTGCTGTGACATGAGGGAGGTCTAGTCACTCCATTCCCAGCCCCCCACTCGAGAGTTCAGATCACCCCTTTCGGCAGTGGTGAGCTTAAGCAATATCTCACCCCCACATATTGTGACTCCCTGCTTCAAGAAAGGATAGGAGTATGTCCCGAGGTAATTTGTAGTCAAAACTTATTACCAACCATAGCTAATGGATCAGCTACCATAACCAGAACAAATCTATCGGACCACCATTAACTCTTTCACTAGCAGATCCCAAATGTAGTGATAACATATATTTATAAACTTTGTCCTGTGATCTAGGGTTCTTAGCGAATGCCGATGCCCAATGTATCCTACATATAGCTGTACACCCTTCTCTCATGTCCCAGTGAGGTGTATTCGCCAAAGATTGCAGGACACTCCGCAACCACACTACCTTAATTAATATGTAGCAGAGTTGGCCACACACTGTGCCTTTATTGAGGACAAAATAATGTGTTTAATTTTTACTATACCACGATATAGCTCCACCGAGTAACAGGAATATAAATTCTGAGGTGAATTTATACTTATCTTGGTCACTATCCCAATCCACATCGATATAGCCAATCAGTTTTGGCACATCTCTCTCATAACGAAAGACATGACTTGGCGTCCCTCGTAGATCTACAAAATGCGTAGGACCCTGATTGCCCGGGTGACAACTAGCTATACTCGATCGCTACGAAACTAATACTGCAGAGCACCCAACATAATGCGTATCTAGCCTCAAATCATAGCCGCATAACACACCCTTAACATCTCTTGCTTTTCCTCTTCAATCTAAAGCACACTCTTTATCAAATGGAGTATAAATGGATGTTAAATTGTGCAGTCTAAATTACTTTAGGATTTTACTACTAGTAGTCTCCCTTGATAACACGTGATGTTTTTACGAGTGATTTCTCACAATTTTCACTCCAACCACATAACTCGTCTCACCCATGTCTTTCGAAAAGGCAACCACGTACCCTTTGGTGATATTTATCAACTCCATATTAGTTTTATCTATTACAGTATCGGCGACGTATGACGATAAAATGAGAAATAATTTCCTCCTACCCACTTAACATGCATACAGTGGTCCTTGTTGATCATCTCGAAGCTAAACGAGATAATCGTCATAAACATCACTGTCTAGATGGTTATTTCAAGCTCTATGCTTAGGGAAGCAAGCTTTGCACCATTATCCTTTTTGGTATCAAAGCTATCTAGCTGAGTTATTTAACTTTCTTGTCTAGTTCATAAACAAGACTCACTCTTGATTTATCACTGTTCTCTTCTCATCTCAGAGTCATTTCTATAAGTACATGGCATATACTCTGATATGTGGCCATTAGTTACACTCTTTGCACTTATAGGCACACAATCTTGGACTTGAAAGCCTCTCTATTGGATATTCCTTCAACCAGACTAGGTGATCTTGTTTCAAGGCCTCCGTAAGTCTCCGTGAGTCTGGGATTCCCTCCAGGACGTCGAGCTGGTTGTACCATTAAAGTCTAAATTATCTAGAGAGCACTACCCTCAGTTTTCTGAGTTCTGGACATAAACGGTCTAGAATTTGACTACTAAAGACCCATTAACGGTCCAATACTCCACCGCTTGTCTCCAGGAGTTTAGCCCATATTCGGGATTTTGTTCCACCATAAACGGCCCATTACTTGACCGCTTGACTTGCTAAATGGTCCAATATTAGATCGCGTGAAGTTCATAAATAGCCCAGTCATTGACCGTTTGTTTCCTGAGTTCCACTAACCCAAGGTTTGACCCAAGGGTTGAGATTTCCATGTTCCTAGATAGATTATTTAGTGTCTAGGACCTATTACCTTATTCAAGACATCTAAAATAAATTATGAAAAGTAAAGAATGTACCGTTATGCTATCAAATTTCTCCGTGGCATAACCTAGTATCAAATGCTTATTCTTGAAATGCTTATATTCAAAAATTGGTGCATTCTTTTATTGACATTATATTGTGAAGCATTCATTGAACTTGTACATTATTGGCCCAACTTTATATACGTGGAAATAACTTAATTTATACTTGAAGATGCAATTCGAGCACTGATTGTGTTCAATGGCTCTATGCTAGTCCCATCGATTGATTGCCGGAAACATACTGTAAACTATGGGGTATGATGCTATTGGCATCGCATTACATTGAGAGTACTTTCTTTATAAATAATTGAAAATCCACAGGACATGAATATTGTCACGCCCCCACACAGAATATCGGGTCTGGTAGTAGAAACTAGCTCGTAATGATAGTATGCTAAGCTAAGCATTAACACAACATCATGAATAGAATTAACTCCATTGATCCAATTAAACCAAAAACCCCCCGTCCCTGTACCAATCCAGACCCTCTCCCTCCGAGGTTCATCTAAATTCATTTCAATACAGACCAAAGCTTCTGAAGAATTTGTCAAAGTAGTTGAAGAATCATGAGTCCGGAGGACCGGACCAAGGCATCCAGCTATGGATCTTAACATGTCTTCTTGAAAAAAGTTAGCCGGAAGGGCCGGAAAACCCACCCAGGCAGGAATAACAGGGGGGTCCGCAGAGAAATCGAAGTCTTGTTGCCATTTAAAGAAACGAAACATAAACCCTTTGATATATAGACTTTTCTGTAACAAAACCTTCAAAAAATCAGCTTCATTGCCCAGACGAACCAGAAAATGCCTAGGGTTCATGCGGCTAATCCTCGGCTCCGCCTCAAGGTGCAACGATTTCATTAAAGAGGCCTTGATTTCAAGGAAAGAAGGATGGCCATAGGAACACTTAGCTATAATGGAATGTTGAAGTCGATTGCACGAAGCCTGAATATCCTCGGAGGAAAAGAAAACAGCAGGTTCCCCAGACGCCGTCACCGATGGAGCTCTAACCGGCAAGCGACAGAGATCCTCCTGAGGGGATTCCCGAAGCACCTGAGCATAGGATAGCTTACTGATATTCCTGGATGGAGCTTCAGCTCCCGTTGAAGCAGAGGGTTCCGATCCCGCCTTCGTCGCCATGACCGACGAAGAGGGAGCGGACCGATAACGACAAATCACCGGAGCCTCTCTTTCTAGAAACTAGAGAGAGAAGAAAAAGTTATAGGTGGATATTCATTATGCATTGACCTATGAAAATTGAATCATGACAAAAATAAAAGATTAAACTTAGGAGGATGCACAGACCTTGAAACACAAGAGAATGCATGTGCACGGACTTACTTTATACATGTGCACAAACCTATGCTATGCACATGCGCAGATCAAAAATGTGCTCAGACTCTAAATGTTGTATGCGCATGGACCTTGTGAAGTATGTTAAGTAAAGTGCATCGACCTTTGCATACAATAATGACATGTGCTCTAACCATGATATGCAGGATGTAAATGTGCACAGACTATAAAAGACAAGATGCACAATGTGCTTTGACCTTACATGCTATCACTGACATATGTCAATCGAACTTACATGCTATCGCTGACATATGTGCATCGACCTTATATCCTATCACTGACATATGTGCATCGACCTTACACGCTATATGCAAATGTGCACAGACCTTAAGTATACATAGACTAGTATGTGCGTAGACCTAATGCATTATCAGACATAATGTGCTCCGACCTTGTTATGATCAGGGCAGATGTGCACTGACCTTAAAGGAAGATGTGCATCGACCTTAATGAGACTAAGGAAGATGTGCATCGACGTTTATGAATAGAACATAAATGTGCACCGACTTGCCTCTACCTCACTATGCAACATGCATCGACCTTCATACCCAATATAGTAAACATGCGTCGACCTTATTATGAACAAAGTCTATCATGCATCGACCTTAGTATGAAATGCATGCGTATGAAGCTATAAAATACTAACAGTGTTGACATAATAAAATTAGATTCAGAATATCACTATTACTAATATCCATGAGCTGAAGACAAAATGTATTGTTGTCAAATCATCAAAACTTAATAAGAGATTAAATTCAGAGAATTAAGTCAAGGGAGGCACAACATGAGACACATCATCCCACACAATCTCCCCACAACAACGCACTCTCTCTCACAACGGTGACTAAAAATTGAGCGGGCTAGATTTTCGATCTCATGCTCGTAGCGGCTTTCAAACACATATGGAATAAGCAAGCAAATGCGAAGAGGAGCGAGAACGTACCTCCACGCTCGGGGTGTGGGGAAGACTTCCCGGCCAAGACACATGACTCCCGGTACAGTAATAACAAATAATTACAGATCTTAATTTTACTGTCCACTCTACGTAGGGAGGTAAAAGGCTACAACAGAGGTCCGGGAGCGATGAGCTTGGGTTGACAGGTAGCACGTCGGAGGGTTCTTGGGGTGGATGCGTGCTACTGGTCTGGATTTGTTCAAATCAGGTCAGCAGGATAGCAAGCTATAACGACCAATGGAACGGGGGCCTCTGGAGTTCTTCTGATGGCGGTGACGGGCTGGAACGAAGGCGGGGTGCCCCTGGCTGATCCCCAGGAGCAGCGAATGCTGGATCTGAGTTGGCATATTTCTAGAAGATTTAAATGGGGACTGCTCTTGCTTGCTTGTCATGGGACAGATCTATGCATTCCGACGAAAATAGTCACCACGCCTTGATCCAGTGTCAGATAGGGATGAAACCAGCGCCGTTGCGAAGGGCACTGGAAGGGCTTCAACTCATCAATATTTTGGAACCATCCAACGGGCTGATGGTTCATGGAAAACATTGTAATAGGGTGGTCATGCTGATAGGGGCTGTAGGACAAACTATGACCAGCCTGTCGATGGGGTTTGACCGAAGGGAAATTGGTAGATATAGATCTTGGGGATTTTATGGGTTAGATAGGGGGAAGCGGGGATCGCACACACCGAATTTGGTGGCAATCTTAAGTGGTTTGGGGGGTGGAAAAAATGGGTCTTCAGGTTACTATCTCATAGATTTACACGTAGGTAGACTGTGAGGGGTGGAAATATGGCAGTGGGTCGGGAATCAAATGGAGGCTGATCGACGTGAAAATTAAACTGGGAGTAGGGGAGGATGTGGGAAACTAACCCCAAAATTTCAGCTTAATCAAACGGTTGGATATGGAGATCCAACCTCCTCTTTCACCTTTTGTCCTGCAAGTCACAGATCTGGACAGCAAGCCAGAGAATGACCCGTGGTAGCTCGATGGCGACACGAATGGAGGCGACGGTGGCGGTGGTCGAAAGTCGGATCCAAGGGTAGAGATAGAAGTGGTAATCACTCCCAAAGAAAGGGCATCAAACCCTAGATCAGCTGCGGCAAGGAGGAAGAAGGAAGAACAAGAGAGAGAGAGGGGGGCATCCTTGGCCAATTCTTGCTTCAATTCATATATTCTATCTCCAAAATTAATACAAGAGAGATTATATATTAAACCCTAGACCTATGACAAAATACCCTAGATACTGTTGGTCAAGGGGAGAGAAAAGGGTATATTGGGGACGGGAGAATATTAAAATCCCATATGGGGACAAAATAGGGGGCACCCCTCTCTCCTAGTCAACAAAAGCTCCTTGGTCTACCATGGACCAAAGACCGGTCAATATTCCACCATGGGCCTTGGACTGGCCTTGAACACAAATATCCAGGGAGGGTTCAGTGTATACCTGATCGGCGTGAAGACACCGATCCCGAGTCGGAGACGTGGGTGAGCGGGGAAGTGTGGGTTCCCCGCACACTACACCGATGTAGCTTCCCCTTGTTCAGATTATACAAGCACTACTCCCCACACAGGGTGATTGGACTAGGGGAGGGGAAATTAAGAATTACATCAAAACTACCTCCGCATAGGGAGGGGCACTAAGCCGGCCAAGCGGGGAGGGGAGACTAGCTAAGTAGGTGCCGGATGGGCACTTCTCCGGTTCTGTCCAGGTCTAGGACTGTAGGATAGTGAGTCGCTGTAGTCACCACTGTGCACTCCCCCGAGCTCGGAAGTCACCGAAACTGGTGCCAAATTGTCGCTGACAGACCCTGGAATGCTGGAGAATTTTCGTGGATGGATCCGTCATCGCCACCGGCCGGGGTGACTCCCGGAACAGGCTCTTTGTGCTCTGGCTCAGGCTAATCCCAGGGTGTAGCAGCAGCTGGTTGTAGCCGCCACGGCCACTCCCGAAGTCCAATCTTGGAAGGACCAAGTTGAGGACGACCGTAGATGAGTCTTCTTCGACCAGCAACCAGGAAGAACACCAGACGAGGTCAGGGCAGAGAGAGGAAACTCGTTGAGCAAAGGGGTGTCAGTTCAGGTCCTGAGTATCCTATTCTGCGCACCTGGGGAAGAAAATTTAGAAAATACTCCTCCGGATGCCGAACAGGATGCCACTTTTTTAGAATGGATGTCGACTGGTAGTAGAAACTCTCGGCTGAGCAGCGCCTCCAGAAGCCGTGGGATGTGGCCGTGGTAGCTCCAGGAAGTCGCCTTAGGTCACTGGCCGGGCCTGATCTGCGCAGCTGGGGAAGAACGGGTCCTCTGGGCATTAGGAATGTCAGATGCCGGCAGGACCACCACGTCTGTGAAGATGCCTTGACGAGCTTTACGATGATATGGTACGTCTTCGGATGATGCCGAATGACTCTGAGATAGGATCTGCAACTCGGGCCTTTGCTGCTGCCTACGAACAGAGATCTGTAGGTTGAAGATGATGGGGGGAAATGGGGTATAGAAGCATCAGATTTTGATGGGGCGAGAGGCTTTGAGAATAGGAGAAGGGTCATGATGCACCGGTGTGGGCAGTTGAAGTATCAACCCATCATTGTAACACCAATAAGTTTCATAAACGGGATCGGGGATGGTGGCGTCATCCTAAGCAGGGGGTTCATCGGGTGGCAATGTAGGGAGAGAAAAGCGAAGAAAACTCAGAGTGGGTTTCTCTTGAAAAACTTTAACGTCTTGTGTAGACTCCAATTTTTCATCATCATTAAATTCAAGTGGATGCCGTGGTGGAGGCATAATGATGGGTGATGGAGGCTTACAAGGTGGAGGATTTTGTGGAGGGTTATGTAAAAGCGGAGGCGGAGGGCCACATGAATGAGCGGGATATATGGGTGGTGGAGGATGGAGGGCATCCACTAGATCATTAACACTTGTCAAAATATCTTGCTCACTTAGATTGTCGATGTCATTATCTCTCCTCTCCTTCCAATCTTTTTCCCTCTTGGTGATGTTATTCATAAAAGCATGAAGAGGATTGACTTGAGAAGGAGGAGGAGCGGCCCGCGGGCTTGTGACCCTATTCAATTGTTCCTCCATTGAAGTAATTTTATCAAAGAGAACTTGTTAGAGGGGTGTGGCATGCGAAGTAGGGGGTTGGCATTGAGGCCTTGGAGGAGCTTGGAGGGGTTGCCCCACAAAAGGACCCAGACGGACCAGTTTCCAAGAGACATAAGGGCCTTTGGGCCGTTGAGGAGGAGGAATAGAAGGAGGCGGGTTAAGGACTACCCGAGAAGGAGCATGTGTAGAGGAAGGCAGATGAAAAGAGGGAGGTGGGTGATAGGTCACCCATGTTGACTCTCTAGTTTTGATGATGACACACTATGTATCATGTAAGTAATGAAGTACTTGTTCATATGATTCACATGCTTGATGTTATGGACATGCTAGGTCGAAGTTAGTTACATCTTTCTTCAAATAAGGTCAACGCTAGCTGTGTTGTTCACCAAATAAGGTCGTCGTGAGTTATGTCTTTCACTAAGTGAGGTCGGTGCTAGTTGCCATCACAGCATAAGTGAGGTCGATGCTAGTTGCGTACAGTAAGTAATTAAATTTTATTAGATCGGTTTGCTAAAGTAGCAGAAATAAAATTACTTTTTAATTAATAGTTTAAAATTTAACAATTATACCAGAGTCTGGCCTAAAGGAAAGATAAGTAGTACAGTCAACAGAAAAGAAAGACATACACTGAGGTCTAGGGAAGCCCAACGGAGGTACCGCTGGCAGCTACAGACACGCCACGCCAGGAACCACGGAAGCAGAATGGCGTCACGCACCTGAGAAACAGGGGTGGACCCCGTGTCACTGACTCAGTAGGGGTCACGCGGATCCCCACTAAAAAATAACGCAGTAACATGCTAAAATAGCAGGTAGTAGTAAAGTAGAAAAACTAAACTACAAAGCTGTAAAAGAAAGTTAGAACTGAAGGAGTAGAACAGCTAAAAGAAAAGGGAAAAGTCGACAAGCACGGTCGCTGAACTAACCGCGGCTCCCAAGCTACTCCAAATACAACAGAAATGCCAACCTTGAACTCGGAAGATTAGGAGTCACCGATCTGTCGACAAGCGTGAGGCCTAAGACAAAGGCCTATGAGACCAGACATCAAGCCTAGAAGAAGACCTAGACAGATAGGACAGACTCTACAGCTCACACGACTACATCGTCGTGCACGCTCCCCTAAATACAACGGCATACACTATTGGAGCGTCGTGCATGCCACAACAAGCTGGTCCAGGCCGAAGCCAGACACAGACCAACTCAGTAGTGGAAGCTGATCTTGGACAGAACCAAGAAGATGCTAACTCGGAAGGGGACACAGACTTCGAGAAACACGAGAGTCACGCGTCACGTGACGGAAGCACCTCCTCACTAGAAGAATATCCAGCTGCGTCCACTAATGTCTTACACTGCACCTCAAGTACCTCTCTATGGATGCCTGGAATGACGGAGATCGAGGTATACGCTGAACCAGAATAGGAACTACAGTAATGAGTGACTAGTCAGGGTCACGCCCGTCGACGCAAGTCCAAACACCCCTGACCAAGTGTTGGTGCGGACACCCGAGCACTTGACCGGTCCAGGCCGGCGAGCCACCGGTACCGTACACGGAGCACCACGCGAGCGAGCTCGGTAAAAGGTAAAAAAAAAAAACCTGAGAAAACCAATCGGGTGATGCGCCAGTATCACACAGGCGAGGATGAAAAAGATGAAGAGTTTGTTGTTTCAAAAGTTTCCTATCAGCAGCAGTCTAAGCAAAATGAGAAGAATGAGGTAGAACCACAACTTGACATTGAGGAAACAGTTTTAAGAGAAGCAGAATCCATTCAATGTCCTAAACCTGCAACTCCCGACCCTCCTGCTGAGAAGCGGTGTCGTAATCTGAGCTCCATTCGTTCGCCTGTCCAAGCGGGAGTAAGTGGAGCCAGAGTCCGGAGGTGAAGCCAAATGCGTTCTTCCCGATTGTGAAAAAACTTGATGAGCATGTTAACCTTCCGCTGGTAGTAGAAACTCATGGGACAGAGAATATAGATCTGGAAAGTGGTGCTCAACCTGATGGTGGAAAGATTGAAGACGGTGATAACCATCTCACAGAGGATCCGAAATGGTGCGATGGCTATTGATCCGGTGACGTGCTCACTCATCCGGCGGCACCTTCAGCGCCCTCGATCCGGCGGCGATACCCGGCGCCCTCGATCCGGCGGCACCTTCAGCGCCCTTGGTCCGGCGCCTCCCATGCCACTTGTTACGGCAGCCCCTAGGCCACTCGTTACGACGCCCCATGCCACAGCCCCCGCTGCTGCTCGATCCAGCGCCTCCATGCTACTCGATACGGCAGCCTCTCCCCACTCCCCCATCCGGCGGCTCCGACAACAGCGTGGACGAAGAAGCTTCTTCAGGGAAAATGGCAGAGCTACCTTTTGGTAAATCCTCTGGGCGTCGCCAGGGTCCAAAGGTCCTTGCCCACAAGACTCCAGCGCGCAGCGGCGTCTCCCCCCAAGCTTGTCCCTTTCGTGCTGGCCTCGAACCACCAACGAACCGGCGACCTCCTGCAGGCCCCCAACAGGGAAACGATCTGCAAGTGAGGCAGGGGGACAAGACAGAAGAGATCCCCTCCCTTGACCCCTTTGTCCCCAGAGCTCGGTGGTGGCAAAGTATAAAAGGAGGGAGAGAGAGAGAGAATGAGAGAGACACATAACCCCTGGGACAGCGAATTTAGCTAACTTGTTTAGCTTAATTATCCTATCCTTACTAATCTCTTAAATTCCGCTGTGAGATTGTTTAAGTTAACAATTGGACATAATTTTTAGTAAAGGTTCTATTCACCCCCCCTCTAGAACCGTGTTCCTGCATTTAGGGACCCAACAGGATCGATTGGTCCGTGGTTCACAAGGTCATTCTACATCTCTGTAGCAAGCAGTAGCAGTAAGTGCCACCTAGGCAGCCATCTCCATCTCTACAAGGCCAGGGGCACCCCTGTGATCCTTTATTTAGTGCTGCACCCACTCCATCATCTCCATCTCCATATCCTACGCCATCACCTTCACCATCTCCTGCCCCATCTCCACAACCTCCACAAATCCAAGCCTCTGCTTAGTCTAGTGTCACCTCCACTTCCACCAGCACCTCCGCTACTTCTACCCCTAACGCCGCTCAACGCGTTGTGTCGATATGTCGACGGTGGGCACCATGACCTACCCCTTCACCCTCTCCATCTCTATCACCACCTTCATTGCCTAACCCATCACCGCTGCCTTCACCACCTTCTCTCCCAAAGACCCCTATTCCATCACCTCCACTATCTTCACCATCTTCTTCATCTCCATTAGCCCGAGCCTGAGCAAGCTCCACCTTTGCCTTCGCCTCCACCCGCATTGCCTTTGCCTCCACCTAAACACACTATCCCCATTAAATGTTCCATGCCATCCAAGCCTTTTACAGCCATCCCTCCAACTACTTCCACCTTACGGAATGGGTGTGTGCTGCCTATGGTGCCCCTCGGGTCTGGTCCCCATGGAGACAATAAGGTGAGTCATGATGATTCATTGCCATTTGTTCATTTCAAGATTCAAGATTTCATCTGTCATATGCCGGCTCCGGTCTTGGTCTCTGGCTGTTTTAGGGATGATGAGCTTCCACTTCCCATGATGGTTGCTAAGAAGAGTCCCCTTGCCTTAATGCCAGTTTCTTCTCAAGCGAGAATGGTGGCAATCTCATTGCTTACCAGTGGATTCACCATTAATGCTGTTATTTCTTCTCGCACCATTGTAATTTAGTTCACTGGCCGAGAGGGGATCGATTCATTAGTATGTTTGACCTGCAATTTGATAATGTCAACATTCTTGCATTTCAGGTCAAGCCATAATTGGCAACAAATTGTGTCGACTATGAAAGAAAGAAAATCAAGCAAGGCATAGAAAATGAGACATTTGGCTGCACAAGAATCAAGGTAGAATTCAAGATTCATGGTTACATAGAAATCTAGGCACTGGCATCACAAGGCAACAAGTTTCACAAAAGTCTATGTAAGTCAATGACAGTGCAATTGCTGAAGCTGATTCACATACCACTGAAGTGTCAACACCTTTTGCGTAAGTGTCAACACCACAATCATTCCTCTGCTGACCAAGAAGGACCAAGGTCGATGCTTGTAGGCCAAGGAAACAGACTAAGGTCTGCGCACGTGTAGCAACCCTAATAATTGAAGGGAATGAAAATCAAGCATAAATTTAAAACAATGTGAAAGAAATCAACACACTTATAGTACTCATATACCCAACAAACAAAACTAAATAGCGCCTTCCATTACGTCACCATTTAATAAATAAGTTTATAAATTAATGCCATATTCAAGGGCGTCATTTAATTAGCGCCATCATGAATGGCATCAATTCAACACACTATGCACGGACCATGCATCGACCTTGCTTGAATGAGCACGGACGCAGTCCGTAATACCTCCAATATGATGATTAGTTTAACTGGCGTCATTCCTGGCTATTGAAAGGAAATAACGACCGCTTCCAGGGCGTCAATTCAACAAATGAAGATTCTTAGTGTGGTCGCTATTTAGTTAACTAACGACCTACGGTAAGTCATCAATTCATCACGTAGATTTATAACCCTTCACCAGAAATAGAAAGGGAAAATAATGCCCCCTTAAAGGACGCCATTTAATGAATTGAAGACTGACCAGAGAGGCGTCAAATGGAAAAATAATGCCCTTGCCCTAGGCGTCAATTCCTTAAAATATGAAAAACAAGCAAGTGTCACGCTCGAACAGGGAACTGGGTAATAATAGAACTGGGAAAGATTAATATGAGGAAGCGTTACTCCGGGAAAGGATGAACACGTGGAAGTTTGAATATTAATAGGAGTCTCATGAACAATTCCCCAAACTGCTGTGATGGGTAGGGTTACAAACACATGCTCTCAAGTATGGAACTACCTGTCCTCCCACCGATTCAAGATATGTGTCTACTTTTTATTCACTTTACTGGTTAAATATTTTGGGACTCCTTAAAAATTGGTTCGGGTAACATATTCGACCTCTTGAGTGAGACTACGTTAACCGGGCCGCGGTTAACAACATTTGTGTGGGAGAAGCGCACACGAGGCCCACATTTTCTCTCTGGTCGATTTAGATATTCTCGTTATCTTATTCGTTATCAAAGTGATCCTTTAAATTCTTGTGCTTAAAGATTGCAGAATAACACAGGTTGATGTCACGGGACAACATTGCGGGGTAAATGATCGAGGAGGAAGATAACAGGAGACATTGTTTTCTCAAGATGTCATTATCTTTTCCTCCGGGACACTCAAAGAGACGTGCACCATTAGAGGTTTGGAGGAGGTGTCCAATCATTACGTGGCATATGATCATGAAGTGTAAGGTACGCTTTCCTCCTTCGATGTGACAAAAGGCATCCTGCCTTATTTCCCAGGGGCAAACTTTGATGAAGGTTGAGACTTAAAAGAGGGATGAGGTGAGGGGAGGAGAAGAAAGAAAGAAAGAAAGAGGTGTCAGCCACCACCCCCAAAAGGAGTAGCAAATCAATCAAGGACGTGGGTCCCCACTTCATGGCGTGTGGCGTTCCCTTCGTCCAACTACTGCAAACCACTGCATTCGTCTACACACACATCCTACATCCCTTCTCCACCTCGCCATCATTTTTCTCTGAACACTCTTCAACTCGCGCCACCAACAAGGGCTTCTGATTTCCAGTCCTTTACAGAAGGGATGGCACATGGGAGGATGCTCCCTTAGTTTCTTAGGATGATGTCGAGGCGTCAGTGGCGGGTCCGACAAGACCCTCTGCTCTGAGTTGGTTGCGCCCCTTTTTTGGTTGAGGGGTTGATTCCCCACCAACAACAAACAAATGGCGATACATATGGAAGTCCTCCTTCCTTTCCCAGGGAGCAAAACTGGTGCTCATCAGACATGTGTTAACTTCTATCCCAATTTACTCGCCGAGAGGGGTATGTATGCATGCTTCCTAAATTAACTTATATGCTTCTAGAACTTGCAACTAATGAATGGTTTATGCAGGATGTATGGGATGTGGCAGCAGTGGACTTACATGCCCATCTCTACAATCTAGAGGCCCAGCTAGCGACCACACATGCGGACTTGGAGACTCTGGTGAGTATGCACTATCTATATGCTGTTAATCACCCTTGAAATTTGGTGTTTAGCCACTGACAATCTCAATGAAAGCAGCGTGCCCAGCAGGGAGGGACAGCAGGAGGTGCTTCTTGTTCGAGGGGTCCGACCATCGAGATCACTGCCCGAGAGGAGTGACTGGCGAAGGCAGTGGCGCGAGCTTCGGTGGTGGAGCATGACCTTACTGAGTGGGTAAGCATTTAAGTGATGTTCAGGCTTATTTAAACAATGATGGCATTGGATCGTAAAATTGATAATGGTGAATATTATAGGTGGCAGAGCTATAGTAGGCACTCGCTCAGGCTACTCGTGCTGATGCTAAGCTGGAGGCCCGTGATCGACGGATCGCGGAGTTGGAGGAGGAGGAGAGACGTCGGCAGACAGAGGTGAGTAACATTCGTGCTTCTCACTTTTCCAAAAATATCTTATAATGATACCTATAAGACACGTTGAATGACCCAGGCTATCAAGCTATAGGACGCTCTCACACGGGCTGCGTTAGCCAGCACCGAGCTTGCGATTCGCGACCAGCAAGTTGCAGAGTTGGAGGAGGCTGAGAGGAGGCGCAGAGAGGCCGAGGCGCTTCCTCAGGACGTGATAGAGCTGCGAATCCTCCTCGAGGTGGAGAGGAGAGATTGGTTGAGAGAGAGAGAGAGGAGCGACTGGAGCGAGAGTGAGAGCTATCTGAGTTGAGACTCCATCTAGGGGCAGCCGAGGAGCGTGCCAGAGCAGCGGAGGCATGCTACCAAAGAGGTTGGGAGCGAGCACGGGCCGAGGGGCGACCCAGGGCCTATTCTGACATGAGCTTCTTGGCAGGTTCCTCTACTCAACAGAGGAATGAGGCGACAGGGCGAGCTCGGGCTGGGAGGTCGACAGCTTCTCAGGGGTCGATATGGCATATATTTTATTACTCTGATAGTTTAATTTGCTTCCGCACTTAGTTACTAATTGTCATTTAACTAACATTGCACGTTGTAATCCCAATTCATCATACAACCCCTCGACAAACTCCACTAACCCTTCAGGAGCCTCATCAGCCTCTTGGGTGGTGTCTCCAATTCTTAGTGGCAGTAATCTAATATTATTGGGTTATCGGTACTCGGAGCTCTGGGTTGTTACACATCATCTCTGGACCAACACCTGAAAAAGAGAGAAGATGATAGTCAAGTTTCCTCAAATTCAAATTAAGATCAAAAGATATGGCAGTGCATAGTTAGAAATGATCTCACATAGTTCTTGAACCACAAGATGTGACTCCCAATAGCATCTTTCATTCTTTTTCTATTCTAATCCTTCATAAATAATGGTGTGTTTGGATGGCTAGCATAGTGCATAGAGACTTCACAATACGTAGATCCTATTGTCCTACCCATGACAACCTTTTCTTTGTTGATGCACATAACTGTGCCAACTACCACGTGTTGTCCCTCGAGGTCTAGCAAGATCACTTTGCGACCTTGCAACTAAAGACAAAATATATACACTTGGGTGAATATTTTCATACATAATTCATCAAAAATATGTGCACCACATAGTTATTATTTAAACATTAGGTGAGTCCATAACCCAATGACATACCATATGAGGGATGCATGTGCTCCCAGAATTTAAAAATGAGTCATGACATGTCGGGACATATGCTCCCTGCATTTCAAACACCCATAAACCAATGTAAACTAGATACTTGACATTTTATGCATAGTAAATGAAACATATTCTTTGGTACCAATATAATATGTTCACCGTAGTTGGATCGTCAAGAGTGTTAGCATTTTGCATATCAGATGTTGCACCAATTTTATCATATGCATTGGCAGTAGATGATGCAGGCACATGTGGAGATGATTCGTACTTGTTATTTCCATTCTATTAAAAGGAGATGAGGACCAAACTTAGTAAGGGAATCCGACACATTCTATTAGGGTGTATTTTTATCACTATTTGAATTCTAATTCGACGGATACTATCCGGATTTGGAACCCCATCCAGGGGAGGGGGTTTACGAAACCCCATCTAGGGGAGGGGGTTTACGCGGACTAGCTTTACGCCCTCAAGCCAGTCTGCATAAACCCCTCGTGACCCTTCAACTTTTCCTATAAAATCCCCCCCTTTGGAGGCTCAAATCATGGATGAACATCAACAACCAGCCAACCTCAAGCATCAAGGAGCAAAGACGCGCTAAGGAGATTTGTGTGTGTGTTTGCTAGGCTCACGCCGAGGGCATACCGCATGAGCATCCCTCCTACGGCGTCTAGCCAAAACACCCACCTCCGGCCCCTAGTTGTGATGGACGTATGTTGGCTCGATAATCGTACACGACCCCAGATCTTGCTTGGTGAAAGCACTCTGCTCGGGTCCTACCTCGATAGTCATGCATGACCCTGATACCGCTCGGTGAAAGCACTCTACCCGAGCCCTGCCCGGATAGTCATGCGCCCCCAGACGCCGCTCTACGGGAACACCCGGCTCGACCCTGCCTTGGCATTCATGCATGACCCAGATGTCGCTTCATGAGAGCGCCCCTACTAGTCCCTGCCTCAATAATCGTGCACTCTTAGTTGTCACTCGATCGAGGCACCCTGCCCGGTCTCTGCCTCGACGTTCACGTACGACACGGACATTGTTCGATGAGAGCACCCGATCCAGTCTCTGTCCCAATGGCCGTACATCATCAGACATGGCTCAATCGAGGCGTCCATCTTGGTTCCCCGACTCGATGATCGTGTGTCACTTCGGTGCCACCTTGATAAGCGTGCTCTCAGTGTTGTTACACAGACAATGGGTGTACTTCACAAGTCCCAGTGCAAGATGAAGCACCAGGCCCCTGCCTCTATTAACGGGCCCCCAGCACGTGGATCAAGGTCCAATGACGCCCATCAACTACAGTCACAACGGTGCCCCTGGCACCCCACTGTCAAGCACTTCAGTCACAACGGTGTCCCCGGCATCCGATTGCCAACCACTCAGTCACAACGGTGCCCCCGGCACCTGATTGCCAGGCACTTTAGTCACAACGGTGCCCCCAGCACCTGACTGTCAAGCACTTCAGTCACAACGGTGCCCCTGGCACCCGACTGCCAGCCACTTCAGCCACAACGGTGCCCCCGGCACCCGATCGCTCAACAACTCAGTTACAACGGTGCCCCCGACACCCGACTGCCAACCACTTCAGTCACAACGGTGCCCCCGGCACCTGACTGTCAGCCACTTCAGCCACAACGGTGCCCCCGGCACCTGACTGCCAGCCACTTCAATCACAACGGTGCCCGTGGCACCTGATTGTCAAGCACTTCAGTCACAACGGTGCCGCCGGCACCTGACTGTCAAGCACTTCAGTCATAATGGTGCCCTCGGCACCCGATTGCCAGTCACTACAGTCAGAACGGTGCCCCTAGCAGCCGATCGCTCAACAACTCAGTCACAACGGTGCCCCCGGCACCCGACTGCCATCCACTTCAGTCACAACGGTGCCCCCGGCACCCGACTGCCAGCCACTTCAGTCACAACGGTGCCCCCGGCACCCGATCGTCGGGCACCCCAGCCACAACGGTGCCCCCGACACTTGACTGTCAAGCACTCAGTCACAACTGTGCCCCCGGCACCTGACTGCCAAGCACTTCAGTCACAACGGTGCCCCCGACACCCGACTATCAAGCACTCCAGTCAGAATGGTGCCCTCGGCACCTGACTGCCAGCCACTTCAGTCACAACGGTGCCCCCGGCACCTGACTGTCGGGCACTCTAGCGACAACGGTGGCCCTGGCACCCGACTGTCAAGCACTAAGTCACAACGGTGCCCCCGGCACCTGACTACCAGGCACTCCAGCCACAACAGTGCCCCCGACACCCGGTCGCTAAGCACTCCAACCACAACGGTGCCCCCGATACCCGACTGCCAAGCACCCCAGCCACAACGGTGCCCCCGGCACCCGACTGTTAAGCACCCCAGTCACAACGGTGCCCCCGGCACCCAACTATCAACCACTTCAGTCACAATGGTGCCCCCGGCACCCGACTACCAACTACACCAATCACATCAGGATCCGCAACGCCCGATCGCTCAACAACTCCAGTCCCAATGGGGCCCATGGCACCCAGCAATCCTGAGCACAATGGCTTTTGGTTGCTCTAGTCATGGCGATGCTCACACCATTCGACCACTCAAGTCTCAACAGCACCCGGCTGCTCCAGCGACAAGTGGTGCCTACATCATTCGGTCACCTCGGCCATGGTGACGCCCAACTACCCCAGCACAATGGTGCCTACGGCACCCTACTACTCCGACCTCGACATTGTCTCATGATAGGAAGACATTGTGGCGCCCCTCGGGCGGCACCCAGCTGAGTCACAGGTCCTCTTACGGACTCTACGTGTGAATACGGAATTACCCACACAATAACGCAATGACCCGGGGACCGTCACAAATGACGGAATTGTCCCGTGACTTGCAAGCACTTGTAATCAGGCTCTCACGCCCCCATATAAATGCCATTCACGGCATCTAAGTCATGTAATCCAGTTAAGGAGTGTATCCCCCTCCTCACTGGGACCAGTCTCCTTGCCCCCAGCTATCTCTGCTGTGTTGCTGTTGCCCTATAGTTGTTGCATGGACTAAGCCCTCCCGACGTCGCGGCGTCTAGGGTCCCTGACTCTCTCTTCGGCAGTATAAACAAAGGTGTTCGGGCTCCGCCCGATGTAAAATAAACACCGACTGCTTGCGGTCAGTGGGGAAAGACGTCCAATACACGACTCCCCACAGTCGCATGTGCACTCGTACCTGTGGAACCTCCTTCTCTCCACGTGTCGCCCATCTCCCGAGCACATGTGCCGCGTCCTGGCGACGCGTCCCCAGTTAAACATTGGGTTTCACAGGTGATCGTCGAGAAATCGACTGGCACGCCCGCATTCCATCCAGCCATCCCTATTCCAGTTTTTCAGAATGATTAATAATACGCCACTCCCTCTAGTGCGTTCCTATCGTTCTTTCGACCTTCATTTCAATACCCCTGAAATTCCCGCGTGCTAAGTCGACCTATCTCGGCCTTCCGTAAAAGGGGAATGTACACCCCCATCGTGAGGAAAAGAACCATAAAGGGAATGTGGTGACCCGGGATCTGAGTACCATAAAGGAACCGGTGCGACTCGAACCTCGGCCCGCCGCCCACGAGCTTGAAGACTCGGAAGGGCAAAAAGGATAGGTGTGGTGTACATGGAAATAGTAAATAAAGCATGACAACAGATATTGCGATTGGAACTAATACTAGACAAGCAAAGAGGAGTGGCAGCCGCACGTACCTAGCCCGTCCGATGGACTGGCTCCAGTCGAAGACAAGGGTGCGCCGGGGAGCATGCGCACCGGTGGTCACGTTGCATCGAGGAAGCTTGGCGACGATCCCTGCTAGTACATCGACTACACTGCATGCAGGGAGGGGTTCACGGGGAGGGGAAAATAGTTACATGCACTACCCTCGCACAGGAGGGGGGATCACGGGGAGGGGAAAACAACTATCGACTGTACGCCGAGCTCAGGCATCCGCTCGAGATGCAACCAACACCTGGATGGAGCCTGAGGGATGCCAAAGGATGCCTGAAGGTCTGGTGCTGAGCTGATGTCACTGGATGGGGACGGCGGCCGCTGCGGCAGGCCTGTGTAGTTCTGCCATGTAGGACTGATTGGCGCAGTTGTGGTGCGTCGGTCGGTACGGGCGCTGCAGAACTCCAAACATGACGGGACTAAGTCGTGGACCTTGCTAACTGGGAGATCTACGAGCCCTTAGAGGATGGCACCCATCTGATCACCTCGCTGGGCGTGGTCACAGTAATGGCCAGCATCAGGTTCCTGAGTGAACAGCTGGACCAGTCACCGATAGCTGTGGTGGAACTTCAAGTGCTGACGTTGGATCGGGACGAGACCACTTGCGTTGGCTCCGTATCATCGAAAGCTGAAAATTTTCTGAAGACTGTCTGACCTGAAACTGAGAGGAGGAGGGGGTGGCGGGGCGGACTTGACAGTAGCTTGTCCTGGGTGAACAGAGGACTCCAGGTCTGGCGCGACTGAGGGAGAATGGATTCCCTAGACGGAGACGTTGTCGAAAGCAAGCAGGACCACCTCTGGTACATCGGTGCTTTGGAGAGGAAGAATTCTCATGAAGAGAGCTCTGACTGATTCATGCAGGGGTGGGCAGTGGAGCTGCTACCAAATGGTACTCAGGTTCAGACCCGAGTCTTGTGCAGTGGCATGAGAATGGTCGGCGCGAACGGAGCCAAGGTCGGATCGCAGCGGGACCACTTCTAGAACGAATCTAGCTCGATGAAGAACGACTCCACAGGTCTCCGTCCTTCTCTCCCTGGTCGAAGGTCCATTGATAGGGGTTGTTTTGGCGGTAGAGACCTATCACTTAATAGGAAAGGGCGTGAGTCGTGAGGTAACGTCTCCTCACGATCGTTGACAGTTTTCTGTTGTGTCTATTTCTCCGGGATAAGGCGGTCTTCAGGCGAGTCTTACGGCTCCCGTGAGGCGTGCTCGTCTTTACTAGAATGAAGGTCGATGATGGCGGAAGTAATGTTTAGTTGTGAGAGGATCATTCGGCGTACGATATGCTCGGGTCGATGTCCCTCATGGGCTGGCGAATCTGATAGCTGGTCTTATTAGGCGGCCTGGTGTGGGCCGTGACTGTCGGGAGTTTTGTTATGCGCCTTGCAGACCTTGGGCTAATGCGGGCCGAACACTAACGGGCCTGACATGGGCCGTGTAGATTTTACCCTCCTCAACTGTCGTAAGTAAATTTTACACACACATTATGTCATAAGTTGTGGGATATTACTATCGCAATATGTGTCGTAGGTAATTCTAAAATTAGCGTAGAAATTAAACTTGTGTTGGGACATTACCATCGCAAATTGATGTAGTTAATTCTCACAATCGTAGCTATTAAACCCCGTGTTAGGACTTACTATCGCACGTCGTCGTAGATATTTCACACATAATCATAGGCACATTTACAACCCCATAATATTACCATCTAAAATTGGCGTAGATATTTCTCACATAGCCGTAGGTAGCCTGTGTACACTATATACACACATCCACAAATTACACATCCACATAAACACTTAACATATTAACATACTTGTAGAGGCGAAAAACTGGTTCCTATCCCACGTACTATAATTTTAATATTTATTTGTTGGGGAAAGATCGTCCGACACCCGTGGAAGCCTGCAAACACCAGAGAAAAGGCGTCAGAAGGAGCCATGGGTATTATCCTAGGGGATAACCCTCTGATGCTTAAGTCAGCATGTAACGACCCAAGATTCGAATACCGGGAAGACCCGATACCATTCGAATCTTGGCCCGTCGCCCACGAGCTAGAGGGCTCGGAAAGGCTAAAAGAATAGGTGTGGTGTACACAGAAGGACCAGAACCAGACCGTTATGTAGTATAACACATGGGAACGGATCCGTTATACCCTCTGCATATGCTTTACGTAGTCTGTGAACCATAATGGACCATGTCTAGTCTGTCATGCACTATGACGCCCTTGTACTAGTCCGTTATGTACACTATGTTCTGTCAATAGGAGGCAGGATTAAAAATGATCTATTGAACTTATAATTATGCCTAGTTAATTAGAATTAACCTATTTTTCATGATTTTATGTTCTGTATCGAGTCATGATTAGAATGGCATGTTTTCTTGATATTTAGAGCTATTTTGAAGAATATGTTAATTTCATGCCAAAACATTATACATTGTATTAAATGTGCATGATTTGAAACTATTGTAATGACGAGTTTTATGTGCATTTTTACCGATATATATTCTTTCTCATCTATAGAGTCATTTTCTTTAAGTACATGGCACATATTCCAGTATGTGACCATTAGTTCACACTTTTGTACGATAGGAATATTTTTCTTGGACATGAGGACCTCTCCATTAGATATTTCTTCTAATGGACTAGGAAATCTTGTTTCAAGGCCTCCGTAAGTCACCGCGAGCTTGCGATTCCCACTAGGACGTCGTTCTGGTTGTACCATTAAATCCTAATTACTAGAGTTGTCTAGAATTATCTAAGCAAAGCACTTACCAAAGTTTTGAAATTCTGTCCATTTAACGCACTTATACAAACCCGTTAAGCACTATAACGGTGTGGCCCGGATGCGTTAAATAAACTGAGTCCAATCCTCATTCTTTCTGGCTTCAACCCAGTTTAACGGTCTAAAGTTAGCCCATTATGTACATTAACGGTCCATGTATAGTCCGTTATGATTCTTGAGTAGATTAACACAAGGTTTGACCCAAGGGTTGATATTCCATAGTGCCTAAATGGATTTTATGGTCTAGGACTTGTCATATTGTCCAAAGATGTTTAATTAATTAATGAAAGATAATAAAAATATCATTATGTTGTCGAAATTATCTTATAAGTATAACCTTGTCTTAAATCATTGTTGGTTTCTTATATTCAAGTTAAAGCATTCATTATTGATAGTTGTTGGAGACACTGGGACCTAAGCCAGCAAACAACGAGCACAGATCGTCTAAGCAACAAGGTGAACACTCACGCGTATAGCGAACTCCACTCGGGACTCGTAGTGATGGATCGGCAAGCTGTAGCTCGCGAGGAGACCAGACACGGTCCGAGCAGTGAGGAGAGTGGTAGCAAACCACCCGAGGGACAATGTATTGGGCACCGGATTCACCCGGACGGACCAATACCGAGGGGACCAGTTCAAATGTACTCTCACTCACCGGCAACAAAAACTCACAAAAAGTGGAAGTTTGGATCGGGCACTCCTCACACGAGCGCTGCAGCTGGAACCAATACTAAGCAATCAAACTGGAGCGGTAACCGCACGTACCTAGCTCGTCCGATGGACCGGCTCCGATTGGAGACGAGGGCGAGCCGGGGATCGTGTGCACCTGGCGAACATGCTGCATCGGTGTAGCTCGGCGTCGATCCCTGCTAATACAATCACTACACTCCACACAGGGAGGGGATCATGGGGATGGGGGAATTATTACATACACTACCCTCACGCAGGAGGGGGGAACAAGGGGTGGGGGAATCCAAACTGCCGATCTGCACCTCCTTGTCGGGACGCCACCAGCTTGTCCTATGTCGTACGCCTAGTTCCGTCATCCGATCGAAGTGCTATCAATGCCTGGACGAAGCCTGGTGGATGCCGAATAACTCCTGAAAGTCTGACATCGAGCTGAGGTCGTCGGAAGGTGGAGAGGGTCGCAGCTGATGGCATGCACAGTTCTATCTTGCCGAACAGGTTGGCGTGGTCGAAGTACGTCGACTGGTACGCTCCCTGTAGAACTCCAAATGGGACGGGACTAACTCGAGGGCGTAGCAGACATAGAGTAATATGATCCCTCAAGAGCTGGATGCCATTGGATCACCGTGCCGGTCGTGGATGACAGAATGGTCGGCTTCTGGTTCCTGGGCTAACAGTCGGACAGGGAGGCGATGACCAAGGTGGAACTTTCGGTGTTGATGTTAGAACGAGACGAAACCACCTGGGTTGGGTTTGTATCGTCGAGGGGCACGACTTTTGAGAAGATAGATTGATCCAAAGATCTTTTGGTTTGCCCATTGTCCCGTGGATGTCTCTTGACATCCTATGAGGGCTGAGACCATGCTATAAGGTAGCCAGGAGTGCCTTTGTGTTGATTTGTATCCCGTGTTGCTTTAGAGTCATTATTGGTTTCCGGTCAACTCGGTGTGATCCAGTGGTTGATGCGTGACCTCGTGAGTGTCTCATCTACCTTGTCCAGATTGAGACATGGTTTTGGACGCCTTGAGGTGTTATCTTACCTCGATTTACGTGTCCATGTGTTTTGAGTGTCCTTGTGATCCCTTAGGTCTCCGTGATTCATTTTATGCGGATGTTTGGATCCGGCTGTCTTATGCCATTTCCTTTCTCAATGTTTAGGCTGATTGGCGGCTTCTTACTGCTTTGTACGATGATCTTGACCCGAGTCTCGTGACTCAAGGATCGTTATGTCAGCAGGTCTAGTTGTCTGTCCTGAGTTTGGTGGCAGTCTTGTGTGCTGTCTTGTGTTTGATGCTTCGTAGTACGTGCGATAGAGCATTCTTAACCTGTTTGTACTCCAGCACTCATGTTTCGAAGTCTCTGTGTCTTGTGGGCCTCCACTAGTCGTAGCCTGACGACACTTTCCTGTGTGTCGGCCCACCTGGGAGTGGTGGCGGGGCAGTCCCCGAGATGCGATTTTTAGGCTAGTTTTCGTGGGCTCCCTTGCCTTGCAGTAGCATCTTGCTGGGGGAGAAAACTAGGTAGAGGCCTGGCTCAGGGCATTGAGCTTGTGTGTGCACACGTGGTCAGGGGCGTTTGGACAAGCACCGACGGGCGTGACCCTGACTAGTCACTCATTACTATTGTTCCTGGTACGTGGTTTAGTGAGTATCTCGATTACATCTGTTCTAGGGTGTGTGTGAGATAATTGTGGCGTAGTGTAAGACGTCAGTGGACACATCTGGCTGTTCTTCTACTGAGGAGGTGCTTCCGTCACTTGACGCTTGACTCTAATGTTTATCGGAGATGTGTCCTTCCTGGGTTAGTCTTTTCTTGGCTTTACCCGAGCTCAGTTTCGTGTAACATGCACGACGCTTTAGTCGTGTATGCACTAGTGTTTCTTGTCTAATCAGCATCTTCCAAAGCAGTTGCTCGTTCTTAAAAGATTTTCTTAAAAATGCAATTCCAAAAATAGCGTCTTTCATAGCAGTCACTTTCTCTTAAATAAATGTCAATATCATAAGACGTTGATTCCTTTTATTTTTTCCTAAAATTCCAAAATAAGCGTCCTCCAAAGTAGACATAGATTCTTTTCAAACCCCTATTTTTATATAACCTGACTGCCTCCAGCCCTCTCTCTCTCTCTCTCCACGGTTCATCTTCTTCCCCGAACGAACCCATAGTGATTTCCTATTTTCCCCCTCTCTTCTCCTTCCTTCTACCTTTCAAACCCCACCGCCACGATGATCGCTAGGACTCTACACTTGGGAAACGGCTGCGAGTTACACCATCGGAGGTGGTGATCTTGAACAATGAGGAGGGTGACAGAGCGATGACCGTGGCAGAGGCACAACCAGAGGCAGCGAAGGTGCGGGCGACGATAGAGTTATCAAAAGAAGAAGACATCGACAGTGAGACTGAGGAAGTGGGAGAAGGAGAGGAAGATGAGGAAGAAGGGGAAGAAGACGGCGAGGAGGAAGGAGAAGAAGGTGACGACAAAGGGGGAGAAGATGGTGAAGAGGAAGAAGAAACAGGAGATGGTGGGTCCACCGAGGGAGGCGGCGAGGGAGAGGGTAGCATTGGCAGAAGTGACAGAGAGGGGAGAAGGGAGGCGTGGCTGTGTCGGAGTAGCCATTGGCGGTGGTGGCTCCACTGGCACCACCGCGATGGAGGCAACAAGCTCCCCACTGGCCATTATAGGGGGCCCTGAACCAAGTGGTGCCCAGGAAGGTTAGTAAATTTTTTTAAAACAACCCAGTGTGCATCGTCAGATGGGGGGAGGGTGAGAGCAAGAAGACGCATAAAATAGCATCCACTTATGTGGATGCTAAAAGAAATAATGTCCACCAATCGAGACGCTAAACCCCCCTTTTTTTGAAATTAGAAGAAAAGAAAACAACGACCACCAAGTTAGACGCAATTTTTTTTAAATAAATTTGAAGATGTCACGCCCTGAGCTTTTAATACAACGGAAGATGAAGTCGGAAATGTGGTATTATCAATTGGGTTGGAGGGAGTCTTACCAACTTTACCTGCACCAATTATTTTGCCTTTGTTGTTCCCTCCAAATGTGACATGTCCAACTTCTTTTTCTACTCGGAGACAGAGCTTGGTTCTATCTCCAGTCATGTGTCTTGAGCAGCCACTGTCTAGATACTATCGATTGTGCACGGCTGTAAGACACTCCTGCACAAGGAATTAAGTGATAATGTTTGGAACCCAAGGACAATTGGGTCCCACAAACTTTTTCATCTCTGTAAAGCAGGATAACACAGATTTAGAGATCCAGACTTTCTTGACATTATTATTTTTCTTGCTTTGCTGGAAGTTCTGGTTTTTCTTTCCATCAGTCACATTCCTTTTCTCTCTTGTGGCTTCTTGGGCTTGATGGGTTTTAGGAATGGTGGAAGAGAATTGGTTGTTGGACCATCTATTCTAGTTGTTTGGTCTAGAAGGGTTGAAGGTGTCATAGTGCCTGGGTTGTTGAGATTGGGAGAACCTATGACCATAGGAAACATAACTACCCCTGACCCATGAAGGTGTCGACTTGTAGGATGTGAGGTGTCGACCTGTCTCATGTTCTGGTCATATATAAAGGTCCCTGGAGGAAGGATGTGTCGACCTCCTATAGTGAGAGTGTCGACCTGTCTCTCATTCTACCCATTTATAATCGTCTCTGTTTGAGAGACGTGTCGGGTCCCTGTAACTAAAGTGTCGACCTGTTTGTGCAACCCTAGGGAGTTGCTAGGCTTTTGACCGTGAACGTGTCGACCTCTCCTGAGGGTAGTCCCGACCTGTTCTAGCATTCGAACCATTTCTTCCTCTGGGATGTGTAGACTTGGATTTGGATTGGTGTTTGCCTGTTTGGGACTATTGGTGAGCCTTTTTAGGCTGATAGGGAGTTTTCTTGATTGGTTCTCCTACCTTCTCTTTTCCTTTATTTTTATCATTTTCTTGGTTTGGGCTAGGTGTTGGTTTGTAGGTTGATACTTCAGAAGATGAAAACAAGATTGTAGTTTTCAGTCCAAAAGATTTTTTCTTATTTGGCTCATACTCAAGCCCTTCCTAATTGAAGTTCACACCAATTCCCTGTCCTCACAACTTTTCTCGCGTGTTTCTCGACCCACGCCACAGGTCTATTTGGCACTGTGTCTCAGCCCATAGATGCAATCCCATGTTTCACAATGATTCCCGTATACCCCACAACTCTCGGTGATGTTTGAGCCCTCCGCAGGATAATCCTTCCTTCGAACTGGTGATTTCATGATTGGGACCTCCGTAAGTTTACGCTAGTCTTGGATTTCAACAAGGCAACCGAGCAGGTTGTACCCTCAAACCTAAAAATCCCTTGAATGCCATGTCACTCTAAAGAAACATGGTAGCCTAGCCCTCACAATATGCTATTCTCGGCATCTGTGAGTATGTTCTGACTGTACCTGGAATGGGCGACCAGTCCAGGAGTCTTAAATTGAATCGGTGCCCATGTCCATGCGCGCCAATTCTTCTGCCCTTTCTTGTTCACAGAATGGGCACCCCCTCTACTAGGGCGCCAATTTTGGAATCAATGCCTACCTAGAAGGGTGCCAATTCACCTAGTTTCTATGCTTGTCATGATTTTTTGTGAGTTCATCGTGAGTCCATTTCTACTCAAAGTTCTATCCTTGAACTCCTTGAATCTTCCTCATTTTCCTACAATGCCTTATACCTTGGAATTCTATTAGCTATAAACTATATTGGATGTCTGAGATACTTTACATGACTCAATGTCTGGCATTTATGGGGCCCGGTCTGGTCCTGAGAGGAGCACCCAAAAGTACTTGTGCCCATGAGAGTTGACTGACCACGGTGTGGCATTGCACCGAAGTGCATGACTAGCTTGATTGATCGATGGCATTCCACTTATCTTACTAGTGCTTGACTTGACATGACATGACTTGTGTGGCCCGGAATGGGTGTGTACTTGCTTGAATGGAACATAGCCAATTCTCGTGATATGACTTGATATTACATGCTTGGAACACTTAGTATATCTCCTTGATATAATTGCAAATCTCTTGATACCTTCCCTTGTTAAATCCTGAATTTTGATAGTTTATCTTTATTGTTCTTGATATTCCTGTCATCCTTCATGCATAGCTATACTTGCATTGCATGTAACATCTAAAGTCGGGTCACCCCCGAATCTGAGTGACGCGCGTGGTCAGTCCGCTATTGCTCGGGTCCGTGGTTCAAGTCGTGCTTGTTGTCACATAGGTCCTAGGGCGTCTGATATCTCGTCCCACGTCAGGTCCTCCCAGGGCTGCCCATGACCTGGGAGGTCATCCAGTAGACTGCTTACAGGGTAAAAACGGTCATCCAGGTGACCTTTTCTTTGTTCTGGCCGGGAAGACGGACTACTCATAGGGGCCTTATTTATTCGGGCATAACTTTGTCTCCTGACGTCGGATTGGGTTGATTTTTGTTGCGTTGTGCTGTCCTTTCTATTGTCTTTCCATACATATAGAGTTTGCATCATTTGGACATCATTTACATATTTAAAAATTACTTTCATTTTAACATTTTTGCATCTAGTTTGTTGCCAGATTCGGGACAGATTCATATGGCCATTTTGTTTGCTGATTTGAATTTCCTTCTAGGGTCTGTTCTGCCTATTTTTTGGGTCCATTGTGTAATCTTTTATATTATCTTTACATCCATATATTATTTGCATGCAATGGACTCCATTGGCCTACTTAAATATTGCCTTCATTTTTACATTTTATGCATAAAACTCATTTATAGGTCCGGGGGAAAACACAAAGGTACATTATTCTTTGATGATTTTTCCTATCTCTTAGTGCCTAATTGTCCCTGTTTGTGGTCTTGCATTGCTGTCATTCATATTGTTTTACATTTTTCAGAGATTTTTTGATGTTTGCATAATTTCATTATTCTCTTGATGTGCTAGACTTAGGCTAGAAATTGCATGCACTCCGGTGCACATAGGATCATGCATATTTGCATATTGTAGTTGCATTCCTCCTTGATAAGTGATCCTCTCACTCTCATATTCCTTGGGCTCAACTAGGTGATCTTATCCGAGACCATTGTAAGTCCCCGCGAGCCGTGGATTCCCACACGGATGTCGGGCCGATTGTACCTTTCCACCCCGTAATTTTACATTTTGCATACATTGTGAGAGAGTTAACCATAGATTAACCTAAAGTCTAGACCTTCTTCTTAAAGGGCATTTATGTCTTGAGGGAATTGACTTTACTACTGTCTGTTGCAGAGTAAAAATAGTCTACTTGAGACTGCTAAGGTTCTTTAGCGGCCGTGCGATAGTCTGCAAAGCCTCATAAACGGTCTCCAAAGGATGGCTACGTTTTCTGAGTTCTGTATTTATGTTAACATGAAACATGATGCAGAATTATCTTATTTATCATATGATAAGCCTAGATAGTTAGGTATTATTCTTGTTTTAAACACTGTATTCATAGACTTGGTGATATTGTTATTTTATCTAGTGGATTTCATGTTTCACATACACTTGAGGATTATTTTAAAGTTTAGTTAATTTCATGCTAAAAATATACTCTTGTATTAAATCCTATTTCAAAGGGAGTTGTTTTATAAATGACTAGTCACTATTTTATCACGATCCTTTCTCATCTAGAGTCTTTTCTTAAGTACATAACATGTATTTTGGTGTGGAGTCATTAGATACACTTTGCACTTATAAGCACATAATCTTAGACTTGTGATCCTCTCTGTTGTATATTCCTTCTACCGGACTAGGTGATCTTGTTTCAAGACCTCCGTAAGTCTCCGTGAGTCAGGGATTCCCACTAGGACACCGAGCTGGTTGTACCCTCAAAACCCAATTGTCTAGAAAACACTTTCACCAGAGTTTTTCTGTGATCTGGACCTTAACGGCCCTCTAGAGACCACAAGAGCCTGATTAGCGGCCATTTACTTGACCGCTAAGGAAGGCTAGCAGCCATGCCGTGACCGTATGGTTCCAGTGCGTTCACTGAGTCAAGTCTATCCACAAACGGTCCAGTACTGACCGCTAATGACTGTAAATGGTCTAGTAAAAGACCACTATTTTCCCTAAATGGTCCAGTCATGACCGCAAGGGTTCTCAGCATTCTTAACCCAAGGTGGGACCCAAGGGTTGAATTTCCTATGTTCCTAGATGGTCTATTGATTATTTAAAACTATTTAGTAAATTATGGAAGTTAAAGAATGTGTCGTTATGCTGTCAAATTTGTTCTGTGGCATGGCCAATTTTTATAGACCATGATTGGAGGATTTCATGTTTTATTAGAAGTATGCAAAGAACTAAGTTTTTAAGTGACACATTGGCTTATGGAGCCTTATAATTACGCTTATACTTTTCTAAGAATATAAAAATAAATAAAAGGATATAAATATAAAAAAATGTACATGCTCGATGTTGATTCCCATCAATACCTTCACTGTGCATGTTTCTTGGCAAAGAAGCTTCCGTGTGTGGCGAGTTTGTGAGAGTAGGTAGAATCATTGTTCAAATCCACCTCTGACGAGTGCGTACGTCATGTTCCCTAGGAAGGCCAGGACTCGTACTTGCCTTAGAGGACTACTGTGGACGCACTTTTTGAACATCTATTTATTTATTCATTTGTTTATTTATTTATGTTATTTATTTATTTATTTAGTGCGTGGACGTATCGGTCACAAAGTGACGGTTTATTCAGACTTCAAAGAAGCCACTGGTGCACGTCGCCTGACCAATCAGATGAAAGTTAAGTGCCGTGTCGGGACCAAAACTCGTTGTACCATAAAGGCCACGGTATTAATTACATCTCCCCGAAAGGGAGAATACCCTTGATTAATTGTCAGGAAAAAGGGCAATATGGCCTAGAAAGAATTAAGTTGATGAAATGAGATAATGAGAATCTTGAATTGCATTAAATTTCCCCGCATTAGGGTATGAACATTCACATTATGTTGGTCACTTATTGACCATTTCATGTTCACCCGGAAGTCCGTGCTAAAAGTATGATGAAGACGAAGATAAAACTTGTGCGAATGTCTGTCGAGTGTACAACAAGTTTGATATCTAACAAAAGAGTGGGATTAGATCCTAATGAAAATGGGTCAAGACTTAGGGGGATATTGGCCCAAAGCAAGGTCAAGCCGCGACTATGATGAGGATGGTCCCTAATGTCCAAGGCCGGCCTGCAGGGGCATCATTTATGTTCCCTTGTCCAGAGTCCAGGGGAGATGAGGTCTCTAAAACGTACGTCAGCATATGTGTGTTTTGACATTTTATATTGTTAGCTTTAATTCCATTTGAGTATAGATTTTATTCCACTTACACGTTCTTTGTCATTTTCTTTGGATTATATTATCATGGCCATTTCTTTATTATTATTAATTCTTTCTTTGTTATTACCATTCCCAGACACTCTATAATAAAGAGTATTAAATCGCAACGTGCCGACTCATATTTCCATTGGCACCGTCCGACGCAATCCGGCTAACCATGCTCTTATGGTCACGGATACCTACATCCCACCACCTCCGCTGTCTCTGTCCCATTCAGTGCTCGAGTTTGTGGGTTTTGGTGGGGGTCGCGGGAGGCGTGAGCTCAGCCTATGCCGGACTGCAGAGCTGGTGGCCTGCTGCTACTGCAACCCATCGAAATCGGCAGCAGAAGGCGGTGGTCCCACCTCTTCGTCCCATGACAGCGACGACGCAGGCACGTCGCGGTGAGTGAGTGCTGGGTGGACTGTCTCTTTTGGGGGCAGACGTCCCCGCCGAGCCGTGGGTCGGGCCGTCGAACGGGATTGGGCGGGCCGGCCGGGCCGGCCGCGTAAATTCCTTCTATCATCCATGGCTTTTCCCAACCGAGTCCACCCAGCAGGACATTAGCAAGCCTTCTTTCTCGTGTGTCCAACCCTCCTCTATTAACCCCCCTCAAGAACAACAACAACAACCCCACCACCACCACCTCCTCTCTCTTTCTCTCGTCACTCACAGTCTCCTCTCAGTCAGTGACTCAGAGGAGGTGTCCAGCGGACGGCCTCCTTCCCTCAATTTGACCGCCCGTCCACGGGGACCTGCAATCATCAACTCAGCCTCCTCCGTTAATTGCTCTCCCCACCCCGACCTCCCGCCACCACCTTCCCCTTCCTTTGCCAATTATAAAATGACAAAAGATTCACACGTACGACGGGCACACTATTTTATGGTTAAGTGCTTCCTCCCCTGGTTATCCGAGTTTGGTTCCCTCTCCCAAATCAGTCTCCCCGTTACAGCATAACATTATTATTTAGGTCTAGATGTTAAGTGCAGCTAGCATGGTCGTCCCAACAAATAATAATAATAATGGGGGGGGGCACAGCGTAGCCTAATTAATTAGCCACCCCCGCCTCACTCGCACCTGTCCATAATGTCTACTGCGGCTAGTTAATAGTAATGTGCGTGTGTATTCTGCGACAGGAACCCCTACTCTGTGGCCGACGAATCAAGGGTCAAAATGATTACAATGATAAGACTCAAATAAAATATGAAAATTACACGACTCGACTCAGAAAAATATGACAGACACAATGGAGCCTTGCGGGCAAGCAACCGGGGTCTTGAAAAATATGAAGGGCGAGAGATGCCCCCATTATAGTTCAAGCTTAGTCTTCATGGAGTCCGAGCTTTGGCTTTATGAAGTTCGAGCTTTGGCTTCATGGAGTTCGAGATTTGGCTTTATGAAGTCTGAGCTTAGGCTTTAAGAAGTCCGAGCTTTGTCGCCACTGGCTCGACTTTGTGTCCGAGCTTAGTTGCCACAAGCTTGACTCTGCTTCCGAGCTAAGTTGCCATAGGCTCGACCCTATGCCCGAGCTTAGTTGCCACAGGCTCAACTTCTGAGCATGATTGTCATAGGCTCTGAAGCATGATTGCATCAACTCCCAATCATGATTGCACCAACTCCCGAGCATGATTGCATCGACTTTGAGCATGGTTTTCACAGGGTCGGCGACTCTCGATCGTGTCGACTCTGAGCTTAGTTGAGTTAGGGCCGACTTTGCTTTTTGAAGTCTGAGCCCAAGCTTCCTGAATTCTGAGCTTAGTTCTGTCATCTGAGCATTACTTCATTGAGTCTGAGCTTAGCTTTAAGAAGTTCGAGCTTTTGGCATCTTCATGAATTTTGAGCTTAGTTGCATCAGGGTCGACTCTCGGACCTGGCTACATCAGGCTCGGCCTCGGAGTTCAATTCTCAGACTTGGCTACGTCAGGCTCAACTCTCGATGGTCAACTCTCGGTGTGGACACTTTCTTCTTGCTTCTTGGCTGGCTTGTCAATGCTCTTCTTGGCTGGCTTTGCTCGGCATGTAATTTTCAAAGTCAGCTGACATTTCTTCAGCTAGGCTTCATGAAGTCTGAGCTTAGTTGCATCGACGCTCATCCATCACTGTGTCGACTCCACTCATGTTGCAGTCGCTCGGATAGAGCTTTGACAGATTGGGGTCGACTCAAGGTGTCGACACTTTCTTCTTGCTTGATTCAAAGCTCTTTTGCCCTTGATGTTCTGCCCAATCCTTTTCAACTTTATTTCAATAAACTGAAGGCCCTTTGTTTTACAAAGATAAAACCCTAACCAAAAATTCATCTTATATATATATATCCTCATCTTAAGGCATAAATCCTCATCTTGAGAACAAGTTGAGATATTTGTGATCCTTCTTTTTTTTTCTCTCTCTCTCTCTCTCTACTCTTTGTGCAGGATAGAACTGGAATTCTTTATTCTTCACTAATTAAGACATGCATGGTTCTTAATAATTAATGCCCAACCAATGCGGTGAGATTAATTGCTGTCTAGCTGAGTTGCTCCCATCCACTATATGTATACTTAATTACCTTGGTGACCGGTATGGATTAAATATCCAGAGGTACGTACGTAGCTATATGGTACTTTCACCTCCCCAGCCTACCTTTGACGAGTACACAATCGACGTCTGCACGCGCGTGCCTTTGATTAATTAGTAACACAATTAACTAGCCCCCGATGAGTAATTAGGCCCAACACAAACACTTGCCATGCACGGGGGGCATGGGAAGAGATGTCAAATTAGTACATATATGGCACGCATGCCCAATGAATGGCTTGTGTTCTAACATATCTCATCCTTTCTTCTTTGATTACCAGCATCCTTTCCTTGCTGTCAAATTAAGGCCGGCAAACCTCAACTTTGATTTTTTTTAAAATTTCTGTAAACCGTACGTACGTAGTCTTCTGGATCAACACCCCCCCCCCAAGTTTAACTAACTAAACGCACCTAAACGGAGCAATCATGAGATTCACATGGGATCCCATGCATGATCCAGATCTATCATGATGCCAACATAGCTAGCACACTAGTGCATCGATGTGACAGATAAAGGATCTAATAGTTCTTTAAGGCCCTGTTTGATAGCAGACCCAAATAAGTCGTCCGTTGTTGTCCACCGTATGCCATCGTATTCCACCATTTAGGTGGAATATCTAACCCGAATAAGTCGCCGGGTTTATAATAAATAACACATATTTCATGTGTTAACTCCATGTTATACCAAACCGAGAATAAGACGTGATCGGCGAACAAGAGCTGTGACCGGTGAACAACTTATCCCATTCGGCGGTATTCTGCTATCAAACAGACCCTAAGGGGCCCTTTGATAACCGTGGGTGCCGAACTAAAAATATTAAGGAATCGTTTCCTTCTTTTTTTCTTCTTTCTTCTCTTTTTTTTCTTCTTCTTTTTTTAGGATCACGATGGGACCAGGTTATAAAGGTATAGTAGTATCGCTGACATTGGGTTTATGTCAATGTAAAGGGATTGGGTATATCTGGCTTAGACGGAAGGTCTAATCCATTATCCCCAGCCAAGATCGAAAGTCATGGGCGCCGGGTTGATGGCATCATCGGCACTGGGACTGTACTGATGCAAGAAAATCAGATTTCTCTGACTTAGATGAAAGGTCTAGGTCGTACCCTCGGTTAAGACCCCAGAAGGCCATGAGTGCCGAGTTAAGTGGTTCATCGGTACTGTGATTGCACCGACGTAATGAGTTCAGGTTTTTTTGACTTAGCCAAAGGGTCTAGGTCGTACCCCTTAGCCAAGACCTGAAAGGCCATGGGCGTCGAGTTAGGTGGTTCATCAATGCCGTGATTGCACCGACACAAGGAGTTCGGGTTTCTCTAACTGTGACAAAAGGTCTAGGTCGTACCCGTCGGCTGAGACCCCAGAAGGCCATGGATGCCTAGTTAAGTGGTTCATTGGTACTATGATTGCACCGACGCAAGGAGTTTGAGTTTTTCCAACTTAGACGAAGGGTCTAGGTCGTACCCCTCGGCCAAGACCCCAGAAGGCCATGGGTGCCGAGTTAAGAGGTTCATCGATGCTGGGATCACACTGACACAAAGAGTTCGGGTTTCTCTGACTTAGATGAAAGGTCTAGGTCGTACCCCTCGGTTTAAGACCCCGAAAGGCCATGAGTGCCGAGTTAAGTGGTTCATCAATGCGGGGATCACACCGGCACAAGGAGTTCAGGTTTCTCTGACTTAGATGAAAGGTCTTGGTTGTACCCCTCGGTTAAGACCCCGAAAGGCCATGGGTGCCGAGTTAAGAGGTTCATTGATGCTGGGATCACCCTGACATAAAGAGTTCAGGTTTCTCTGACTTAGATGACAGGTCTAGGTCATACCCCTCGGTTAAGACCCCGGAAGGCCATGGGTGCCGAGTTAAGTGGTTCATCGATGCTGGGATAAATGGGCCAGTTGTGTCAACGGAAGGAGGTCCGTGTCTCGTGCGTCTAGGCGGATCCCCTTTGATTTATACCCTTCGCATTCAAGATAATTACGAAGAAAACCAAAAGTGGAACCAGCGCGGAAGATCATCTGGACCGTCAAATTCGGTGTGGACCTCAACAGTTAGATGATGAAGGGTCTACCATTTCAACGGACAGGATGAGATTATACATCGCATTCACGGGAAAGTGTGTCACGTCCTTCACTGGTAGAAAGTAAAGCGCAATGATGTCAGGTTGCGAAATTGGCGCATCGCAGCTAGTAGTTTTTCCCGAATAAGATCTCGACGCGTGTGATCTCAACCGGTAGTTTTTCACCTGACCTTCGCTGTGTTTTAGAACCCTCGCACAACAGTCAATGTTTAAGCCCTCGTTTGGGATGCATATTGTCATTTATTTACCTTCTCGTAAAAATCTTCCAACTCTTACATGTTCGTAACTCACCGAGATTTGTAACGATTACAAATCTTCAAAATTTGACTCACATCTGTTTATAACATTTCTCGTTGAGGATTTGTTCACGTATTTACATTCTCTCTCTTGTGATTTTTCTTGAGCGCTCAAATGTCGGGACTCACGATGATCGTTTGATAACAATTATATGCCGTCAGACGATTTAGCCTCGAAAGTCGCTCGAGTATGCATTTCCAAACGCGGCCTAATTGGCAAAAGTACCCGCTCTCTTATTGTTGTTGACGTGGGATGACTATTGGTTGAGAATTTTACCAAAATAATGTTCATCTCAACTGAGAACAACGTTTATTACCGTTCATTCCGACACATAATACTGTTCATTTAAATTTTCAAATCGTGATCGGTGTTCATCTTCTTCGTAGGGCTATCTCCTGGGACTTATGCGACGGATTAGGGGTAGCTCGACGGACTTCTATCTCTTATCCGTTTTAAGTCGCACTGATTTTATCGGATTGGACAGAGTTTACCGGGTTAGACCGGATTAACCAAATTTGAACAGATTTTAAGTCTTGGGCTATTCAAATGGCATACATATTATTAGTTTCACGAGTTCAATTTTTTTTTCTAACTATTACACTACAACTGATGTCACGTGACGGGAGTACCGCCCACCAGAAGTAAGGCCGGATGTGTCCACTGACGACTTAGTCCGCAGCCTCAGGTGTCAGCCTACGATGCCCCAGGCGGAGATTGAGACACCGTACTAGTAACATAAAACACAGAACAAGGACTAACTGGGGTTGGGCTCGTCAGCGCAGGTCCGACGCCCCCAGCCACGTGTGCACACACAGACCATGCACCCTATGTCAGATCCTCTAGCTGGTTCTTCCCCTAATGCCGGGACTTAGGCTGCACGTGGGGGCCCTACGGTAACCAGCCTAAAAATCGTCTCACTCGAGTCACGCTCTCCACCACTCCCAAGTGGGTCCGCACCCGCGTACGCAGGAAAGTTACGACTAGTGGACAGGTCACTGGAGGTGAAACTCGACTCAGGAAAATCACCAGTTGAAAGAAAACGGAGCAGCAGTCCACTCAGGACTACCCCTCAGCCTAGCGATCCTCTCTGGACCGCAAGTTGGGCCTAGCGGTCCTCTCTGAGACCGCAAGGGTCAGCTAAATGGTCGAACTATGACCGCAAAGGCACAAGCCACAGAAGAGCGTAGTGATCTATCGCTGGACCGCTAAGCCAGCCAAATGGTCAAGTCATGACCGCAAGGGGATGGGCCACAAGAGAGCCTAGCGGTCCATCATTGGACTGCTAAGCCAGCCAAACGGTCAAGCCATGATCACAAGGTAGCAGGAACGGTCATGCCCCGACTGTTACCCAACACGTGGCTCCCAATGGTTGGAAACACGCACCTCGAGGGTGCTCTAGTCAAACGGGAGAAACGATCGTCTGACGATCGCTAATTCGAGGGTAGCGATCTATCGCGTGACCGCCACCTTGAGCCTAGCGGTCCTGGGCAGACCGCTAAGGCCTACCGACACTACAAGGGTGCTTAGCGGTCTCCTAAGGACTGCCAAAGGTGCCTAGCGGTCCCTGGAAGGGCCGCAAGGCTCACCTGAGCGTGAAACTGGTGAAAAATATCAAAAACTCCGATCCACACCCCGATCATCACCCGATGATGGGGAAACAAAGGGAAATCCAACCCCAACCCTTTCTCTCTCCCCATCTCTCATTTCTCTCCCTTTCTCTCTCTCTTCTCTCCCACGTTCTCTCCTCTCCCCCTCTCACTTCGGGCAGCCGACGGAGGCGGCGAGGGCGAGGTGGCGATGCTCGTGGGGCGAGGAGCGGCGCGGACGGGACGAGGATCGCGATGGTGGAGGCAGTTCGTGGGTTCGCGAGCCGGTGGTGGGTTTAAACAGCGTTTTCTTGGCGGATTGGCGTCCTCAGCGCATGAAATCTTCGGTGGAGGTAGGGGGACGGATCTTTAACCTCTGTACTTCATTTCTCGCGAGTTTTATAGGCCGGGGTGAGCCGAGCGGAGTTATTTCCGCATTTTGGGGTAAAATACATGATTTTGAGATGCGAGCCGATTTCGCGATTCGATCAGATTTTTGGGGTTTAAAGGGGTCCTCTCGGTGTTAGAGAGGTTGGAGAAGGATTTTCCCTTGTTTTTCCTGTCACTTGGGGGTGATTGGGGCGTGGAATGGATTTTTCTGCGGTTTTCGCCGTTTTCGGTCTCGGGTCGAGATCGCGGTCATCACAGTGGCCGCGTTCTTCAAGAAGGCGACGTATCGCGCCACCGCGCTCATCGGGGAAGATGACCAGTAAGGCGGTTAGGGTCACGGTGGCGGGACCAACCGCGCCCAGGTCGCAGTCTCCAGCCCCGCCGCGTTCAGCCCTTGTCACGATTGGGGGACCCGTCGCGTTAATACGTGTCGCGGCCCTACGGTGGACCGTGTCAACGCGTTGACGCGACCCACATGTGGGGCGCGTTCCGATCAGATCGCGCCCTTCCCCGGGGGCACGTTAATGATCGCAGCGCAGGGTTAGGGTGCGTTCATGCCCTGTTGGCCAGAGTGTGGGGAAGACTGTGTGTCATGTTCCCCTTGGCCGTGGGCGTCCCGAACACCCCAGGGGTACCATGACCGTGTTTTTGGGTGTCCGGAGATACCGTGTTATCTCGATTAGCGTGTCGGTCTGTTTGGAGGGTCCGGGTGACCCTGCTTGTATGTTCTGGGTTTTCGTGTTACGTTTGGGTGAGTCGTCGTGAGTCGGCATGTGTGCGGAGGGTCTTCCCCAGGAAAGATCGTCTAACATCCGTGAAAGTCTGCAAACATCAGAGAGAAAAAACGTCAGAAGAAGTCATGAGCGTTATCCCAAGAGACAACCCTCTGACGTATAAGTCAGTATTTAGGAAGATGAAGAACAAAGGAGAAGAAATGAGAGAGAGAGAGAGAGCTGAAGGTTGACTGAGTAGGCTTGGAGGGGCAGTCCGTCTTCCCGAGGAGTGCTCGCAGTGTCCAGTGGGCACCCAGAGAGTGCTCGCTGGGTGATAAGGATACTCAGAAGATCTCCTGCGCTCTCCTTTGTGGGATCCACTCCTGGGGGTGGACGGTCAATGCCTTTCTTGCTATAGTGGTAAGTTGGTTCTTTGGTCTCTCTCTAGCTTGTCTCTGGGTGTATCTCTATGTGTCTGTCTATTCGTCCTCCCCCTACGCCTTCTGGCTATGGTCCATTTATAGGGGTTGTCCTGGTGGCGATGGCCCGTCCCTTAGCAGGGGGTGCAAGTCGTGGAGTAATGTCTCCCTGCGATTTTGGGGAGTTTCTAATTTAGGGTTTGTTCCTCTAGAGTCGGGCGGTTCTCTGGCGAGTTTTACGGTGCCTGTGAGGCGTGCTCGCCCTTAGTGGGGTTGAGGCCGATGTCGTGGGAGATAATGTTCGGTCGCTGAAGGGTCATTCGGCGGCCGTTGCACCTGGGTTGATGCCCTTTTGGTATTGGCGAATCCGAAAGCTATCCATCCCGGGCTGTCTGTTAAGGGTTGCAGCTGTCAGGGCCCGTTAGGCGGGTTGTAGACCTTGGGCTAAATTGGGCCTGGCGGGAATGGGCCTTGCATGGGCCGAGCCGATTTTACCCTCCTCACTAGCCCCCCACTCTCAGATACCGAGCACTTTTTTGGGATATGAGAGATGAGTTAGAGAGGATGCGTTGAGGGATAGTTCCGAGGATGGCCTCCTCGTGTCGCTAGGGCCGGTGGGCCCAACCATATGCTTGGCACACAAGGCACCCCTGGTGGTGGCAGATGGCATCACTGTAATCATGACGTAGGCCGCCTTTGTCTGGGAAAGCGAGCGCGAACAATCGCCTGAATTTGGAGATTGTTCCCTGATGGTGACGGGCGCCCTTTCTCCTTCAATGTGGTTTCCAAGCGATCGTCCTACCTTCGAAAGTTATAATAACTGACGCAGGGCCTTTCAAGGAGCCCCACCCGCTCTTCGAGTGCCTGCTACGGTTGTTAGGTGCTCCTTCTTCGACTCTCTTTTTCTGGCAAGGGTTTTTCCCCTTCTTCTATTTTCTGGAGTCATGGCGCCTCGTAGGAGGACCTTTCGTGTTAGCCCTACATCTTCTGCCAAGGAGGTGGAAACTAGTCGTAGTGAAGTCCAGAGCACCTCAGGTGCTGGTCCCAGTCATCCTCGCTCCCCATCGTTGGCCGCTTATAGGGTGGTCCATGAACTGCGGGAGGCCTTCCAGATTCCTTCTGATTTCGACCTTGTCTTCTCGATTGTTGATGATAGCTTGTGGAGCCATCCTCTGCGTGGTATCAAGGTCCCCATAGAGTCCTTTCGAGCTGGCTTCTGACTCCCTGTCCATTCCTTTTTTTAGTCGGTCCTTCATTACTATGGCCAATACCCCAGGGATCTTTCCCCCAACTCTTGGCATATCCTATGTGGCTTTGTTTTTGTCTACAACCAAGCCTCGGTCGCTCTGAACGTCTTCCTCTTTCGGTAGTTCTACAGTCTTCAGTGTTGTCCTGCCAACACGTCATCCTTTTATTACCGGGTCAGGAATGACTGGACCCTTATTCCTGTCACTTCCATGATGTCAAACCTCAAGCGTTGGTCTGAGCGCTTTGTCTTCATCACAAAGGTTGGGGGCAGCGGCCATCCGAGTGACTGGAGCTTTACTGCGGGCTCCCATCCTCTTAGGGCAGATAGGTTGCCCAACCCTACTGTTGAGGAGTTTAGGGTGATTAAGACCCTTCTTCACTTCTAACTCTTTGATTTCGACGCCAAGCTGACCCCGGCAGTGCTGCGGGAGCTGGGGTTGAGCCCCCCATTGCCCCATGGCACTAACTTCGTCGCTTGTTATGCCTCTCAAGTCGTTTGTAGGACTGACCTTCTCTACGCTGTTTCGCAGGGGTGTTGGACTCGTCGGACCTGCGGTACGCGACAGTCAAGCTACCGTTGTCTGCTCCTCACCCCATTGACCCTATAGAGTCGGGAACTGACCAGGTGATTGTCACCGCTCCCCAGGAAGCGATGGTCTTAGCACCGGGGTGCCTGTCGGATCCTCATTCAGCTACGCTCCGGGCGGAGTGCCTGCCTGTGGTGCCCAGCGTAGGCTCGAGCTCTCGACAAGTTGCCTCCGAAGGTGCGGCGAGCACACTCGAGGAGGCTTCTACCATGCTAAGCTTCCAGCGCCCCCAGGTGAATCTGGACGAAGTGGCGGCATTGGACAATTAACGTCGCCAAAGAAAGAGGAAATGGGGCCCTACCCCGACCAAAGGTCGAACTCCATCGCCTCCCCAGTCTGAGGCCCCACCGGCACCAACGTAAGCTGAGGTGCCAGCCCCTAATCAACCTACTCCAGTCCCCGCAGGGGATGTCCTTGACAAGGGCAAGGCGCCCTGCCCGGACGTGGTCACTCGCCCCCTGCTGCCTGAGGTCCCCCCGGTCGCCCGCTTCCTTCCGCTTGAAGAGGCCACACCAGGGTACGCAGGTCGGCTAGAGGCCTTCTATTGGGTCCCATGGTAGGCGAGCGAATAAAAAAGGGGGCTTGAATTATCCCCCACACTAGATGGCAAATTAAAACACTACTCAGCGGAATTAACAATATTAATGAGATTGAAGAAAATAACTAAACAAGTTAACTAAATTCTCTCAATCTCTCCATTCACACATGATCACACAAACGGATATAACAAGCAAATCACACAATCACACAGTGCAAAGGGGATTTTTAAGGTGGTTCGGGACCATGACGGGCTCCCTACGTCCACCCCTTACCAAACCGGTAAGGCTTCACTCGGGGATAAAACCCCAACACGGAGATGATGCTCCAACACACACGCAGGACGACGCCTGCACACACACACACACACGGAGATGCGGTCTCCAACACGATCCAACCATAGATCAAGACACACACACACAAATCGCAACAATTGCAACACAATATAACCACAACTGTACACAGACGTTTCTCCACACACATAGAGTCAAAGTTCAGAAATAAAAGATATGTTCAATACATGCTCATAAACCAAATGTAAATCATTGGAATAGTAAATATGTAAATGATGTCCAAATGATGCAAATGAACTATGGATGGAAAGATAATACAAAGGACTAACTAACGAGCCTAAGAACAAGGTAATCGGACCTTGGGAGGTCAATCAAATCATCCAAGAAAGTTGCTCCCATGAACCTGTGCGCAGACCACGTGTAGATTTTATGGATAAAATGCTAAAATGATGACAATTTTAACTAAGCAAATGAGACCCAAATAATGCAAATAAGGTATGGATGGAAAGATAATACAAAGTACTATCCAACGGAATAAAACTCAGTGTAATCAGACATCAGGAAGGCAGTCAAATCACTGAGCAAAGTTATACCTATGGACTTGTCCCTGAGCCTGCCAGCAGAACTTATGCACAAAACTTAAAATGTTTGACAATGTTAGATTATGAAAATGTGATCCAAATAGTTCAAATGATATATGGATGGAAAGACAATACAAAGGTCTATCCAACGGAACACAAATCAGCTCAATCAGACTCCGAGATCAAAAGTTATGCCTCGACGAATAGGACTCTGTGAGCATTGCCAGAATCGGTAAACGGTCTACCAAACGACCGTTACATGCCTGTGACGGTCTACTATAGAAGCATCACACTACCAGAGCCCTTAAAACGCTCAAAATAGTAAGACAACGGAGGAAATACTACCCAAACATGGCCATGCACCCACCCAACCTACAAAAGAGCATGAAAACAAGTGTGATGGGCATCGGTGTCCCACCGTGATTGCCAAAAAATATGGTTGTTGATAATTTTCTCTCTCTTTCATTTACCCCACCCCTAACTATGCTAATAACATAATAGCATGAAAGGCATGGAATATGATGAACAAATGGCAATGAGAGATAGAAGAACTGACCATGATCGCCACCAAGAGTTAACGACGCCACAAGGATGGAGAAAGGAGTGCAACGGCATCGTGTACCTTGGAAAAGGATGAAGACTTGATCGCACTTGAAGAATGGGGTGCTGGGAATGGTGTGGGATCGACCTCCTCTCGTTCCAGCTGGCTAGATGAAGAGGGCCTCACGTTTTATTCATGCTCTCATGCAAAACAAAGCTAAAACACCAGTGTCAGTTCAGATGGATGCCCCCAGGGTGGGGCATCGGCAGCATCTGGCCTCGTCTTCTAGGTCTTCCTGCCTTTGCCTGAAAGAGACTTGGCATGTCCTTCAGGGCACGCTGCTCTTCGGTCGGTATGGTGCGGCTGTATCAGTTGCCCTAAAATTGGGCATTTGGTAAGAGCGCGGTGGGTTCACCGTATATTTGCCCATTTACAATTTGCCTCTCTTGATCAGGCCCTCGACGACATCTTTAAATACACAGCAATCCTCAATGGAATGCCCGATTGTCTGATAATATAGATAGAATTGGGGGTCGTCTCTTCTTTTGAGGTCATTTGGTCTCTTCGGCTCCGGAAGCACAACTTTGTCATATTCTTGAACCCATGCGAAGAGGATCCGAGTCTTATCTTTTAGGAAGGAGTAGGGCTTCTTCATTCTGTCTCTTAATGAAATTCTCTGATCAGTGGGCCTAGTGGAAGAAGCTCTAGCCGCGACCTTTATTCTCCCATGTTATCGCTCAAAGGCTTCGAGATCTAGGATGCAAGATTCTTCTCGTGCCAATTGCTTGCCGGCCGATCGCTCTTCCCCACTCTGGGCAGTGATAGTTGGACAATACTTTGCCAAGAAGACCTCGGCATCAGATGCTAGGTTGGTGAGCTCTTCAAGGGTTTTGACCTTAATATCCATCACCCTTTGTAGTATTTCGCCCTTCACGCTTCTTAGGAGTCTTTGGACGGCGCCCTCGCAATTTGGGGGGTTTCCACATTCTTCACGGGGACGTCCCCTTTTCCTCGTATGGTCCAAGGCGGACTCATCACCTCTTCGATCAGTTGCTTGTGATTCGGCCTCGGTGACCTTGCTCTCGACTCGCCTCATCTTAGCCCCTTGCTCGGCCCTTGGCTTATTCGTCCCTACTGGCGCTATCGGACTCGGGTACGAGTCAGGCAGTTGGCGAAAAGGATTTGCTCCTGGCGTCATGCGAGGTATGAAAGGTGCCTACTGCAATCGCTGGGAGGTGCTGCCCCCGGTGTAATCTTGTATCATTCGGGGCATTGCTAGTGGTGGTGGAACCTTGGGTGACTCACGGCCATAAACATTGGGAAACAAATGTAGAGCGGTCAGTCAGCACCCCGCGAGGTCACCAAGTGGTCAGCATCAGGCTGCAACCCCAGACCTTGCAGTCTATCATGGGGCCGTTAATATCTAAGGGGTTTCAAGAGATAATAAACAATAAAAATGGTCAAGATATGGCTGCAACCCTAGACCTTGCGGTCTATCACGGGGCTGCCAAGGTTTTGGGCGATTTATGTTAGGGCCACAACCCATTCGCCATTCTGGTTTCTGGTGAACTACGACAGAACACGATTGTTACATGGAATTCATGCAGTATGATGCATAAAAATTGAGCAAATTGCTACTAATAGAAAAAGGATGAAAAGATGCACAACATAACATGATTAATTTAAGATTTAAGCCTGCTAAACCTAACATTTAATTGACATAAAAGGAAGTAACATGCTTTGTGCCCGAATTTGACATGCTCCGACTAAAATAGGCAATACACACACTATACCGAATAAGAATTAGGACTTTTGGTATCAAAAGAAAGCGGACTACGAGACGCTTCTAATGGTATATTTTACTTGAGGTTTGGTCTACTAAAATCTTTAATCGAAGGAAGAAGAAGGGTCATCGATCGCCGGTCACGCGAAGAATACCCTCCTAGAGCATGCTAGAACCCTCCCTCGATCGTGCTCCTCGTCGGCCGCCGCAGCAAATAGGGTTACCAGGTTGGCCGAGGGTTTAATTTATAGTGGTAATTTGATCTGGGAGCGCCCAAAAGGCTGGATAGAGTCCTATGCATTTGGCGCGCGCAGATTTCATGCTTGACCAAGTCCATCATCTCCATCTCTCCCGAAATTGGGCTCCTAGGATTAGGGTTTCTGTAGGCTAACAGAGGGGTAACGTGCTACTGATCAAGGCCGTTCAATTGGGTCTGATCTGAGCCTAATTGGTCGAGATTTGGGTCTGAATTGACGATCTAAAGTTTGATTAGATTAAATGTGATTTTAGTCTTAAATCTATTAATTCGGCTTGATTACAATTTTATTTAGGGTTCGACCCAGAAGGTAAATTGTCTAAATTTTTAGTCCATTATATGATCATGATTTTTCTAGCTCTAACCTGAAATGTAATTAGAGGGAGGTGCATCAAACGTTAACCTCGAACAAGAGGCCGTGGAGGTGCTCGCGGGCTAGGCAGTTATCATTACATGGCTGCCGTGTGGTTAACGTGCATGGTTGGCCTAAGTGCTTGTACTGGTTGTTAACTTTGAGCGCATGGATATATGTATATGCGCCACTGCCATGTGTGCGTGTGCATACATGTCCCATCCGTATGCATTCAAATGTGCATATACACAAAGATATCCATCATGCATATACATGCAAGTTAATTTGGAGATCCCACTGGGCTTTTGGGTCGCAGGAAGAAACGAAGAGCGGCACTGAGCGGGACCAGTGACTACAGGAGTAAACGTACAACAGACATGGAGACGGAGAGAGAGAGAGAGAGAGTCTCGAAAATCTGATGAGAAACTTCTAGGTAATTCTTCAAACTATGATTCTCCGACTTGGTCGGAATCAAGATTACTCGGGTGGATCTATTCGATTATACAAAAATTCGAGATATGATTTGGATGACTCAGACCGAGTCACTCTTCTCTCTCTCTCTATCTTTTTCTGTGACCTTCTAAATATATTTCAACGAGGAACTGATGGTGGTAACAAGGATGCAACGGTGGCCGATGAGATACGATGGTGACAATGATCCGGCCAAAAAGGACATTGTCAGTCACAGTGGGGGACTATCAGAGGTGGAGCAGAGACGCCGAGATGAGCTACCGGGGTGGAGGAGGCACCAGTGTGGAGGAAGAAACCGCCGTTGGGGTGGGAGGGCATCAGAATGGGAGAAGAATGGTCTGTCAAGTGAAGTGAGAGACGACGGAGTCGACCTAAGTCGCATGTGACTCGAACATATCGTATCGGATCAGAGTGATTTCGATCCAATACAGATCACCGAATCAACAAACCTTGCTCCAAACATTAGGTCATGAGTTTAGATTCTCTCTCTTGCATAATTTTATTAATAGAACAACTATATGAAATTTTACCACTTTTACGGAATAATATTCTCCCCTTTGCTCAGCTCTGAAACATTTGTACGAAAGGGAAATTTTATTACATGCATAATTATGGATTATTTAATCCTCACCAACCCAGCAAAGGGTGTCACCGCCAAACAATCATCAGATAATGCAGCGCCAAAACAGAAGGCAAAATTTATTTGGTTTTTCCTTCCCAGAGGAATGCTCTCCCGCCACTACACCGGAGGACCCTGCGTAGGCATGCCAACAGGCCGAGCAGTGGGGGAACGAGGTTCCAAACATCAGGCGCAACTGGGTCAGAGGAGGAACTTATCTGGCTTTATTTAGTTTCGCATAATGCAACAGAACAAAAGAAAGATGAATGGCCTCATCTCTTCGCACTCCTTGCCATCTCTGCAACATCCAACTCCACTGCCAAAACTGGTGAATCATGATGCATTCCGTGCCGACTGTCAGGGACATGCAACAAAAGAAGTATGATTTTAGGCTCCTAAGAAGTATTACAACAGGAATGAAAAGGAAAATGAAAATTTTACCTATTCTGCACGGGACCATGATCAATAGGTGTTCGCAACGAATAAATGACCCTACCAACAATGTCTGTCATTGGTAGTGGACCAAGTGTCCTGCTGTCCCTAGCTTCCTGTTGTAAAACACATTAAAAAGTGCACCAATAGGTATTGGCATTCTGTCAGTCGCATATTCTGAAAAGAATGAGTTCATTGACACTTTCACAGAATGTAGTTTGACGTACTTGCATTACATAATCGACGATTATAGATACATCTGGCACCCATCGAACGACTAGAATGATCAGAATTCAGTGAATTTAATGCATAATCGGAACTACAACTATCTTTAAACCAGCTATTCATGGAATTCAGGTCCACATAATCCACTAAGATATACCCTGTACCATTATACACAAACCCTTCGCAAAATTGGAACACATGGAAGCCACTGCAAGAAATGTGCTTGCATAGTTGCCCTTTCAATGTATATGACATGGTACCCA